>JACSVZ010000015.1:52021122-52732206 GCA_014706295.1 Lycocorax pyrrhopterus obiensis | reverse complement strand
GACAATGCGAAAGGCATGCCAAGGGCATGCGCGACACTGCCCACATTGCAGCCTTCATGTCTTCCTGATTGGAACTCGCCTCAGCCAATGCTGTTTATTAAGGAGCTCCTAGCATTAGGATTGGGGTTAGGGTTAGGGCTACGTCTAGGTTTGGGTTCTGAAAACCACAAAGCCCAGAGCTCCAGGACACCGACAATGCAAAAGGTATCACTAAGAGAGTGCAACAGTGCCCCAGCCTTGCTCCCTTCCTTCTTCTGGTACTAGCCTCAGCCAAAGCTACATTTCCAGCCTCCATCTAGGGTTAGGGTTAGGGTTACGCCTAGGGTTAGCCTTCAGAAAAACACAAAGGCCCAGAGCTCCAGGGACACTGACAATGCGAAAGACATGCCAAGGGCAGCGCGACACTGCCCAACATTGCAGCCTTCATGTCTTCCTGATTGGAACTCGCCTCAGCCCAATGCTCTTTATTACGGTGCTCCTAGCATTAGGATGGGGGTTAGGGTTAGGGCTAGCCTAGGGTTAGCCTTCAGAAAAACACAAAGCCCAGAGCTCCAGGGACACTGACAATGCGAAAGACATTCCAAGGGTAGCGCGGACACTGCCCAAACATTGCAGCCTCATGTCTTTCCAGATTGGAACTCGCCTCAGCCCAATGCTCTTGATTAGGTTGCCGCCTAGCACTAGGATTGGGGTTAGGGTTAGGGCTACGCCTAGGGTTTGGGTTCAGAAAACCACAAAGCCCAAGAGCTCCAGGAACAGCGACAATGCGAAAGACATTCCAAGGGTAGCGCGACACTGCCCAACATTGCAGCCTTCATGTCTTCCAGATTGGAAACTCGCCTCAGGCCAATGCTCTTGATTAGGTTGCGCCCTAGCACTAGGATTACAGTTAGCGTTAGGGCTACGTCTAGGGTTTGGGTTCAGAAAACCACAAAGCTCAGAGCTCCAGGAACACCGACAATGCAAAAGGTATCCCAAAGAGACCGAGACAGTGCCCCAGCCTTGCTCCCTTCCATCTTCTTGGCACTAGCCTCAGCCAAAGCTACATTTCAGCTCCATCTAGGGTTTAGGGTTAGGGTTACGCCTAGGTTTAGCCTTCAGAAAACCAGAAAGCCCAGAGCTCCAGGGACACTGACAATGCGAAAGGCATGCCAAGGGTACCGCGACACTGTCCCAGCTTTGCCAGCCTTCATGTTCTTCCAGATTGAAACTCGCCTCAGACCCAATGTTCTTGATTTGGCTGCCCCTTGCATTAGGATTGGGGTTCGGGTTAGGGCTACGTCTAGGGTTTGGGTTCTGAAAACCACAAAGCCCAGAGCTCCAGGGACACTGACAATGCGAAGGCATGCCAAGGGCAGCGCGACACTGCCCAACATTGCAGCATCATGTCTTCCAGATTGGAACTCGCCTCAGCCCAATGCTCTTCATTTACGGTGCTCCTAGCATTAGGATTGGGGTTGGGTTAGGGCTACGTCTAGGGTTTGGGTCTGAAAACCACAAAAGCCCAGAGCTCCAGGAACACTAACAATGCAAAAGGTATCCCAAAGAGACCGAGACAGTGCCACCAACCTTGCTCCCTTCCTTCTTCTTGGCACTTGCTCAGCCAAAAATACATTTCCAGCTCCATCTAGGGTTAGGGTTAGGGTTACGCCTAGGGTTAGCGTTCAGGAAACCACAAAGCCCAGAGCTCCAGGGACACTGCAATGCGAAAGGCATGCCAAGGGCAGCGCGACACTGCCCCAAATTGCAGCCTTCATGTCTTCCTGATTGGAACTCGCCTCAGCCCAATGCTCTTTATTACGGTGCTCCTAGCATTAGGATTGGGGTTAGGGTTAGGGCTATACGCTAGGGTTAGCCTTCAGAAAACCACAAAGCCCAGAGCTCCAGGAAGCACTGACAAAATGCGAAAGACATTCCAAGGGTAGCGCGACACTGCCCAAACATTGCAGCCTTCATGTCTTCCAGATTGGAACTCGCCTCAGCCCAATGCTCTTGATTAGGCTGCGTCTTGTTTTAGGACTACAGTTAGGGTTAGGGCTACGTCTAGGGGTTTGGGTTCAGAAACCACAAAGCCCAGAGCTCCAGGAAACACTGGCAATGCAAAAGGTATCCAAAGAGAGTGCGACAGTGCCCCAACCTTGCTCCTTTCCTTCTTCTTGGCACTCGCCTCAGCCAAAAATACATTTCCGGCTCCATCTAGGGTTAGGGTTAGGGTTACGCTAGGGTTAGCGTTCAGGAAACCACAAAGCCCAGAGCTCCAGGGACACTGACAATGCGAAAGGCATGCCAAGGGCAGCGCGACACTGCCCAACATTGCAGCCTTCATGTCTTCCTGATTGGAACTCGCCTCAGCCCAATGCTGTTTTATTAAGGAGCTCCTAGCATTAGGATTGGGGTTAGGGTTAGGGGCTACGTCTAGGGTTTGTGGTTTGAAAACCACAAAGCCCAGAGCTCCAGGAACCCGCAATGCAAAAGGTATCACTAAGAGAGTGCAACAGTGCCCCAGCCTTGCTCCCTTCTTCTTCTTGTTACTAGCCTCAGCCCAAAGCTAACATTTCCTGCTCCATCTAGGGTTAGGGTTAGGGTTACGCCTAGGGTTAGCCTTCAGAAAACCACAAAGCCCAGAGCTCCAGTGAGCACTGACAATGCGAAAGGCATTCCAAGGGTAGCGCGACACTGCCCCAACATTGCAGCCTTCATGTCTTCCAGATTGGAACTCGCCTCAGCCCAATGCTCTGTTGATTAGGTTGCGCCTAGCACTAGGATTGGGGTTAGGGTTAGGGCTACGCCTAGGGTTTGGGTTCAGAAAACCACAAAGCCCAGAGCTCCAGGGACACTAACAATGCGAAAGACATTCCAAGGGTAGCGCGACACTGCCCCAACATTGCAGCCTTCATGTCTTCCAGATTGGAACTCGCCTCAGCCCAATGCTCTTGATTAGGTTGCGCTAGCATTAGGATTACAGTTAGCGTTAGGGCTACGTCTAGGGTTTGGGTTCAGAAAACCACAAAGCCAGAGCTCCAGGAACACCGACAAAGCAAAAGGTATCACTAAGAGAGTGCAACAGTGCCCAGCCTTGCTCCCTTCCATCTTCTTGGCACTTGCCTCAGCCAAAGCTACATTTCCAGCTCCATCTAGGGTTAGGGTTAGGGTTACGCCTAGGGTTAGCCTTCAGAAAACCAGAAAGCCCAGAGCTCCAGGGACACTGACAATGCGAAAGGCATGCCAAGGGCAGCGCGACACTGCCCAACATTGCAGCTTCATGTCTTCCTGATTGGAACTCGCCTCAGCCCAATGCTCTTTATTACGTGCTCCTAGCATTAGGATTGGGGTTAGGGTTAGGGCTACGCCTAGGGTTAGCCTTCAGAAAACCACAAAGCCCAGAGCTCCAGGGACATTGACAATGCGAAAGACATTCCAAGGGTAGCGCGACACTGCCCAACATTGCAGCCTTCATGTCTTCCAGATTGGAACTCGCCTCAGCCCAATGCTCTTGATTAGGCTGCGTCTTGTTTTAGGACTACAGTTTAGGGTTAGGGCTACGTCTAGGGTTTGGGTTCAAAAACCACAAAGCCCAGAGCTCCAGGAACACTGGCAATGCAAAAGGTATCCCAAAGAGAGTGCGACAGTGCCCCAACCTTGCTCCCTTCCTTCTTCTTGGCACTCGCCTCCAGGCCCAAAAATACATTTCCGGCTCCATCTAGGGTTAGGGTTAGGGTTACGCTTAGGGTTGCCTTCAGAAAAACCACAAAGCCCAGAGCTCCAGGGACACTGACAATGCGAAAGGCATGCCAAGGGCAGCGCGACACTGCCCCAACATTGCAGCCTTCTTGTCTTCCAGATTGGAACTCGCCTCAGCCCAATGTTCTTGATTTGGCTGCGCCTAGCATTAGGATTGGGGTTAGGGTTAGGGCTACGCCTAGGGTTAGCCTTCAGAAAACCACAAAGCCCAGAGCTCCAGGGACACTGACAATGCGAAAGACATTCCAAGGGTAGCGCGACACTGCCCCAACATTGCAGCCTTCATGTCTTCCAGATTGGAACTCGCCTCAGCCCAATGTTCTTGATTTGGCTGCGCCTAGCATTAGGATTGGGGTTAGGGTTAGGGCTACGCCTAGGGTTAGCCTTCAGAAAACCACAAAGCCCAGAGCTCCAGGAACATCGACAATGCAAATGGTAGCACTAAGAGAGTGCAACAGTGCCCCAGCCTTGCTCCCTTCCTTCTTCTTGGCACTCGCCTCCGCCCAAAGCTACATTTCCGGCTCCATCTAGGGTTAGGGTTAGGGTTACGCCTAGGGTTAGCCTTCAGGAACCCACAAAGCCAGAGCCTCCAGGACACTGGCAATGCGAAAGGCATGCCAAGGCAGCGCGACACTGCCCAACATTGTAGCTTCATGTCTTCCTGATTGGAACTCCGCTGCAAGCCCAATGCTCTTGGATTAGGTTGCGCCTAGCACTAGGATTGGGGTTCAGTGTCCCTGGAGCTCTGGGCTTTGTGGTTTTCTGAAGGCTAACCCTAGGCGTAACCCTAACCCTAACCCTAGATGGAGCTGGAAATGTAGCTTTGGGCTGAGGCAAGTGCCAAGAAGAAGGAAGGGAGCAAGGTTGGGGCACTGTCTCGGTCTCTTTGGGATACCTTTTGCATTGTTAGTGTTCCTGGAGCTCTGGGCTTTGTGGTTTTCTGAACCCAAACCCTAGACGTAGCCCTAACCCTAACCCCAACCCCAATCCTAGTGCTAGGCGCAACCTAATCAAGAGCATTGGGCTGACGCGAGTTCCAATCTGGAAGACATGAAGGCTGCAATGTTGGGGCAGTGTCGCGCTGCCCTTGGCATGCCTTTCGCATTGTCAGTGTCCCTGGAGCTCTGGGCTTTGTGGTTTTCTGAAGGCTAACCCTAGGCGTAACCCTAACCCTAACCCTAGATGGAGCCGGAAATGTATTTTTGGACGGAGGCGAGTGCCAAGAAGATGGAAGGGAGCAAGGTTGGGGCACTGTCGCACTCTCTTTGGGTACCTTTTGCATTTTCAGTGTTCCTGGAGCTCTGGGCTTTGTGGTTTTCAGAACCCAAACCGTAGGTTTAACGCTAACCGTAACCCTAGATGGAGCCGGAAATGCAGCTTTGAGCTGAGGCGAGTTCCAAGAAGAAGGAATGGCGAAATGTTGTGGCAGTGTCGCACTCTCTTTGGGATACCTTTTGCATTGTTGGTCTTCCTGGAGCTCTGGTGTTGGTGGTTTTCAGAACCCAAACCGTAGGTATAGCCCGAACCCTAACTGCAATCCTAATGCTAGGCGCAGCCTAATCAAGAGCATTGGGCTGAGGCGAGTTCCAATCAGGAAGACATGAAGGCTGCAATGTTGGGGCAGTGTCGCGCTGCCCTTGGCCTCCCTTTTGCATTGTCAGTGTCCCTGGAGCTCTGGGCTTTGTGGTTTTCTAATCCCTAACCCTAGTCATAACCCTAACCCTAGATGGAGCCGGAAATGTATTTTTGGGCTGAGGCGAGTGCCAAGAAGAAGGAAGGGAGCAAGGCTGGGGTACTGTCGCACTCTCTTTGGGATACCTTTCGCATTGTCGGTGTCCCTGGAGCTCTGGGTTTGTCGTTTTCTGAACCTTATCCCGCTGCATAACCCTAACCCTAGGCTTGGCTTAAGAAATATCATTTTGATGGGGCAAATTGCAGTCAGAAGACACGAAGGCTGCAATATTGGGGCATTGTTGAGCTCCCCTTGGTGTGCCTTTCCCATTGTCAGTGTCCCTGGATCTCTGGTCTTTGTGGTTTTCTGAACCCTCATCCTTGGCGTAACCCTAACCATAACCCTACATCGAGCCAGAAATCCGGCATTAGGCTGAAGCGAATTTCAAGCAGTGCAGGACCTCAGGACTCCTTAATAACGAATTAATATGATTTCGCAGATGCCACTCTATTGTTTACATTAAACTCTACTTATGCATTTTACAACGGCCATACACGTGGAACTCATTACTTGACTGGTCCTTTTATCTTGTCCATGCACTCAGCACACACCTTTCTTATAATATCATTGGTTCTTTTCCAGTGTGGCAATGTCTTTTTTTATATATTGCTTGCTGTCTTGGTATTCTGTTCTTCAGCTTTTTCTTTCCTAATTTAGCGCAGTTTACATTTCAGTAACCTTGGTGAAATCCTGAGGGCTCTGATAAGAATAACTAAGGATTTTTGGCTTGGGCACACTATCAGGGTTCAAATACATTACAACAATTCCCCATTTTTCTTCTTGCACCAGCTAAACTCTTTCTACTATGTTTTCCAAATGCTATTCCTTCCTGTTTTTCTGGATACGTAAAGCTTGATCCTCTGCCCATTCCTTCTGTCCTCATTATTCATACCTTAAGCATCTTAAAACAAAAATACTGAGGATTATTACTAGAACCAGTGCTAGGCATTTAAAGTGTATTTTTAATACCTAAAGGAACTTGCTGGGATGGATTTGTCATCAAGAGTGAAATGAAAGGAGAAAACCACAACATCTTACTCAAGGCTACAGGCTAGGAAAAGCAGAATACTGCATTTTAGCTCTGGTTTTTTGGCAGATGCCAGAGCTCTGGCACAGCCCAGCCTCTTTTCCAACACCTTAAGGACAGAAACTACTCAGCAGCTTTGGGGATGAGCCGCTTCAGGACGAAAAAGCACAACTGCTCTACCCGACACAGCCCAAGCTTTAAAACAAATTGGCTCTCACTCCAGAAACATTTCACTTTCTTTTTCCGAGACACCACCATGTCATCAACTTTATCCTTAGATGCAATCCAGAGTCTCCAAAAGACAAAACATTTCAACTTCCACAATCTCTTCACCCCAATGCCCCCAGCAGTACCTTTTTCTTGCCAGGTGGCTCCACACAACTGAGAAATTCTAGTGGTGGTGGTGCAGCAGCTCCTCATCCCACAGCAGCTCCTCATCCCACAGCAGCCCCTGCTGTACCTGAGACCTCCATTCCCTAGCCTGGCCCACCTGGCTGGTTTAAATAGTGCTGTGGGACGGAGCTGTAGGGCAGGTGCTTCCCCTTAAGGGCCTTTGATACACCAGAAACCCTTCCTTATGTCAGCAAGGCTGTGGGTCATTACATCAAACCCTCTCAAAAAAGGTTTGGTTACCAGCATAAAAAAGTTAACAAAATTATATGAAAGTTTGCTGCATTGCCCATTATATTTTCAAATGCCATATCTCAAAACTGCCATTCTTGGTTGCAGCAAGATTTCCTCCCCCCCCCCCCCAGGCAACCAACCAACCACCACAAATTGGGTTTTTTCCTCTTTTTTTTTTTTTTTTTGTAAAACACTGATGTCTATGTGATATGTCCTGTCATGTCAAACAAGTGCTCTGTGCTGTTCCCATCCTAAGCACAGAGTAAGGCAGGACAGATTATAATGCAATTTTCTATCCAACTCATTGCCAAAATCTGTAAGGACAGCTGCTAATTAGCAGAGATCTGAACCACCTTATTCTTTAGATCAAAGTGTCCCATGTTTGAGTTTGTAATGAAATAGCCTAACACTTTGAAGAAGAAAAGAATTATATTAATTTGGGGGGGGGAAGTAGTCAGTGTCTGTGGATTCGCCTGCGATCTTCTTTTTCAGCACAATCTTGGGGACTTTTAATTTCACTGGAAATACTGATGGATCCAAATTTCCAGAGAAATCGATTTCAAAGTTTCAAGTTGCTCTCGGAACTTGCTGTGACTCTTCTTGTCTATGCTCTTCCTCTCCAAAGCGGTGCAAACGCTCTGCCTTTGAATACCTGTCATTTGCATTTAAATCCCCTCTCTGGCTAAGTCGCGGTGAGTCAGGCGGCAAGGGGAGTAGAGGGGCATATACGCGCCCTCTTAATGCTATTGTTAACTCTTCAGGGGATACCACGGCACACCCCGTAGGTAATCTTGGTGGCCGTGGAGGGGACAGTTCATCTACTTCCATTTTCTCTGGTTCTGGTGCGGGCTGCGGAGACTGTAACTCCGTCTCCGAGGGGGCAGAAGGTAAGGACGATATAACTGAGTTTACTCCCACAAAGTATTCTCAGGCGAACGACGGAAAGGCAGCCGCGGGACTGCGTGGCTCTAGACGGGCCGCTGCCTCTGCCGCAGCTATTTTTTCTGCTTCTATTTGCCTTAGCACCGTTATTAACTTCTATACCATACTAAGTCCCTTAGTTTCTTTTAAAGTCTCTTAGTTTCTTTTAATCCATTGCTTACGGCATCTAATTTCTCTCAAGGACAGAATACGCTGGAGGACACTGAAAGTGGCCTGTTCTTCTTTTGACAGTCTCTTTCCCATCTTCCAGCCCCTAGTCGCTCACCTCTTTGGTGTACCCGCTGCAGCGTACGTTTTCTGGAGCTCTTTTCCCAGGAGCTTTCTTCTGCCCCCAGACTCCAATGGAGCCGTGCTCCAACTCCCCCCGCCGCAGTCCTGCCGCGGCAGGCTCCGACCAGGGCCTCTCGCCTTTTCACTCCACAGAACCCCCTTCAGAATCCAAAGGGTCCGGTCTGCTTCATTATTGCAACGTTTATCTTGTCGGTGGCACCAGCATGCGGGAGCTCAGGACTTCTGAACACCGAATTAATATGATTTCGCAGAAGCCACTCTATTGTTTACGTAAAACTCTACTTATGCATTTTACCACTGCCGTACACGTGGAACTAATTACTTGATTGGTCCTTTTATCTTGTCCATGTGCTCAGCACACACCTTTCTGATAATATGATTGGTTCTTGTCCACTGCGGCACAGTGTTTCTTTATCTATTTCTTGCTGTCTTGGTATTCTGTTCTTCAGCATTTTCTTTCCTAATTTAGCGCAGTTTACATTTCAGTAACCTTGATGAATTCCTGAGGGCTCTGATAAGAATAACTAAGGATTTTTGGCTTGGGCACACTATCAGGGTTCAAATACATCACAACAAAGCAGAAAGAAGAAAAGGAGGCAGGCTGGGGCAGTGTCATGCTCCCCTTGGTATGCCTTTTGCATTGCCAGTGTTCCTGCAGCACTGGGCTTTCTGGTTTACTGAACCCAAACCCTACGTGTAACCCTAACCCTAATCCTAACGCTAGGCGCAGCCTAATAAAGAGCATTGGGCTGAGGCGAGTTCCAATCAGGAGGACTTAAATGCCACAAGGTAGGGGCAGTGTCGCACTGCCCTTGGCATGCCTTTCGCATTGTCAGTGTCCCTGGAGCTCTGGGCTTTGTGGTTTTCTGAACCCTAACCTGAGGCATAACCCTAACCCTAACTGTAACCCTAACCCGAACCCTAATCCTAACCCTAGGCGCAGCCTAATAAACAGCAATGGCTGAGGCGAGTTCCAATCAGGAAGACACGAAGGCGGCAATGTTGGGCCAGTGTCGCGCTGCCCTTGGCATGCCTTTTGCGTTGTCAGTGTCCCTGGAACTCTGGGGTTTGTGGTTTTCTGAATCCAAACCCTAGGTGTAACCCTAACCCTAACCCTAAGTGGAACCGGAAATATAGCTCTGAGCTGAGGAGAGCACCAAGAACAAGGAAGGGAGCAAGGTTGGGGGGTAACCCTAACCCCAGACGTAACACTAACCCTAACCCTAGGCGCAGCTTAAGAAACAGCATTGGTCTGAGGCGAGTTCCAATCAAGAAGACACGAAAGCTGCAATGTTGGGGCCGTGTCACGCTCCACTTGGCATGGCTTTCGCATTGTCAGTGTCCCTGGAGCTCTGGACTTTGTGGTTTTCTGAACCCAAACCCTCGGTATAACCCTAACCTTAACCCCAATCCTAATGCTAGGAGCACCGTAATAAAGAGCATTGGGCTGAGGCGAGTTCCAATCAGGAAGACATGAAGGCCGCAATGTTGAGGCTGTGTCGTGGTGCCCTTGGCATACCTTTTGTATCTGCAGTGTGTCTGAATCTCTGGGCATTGTAGTTATCTCAACCCTAAACCAAAGTGTATGCCTAATTCTAAGCGGACATTCAAAAGCAGCTTCTTGCCTCGGTGCCCAGCACATGGATTGTGCCAAGAGGAAAGGTGTGGAGGGAACAATATTTGGGCAGAGGTCTATTCCTCTGTCTAAATGAAATGGACCGAAACCTGCCAAAACGATACTCACTGAAATCTCAAAATCAGAGAACAAATTGAAATGAAAGACAGGCAAAGAAAATGATGAACTGTAATGCTGAAATAAATAGAAAATTCTGAACAAAGCGAAACTGATAAAACTGCATGAGATGACATGAAGTGCAAGGAAATGGACAAAAACTTGCTGAATTTCTACTCATTATAATCACAATATTTCATTTCCTTTCATGTTCCTTTCATGAAAGGAAATTAAATAATTTGATTTCAAGGAGGATCAGTTTGGCAAGCTTCGGTTCATTTCACTGCAGTTCATGTCATCCCATTCTCTTAAGCAAAGTTTTCACTTTGCTTAAGAATTTTCTCTTTTTATTTTTAGCATTTCATTTCTTCAGTTTCTTCTCCTGCCATTTTGTTTACCTTTCCCCCCTGATTTCAGGATTTCAATGGGAATAAATTTTTCAAGTTTCGGTCCTTTTCACTGTACCTCATTTCATCTCCATACATTTCATTGTAGTCACTCAATTTCCAGATTTTCTTTTTTTTTTTTTGATTGCATTTTGTTTTATCATATCTCCTTTCCAGAGTGTTCGTTAGACATCCTTCTCCCATTTTAATATTCTCCACTGGCAGAACTCTAACCCCTAACCCTAACCCTAAACGGCATCATTAGTGGTGGTGCCCAGGGTGTGGTTAGGGGTGTCACTGGGGTCAGCGTGTGGAGGCCACCACACGCCACCAGCAAACATTTGCAGCACTCCATGGGAACGTAGTTCCCAGGAGCCTCAAAATCCTCCTGCCTGACAAAACCCTGGCCCCAGTATGGTCTGCACCCAAACCTTGGAGATGAACATCGCCTCACACACCAGCAGGGATGGAGGGAAAAAAAGCCCTGCTGGGGGGAAAAGAAATCCCCCAATTAGGCTTTTTTTATTCTAAACTTAAAAATTAGTTGAAAAATCTGAAAGGCAAAAAAACTACACACAGTGTTAGAACCAGTCAACACATGCACTCTCACAGGGAGACACAGGCACACACAGGCAGACACAGACTGACACAGGCAGACACAAGCAGTCACACACAGACTCAAGCCACAAAAATTCTTCATTTCATGAAAGGAAATGAAATCTTGCGACTTCAATAAGTATCAATTCGACAAGGTTTTGTCCATTTCCCTTCATGCCATGCACTTCATGTCAACCCCTTCCATTTTATTGTCTTCACTTCGTTTCAGAATTTTTTTTTTTTAATTGGATTTCATTTCATCAATTTCTTCCCCTGTCCCTTCACGTCACTCCATTTCCTGACCTCAAAATGTTGATGAGTATAATTTTGGCAACTTTCAGTCCACTTCGCTTCGCTTCGCTTCACGTCATCCCAATCCATTTCCTTGTATTCACTCAACTTCCAAATTTCCTTTTTTTCAACTGCATTTTATTTGATATCTCCTTTCCAGAGTCTTTGTTACACTTTGCTCTCTGATTTCAAGATCTCATTTCCTTTCAGGAAAGGAAATGAAATCTTATGATTTCAATGAGGATCAATCGGGCAAGCCTCAGTCCATTTCGCTGCACTTCATGTCATCCCATTCACTTTTATTGTTTTCACTTCCTTTCAGAATTTACTTTTTTTTTTTTTTAGCATTTCATTTCTTCAATTTCTTTTCCTTTTTGTTTACCTTTCCTCCCTGATTTCGGGATTTCAATGGGAATAATTTTCACAAGTTTCGGTCCTTTTCACTGGACCTCATTTCATCTCAGTACATTTCATTGTAGTCACTCCTTTTCAAAATTTTCTTTTTATTTTCAATCACATTTTATTTTATCATATCTCCTTTTCATGTAACAAACACTCTGTAAAGGAGATACGATGAAATCAAATGCAATTGAAAAAAAAAAGAAAATTTGGAATGGGAACAAATACAATGAAATGGATTTGGATGAAATGAGGGTCAGTGTAAAGGACCAAAACTTGCCAAAATTATATTCACTGAAATCCTGAAATCAGGGAATGAAGTGAAACAAATGGATGGGAGAAAAAAGGATGAAATAAAATGTAAAAGAGAAAAAAAGAGAAAATTCTGAAACAAAGTGAAAACAATAAAATGGACTGGGATGACATGAAGTGCAGTGAAATGAACAGAAGCTTGCCCAATTGATCCTCATTGGAATCATAAGATTTCATTTCCTTTCATGAAGGAAAGGAATTCTCCATTTCATGAAAGGAAATGAAATCTTGAAATCAGAGAAGAAAGTGAAACAGACTACAGTAGACTTATAATAAAAAGAAATCCAATTTAAAGAAATAAAAGAATATTCTGAAATGAAGTGATTTGAAGTAAACAAATATAATGAGATGACATGAAGTTCTCCTCTTGGCATGCCTTTTGTAGTTGCAGTGTGTCTGGACCTCTGGGATTTGTGGTTTTCTTAACCCTAAACCAAAGTGTATGCTTAATCCAAAGTGGAGCAGTAAAAGCAGCTTCTTGTCTAGGTGCCCAACACATGGATTGTGCCAAGAGGAAAGGTGTGGAGGGAACACTATTTGGGCAGTGGGGTGTTCTTTGTTCTAAATGAAATGGACCGAAACCTGCCAAAATGATACTTACTGAAATCTTAAAATCAGAGAACAAAGTGAAACAAAGAGACAGGCAAATAAAGTGATTAAATGTAATGCTAAAAAGAAAAATGAGAAAATTCTGAACAAAGTGAAACAAATAAAATGGCATGGGATGACATAAAGTGCAGGGGAATGGACCAAACCTTGCCGAATTGGTACTCATCGAAATCACAAGATTTCATTTCCTTTCATGAAGAATTTGGTTTCATGAAAGGAAATGAAATCTCAAAATCAGAGAACAGTATCAATCAAGTATCAATTCGGCAAGGTTTGGTCTACTTCCCTGCACTTCATATCATCCCATGACATTTTATTGTTTTCACTTCATTTCAGAATTTTTTTTAATGACGTTTTATTTCATCATTTTCTTTGCCTCTCTCTTCATTTCACTTCGTTCCCTGATTTTGAGATTTCAATTAATATAATTTTGGCCAGTTTCAGTCCTTTTCACTTCATTTCATCCCAATCCATGTCTTTGCATTCGCTTCATTTCCAAAGCTTTTATTTTTTTTTCACAGTGCATCTGTTTTCGTCATATCTCCTTTCCAGAGTGTTTGTTAGACTTTTTTCTCCAATTTCAAGATTTCATTTCCTTTCATAAGAGGAACCTATAAATTTAACTATTTATAAGCACCAGCCAATCAAAGTGCTGCAATTTACATAGAGATAGTGCAGTTACTTTTCACTATATCAAAAATTCTATTTATTCTGGTCGTGCATGCTGCCCATGCCAGCCAGGCCACTGACTGACTTCAATTCACCCAGCCAGATACACAGAATTAACTCGCTCCTCCATTAAATCAGCAGTGAATCTCCTCCATATTAGAGAGGAGCCAACACTTCACCCCAGGTTTCACCTTCAGTCTTAGGTGACAGAAGATGGTCTGACTGAAAGGGGCCATGAGATAGATGAAATGTAGACCTTCTAGGCTGAGGCTTTGACGTACTTTTATTGAACTCTTCTAGTGGCGTTGACTTGTTTCAAAGTAAATTCCCTTCAGCTAGTTTTAAAGCTTGTTTAAAATAGTCTCTCTTTGTGCAGTCAGTGGCCATCAGTCCCATCACCTTCTTGACCCCAAGCATGGCAGATGAGCAATTGGGTGACCTGAGGGCTGCTCCCCTTTAGTCCATTTCTACCAGATGAAAAATATTATTGTTCAGAGGGAAAGCCAAAGCAGTTCCCAAATAAAACTAACTTGACTATATTTTCTTTCATGTACTGGCATCTGAAAACGCTGTGAGAGTGAGCAGAGCTGTTCTGGAGCAGCCAGGTGATCAGATCTTTGTACACAAACTGTGGTGTTCTCCACTTAACTTGGTTTCACTGTATCCAGAGCTAAAAAACGCCAAGGCTGAAGAAATTTATTCCCTATAAAAAATTTCAGCCTTCCAGTTCCAAGCTTATTTAGTTCAAGATCTGGTAATTACCAGCTCATAAACAGGAAGTATGCCCTCCGGTACCCATCTACTTAATAGAAGTTTATTGGATGACATTGACCATAACGACAACTAAAACAGATATACAGCCCATTAAATGAGGTTTAGTCTTCAACAGCCATGAATCTATCCAGTAGCTTTAGTCTAAGTTTTATCCCCCCTATGCAGTACTTTACAGTCTTTTGTTCTTTCCTGTCTCTTCTCCAGATTCTGGTGCTTTCTCTGGTGACGTTACAACAGCACTTTAGCTATCTGAAAATACAGCACTAATAAAAGGGAACATAAGGTCTCACACCATCATTCTGGTTTCTTGCCTTGATCTCTCTAACCACTTCACATTCCCCTTGCTGGGTATGCTTTTGCTTAGCAATCATCCTTCTCTTCAGAAGCAAATAAAAAATACTTTTCTTGTTGTTAGACACAAAAAATTATAGCTATAAAAGTCAATTTGGACCACCTACTCTTAAAAAGAGCAGCAAAGCAGTGAACAGGGAAATAGAGCTTGTGAATTAAGACCAGCTCCTTATTAGTGCAGCTTTGGGTGAAACCAGAGTAACTAGGTACTTAAATACTTCTGGGGATCACAGCCTTAGTTTCTTTCCACTCAGTTCCTCATTTTTAAAACACAAATTATTTTCCCACTTTCACAAGAGGATTGTGAGGATAAATACATGGAGAGATATTTGGATACCACAGTTAAGAGGATCAAGTGATTGCTGTTTGTGTTTTCTTATACTGTTTTGGGTTTTTTTCAGCAGCCATTATCATCAGCTAAGCTATGTAAAAGGACAATGTATTTCTATTTCTATGAAAGCTTCATCCTAAATTTTGTTTCTGTTTCACAACTTGAAATATGTTTTTGGATCCTTTACAGTGTTCTCACTATTGTACCTAGGTGTTTTCCTAAGTTGTGTGGGTAACCACTTCAGTCTTTAATTTCATCAGTTTCTCATTAACATCCTGTGGCAACGAGATCTGTCAATCAGTTTGTTGTTTTGCAGGAAAAAGATCCGAGGTTTAGAAGTTTTAAATATTTTGCCTTCCATATTTGCAAACTATCCTTTTATCTTTGTACACAGACCTACCTTCGTATCTTCTTTAATTGGCATCTTGGTATTTTGTTTAATCTAGTCCAATCCATTTTGTGAAGACAACTTTTCCTTTGTTTAACTTATATTTGCTTGGCTAATTTTACTTACGAATATGATGTTACTGCAACTTTTGAGCAAAGCTCTACTTTTATTCTGCATACTCTGAGGAACTCCAGCCTTCCACTTGCTCAGAAACACCATTAGTTTCTGAGACAAGTAGTACCTAAGGTCTCAATACATCGTTTTAGACAGAGCTACTAGAACTAAACCACTTGCAGCCGGGATATACCATTTGTGCAAAGAGCACTGTAATAGCTCCCATAATGCTTCCTAGCCCATACTTCACACCCCCTCATGCTCAGCTCAGCTTTTATTAATCACTGCTCTGTGAGGAACAGAATTCTTCACTGGATCATCCACATGGACACTCACTCTCAGTTAGGTGGTTCTATTTTAATTATCCAGCAGCCTCTTCTGACTATCTGTGGGTTACCTGGCTCTGATGCTGAGTGAACATATCCTCTCCTCTCTTCAGTTTCCGTCTGCATCAGAAGAGGATGAGCAGGAGATCCTTGCTCAGAATGCACATGCGCTCTTTTCTCCCTCTGCAGAATTACGGCAAGAGGCAGTCACTGCTGGAGATTGTCAGCTGTAGATTCTGGAACCAGAAAATCAGCTAATTCCATTGTTTGCACTAAGACAACCAAAGGAAAAGAAACCTAAAACCACCCAACAACACAAACCTGAACTCCTGCTCAAAAGGAGCATTAAGAGTCAAAATATAGAGTTCATTAAAGTAATATCCTAAATAAAGCTGATGTACTCTCTCCTGTTCCAATGCGCTTCATGAATAATGGATAAACAAAGCTTCACTGCTTTAATTAATCTGGTTTCAAAATTAATTTGACCCAACACAAAATTAGCAGTCAATTTAGAACTTTGGTTAGTGAACAGGTTCAGGTTACATAAAGAGAGTGTGTTAGCAGAAAGTGCTGTAAACAGCAAAGGGCAATATTTTATTCCCTGAAGTAAAAGGCCTGGTTAATTAATACACAGCTAAGGTAGGGAATGCATTTCCCTTGCCAAAAGCTAACTTTACTCTGATGTTTTATTTGCAAATTTAGACCGGCACAGATCTTCTTGCCTGTTCCAGAAAATTCCTGAATTGCCTTTAATGGGCATCTATCCTCTTTTGGAGAGTCTTGCACTGATGCAGAACTGATGCTGCTGCCTTTTTTTAACACAGTCCCTTCTTCTGTCATCAGAGAATGTGGCTTGGATCAGCCTTGGAGCTCTCCTCAGCCTCCACACCACTCAGCAAAATTCTTACAGCTGTCCCTCCCAGCAGCTGAGGGGTCCTCCGGTGGAAAGATGGATCAGCTTGTTCCCCAGCCATGTCCATGGCATGGATGATCTAAGAAGACTGTAAATCCCCTAATTTTTTTTTGATGTGTTTAAAGGATTCCCCAACCAAAGAAGACTCATAGTTTGCCCTTAGATTAGCTTTGCCCCACAATACATGCATAGAACTATTTCTGTGGAATTAGGAATTAGAAAAAATAATTTCTACCTGCTTGTGTCATGTTCCAGTTGCCAGATGTGAAGCTCTGTTTTGCTTTGTGGTTTTACGCAGTGTAACTGTTACTATTTGAGCTGTTGCTGTGTGGTGTCCTTGAGGTAAAGGGACTGACTGCATCCTTTACATGCCTGCATGCAGTCAATCTCAATCTTTGGTGATAAAGTCTAGAGAAAAGCTGAAATTCACAGAAATTAATTGCTTTAGATTATTGGTGTCTTAAGTAAGCACACATAAATTACTTACTATTGCAGATCTAAAAGAAATACATGAAGGTGATGAACCCTTGTTTACTCTGATGCTTTTGGGAAAGAATTTAAATGAGTGAGATAGTATTATACTGGGGCCAATGGACTGCAGTAATAAGTTCATGCTTCTTCGAAATTATTTGAAATTATTCTCTTACAAGGAAACAAAAGTGAAAATTTTCAATTTTTAAGAGTAATTGTCACACAGTGGCATATTTTGCACATGACCTTTCTTGCCTCAAGTGCAGCAGCGGATGATAGTGCAGAACAGAGCAACAGCGTTGCAATCTGAAGAAGTGTCTAGCTCCAGTGCTTCTCGAAAATCCCTCTATAATGGGCAATTCCATAAGCCTTACTGTCAACTCAGCTACACAGCCTTGAACCATTGTCTCATAGATGTGGAGGCTGCACTTATAATTAGATTTTGCTGAAAACAGACCATGAAGAAAAATAAATCACCTGCCAGAGAGGTTGTGCTTGGTGAAAACATCCTGAATTCATTTGAAGCAGCAGTTGGGCTTTTTTGAAGGCATTTGAAGCCTCGGTTGCGCTTGCTGGATGAAGAAAACAGCAATAGGACTGGAGGAAAGCTACTAAACTGTGCAAAGTGTCAGTGTTCAAGGGATCCATTTCCCTATTGATTCATTGCTGCCACCAAAAAAATGGGATTGATAGGGAAAGAAAAACTGATGATTTCTCCTCCATAGATTCATGGAGCAGAAGATGTTCTATCCTGATGTGTTCCTCTACACACACACACACACACGCACAGAGGTTTGCTTCTAGTAGAAATGGTACTCCATACATATATTGTTTGCTTGCTGATTTATGTGCTTACAGCCGGTCCCTGCAGATCTTCCACCTGGAGAGCAGGTCCACCATGTGCATGACTATGGCTGAGGGGCATGGAGCATATTGGGAAGGAAAGAGGAAAAGTTAGAAAGGTTTCTTTTCTGAGCATCAGATGGTGTATGGGGAGGGCCAGCTCCTTGTAAGTGTAAATTAAATGGGCTGCTCTATCATACTGCAGCAATCAGAAGGCAATTGCAGTAGCCAGTGACCAGCAAGGCCCAGGGAAACTGTATTCCTGTATCAAATGGAAAGCAGCTTGTTATGAACGGATGATGTGGGTTTAAATAAGTCCCTGCCTTTTGCCCAGGCCTCTGGCAGCAGGCAGTAGCTTTATTGAGGTGGCCAGCACCCCAAGACCCACTCTCACTCGCAAGTTCTTTAATAATGGCAGATTCAGTCTATTACAGAATGAATTATTTATTTAATAGACACAAAACTAACAGACATAAGACTTAGACTATTACTACACAGGAATAAGACAAAAAGAGACAACTAGTATTACACGCAGGGTTAAAGGTACTATCAATTTTACAGCTAGTGAAGAAATTATATAACTTAGGATCCAATGTTTCTTACCATCCAATTCCTGATGGAGCACACATTGAAATCCTTTCCCTCAATTCCCAGGAAAGTAACTACAGAACCTGCATTCAGGCTCCAGGAAGAAGTCTCACACACTTTCAGCAGGTGTGGGTAGAAGGCTTCTGCCTCCATGATAATCTGTAGTACTTTTATAGTGTAAAACAGGCCTTTTGGTCACCTATGTTTTTTTTAATCCACTTACGTTTTTTTTAATCTCTTCCCACATCTGTTAAGCTGGCAGATCTTTTGGCACCAGGAGATGATACCTGCTGGGCCTTGTCAGCCTGAGTTATCTCTCCTATCTGCACCGGCCACCTGTGGTGGGGAGAGGGGTGATATGCCCTGCCGCACAGCTTCATGCCTCTTATCCCAGACCTGTCCCACAAAAATACCCCCCGTCCCTGGAACAGAACCAGCATAGCAAATGAAACAATGTAAGTGCTTGGAGGGGCTATTCTGCAATGATGGCCTTAGGAAAAATATCCTTCAACCTTGCTTAGAAAATGTCCAAGATTCACAGGACACCAGTCAGACAGGATTTGACCCTATTGACAGAAATCGTCCATGTCTTCTCGTAGGAAGGAGAAGGCAATGGTTCATCTAAGGACTCAGCTGATCTTTGCTGATGGTCTCACCAGGCCTGGTTTAAAGAGATCTTCAGGGTCTGCTCAGCCTACCACTGTTTAGTAATGTAGGTTCTTTAGCCTTTTGTTAGAAAGCTGTGGGGCTAATGCCCCATCCTGGACTTGCTTGGAGCTCACAGAGTTCAGTAAGCAATCACCTAGGAAACACTTTCAAAACCTCTGGCTTTTCTTGGAGTGAGTGTCAAGGGTAAAGGAGGAGATTGTGTTGATTTATTATTTGAGAGGTTTGGAGCCACCTGGAAAAATCAACAACCTTTTTCAAAGACCGTAGTACTTACAAATCTGTGTACTTACGATGAGTTCCCTGTAAACAGCTCACTTTCAAACAGGTAGCTTGGATCCATTTTTGATGATTTATTCAAACCTGCGGCTCACTTGAGACTTTACTGCTTCGACATTCAGCTTCTTCACCTGGTCATTATCCCTGAAAAAGTAGTCACTAATGACTATTGACACTTGTCAGATTGTCTTTATTTTTAAGTGTCTCAGTGGAAGCTTTCAGTCTCCTGAACAAGGTAATAACATCAGATGATCCCTTGCCGTGGTCTGTGTGCAGGGTTAGCCTGCAGCTAATAAAAGATAAGCTGAGCTTTGCCTCAATATGCAAAGGCTGAGAGATCACACATTAATTCACATTTGCCATAGGGCAGGAATATGCATGAACAATTGCCTTGGCTCAGCTAGTCAGCAGCACAGCCACCTTTAAAAATTTAGAAAAGGACCACAGCACATTCAGAAAAGGAGGTTGCTGTAAGCCTCCCCAGACAGATCCCCTTGTCTTGTGTTTCAGACCTTGATCTGTCCTAAATAACTGTCCTAAATCGTTGTTGTTCACTTACCTATGGCTAACTTGCACCCCTGTGTCAGAATCTTCCTCTGGGCTTTTATGCTTTTTGCCAGTCTGTTAAGGGCACTCCCTCTAAACTTATCTGAATGAATTAGAAGCAGTCTTTGGTGGTTTTTTCCCAGGATAATCCTTCTCCTAATGGCAAGTGTGGCTTCTCTAAGGCTTATCAAAGTTTTCCTTGCAAATTTTAAATAGCACTGATATGAACACTGTACCTTAGGTAAAACTCACAGGAAGGGAGCAGTCTTAGGGTTTGAGGTTGTATAGGGTTTTTCTGGGGACATTTTGGGTGCATAAGGAAAAAGACAGTGCTGAGGTAAACGGCTAAGTTTAAAGAACTAGGTCAAGGCTTTTTGGTGCCAAGGGGGAGATGCTACTTCGTGTTTCACAGACAGGGAGGATTACATCGAGGGAGTCACTCAAGCTGTTCATAAACTCCACAATGGACTGTAGAAAAAAATTCCCTGATGTCCTATCTACCAAAACTGACAACTTTTGTTACGTTTTTTATTAGCCTATTTAAGCAGAAGAATCCCATGAAAGTAAGGTGGCAAAGGAATAAAGGTGCAGAAAAGCTAGGTAAATAGGAAAAATAAAACTAAAATGCATAGAAGGTTAGTGCATTAGATGAAGTATTATGCATCATTTTTACTTATACCACACTTGAGGACACGTCAAATGTTTGTGCAGTTGTGCAGACACCTCCAGCTGAACAGTCTGGCAACTTCTCCTTGTCTAGGACAGACAAAGTTTCAAAAGTAGTATGTTCTTGGACTTATGCCACCTTATTCTGATTCCTCCTGGGAGAGCAAAGCAGGTGACTGACAAGGTTGATAAGACTTTGATATTAAATTCTTGCAATTTCCAGACTTTTCCTGCTAATACAGCACCGGGTTTGCTCTCCTATTGAGCTTCTATGTCAATCTCTGGGTCTTAACACTGCTACCAACAATTTGCCAGGCTTTTTGAATTTTTTGATGCTATCATTAAGATGAGAGTCACAGAATATTGTCTAGTCCTAACTGGTGAAGATGAGGGAAGAACTGTGCATGCTGATACATCAGCAGATCCAGGATATTGTATCTCTGGGCAAGAACCTCCAGCAAATGAACAGATCTTATGCTCTGCTGAATTATATCAGGAATGCTTTCTTGTTTGTGATCTGAAAATTCCTCCTAGCATAGAAACAAGAACAAAATTAGAATGCCATATGCAGTTATTGTAGTTAATGCAGTTGTTATTAACGGACATTTTCCAGGATGTCCTAATATACATCTCTGATTCTGTAGTGTGTTATACTGGTTGGATGCGGTGTTATTTCAGATCCAAGACCTGCAGTCCATATCCTGCAATGAAGTATCTATCACCCACTATATTCCTCTGGGCCTAGCACTATAATTTTTGGTTTAGGACTGAAGATGTTAAGACTTTGTTCCTCACTAGCTCCTGTTGACAATTACAATCTCTGTGGTTCTCTCCTTATTTCCCCTGCTTGGTATTGTCTTACGAATCCATGTGTACTGAGTCTGGCTGGGATGGAGAAAACTTTCTTCATAGCCGGCTGTACAGTGCTGGGTTTTGGATTTGTGATTAACAAGGTGCTGATAATACACCAGCCTTCAGCTGTTTCTGCAGTGTTTGCACAATGTCAAGAATGCATCTTTTTCCCACTCTGTCTCCTTTCAAGAGTAGGCTGGGTAGTTAATAAACTGGGAGGGGATACAGGCAGGACACCTGACCAAGACTGACTAAGCAGATACTCCATGCAACATCATGCCATGCTCAGCAACCAAAACTCAAGGAGAGGAGGAGGAAAAGGAAAATACTCTTATGGCATTTGTTGTCCAGAATAACCACTAGCATTCAAAGGCCCTGATTTCCAGGAAGCAACTAAACATCTGGCTGCTGTTAAGATGGAAGTAGTGAACAAATTCCTCCTTTGCTTTGCTTGCATGCACACCTTTGCTTCACCTACTAAACTATTTTTGTCTTGATCCACAAGTCTCCTCAGCTCCTTTCTATTTTCTTTCCAACCCACAGAAGACAGGAGGGAGGGAGTGGCTGTAGGAGTTCTTGGCTGCTGGCCATGGTCCACCCACACCACATGCAAATACTAGGCTTCCATAGAGATCAGAAAATTTGTTGCTCAAAGGCCACAGTCCACAGCTGTTGATCGCAGTGAGCTGCCACTAGTGCAAACTGCTAGGGCCGTCTCTTGACATCCCTTTGTGTTTTACACATAAGAAGATTTTTCTTTCACATTTATGCATCCTGCCAGGTACACGAGTCCATGACTAGTGAACACAAGGGGCAGTTCAAGCTTCTAGAATTATCTAAAAGAATATTTTTACTTCTGTTAAACCAAGTGTCTACTTATGGGTACAACCTGAGTTTGGTAGTCCAAACCATGTACTCCTAAATGTTTCTCATATTTAACTGACACTGACCATGTTAAATAGTTTTAGTCACTGCTGACCAGGTTTTACAGCTACTTCCTGTGAAGCAGTTGATCTAGAACATGTGACAATTCTTCCTGTGGGTCTGTAGAGAGAAATGTTTGCAAAGTGATTCTACTATGCTGATGTTCTTGATGTATTTTCCCAAGCGCTTAGCATGGTAAAATAACCAGCAAAATTCAAATGCAATGATATTTCTCTCTCTAAACTGGCAGTTCCCCCCCCCCACAAATTCAAGCTTGGAAATGAATGAATGAATGAATGAATGAATGAATGAATGAAAGAAATACCAGACTGAAGGCTTAGGAACGGAGCTCTTCCTTTTTAATATCAAAGCTGGAATTTAGTAAGCTGATTAAATGCTTCTGTGCCTTTTCAATTTTAAGTATGTACTAACTAAGGCCATCTCCTTGGAGGCCCCTGGAAGTGAGTACATGGGACACTGACTCTTTCTCTGTAAATGGCCATGAATCCCTCTCTTAGAGATATTATCTTTCCTGGTTTCTTTGATCAGATGCAGATACTCCAGGTTTTCTCCATAATTTGATATTTTGACTAAACCAAAAAAGCATGTTTGCAAGTGTCTGTGATAAAAACTACACCGCAGTAGACCCAACCACAATTATCCTTGGTTTACTGATGTCCCTCAATTTTTCTGGGGCCATTCTGGTTGCTTTTTAACTGTGGGGGTCAACCACCAGTCTTCAGTGCTGTGTGAAAACACACCTTCCCTGTGACCTGGAGAACTCCTCCAGCCTTTGAGGTCAGAGTCCAAGCTTTTGTTATTCTAGAGGCATTTCAGTCTCCTAAGCGTGAAAGCGTGCATGAGGCCTTCCTAGGCTATAGGCTTCAAAGCTGTCTTCCCAAGAGAGGCCATGAACATTTTCAGAACTGTTATCTTGGTGCTCACTGACCTAAATGGTTTCTTTGCTTATTTTCAGATACCCTGTTAGTTTGTTTTGGGTTTTTTGGGGTTTTTTTGGGGGGGTTTTTTTGTTGTTGTTTTTTTTTTGTTTTTTAACTAAGACTAGGAGACCTTGTTATTCTTCTGTTCACCTGAGAACAACTTACCAAGATTACGGCTACTTCCTCTTCTGGTATCTACTCCATCATATATATGTGCTTACCTTCATGAGTCCATCCCTGCCTGCCTGCCTGCCTGCCTTCAATGAGTTTAGCACTGCAAACTCTTGAGTGGGAAAGGCCAGTGTTTGTTTCAAACTGCCTGGCACCAGCTTCACAGGGCCAGCCTCCAGCTGGCTTTTGCAGTTACCTCCACTCTGTGTTTTGGAACATGAGAGCATCTGTGTCTCAGTTTTTCGGAGCCAAAATTTTAGGAGGAAATGCTCCAGAATGAGCGCCTCCTCCAAAGGGAAAGGGTCTCCCCCTTTCCTCCGACAATGAGACAAATTGATGATAGCAGGTGAAAGTGGAAAAAAAAACCTAACTGTTTATTAACATAGAACAAAACAGGGCAGAACACAAAAAAACCTCAAAATACAACAGATGCCCAGAGAGGGAAAAAACACATGGGCTTGCAACTGGTCCCCCCAGTCTCCAGGAAAGGGAAAGGGAAGGGGAGTCCACACAGCAGCCTGGAGAAGCACAGACAGAAAAAAACCTCTCAACTGCCTGGCACTGGTCCTCCTCCCCACAGCAGGTGAAACTGGAGAACAGATGGAAAAAACCTGCTGCCTCTCCGGAGCCGGTCCTTCTCCTCAAAGCAGGAGAAGCTGGCGGACCTCTGCGTCCCCTTGCTAAACGGCTTGGCCCTCCTCGGGGTTCGGACCAGCTGGGGGCCACACTGCGGGCCCACCAGGGCCACCCCACAGGCTCCCTGGACTGGAGAGAAGGGAAGGAGGGCAGGGAGGCCAGGGGGAGGGAAGGGAAGAAAAGAACCAACAAAACCTTTTTTCCAGTTAGCGAGAACCAAAAAAACACCAAGAAGCAGTGCAGCACCCCCAGTGCGCTCCCTCTTGAGCACCGCCGAGACCGCTGCAGCCAGAGCCGTTGGGCCCAGCCATTGACCCGCACCCGGGTCCTGCGGCTCCGGCCCTGCCCCCCGGGTCCATCTTTAAGACACAGTGTCTTTGGGCATTAAGCAGATGGTTAAGGAATAAAGCAGTCTCACAACATCACCCCAGGACAATCTGACACGCTAATTACATCTAAGTCAAATAGCCAGAGACAGTGCTTTCTTACATGGTCCTTTCAGAGCGGACATAATAGGTTTTCAGCTGACAGCCTCTCTAGGAATTTTCCAAGAGGGCTTTACATTTTACTGGGATGACATGCAGGCCACCTGAATGTGGGGATCTTTATTCACTTCAAATCTCCTTGGGACAAATATTATGCTGTTTGGTGATAGATGAGTAAAACTACAAGAGGCTAAAAGGGAAGACTTCCCCTACAACTCTCTTTCTAAAATATGTCATTCTAAATAAGTAAAACAGACACATTGATACTTTTGGGGCCCTGCTCTGGTACTACAAATGCTTTGGATTAAATTTGTCGTCAGTGACTCCTGGCTTGATCATTTCCTATTTTACATATTTTCCAGACCTCATCGAGGTATTTCAAACAGTACAACCCACTGGGTGTTGTGGGCTTTCTCACAGGAGACACAGAAAGTCATTTAAGAAAAGCGTTGGACAACATATCTCAAATGCAGAATTGTGACAAGGTCCCTAATTAGTCAAGTGCAATTGTGCCCAGAATATGTCGTTGTAGGAATTCATCCCAAAGAAGACCAGAAATCTTTTAAATTCAAAGCAGATGGATTTTATTCGACTATTAGAGGGATGGAGCACCTCCTCTATGAAGAAAGGCTGAGAGAGTTGGGGTTGTTCAGCCTGGAGAAGAGAAAGCTCTGAAGAAACCTTATTGCGACTTTCTAGTGCTTGAAAGGGGCCTAAAAGAAAGATGCGGATAAACTTTTTAGGAAGCCTGTTGTGATGGAACAAGGGGTAATGGTTTTAAACTGAAGGAGAGTTTATTTAGATTAGATATATGAAAGAAATGTTTTTAAAAATGAGGGTTGTAAAACCCCGTCACAAGTTTCTCAGAGAGGTGGGGGATGCCCCATCTTTGGAAACATTCAAAACCAGGTTGGATGGGGCTGAGTAACCTAATCTAGTTGAAAATATTCCTGCTTATAGTAGGAGAGTTGCACAAGATGGCCTTTCAAAGGTTTCTTCCAACTCAAACTGTTATATGATTCATGAATTCCCATACCTTTTTGTTTGGGGTTTTTTTTCTACTTGAGTGTTTTCAATTTCTTTCTTGAGAGATATCCAACAAGTTTGGACTATTACATAAACCATCTTCTTAGAACAAGAGAAGACTGTTGTAAGACTCTTACAGATAATCCATTTCTCTCTTTAAACTTGCCCTTCAGCAAAGGCAGTTTTTTAGATTACTGTTATTTTAATTCCAACTCTTGTTTTAGGAATTTTCTCCAAATAAATCTTTGTAGTCCAAGGCTTGTGCTCCTAGTCTGCTCTCTGGAGACTGTTTCCTAGTAACCAACATCTCTGTACTGGGAGCTCTTGCACATTTTTCACTATACCTTGAGAAGTGAAAAAATTAGTTTTATACAATAAATAGATTCTGACAGCAAAAGTGACCTAGGCGTCAAAAAAGCAAGCTAGGAAAAAGTGTGCATGCTATTTCTATAAAGCCAAAACAAGGAGGGTGACATGGGGTAGTTTGTTGAAGAAAAACTAAAAGAAATGTCAATTATTTCATGATAAATATTATAACACTGTAGTTTTCAAAAACAACAAGATACCAGGACCCTGGCTTACAACTGGAACCCTGTTATAGTATTAGTAGAAACATATTGTTAAAGGCAATTTTGAAGGGAAATGTGAAATGTACTTCAGAGGCAGAAGAAAATATTTTCCTAAAGTCTGAGAGTTGTTTCTCATCTCCACCCCCTAGATATTTCTAGAAGACAAAAAATGCCAATTTCAAAAGCAATTTTACATTTGACATAAGACATTGGCTCATGGCTTTCCTTTTTCATCTCTTGGGTATTGTGCCTGTTTTGGTAAGTAGCTAGATGTTCTGCTAAGAATTATAGACCATTTCCCTGTTCCTTCTGGTGGAAACAGAGGCATCTGTGTCCAGGTTTCCATTTTGGGACAACAACTAGGATGATCATGCAAGAATATTAAACTGCTGTGTTTACTACAGCTCAAGAGATTTAGCAGGTAATTTTGAGGTATCCCAAATCATTATGCCCTCCACCACAGTGTCCTGGTTTCAGCTCAGATAGAGTTACTTTTCTTCCCAGTAGCTGTCACAGTTCTGTGTTTTGGATTTCAGATGAGAATAATGTTGCTAACGTGCTGATGTTTTAGTTGTTGCTAAGCAATGTTTTTACTCTAACTCAAGGACTTTTCAGCTTCTTACACCACCCCAGCAGTGAGTGGGCTGGAGCACACAAGAAGCTGGGAGGAGATACAACCAGTACAGTTGACCCTAACTGGCCCAAAAGATATTCCATGCGCTATTGCATCATGCTCTGGATATAAACTAAGGGAAAAGCTGGCCAGGGACTGCTGCTCAGGAACAGTCTGGGCATAGGTTAGCAGGAGGTGAATAATTGCATCATACATCGCTTTTTTTGTATGTTCTAATAATTTTTAAAATTATTATTATTATTATTATTATCATCCTCACTTCCTTTTCTGTCTTTTTAAGCTGCCTTTATTTCAACCCACAAGTTTTACTGTTTTTCCCAATTCTATCCCTCATTCCACAGGGTTGGAGCAGGGAGTGAGCAAGTGGCTGTGTGGTGTTTAGCTGCCTGTCGGGTTAAGCCACAATACAGAAAAAGCCACCAAAGTGTAGGTTTTGGAAAGAGAGCATCTCCATTGTTTGTTTTTACCATATCTAGTTGGACAGGACTGTGGCCACAACTTGAGCTCTTACATTTACTGTTATTTACAAACTCTGAAAATAACAATGCTATGGCTGTTTATAATTCCTTTGACAGTCTACTTCAAATATGGACCAGTAGGTTTTGTTATAAAAGTTATATTTCAAAACATATTTTCCCTCTTAAATAGAGGGGTGGCTCTCTGCAATAAATGTACTTTTCAGTTGGTCAATCAAATTGTTCTTTATTATTGCTTGCGCATATGTTAAAACTATGGTATAAATGTGAGCGGTAAATCTTACACTAAATTCTCTTAGCTTTGGGATTGTTTTCTAGCTATAAGGAATGACCCTTGGGAGGAGAAGTTTAGCTTAATCTACCTTTGGATAACACTCTACTGCTACATGTAATACAGATAGATCACAAAAGAACTCTGGGTGCTTTATACAGAAAAAAAAATAGTTTGCATCCAATTCAGTTAATACTACCGCAGGGATTCTCAGTCTGTTTTGTATTATGTTCCTGTTTTGCAGATGGATGATTGCTTCTGTTCCAGTGGGTCCTAATGATTTCCTCCATAGACAGCGTCTCTGTTATAGAAGTGCTACATGAGGCAGATATTTTGGGGTTTTTTTAATGAGCTCTTTGAAGGCAGAGACTGAATTCGAACTTGAATGCAAGCCTCTTCAGTCCACTTCCTGTCTTCAGCAAGGTAGGACCAGACCTGCCTTGCAGTCTAACCCACACTTGTCTTAAACCAAACCAACTTGCCCTCGCTTTCCATTCCAGTTGGCAATATGCAAAATGCAGGGATAATGCCAGCTCCACCTGCTCCCTCCAGGGCTCCCAAATGCTGTACTGTAAGCTCCTCACCTAGACTGACTTCCCAGTTTCTTTGTCACAACGAGTTTAGGTCCATGAGGAGATGAACCACACCAAGTATTCTTGCTTGCTTTTTGTAAAGTTTGTTATGGTGCTTTCGGAAAGCTCATGCACAGAACTGATTCCAATAGATTTGGAAACGAGCAATGCTGGAGGTGAATGGAAAGGTTAATGGCAAAAGACAACATATTGATTCAAATAACGTGGCTGTGTTGCACTCTTATATGCCTTTGATTTCCAGCAGTTATGAGGAGGCGAGAGACTATCTCAATTTAGGACGGCATACTCATGAAATATGCACCAATCTTTGCAACACAAATTCATATCTCATTTGCCAATGTCAGAAAATACCTGTGCAAACACTGGGCAGCACAAATGGAAATGCTCTGTCACAGGACAGAACTGGCAGTCCCCTGTGAGATGCTGCTGAGAGCATAGTGGGTATACTGACTCCTGTTCTGGACATCTTCTTTTGAGGTGCATGCAGACAAGTTGCTTCAGAGTCTGTTTCCATGGGGATGCTCTGGGACTTCCTTATTACGTGAGTTAATCAAAATTATATAAAGGTATGAATTATAAAGTAGATTAGTTTCATCTGTCTTCAAACTCTCCTTCACTTAAAAAATAACATGCCAAAGGCCTGAGGGATATGATAACCATCTACAAGCTTATTGTGAGTGCTATTTTTACAACTCTCTGCATAATGGGGCTCTAGCCTATAACTGAAGTTGCTACCTAATATAAACAAACAAAAAAATTGCTTTCTCTATATTCACAGCTATTAAATACTAGCATAAGAGGAACTATCTGTCACATTCAAGAAGAGTGTGATTAGATGAAATGGGTCTGGATGATTTCCAAAATGTCCTAACATAGTGATAAAGAACATTTCCCTTAGCAGTGAGCTCAATTACTCCTCCCACCCCAAGAAACACAGAAGCAAATGCTGGAGATGGCTGTTGGGAGTTTCCAGGAGGTTGTGGAAGTAGGATATATGAACAAATAGAAAACCATAGAGTACATATACAAGCTTTGGCAGCTTCCAAAGCTTTAGGGCCCTTCAAAGGATAGTGCTTCCTCTAGAGTCACAGGTATGGCTACTCCTGCTGACAGTGTATCACTGGGCTCAATAGTTCTACAGAGGCCATTTTTCCTGCTCACTTATGCCAGACACTATGGATTCACCTAACTGAAAGGCCTCCTATGGAGTCCTAGACAGCAGAAGCCAGTGAAACTCTTCTGCTTCCCAGACACATTTCTAGCTTACAGCAAAGAATGCTCCAGACCTTCAATAGGACACTCAGGTGCCTTAGCAGGTAGCAAAACACTTTCTACTTGAGGCTCAGAGCAGAGGTAGAGCTGTGTCTTGGTGGCCTGAACAGTCTGCTTTGTTCTGCAGCCAGTTCTGCGTGCAAAGAGCTGTCATGCTTGAGTACAGCCACTGCCATCTGCTGGGTGTGTATGGCCCATTTGCTGGTCTGGTGATCACTGATCACCGATTAGAAAAATTGGCCAGAGCAAGTACTCAAGGGAGAAGGCCAAAAATGTTTCACAGGCAGCCTATGTATGCCTGTGCTTGGAGACAGCACTATGAGACAGGCTGAGATGTCAAAGCAATGAGACTAGGCAGGGCTCCAGGTTATCATCTTAAGTCTTTTGTCTGTATTTCTGAAGGTTGGTGGGTATTGTCACAGCATAACATGTTACAGGTATGTGGTTTGCTGTTGGGTAAAAGGCAAGGAGGAGCAGCGGGAGATTATCTTAGATTCTGGCACCAGAAGCAACATTTTTAGAACTTTGCAATTCACTCCTATTTTTCATTACACTCTCTGGCCTTCCTCAGTCTACTGCGTGGACTTTGGATCCACACACTGAACATGGAGGCTCTCTTGTCAGGGGATGAGAAGTAGACTGGCAGATCTACTCAGTCACCTGGAATCATAGTTGCCAGTGAACAGAGCAATGTGCTAAGCTCTCTGTAGCACTGGAGGAGAAGAATAAAAGAGAAAATGAGGATGTGAGGATGTCAGTCTCCTGCTGTCACGTATTCTTTCACTGCATGGGTGGAGCACAGGAACTCAGACAGTTTAATGTGACATGTCTAATCCACCTTTGTGCATCAAATGCAGAACATCCCAAAGAGATGGCACCCAGCATTCCAGACCACTTCTAAAAATACCAGCTCTGCAACCTCCCTGTGCCTCAGTTTGCCCAGCTGAGAAAGGGGCAGATGATGTGCCCATGATTAAGCTTCATGTATTCATTTTTTTTAAGTGCTTGGAGAGCTGCAGAAGAAAGATCTTTTATTCTGTGAAAGCTCTGAATGATAAAATTACAAAGAATGTTATTTGATCTCCTAATCTCCTATTTAACTATGAAATTTCTCTTTGCAATTCCTACAGCAGTTTCATAGGTACTTGATTAGCTAGAAGGTACTTCTTAGAAAGGCTTTTGAGTGTGATTTAAAATCTGCAGATCATCACAGACTCCACTGTATTTCTTTTATAAATACTTTAGGGTGAAGCAGTAAATTAGTTAAGTGGAAAGTGGTTAAGGGTTAATTACATTCATTTCATAATTCCTTAAAATGTCTTCTTTCCAGTCTGATCTTTACTTCACATCAGAAGTAAATTATCATGTATTAATTCTCTAAGTTTTTTCTAAAAACTGTGTGGATATCAAAAGACGCTATTTCTAGGTGACTAGAAATAGATCACTTAAACAGGAAATAGTGGATTTTAATGTGCTAAAGTTCAAACATACATTATTGTACAGGATAAAAATACCCCTGTTGCTTATGCTAGCTACTATACAATATGGTGAAATACTAATTAGTAAGTTGCCCATACACCTACATAAGGCTACAATACCCTATAATCAACACATCTCAAGTCATCAAACAGATCAATCATTTTAGTCCTCACCATAAGCAAATTCTTCTGCTTCACCAGCCTTGAACACTCTAAGAAAACCTATCACAGTCTGACATAGCTTGAAGTACCCTGAGATGTGTTTCTTCCAAAATATGTTCTACATACTTAATAAACAATGCATAAAGTCAACAGTAGAGATTCAGCAGTGCATTTCCATTACAGCATAAAACAAGAAGCAAGGGAAAGGCTGTGTGGGAGGTGTAAATAGTGAGTGGTGGAGAATTATACAGTACTGGAAGACTGATCTGAACCTGTTAACTCTTTCAGACTTCTTAATTTTTTTTTTTTAGTTTTTTTTCTTCTTACAAAGAATGTGTAGCAGTGGTCCTGATTTTTTTATTTGTTTGCCACTTTTTTTAACACCAGTGTTTTTTACTTCTTTGGTGTTTACATTTCAGAATCTTTTTAGTGGTGTTTAGCATACACATCTAAATGAACAGCTGGAAATTATTTGCAAGTGGCATACTCGCCTCCATTGCATCGACCTACGAATCACTGGCTCCCTCATGAGTAGTTACTGAGCTGAGTTTCATCAATGGTGTAAATGTGTTATTTGCCTGTGTGACTGCTTACCAGTGACAGCAACAGGTTCTGGGTAAGGCTGCTGTAAAGATCAATGAATCAGGGGCACAGTTAATGGAGAATTTAACATGAGTCCTGGCAGACCATCAAGAAATAATTCAAAAAGCACTGACTTTCTTTTTCCAGAGTCAAACAATGTTTTTCTTCCTAGAGACTTGAAACAGACAATCAATAGATCTGGTTTTGAGAGAAAGAGGAACTACCTGCATAGCAACTTCTCACCAAGTTTCATGCAGAAATCCCAAATTATCTGGGCTGGAAAGCAGCAAGTGGATACAATCATGTTGAAAATAAGATGGTAGTTTGGAAGACTGAGTATCGCTATCAGCTTGGAGCAGTGAGCAAGGCTGATGGTAATTTTTTCACTTCAGTCAATTTTAAGTAAAGCTCAAATATTTTTCCTCAGCTCAAGCTGGAATTGTTCAAAGTAGTTCCACATCTCTAGTCTGATATCAGACTTAGCGACTCCTAATGGTCTTATATGGATGTGTGACTCATGAACATATTCTTTACTGGTATTGTCCTGATATTGCTGTCCTCTGTATAAAAAACACCACGTTTTTATTGTCTTTCAGGTGAAATATAAGTTTATGTTCACTAAAATTAAAGGAGTGATCAGGAAAGGGAATGAAATATATATCATTATTATGCATGGTTTTAATAACATTCCCAGACCCATTCAGACAAATCACCTTTGGCTTCACAACTCAATGCACTCTTTGCAAAGGAGAAGTGTTCTTGGGTGACCCTTCCAACACATGAAGACAAAAAGGAGCTTTTTTCTAGGATCCTTATGGTGAGCTGTGACCGACCTCACTGAATGAAGGTCTAAAAACAGAAGTGCCAGTAACAGAGTGTACCTTGACTGAGGGTCAGTGGCCATCATCTCATCAGTTTGCACACTGTCTTGCTAGAGCCCTGTGGGAAAGGCTCATCTGCTTTCTGCTTGGAGGTAGTCATTGCTATTTGCGTTTCACTTCTTTTATTGACACAATTTTGTCCATAATTTCAGTATATGTAGTGCGGAAAAAAATCATGAATGATACAATTTCGAGCTCTCACACAGGAGAAAATGGTGTGATGTGTAGGGCTGGAGTAATAAAAGCAGGAAAAGAAAGAGAAACAGTAGAAGAAAAACATTTCTTTCCTAGCAGTCTAAGTTAATAAAAGCACCAATTTGTCTGGGTTTTGGTGCCATTTAATACCAGTATTAAAATTTCCAATGAAATGTTAATATTTCCCTTCCATCTCTTCTTAGCATATCCCCCTCAGTAAATCAAGTTTTGTTAAGTAGCAAATGTGATTTGAACAAAAGCTCTCAGAGACAAAATTTATATAGAGTAAAGTTGACTCGATTTCTCAGTAATGGAAATGAAAAAGCACTCCACTGTCTTTTTGAAACATGATAATGATGCTTCCTTGTCTTTCCCCCTGCATAAAAGCATTTAAAGCTATAAATACTGGAAATCTGGGAAACAGCATAAAAAGTTTCTTGAAAGATTTCTTCATGGCACACAGGAGAACACAGGGATTTCTTTCTTTTGGGGGCCTGAGTTTAAATCAAAAGGTCATACTTGAAAATGGTGCTTACCACCCACTCAACCTGTGATTGTTCAGAACGATGAGTATCTCAAATGGTACGACTTCCTGCTTTCTCTGAGAAATTCAGTCCTGGTGTAAGGAGGGACTTGAAGGCATCTTAATGGACAAGTTTAGGACAAGTCATTTTTGTTTCCTTGTGGGAAAGGCCAACCAGTCACTGGGCTGCATTAGTGTCAAGGGAAGAGATTTTTCCACTCTGTTCAGCACTTGTGAGAGAATAAAGAAAATTCCAATTAGACACTGGGAAAAATAAATTCCTAATGGAATGATAGTGGTCAAATGTGGGGATAGTGGCCTAGAAGATGCTGGGGTGGCTGAGCAGTTGTGGAACAGCAGAAACTCTGTTTAATGACACCCCGCTAGAGTTCCTCAGTGCAAGTTCCTTGCACCTTGCAGGCTTTCACAGGGTGTAGCTGGGCACATTGTTATCTCCAAGGCTGAAAAGGCCTGGTAAATTAGTGATGTCATCACAGCGGTTTGTTTACTCAATTCAAAACTGTGGAACAAGTGGAATCTTGCCTGATGCTTGCCTTTTAGAGGTCTTTTCTTCAGAAGGAACTTTTTTGATGTATTGCCTTTTGCTTTTCCTTCCTATTTTCCCTCCAAAAATCAATGCTAAGTTTCATGATGTCCCATCAGGAATAAAGGAAGCATGTAGGAATACTCATGAGTCTTTATACAACTAAAATATTTTTTTTTCCACCTCGATGGGCTAAAACCCAGTGAGAAAGGCTGCTGAACCCTCTTTCGTCTTTCGACGTCTTTGCAGGGAAAAGTCAGAACTGGTGCTCACACTGTTTGCCTAGAGATCAGCTTTCTAGCCCAGACTCCCTGCTAATTTGCTTGCAATTTCTGCGCTGTGCCACCACAGTGATGAGGGTCTTGGCTTCCATAGGGCTTGCATCCATCTTTATTCCAAGTATCTGCTAAAAGCTGACCCAGAGATGAAATAACCATTAGGATGCCATCGACCCCATTTTAGGAATTCACTAAATGCTGTGAATAAAGATATAGATTTTATTGTCAGACTGCACAAACAGGGCAGTCACTGAGATATTGGAATTGATGCTGGCTGAATCTGAAGTGGCTGGAGAAATAAGGAAACGTGGAAAGCATCTGGTGTTTGTTTCAGAGATGTGAGAGGAGACCCTGGTGATAAATCATGTGTTGAAACAAATAAGAGTTAACAAAAGCCAACAAATTTGCTCTGATTTGCCTTCCATGGGAGGATATAGATCTGTGATTCTTAAGGGGCCCAGAGGGTCTTTCACTTTATTCCTTATCTCCACCCTAGTAGCTCCCCATTGCTGCTTGTCCGGAGGGATATATTTTACGTGGGACAGATACACATAAAAGGAAAGATGGGGAAACATTGCGTGCAGCAAATTAAAGGAATAAAGAGGAGAGTGTGGATAAAAGATAACCTGTTAAAGTGGAAATCATCAAGAAGAATATGTAAGATGTCAAACACTGAACTTCAACAGTTCAACTGAGGAAAGTCTTGTGAGTGACTGGCAAAAGCAGGCTGGTTGTGTCCCACCAGTATGAGAGGAGCAAACAGCTGTGATTTCAAGATGCATTGAGGCAAGGTTAATACCAAGGAATACAGCCTGGTGGAGTGTCCAGTTTTGGCTAGCTGTGATGTAGATGGATTATTTTAAACTAGAATAGCCACAGAAACAGGGGAACTCTGAAACCTTTTCCTACATAAGACAGGAATCAAGCTTGGCTTATTTAGCTCTTATTTAGGGCTCATAGAGAATGTGATTGCTGCCTAGCAATACATTATGTGGATAAACACTGTAGGAAGGGAGACTGCTGCCTGCCAAATCTAAAGGATATCAATACAAGACCAAACGGATTTAGAGGATGGTCCCTCGTCAACAATGTGATGGAGGAAAGGAAAAAAACATAATCCCTTGCTTGGTGCTTGATCATTCAATCTATAAAAAGGAATGATGGCCTGCTCGCAAATGGTGGATGCAGGGTAGATTAAATAATTCAGATGGCTTTCTGTCCAGCTTCCTCTTTGCTAAGAAAATTGAAGACAAACAGATGAGACTCCCTCTGCCCCTCATGCAACATCAGTTAATTCCTTCATCTCTCCCTACGACAGAGCATACCACATATGCCCACTGGCTTTCTTCAAGACCCCCAAATTTTGGTTTCTTACAAAAGCCTCTTGTTGACTTTCTGTTACAAACTCTTTCATCCTGGAGAGCTGAAGAAGAGTCAAAGATCAAATGAGGTCCCAAGGGTCTAATACAATTTCCTGGGATCAGTGTTCTTTGTTTCAAGGAGTGTGTAGCAGAGCTGTATGTGCACCACCTTTAAAAAAAATGAGAGTGAGTAAGAGTACCATGTAAAGCCATGTACCATGATTTGCAGAGCCAACTCATGCATACGTTTGTGAGTACTCCAGTATCTTCCTGTCGTGGTTTGACGCAGCTAAGCGTCAAGCACATAAAATCTATTATTTTTCATAGGGGGAAAATAAGAAAATATTGAGGAAATCTAGAGAGCTGCGAGGCAAAACAGGTTCAAACTTAAACAGTTGCTGTACAAAGAAAAAGTTTATTACTAACAGAATTAAAAGTAAAAAGAAATAACAAGAAATTAAAGCAATCCTCCCCTCTCTTCCAGCACCCTCCTCCTTTTACCCAGCTTGCACAAAGGATAACAGAACATAGGATTTTAGTCAGTGTCGTAGTTCTTGAACAGCCTCTTTCTAATGCTTAAGGAAAAAAGGGTTTCTTCTGCTTCACGTGGTTCCCAAACTGCCACCAGCAAGACCCGCCCGGAAATCTGCTGCAGTGAAAAAACATCTCTCCCATGAAAAATCTCACAGTTCCTTCACACTGCCAGACATGGGCCAACACATGCGGTCATTAGCCTTTTTAAGGGTAAGTTATTTTGGCCTGAACACAAAGGCTGTCTTCTTCACAAGTCTCTAAAAGCCTTTCACTACTTCTATATAGCCTGGCATAGGCACTCTTCACATCTTTATAAGCCGCACATGAATTCCTCATCTCCCATGTACTTTAAAAAAAAATGGATTAAAGAGATTTACAGTTTGTGATGTTACAGTTTCTTACCACAGCCTGCAAGAAGTAATTTTAACCTACGCATGAAAAATGCGATGCCGCCCTCTTTACTCCCGTCACAATTTTCAGCTTCGTCTCACATGACTCTCTTTCTCTTTCTGACTTTGAAGCCGCCATGTTGAAGAGTGTTCTTGTTCAGGCTTTACAGCGGAGAAAGCCTTGCTGCCTTTTTGCTGTTGGCTGCATGGTGTCTTCTTCAGTTTAGCGCGAAGTGTGCTGGCTGCAGAAAGGAGCCTATGCCAGCTCCCGCCGGTCCCAAGAAGCCGCACTGGATGGGTTTCGCTGTGCGGCAGTCTATGGCTGGTTTTAGCTGCCTGTGGCTCCGGGATAGTCACCCCCCGCCCAGCAACCCAGGGGTCATGTCGCGGTGTTGAGAATAGGGGAAGGGGGCAGGGGCCCTGGCCTGGCGGGGCCCGGAGGCTCCGAGGCCCTCCCACCTTCTGGCAGGCAGGCGAGCTGGAACGAAAGGAAATTCCCTCCTTTCCGTGCGGCTTAAATATGTAAATTGCGAGACGTGTAATTGGTCTAAAAGTCTGTCCATCAACTCAGGTTCAACCCCCTACACTTCCAAAACTGAAGGTATTGGCAAAGGTCAAGAATGCAAGTTCAGCATAGGCATTTCACAGGCAACAAGAAAACATCTTAAAGAAATGTAGCCATCCCAATTTAAAATTATTTAACCATCAATTCCAAGACCAGAGAGAGTTGCACCATAAAAACTGAACTACCAGGCCAACAATTGCAAGCCCGTAGTCCAATTTAAACCATTTAAGAGGACATTTCTTGTACTTTGTCCTTCTCAATACAATAAGGAATAGATACTTGATCAATTCTTTAGCTAAAATGCAGATATCTTTTAAATACCTATTAGGCTGTTTTCTCCTCTTCTTTGTCTCTTGTCTATGTAAATCTAAGCCTGCTGCCATTTTTAATGTAACTCCTGACTTGGACAAAAAAACATATAAAATTTCTAGCCGAATACCCCATCTACCTGCAATATTTATTGGTTTTCCTGCCTCTGGATGGGGTGATCTGATGTTTTGATGAATGGATGAAAAAGTAGCCTATTTTCACTAGTTCATTGATATTTGCCTCTGGTGAAACTCTGTGAACTAACGCTCTATCACTGCACCTGGAAAATCACAACCAAATTTCTGTCTTCAGTGAGACCCAACCTTGAGAAACCAATTTCTCTATCTAGGACAGAAATATTTTCCTAATGGACTGATTTCCATCAGGACTTTGATTTCCATTCATATGCTTGTGGCTTGTATAACCAGCAGCATTTGACATACAAGAGTAATGAGGTGATCATGTTGTATAAACATGCCAGAAGAGCATGGTCCCCTGCCTCAAAGGATATGCTGTCAAAGTATGATAAGAAACAACAGAATTTTCACTTTTGAGGCACAGTTAACATTCTCTTTTCCCTGTTCATTTGTCAAAAGTAGGTATGGACCATCTGAATTCCAGAAGGAGATCTTTGCATGCACACTAATCATGAAAGGATAATCACTATGTTTACCAAAAATGACTTGTGGGCTTTAGGAGCGCTATCTAATCTTATCTCAAAACATCCCCAAAATCTTTAGAGTACGAAGACCTGTGAGTGTCCTGTCCTCTCGTATTATAGTCCAGTTGATATGGATACTCAGGTGAAGAAAATTAATCATTACCCTCAAAGGAACAAGGAACTAAGTGGGTCTCTTTTACCGAAGTCTCCCTTGTCACTCTGTCTAAACATGGAACTTGCTGGACTACACTTCTTGAGTTCTAACTGTTCTTTTCCCACATTAGAGACTGAAACTAGGCTTCATGGCTGGGTACTTCTAAAGAGAGAAGAGTTTAAATGCCCTGCCATTGTAAGAATGCTGAGAAGGAAACCATCTTTTACAGGGATTATTTCAGGTTGATAGCAGCAGAGTGAAGTGCTGTGATTGGGAAGACTAGTTTCTGCAATGTCAATTCAGATAGATTATTACAGCACTTCTGCCATAGTAAAGGGATGTGCTTTGCATAGTGCACTAAGTGGTTTTCAGCAGATTAAGAAAAACTGAATTTTACAGTGGTTGAGGACTTGTGATCTACATTCTTCAGCATAGAGAGGGAAGACAGGAAAGAGCATTGCTGAGAAGAGAGAGCCCTGGAGATCTGGAACTCCTGCTGTCACCAGCACCAGTGACTGCTGCTCAGTTTGCTGGAGCAGAAGGTTCTGCCCACCATTATTGACCCTCTCCAAAATGGCCCACATTGCCCTCGGAGAATCTCTGGAAGAAATCAGCAGGAGTGGAAGAGCTTTTGTCAACTATCAATCAGGTGTGAAAGCAGTAGGAATCTTCAGACATGTTACCTTCCATTATATTTTGTGCAAAGGGACAACTGGACAGAGAAAAGAGCAAGGGCTACCAGAAAGCTAGGGATCATCCATTGCTGGGACCAAAGCTACCTGCACAAGGAAGAAATGTGAAATCTGCTGAAATCTGCTGCTGAGCCTGACATATGACACAGCTGAGAATCCAAGTAGAATTCCACAGGCTTGTAAGAAATACGGCATCTTTCATTCTGGTGCTGATAGAAGTATTTGGTTTTGTCTTTACCAAGGCAGGTATTCTATCAGACTCAGGAGCTGGGCTTTTCAGGAGCACCATTCACTCTTGTAGTATTTGCATTAAAATAGAAAGCACAGATTTAAACTATTCCAGCTGTTGTTTACCTATACAATGCCAGGCAGGCAAAATTGATAAGGCACATCATCCTTTTCTTGGCATAAAACAGCTCTTAAATGAGGTGGTGAAAAAGAAGGAAAGAAAGAAAGAAAGGAAAGAAAGGAAAGGAAGGAAGGAAGGAAGGAAGGAAGGAAGGAAGGAAGGAAGGAAGGAAGGAAGGAAGGAAGGAAGGAAGAAAAAAGAAAGAGAAAGAAAGAAAGAAAGAAAGAAAGAAAGAAAGAAAGAAAGAAAGAAAGAAAGAAAGAAAGAAAGAAAGAAAGAAAGAAAGAAAGAAAGAAAGAAAGAAAGAAAGAAAGAAAGAAAGAAAGAAAGAAAGAAAGAAGGGGAAAGAAAAAGAAAGAAAGAAAGAAAGAAAGAAAGAAAGAAAGAAAGAAAGAAAGAAAGAAAGAAAGAAAGAAAGAAAGAAAGAAAGAAAGAAAGAAAGAAAGAAAGAAAGAAAGAAAGAAAGAAAGAAAGAAAGAAAGAAAAAGAAAGAAAGAAAGAAAGGAAGAAAGAAAGGAAGAAAGAAAGAAAGAAAGAAAGAAAGAAAGAAAGAAAGAAAGAAAGAAAGAAAGAAAAAAAGAAAGAAAGAGAAAGAAAGATAGAAAGAAAGAAAGAGAGAAAGAAAGAAAGAAAGAAAAAAAGAAAGAAAGAAAGAAAGAAAGAAAGAAAGAAAGAAAGAAAGAAAGAAAGAAAGAAAGAAAGAAAGAAAGAAAGAAAGAAAGAAAGAAAAAAGAAAGAAAGAAAGAAAGAAAGGAAGAAAGAAAGGAAGAAAGAAAGAAAGAAAGAAAGAAAGAAAGAAAGAAAGAAAGAAAAGCACCAAAATTGTGACTGCCCTGCATATCCACGCACATGCTCAAGTCAATCTTTTATTCCTCTTCCCACTAGGACCTTAATTTTCATCCAATGCAGCCCCCAGACACCTTCATTACTCAGAGAGCTTCAATTAATTATGTTTGGTTTTTATTTTAAAAAAATCAAGAAGCAAATTCATAAGAAACAGCAATTAAATCAGCTTGTAAAGCCCCAGAAACGCCCAAAGCTTGTAGCATCCTCCAGCAAACATATGATCACTAACGCTCATTTTGTGTCATATTTAAGCTGCACGTCTTCATGCTAGCTCAGGCTCTTCTCACCTCCAGTATAGTGTGCAAAGGCAAATGTACACAGAAGCAAGCTGTGCAAACCTTGTCAGCATATGCATCAGTGCTCTCAACCCTCACAGGCACAAGGTGTCCTTTGTATCCTGTGCAACCTGCTTTCTAAAGCCTCATCATTTATCCTGTAAATCTGTCACTGGTGCTTGCTCCAGAACATGCCCCCATCTGTATCCCCTTCTCCGTTAAACACACATTTTTTAAAGTGTTCGCCTTATTCTGGGATGACAACTGGCTTGAACGGAAAATTAAAATTTACTTGCAGATATTTTCCAGGCTTAAAAATAGCACACAGAGATCTACCTATGTCCAGCAATGATGTTTTGTGGCCTGTTACTGACTCGGAGTTGCTGGTGAGGCATGGGTTAGTTATGGAATTTTTGGCAGGAGTGAAATGTTTATCAGTTTTAGCCTAAGGGATTTCTAATGAAAAATTCATGCCTAAGTGCATTCCTTCTGATTTTCTGTCTTTACATTCTTTTAGAGGGCACATTCAGTGCTTGTTTTTGGAATCTCATATAGCATCTTTCCATCAGATGGTCATCACTCTTGCCCGTTCACCACCTTTTCCCATTGAGTTCATGCTCTTGCAGCATGCATGACTGGATTTTTCCCTGTATTTGTGCATTAGTGTAGCAGTCATCTTCAGGCTATTGGATTTCAACATTTGAATAATAGTAATTGTTTATAAGTTTCAATTAAAAATGAATGCTTTGTGTGCTGTCCTGGATGCTTGCTTGCAATCCTAGATATTTGAAATTTGAAATATATAAGTTTGAATTTTCTTAAATTTCCAAATATGCAGACTGGGTGCTGGGCATGCTGACTTTGACTTAGGGAACATGACTCAGTCCAGTCTGATCTCCCTTTAATAGAAGAATGGAAAGACTTGAAACAGATTTAGACACAATCTCAAATTTTTTAGGATCTTTGAGGAACAGTACGTTGACCAAAGGTGTCATAGGAAGATTGAGAATCTAGGTGTCAATGACTGAATACAGCACAGAGGTGGGTAGAACTGGTGTGTGATGAATATTTCCACCAGAAAAAAAAAAACCAAACAACCAAAACCAAAAAAAACCAACCAAAAAAACCCACATCAAAACAGGAAGGAGAGTGAAATGAGAGTTTTCCTAAGAATGAATGACAGTCTTCTGTCATCCTTTGGGGAGCAAGAGCTGGGACTGGGAACTGACAGTGCAAAATTTGTCTGTTCTGTGGGAAGCACTTAGGGAGGGACAGAACTGTTTACAATGTTAAATTGAAATGTTCTCCAAAACCTTGCTCTGTCAGAAGCCTGTGTGGTGCTCAAAGATTTCTTCTTCTCCTGTAAGACACAGAATGTTTTTTGCTCATCTGAGGTCTTTTGGAAACAGATGGTAAGTCCCAGTGTGCCATGTAAAATTAGAGAGGAAAACTGTCTCTGGAAGAGAATGTGCAGAAAAGGGAGAAAGGTCTTTATTAGTGATGCTGTCCTTCTCCTTTTTACTGTAAACCTGTGTAGGCTTCTGGGGAGGACATGGAGTTACACAGCTCTGCATTTCTGATGAGATGGAGGGCAAAGGAGCAGTTTGACTCTGGGATCCAGAAATGCTAAGTTGTACTTAAACTACTGGTACTAGCTTGGTGAACCAGAGCAGCTCTACTCACACATAAAGCATGGGGCTGCTAGGGCTGGGGTTTTTTTTGAGGTTTTGCTGACATACAGAGTTGTATGTATGTGACTGTGCACAGGTTGGGAATATCACCTGGAGAGCACAGCCAGGGCTCCAGGACAGGCCAGTACAGGGACAGTGTACATGATATATCTTCATGCAAGCATGAAAGCCTCAATCTTCTACTTCCCTTTAAAACTCTGCATGTAACTAGGCTTTACTCCCTCAAATCCAACAGAGCATTATTGGCTGTGCCACACAGTCTTTGCTGTCCCCCACAGCCTGCCAATGATGCCTTGACTGGCTAAAGCAACCTTTGCAGGCCAAATGGCTGTTTTGCTGCTTGGGTTGGTCAGTGTTTGTGCTTAGGCCTTTTGACATGTTCTGGCCAGGATGAAATGACTCTCTGCAGAGATATGGATTTTTTTCTGCTTTATGGGCTATCCTTTCAGAGCAGAAGGGAAAGGCACATACAGCATAATATCTGCAGTGTTTTAAAGAAGCTGCAAGAGAGGGAAATTAGCATCAAGCCTGGTTATAAACAACATATGGAGAATAAATCTCCATTAAGCAAGGTTGAGGAGGAGGGGGAGCTAAAGGGGCATCTAAGTCAAATAGCAGAAAAGACCTAGTTTTAAATGCTCTTCTGGACGAGCTCATGTAGACTACTTAGCTACCTCATGAGCTGGCTAAAATGCAAGAGCTGGCACTTTTCTGTTAAGCATAATCATAGAAATGTATTTTCCTGCCTCAGCTCATGACTTAATACTGCAAGTCTGGTTTTACCTCAGGTTATATTCTCCTGCTCCCAGCCTTAAACCTAGTTGAGGGATAAGGGTGCCTAAATAATGTCCTTGTGCCAGGCACAATCCTCCACTGGAAATTAAATGCTAAGTTCAGAAACCAGCCAGGGGCATGGAATCACCAGGATACTGCTGGGGGAGGCAGTAAAAGCACCAAATCATGCCAGATATATCTGGTAGCTTCTGTTATCGTGTGCCTCTTTGGCAAGTGACAAGCTGTTGCGAGAAGGAATTCAGGTAGCCACCATGAACTCTCTACAGAGAATAAACCGGACCTGCTAGCATGGAGAAACAGCTTCACTCCTGCACATCCTTGCTGCATAGAAAAAAGCAATTAGCACAGGGAATTTGTCTTATTGCAGTTTTACATTTTAGTGTCCAATTTTGCTCAGGGAGGAGGTGCCTGGGGATTTTCAATACATCTGTTCTAAGAGGGAGGGCAGAGGGAAATTACTTTAATTAAAGTAACAGGAGTACACTTTGAGCCTTTACAATCTGATCAAACTGGAACAGAAGGAGGAAAGTAGGGGGGGCCACAATGGAAAGGATTTATAAAATATAAATCATAAAGCAGAGAGGAGAGAACATAACAAATGGCAGGCCAGGTGCATCTTTCCTAAGTGGTGCTGAATTTAGCCCAAATCCCTCATGCTTTTTTTCCCCTTGGCCATCTGAACAGATGTCTGTAGCCTTCAGACAAATCATAAAATATAGAGGGAGGAATTCTGCTTGGTGCTGTTGCCTTGCAAAAAAGTCCCAGCTGCTGATTTTTACTGTGTTTACTTCTACTGCTCTGGAAGTAGAGGGAAAGAATACAGTGAGCAGCTGGGATTTGTAGGGGACAATGGGCTCTTCCATCAAAACATTTACTCTTCTTTTGCCTTCCTGTTAATCTCCCAGTGAGCTATCAGCTCTGATTCCCCTCATGTTGTTTTATATATAGGTAGAAGGGAAAATAAAATGCTCTTTTTCTTATGAGTGTTCATTTTCCTACTCCCCATGTTTACCATCCTCGGAGGAAAGTTAGGCCACAACTCACTAAAACACTTGCAGACAGAGTGAATTTCATGCGACACCTTCGGCTGATGCCTTCTCTAGGCTGCCCCTAGATGAATTCCTGCTCATCATTTTCATTTCAGCCTCTTAAACTTCTCTTCAGTGTGGCCTGCCCTTTCTGAAGACCAGGCATGGAGATTTATGTGGAAGCTGGGATTACCAAGGCCATAACCACATGGCCTACCAATGCCATCAAGCATCTAAATCCCTTTGTAAAGCTGAACTTCATTGAGTGTCTTTGTTTCCTTGCTGTCCCTACTTCCTCATGCCATTGCCAGCTTCACAGTTTATGGCTGAAGCGACAAAGCCTTCAGGTCCAAGGGGAGTAGGATGATACTGTGTCATTAGGAAGGGAAGGCAGGGTTCGCTATCTGCAGGATGAGTGAGAGATAAACTGTGGCTTTGCAGAGAGCACTTGGGCACCTTTTACTGACTGGGGGAAGAAAGACCATCACATTCTGCAAGTGCAATTCAGTTCAGACATAAAGGCGTAAACTTAAAAGCTACAGCTTCACTCATCTACACAGGTTCCTAACCTAGCTAAGGGCTCTGCCTAAATGCAAAATTCTCCTGCACTCCATCCCAGTTCAAAAGCACAAGGAAACCACTGCAACCACCATGCAACCTGTACAATGACATGTTGGTGTTTGCTGCCTTAGAATAGGAAGGACAATACCTGCACCTTTCACTTGCTACAGACTTAGCAGGAGTCTTCCTTTCAGGATTTGAGAGCTACATCTCATGGCAACACATGCTGGAGCCCTTCCTGATTGTATTGTATTTCTGGAAGCCTTTATTTCAGTCCCTGGTCACCATAATGGCATCCCTTACACACACACACTCAACAGACTCCGTATTTTTGAGTTCTGATTTGCAAGAATTTATGACAATTCTCTCAGCCTGGTATCTGTGTCTGGCAGGCCATCTGGCGAGCAGGTTGCAAGAAGAAAGAATCTTTTCTATATTACTACTTCCTAATTTTTCAAATTAGTTTCCCCCCCCCCCTTCACCTTGATGAAAAAATAATCTTGAGCTCTTCACATCGTTGATCTCAAATGAGCTCTAGTCTATCCATTTCTGCTGTGAAGGATTTATGCAACAGAATATAAAGGGGAGAACATAATAATGAAGCTTTAATTTTCAAACTCTTTACCTTGTTGCCCTCCTGCACCCCAATGAAAACCAAGAGGCAGCTGCTATTAGAAATATTAATTATTTTATAGATAATTAGATGCAACTAGTCATAAAAGCACCCGATCTCACTTAATAACGGCAAGAGGGGCAGTGGGAGGGTGTGGGGAGAAGAAAGAAGCCTTTTTAAAATGTTGAGATATGCAAAAGCAATAACAATAAGAAAATAAACGCACAAATTAGAAGATTTGCCAATGTCAGTAGTCAAAAGTAATAAGGCTGCAGAAGAGGCAGCATTCTAGAAAAGTGATGCAATAGCTGAAATTTCAGCTGTTTATGTAGTGAACTAAAAGAGGCTGCATTTTATTCTGGTTTCCTATCAGAAGTTTACATCCTTGTGCTTTGTGAGTATCCTCTCCTCTTTCACTCTCCAACAAATAGAGAGCTGAATTTTAACCCACTCAGTCTGACAGAACTGACATCAAGTTTCACTGAAATAGGTTGTTTGTACATAAGTGAATCTCCCTTGGGGTCTGAGACAGAGACGCTTCTGTGACTGAAAACCCAGGGAATCCACGTGGAGATGAGTCTTCATGGGACACCTGGCAATAAGTTTCAGGCAGACTTTGTATGTCCTTAAACTCCGAAGTCAGTGACCAAGAAAGATAGCTTTACAGACACGATGCTCAACTTGCACCAGAGCTCCCAGAACGCCTCATTCTCTGTTCTCACAGTAGCTATCAGTGAGGAAAGAGGCACCAGCCCTCCTCCCTTTGCTCTGGGAGATGCAGTGTGACCAGGAGATGTTGCTGGGTCATCAAAGGCCATGTTCACCCCTATGGATGCCGTAGTGCTGCTGCTGGGGTAGGGGCATGGCAGAAGGCTCATGTGGCAGCAGACAGGAGGCACTTACTCTGTGTGGCTCCCCAGACATTCCCCAGCTCTGTGACTCTACCGTTACTGCAGCAACTCCCCTTCCACATCTTCTCCCTTCCATATTCAGATGTGGCTTTACAAGGACAGCTCTGCAGCTTTTCTCTTGAGCTTCCCACCCTTCAAAAGAAGACAAAAGAAATTAGAAATTTTTATGGTATCTGGTAACAGGCCATCTCCCAGGGGGGATTGAATTATCAGTGCTATTTCTTACAGTGAGATCCACAAGCTACTCTGTATACACTTTAGACAATACTTTATGACCTTTTAAATCAATGTGCTCTCAGATCTCTCTCAGCATCACCTATGGCACAAATTCTTTTTCTCCAATTTTCTGTAAGCTGCCATAATTAGATGGATTAGGGGAGTAAACAGTCCATCATTGACCCTCTTGAATGTAGTAGATGAAACTCTGCTATACAGCATCACATCCCATTAAAAGCCTGCCTCACTGAACACAAGCTATTTCACAGTGACGGAGGTCTTAATAACCATGCCTAAAGGGAAGTTATTATTGGAAAGAAATATCAGGCATATAAGCCATGGCAAATACATGGACGATGTTAGGGCTGGAAACTCACATCATCAGGTTGTGATCCAGGCCAGCAGGCAGCAGAGCAAATACGCTGCTGCACTGCTGTGCATAATCTCAGAGTTCAGCATGTGTACCCCATGTACACCCCTGACTTATGTCCTGCAGACATGCAGAAAGGAACTGAATTTCATTTCTGCCTGTAGTGCCTTTTGCCATGTGCCCTTTCTTATTTATGAGTTTTAACCCACAGCATGCCACACTACCAGAGTCTCTGTATAGTACACAGCATTGCCTTGCAGTCCTTTTTGTTCAATATGCAGTTGCTTTTGACAAGCCTACACCCTGGTTTCTTTTCTTTTCTTTGTGCTTTTTTCTTTTTTATTTTTCCTTTTTTTTTTTTTGGCTTTCTAACATCAATGTGAGGCTGTGGTAGCTTAGCAGTTTAGAATACTTGGTTTGTAGGGACAGAAGAAAAAAAACCAGCTACTCAAACCTTCTGTGACGGGCACAGAGCCAAATAGCTGATGGGCAGGTTCCTAGGCCAATTGAACAAGCTGGAAATGCCTCTGTGATGTACATATTTAAGAAAGGAGGAACTGGGAAAACTTCCTTTTTCCTGCTTCCATGCCGAGGGATGGTGAGGGGGGAGGCCTCTGGGCCTCCTCCTGGAGTGGGCATCCGAGGCCCCCTGGCGCAGCAGCCGTGGCTGGGCCGCGCTGCCAGGAGAACCACCCCGGAGCCACAAGCAGCCGTGAACAGCCGTGAGCAGCCGCGCAGCTGGGCCAGCGCAGCGCAGGCCTCTGGGGCCAGTGCAGCCCATGCAGGGCCAGTGAGCCCTTCCACGCAGCTGGCACGGCTCTCATCAAACCAGGCGAAAAAAACACCACGCAGCCAGCAATGAGAGACATGGCGAGTGTTTCCCCTATGCGGAGCCCAGACAAGATCAATTTCTCAGCTGCAACTTACAGACACTGACTTCCTTCCAAGTCAGAAAGAAAAAGTGAGATCACGTGAGGAGAAAACATGGTGACGCCAAGGTCGGAGCGGGGAAGGGAGATAGCAGAGACGCTCCAAACACCAGAGCTGAGATTCTCCTGCAAGCTGTGGTGAAGGCTATAATACAACAAACTGTTTCTCTATAATTCATTGAAGTTCATGGGGAGGGGTGCAGAGATCCACGCACAGCCCATGAAAAAGAGTGCCAGAGTGCATAGAGGCTGAGAGGCTTTTAAAGATTGAAGAAGAGAGCCTTTGTTTCCAGGCTGGAACAGCTCATCCTTAAAAGACGAAACCTCATGAACCATTATGACCCATGCTGGCAGTTGTAGGAAGACTGCGAGACTCGTGGGAGAGATTTTTCACTGCAGCACATTCAGGCGGGACTGTTGTTTGTGAAGTTTGAAACCACGTTAGAGAAGTTCGCAGAGAGCTATCTTCCATGGGATGGATACCATGGCACAGCACAAGAAACTTTTTTCCTTAAACATTAACATAAAGAAAGACTCTTAAGAAAGGAAACACTGACCAAACCCCCATGTTTGTTTCCCTTGTGCAGGCTGGTGGAAAGAGGGAGGTACTGGAAGAGAAAGGTGTTCTGAAAGCTTGTTTTAGCTTCTGTACTAGTTTGAAAACAAACTAGTGGGAGGCACCAAGTCAGAATAACAGTTTCATAGGGAAATTAAAAAAAAATAAAGGCAGAAAGCGCTGGTTTAAACTGACAGAATCAGAATACACCCTATTAGTAAGGGTGGCGGTAGCAGTCCGATAAAATGGTGGCTGCAGTCCTCCTGAAGTGGTGGATGTGGTTCTGTTGAAGCGGTGATCCTGTAGAAGAGTCTGCTCTTCCTCAGAAGGTCCAGTGGTGGCTATGTAGCTCTTGTCCTCCAGGAATCCAGTGGAAAGGGTTGTCTGTGGTGTTTGGAATCTCAGATTATATCCAGGATGGAATGCTTGGTTCCTCCTTCTGGGTGGAGCATCTCACAATGGGATGATGAGTCAGGAGGCCAGGTGTTGATGGGCTCATTAACAGAAGATGGTCCAGAGGGAGGAGGCAAGGAAACACTGCCCCACCTGGTTTCAACAGCTCATAAGGATGGTAATAGAATACACTGCAACCCAGGACAGTTTCTCATTATTCTTTTTACTTTTGGTTCTGTTGGTAATAAATTTTCTTTATACTGTTTAATTTTGGATCTGTTTCGCCTTTAAATTTTTCTGTTTTCCTCAATAATCCTTATATCACCTCATGAAAATGAAGTTTCAATTTCCTCTTCTCTGCTTAGCTATAGCAGAGGCAAATAAGTGAATAGTTTTCATGGTGCCTGGCGCCTAACCAGCGTCAAACTGCCACAGAGGCTCAGTTCAATAGCACAGCCATGCAAAATTATCTAATTGCTTCTCTGATGTGGTTGACAGATGAAGCATTCTTTAGAAAGGTGATTTGAGCTGGTTGAGTTACACTAAGAGAGGTTGCAAAGATAACCCAAAACAAATATGCAAATTCTCTCCGCTCTTATTCATAGGACACTCCTGTTCAAGTGCTTATTATTTTTACTACTTTAATCACAAAAATACCAAATGTTTTCTGAATGTTAGCATGGATGATTACCTTTTGACTCCCACAATCACACAGCAAAATATTTTGTTGCTTCTTCCTTGCAAATACTGACTTGTGGAACTTTTGAGGAAATGTATTGCTTTTGACAAAACTTCCTTTTGGAAATATTTACATCCAGGATTAAAGCTATATTCATCAGGTGGGTGAGACTATGCAAATGAAGATCAGATCAATAATCCCATTAGTTCATCGTTCATTTTTGATGTAACACAGCTACAAAATTCTGGTGAACCAAGATGGACAGGGACCTGAACTCCTCTACAAGAAATGGAAGCTTTAGATAATCCAGGATGTAAATCCCTCCTTCTTCACTTACCCTCTTGTTTATAACTCACATAAGAAAAAATTTATAAACAGAGGGTAAAAATTCTCTATCATTCCCTAAAGATTACTTGCCTTAAAATCCAAAGAATTAAATTATTTCTCTTCTCTTTCAGACAATTTAAAAGCCTGTTTCCCACTCACTGAGCAGGTGCAGGAGGAGTCAGAAGACCACTCAGATTTATACAATATTTTCCTCTATTTCAAACAGTATGTATAGAACCTCAAGTTCCCTATCTTTTTGCTAAGTTCTTAGAAAAACAGCAAAAGAATCTGTTCCAAAGAGTTCAGCATATTTGGCGAATACCCTGAATCAGGTGTCATGGCCACAAATCTGCAAATACTACAGAATTTGAGTCCCAGCCTTAAACATGTAAAATAGAGGTGGGTTTTTTTCCAGTGGTTTGACAGGGAGACTGAAACATCACTCCCCTCAGTGTTTCTTGCTCAGTATGGCTGACCATGGTCAGCCAACATTCTACACACTGCTTTGTGATCACAGAATGGTTTGGGTTGGAAGGGACATTAAAGATCATCTTGTTTCAACTCCTGCTGCCAAGGGCAGGGACACCTTCCACTGGGCCACATTGTTCAGACCCCCATCCAACCTGGCCTTGAACACTTCCAAGGATGGGGAATCTACAACTTTTCTAGGTAACTTCTTTCAAGTTGGTGCCTCACCACCTTCTGAGTAAAGGTGATGAACAATTTAGACTCAAAAATGTTGGTGCTGTTTATCTATTGTTAATGAATAACAAGCACAGTTCTAGAATAAGGACTAATTTTTGCAAAAACCTGAAGTTCATCACTTCACTTTTCAGCTGAACCATTTGTCCACATGAGTTATAAGCTTTAAAAGAATGTGTCTGTACAGTAGAACTAGACATCCTAGAAATGCAATAGGGCCTTCAGATATCTTAGTGTAAGCACAAAGTAATGGAGTGTCTGAAATATTTATTGTCTCCTAGTAACTACAAAAAAATTCTGGAACGTGTAATGAAGTATTTCTAGAAAAATGAGACTTTCCAGAAAGCACCCAAAATTCTGGGCAGCATGAGGTTATGGTCTTCCTACCAATGGCATCTCTGCCTGTCAGTGTGGACTCTGGATCTACCTTTCTTCTGATTCAAGAGTATGCTTGAGTTAGCTAAGTCTGGTCAGACAAATAAGCCAAACCACAGCAAAATTCACAAATGCTGTGGCCCAAGACGTAAGGAAAAGTAACATTTAGACATGATGTGCATAAACATGCGTGTTTGGGAAATGGAATGGGGCATGGAATGTGGCACATTCTTTGCATCCTGCACAGCATCTGGGTATAAGCATGGAAATGTCTTCAACTGAGCGGGAAGGAGTGGAGGGAAACGTGGACCTGAGAAGGAAGGTTAGGGGCACTTTTCTCCATGCCACTATTTTCAGCACTGCTGCAGCTAATTTGTGTTTAGATATGAGCAGCTGTCGTCTCTGTGCCTTTTACATATCCATAGAAGTCAATCATGAGCTGGCATATCCCACTGCACTCCCCAGGTCTGGCTGCTGCTGGAAAACATTGTTTCAGCCTAAGCATTGTAGTTCTTAGTATGCATGATTTTAATGTGAACACTCAGCAGTAATCTCATATCCTTTATGTTGGACAGTTTTGCTTTGGCTCATCTAGTTTTGAATGTTGTTGAGTTATATAGGGATGTTTTCAGTCAGTCTTGAAAGTGAATAAAATGAGTCTTTTAAAACCCAAGCATATTTGAGGTTCATCAGGCCAAAATAAACATACAATGACTTGTGAATTGCTGACATGATGCACAAAGAAGCAATTTTAAGTCACACGGATCCCATACCAGAGTGAGCCCGTATCCTAGGCATAGGTAACATCAGTAGAAGGAAAGGAAAGTGACTGGACAGCATATCAGATATGACGAAATCTCAGTGGGAGGAGATCTTTCAGAACCTCCATGATAATTAGTTTGAGGCTGGAGGGGATATGAAGGTTACAGACTCTTTCCAAGCTTGGTTTTACAAAGAGCAACTTGCAGCAGGAAGGAAGGGTGTGAGCGGAGCTCAGCACACCAAAGCAGCAACCAGATGCCAGGGTCCAGGAAGATGCTGCAGCAGAAGGATCTCATACCAGTTGGAGCACTGGCCCTGTGAATCAAGCAGGGCCTGTCATGCTCAGGAAGGTGAAAAAGGGAAGCTGGAGAACTCATCAAACATCAAGCTTCTCCTCACTCTGTCTCTTCCTCTAGATCATCCTTTATTTTTAGTTGCCGTAACTCATTTGCCATTACTTAACTGCCATTTATCATCCCAAAGGACCAGGCATTCACACTGACTCCAGACAGAGCACCTTTTCACAAAACATACTGGCAATGCTTTCAATTCATGAAACAGCTCCTTGTACTTTTCAGTATGGAGCCTGTCAGGAGGAAGGCAGGGCAGGGGCGTCTGTTCCCTGTGAGCTTGAAGTTCACAGCTTTGCAGACAGTTCAGGAAAGGCTCTGATGTTTGCCCTGCTTCTCGTCTTGGAGACCAATGTGATGGCTGGAAGTGTTCCTCTAAAATAAGGGGCAGGAAGAAAATGCAGGGGAAGGGGAGACACTGTCATTCCCTTGGGTTGTGCATGCACAGGTGTGTGTGTGTTTGTGTGTGCATGTGTATGTGTGCGTGTCTTCCCTTCCCTGCCCCTCCCCTTCCATCTCATTTCTTAAAAAACAGGCAAGAATTGGAGAGAGATAAAAGGATGTGACTTGTCTTTCCACCCCTCCCCTTTCTGCACTATAAATTCTTAAACCGGCCCAAGAGAGTAAATTGCTTTTTCAAGTTTTATCAACAAGAAGGCAGCCCAGAAGAGTTACAGCTCAGTGCTCAAAGATTGCGTTCATGTTTAGCATGAAGCTTTCAGACCAGAAAATAATTAAATACATATATATATATATATATATGTATATGTGGAGGGGTGACTCCCCCATCCTGATGGTATAGAATTTGCATTTTGTGGATGTAACTCATCTCCCTGATGCATTTCTAAGTCTCCAGTCTCATCTGAAGTAAACTGCTTTCTGTAGTCAGGGTTATAATAAGACCTACCCCAACTGAGACACAGGAGAGATGTGCTGGACCATGGAGACAGCTCCACTTAGTGCAAACTATTTCACAAGGCATTTTCCAAAAATGACAATTTGGGGTTTTCAGATATGCAAGACATCACTGAAAAGTAGTTTTTTAAGCTTGCTTTGTGCTATAATTTCTTACTTTAGAAATATCAGATGCTATTTCACAAGTTCTAATTTTCAATTAGTAGTAAAATTGAAAGATGGGGAACACTGAAAAGAGGACAATATGTCCACATACATGTACATGTGCTAGTCTGTGACAGAAAATTAGAGAAAAGGAATACTGATAGACAATATCAGAAAACAACACGGAAGAGAAACATTTCCTTGAAAAATAAGAATGTGTATTTGCAACATTAGTTTTTGTCTATTCAATTCAAACCTGTTAGGTTTTGAACTATGTTGTTCTTTCAGAAGAACTGACCCGCTTTTCAGAAAGCTCAGGAGAACCAGGAAGGGTCTAATCTGGTGTTGGTTTCAAAAAAGAGCCTTGGGAAGAATTTCAGTCTCCCTGTAAAGCCCCATTTAGAGGGTATAATATGGCAATTTTTGGTTCCTTCTTCTCTATCAAACTGCTTTTCCTCCCCATTAAAGTAATGGAAAAGAACTTAAGAAGTCCAAAGCAAAGTATATCTCATTAGTTCTTTGAAAGAAGAGCTTTTAAAAAAAAAAAAAAAAAGAAAGCTAGGTATTTTTTTGACAAGCAGGTGTGCTGCATTACCTGCCACTCTTCCCAGAGCTTTTTGTGGAGTGAGATGGTGAGACAGCAGTGCAAGGGGCAGGCTTGTGGGGGTCAGCTCACAACTCTGTGATGCTCCTGACTATACCATTTGTGACTGAATCCTCTTACTTCCTGCAGCACATCCCCTGAAGGCAAAGGGAACTAACTGGCAGTAATGGTCCCAGGAAGTTAAGATTAATAAAGTTCTCATCATCTGCTCCTGAAGCCATAGGCTTGGAATTACTCTCCAAAGCTATGCTCAGAGTCCTCCAAGCTGCTGGTTTAGGCTGCTGTCATATTTAGGTTGACTTTACTATGCCAGCTATAATTTCAGTAGAATCATAGAATTATAGAAACTTGTAGGTTGACGAAGACCTTTAAGATTGTTGAGTCCAACAATAACACCACCAAGTCTGCCACTAAACCATGTCCCTAAGTGCCACCTCTACGCAACTTTTAAATACCTCCAGGGATGCTGATTCAACCACTTCCTAGGCAGCCTGTTCCAATGCTTGACAACCCTTCTGGTGAAGAAATTTCCTAGTCTCCGATCTAAACCTCCCCTGGTACAACTTCAGGCCATTTCCTCCTATCCTATCACTCATTACCTGGGAGAAGAGACTGACCCTCATCTGGCTACAGCCTCCATTCAGGCAGTTGTAGAAAGTGATAAGGTCCCCCTGAGCCTCCTTTTCTCCAAGATAAACCACCCCAGCTCCCTCAGCTACTCCTCATGGGACTTGTACTCCAGATCTTTTGCCAGCTTCATTGCCCTTCTCTGGATACACTCAGTGTCCTTCTCATTGTGAAGGGCCCCAGAACTGAACATGGGATTTAAGGCACCAGTGCTGACTACAGAGGGACAATCCCTGCCCTGGTCCTGCTGGTCACGCTATCTTTGATACAGGCCAGGATGCCATTGGCCTTCTTGGCCACCTGGGCACAGGCCTGCTCATGTTCCACTGCTGTCGACCAGCATCCCTAGGTCATTTTCCTCCAGGCATCTTTCCAGCCAGGCTTCTGTGGTGCTCAGCCTGTGTCACTGCATGGGACCATTGTGACCCAACTGCAGGACCTGGTACTTTGTACTGCTGCCAACAACATGTTTATCCCAGTCACACAGGGAAAAAGGTCCTTTGCAGTTCTTTCATCCCTGTAACTAGGAGCACAGGCACAAATCTATAATCTCTGATGTAAAGATCATTAAATGGTAATCCCCCCTTTCAGTATGGGTGAAGCCCATTTTCACCATGCCTTAGTCCTGCCTTAGTTATATCATAGACCCATCAGAAGACCTGTCATTTTTGTCACTGACTACTTGTGTCAGTGCACTAATATTGCTATATAAGTGTTTAAAATAATAATTAGAACTCAATGAATAATGAATAAGCTGAATACTTTATTCAAATATATTGCAAAACTTGAACAACTTACTTGATGAATATATTTAATAACTCACTCTGCCCCTATCTTCATGAATAATATTTTTAAACTAGATGAACAACTTGTTTTTTAAAAATTGTAACATTTGTTATATAAATTATCCACTTACTACTATTCAACCAACTCTAAATAATAGTGCATTACCAGCAAGTGCATTCTTAAACGGTCACTGGAGGCCCAAATAATCAAGTCTGAGCATTCTGGGAAGACTTCTTGCTTATAAAATACTTCCTGTGATTAAATATGATCTTTCCAACTCAGGAACTGATTTTTACTTTTTAGTGGAGTAAAAGAAGACCAAGCAGTAGCAGAAGGGAATAAAGCTGTCCATCCTTTTCCTGAAACCATAGTAACATGCTCATCTTCAGATGGGATGAAAGCTACCACACATGAAGTAGTACAGGAGGACAGAAGTGTAATTATGCCTGCATTCCTGTTTCCTCATCTCCAGTGTAACACTGGAGAAAGAAACTCCAGAGAGAAAGCACTGAGCTCTGTAGAAGTGATCCTGAAAGAGAGTATTGTACCACAGGCTAGAGGGTTTGCAGTGTGTAATTGAAGAGTTAGCATCAATTCAAATCAAGAGAGCTTTCCTCCATTGAGATATGAAGAGGGAGAGCTCCAAGACAGAAGTGTCAAATAAGCAATTCTTTCACCCAAGGGTACTTCCACAGCGAGAGTCAATGAACCCACATTAAGACCAAGAAAGCAGTAACTGTTCCTGCTGCCTGATGATCACCAAAGGTCATGGGTGAGACATTTTCTTCTCTATTGATCTAGTGTGCTTTCCCCAACCCTGGATGCCTTTGTTCAGCTCTGATAGATTCTCAGACCCAAGACTGAGCTTCCCCAAGGAGCCACGCAGTGTACTTGGTAGCAGTCCAGCTTTTGATATTGAAGATAATATTTATTGCTCAGGGAGAAAGAGCTCATATTTTTTTCAACTCCTACCTGGACTGACCTAGTTGGGTTTAGCCTCACAGAAGAAAAATGTAGCAAAGTGCCCTTAAAGATTAAAATTGATTTTACTTTTTACAGCTTTGCTGTAAAGCCTTGGGCTGACGTACAATTTGCAGTTATAATTATAGTATTTTAAACACACAGTTCTTACTTGTAGTGATGCCTTTTCCTGGTCTTCAAATCAAGAATCAAACACGGTTAGAAGGGGAAAAGGGGTTTTACCTCGGTATTTATTTTAAGGGTCCTTACGTGCACCACGTCCGGGTGGAATGCACCAAAATGCACACGGCAATGCACACACACGATAGATCAGGTATCACATTATAGGTCTTACTAATTAGCATGTCTATCAAAAATTCCCCAGTGAGAGGCTCGAGTGAGCCCCCCTCCCCGAGGAACCTTCCCCCTGCATGGTCCTATCTTGGTTTACAAAATGTGTTTTGGAGAGGACTTTGGTGTCTGGGGCTTTCTGATCCCTAACTATGAGGCTTCTAAGATGTTTAGTCTCCTAGCTTAACAAAATAAATCTAAGAATGTAGGCTAAAAAACACTAAGAATACAAAAAGCTACATAAAGGTATATAAAAGGGGTATAAAAGAAAAGGCAAAAAATCATCATGGCATCAGTAGCCTTTGTGATTCTGGCTCAGATATCTGTGAACGTGTGACCTTAGGGGTTTTATTCAAGTTTTCTCTCCATAATCATCTAATTAAAAATTGTAACATGTAAAGATGAAGCTCACAATCCTACTTTTCCCAATTACCTCTAAAGCCTTTTGTACAGATAAACCCAAGGGGCCAAGTACACAGCCTCTCCTAGGACCACTGGGCACTGCCATGTGAAATGAAATTCACGGGTTGTTCTTGTTCTGAGATGGCTCTTCATGATCCTCCAAGACAGGCTTTATTTGCTTTGGTCGCCCACTTGTGACCACTAGTATAAGTCTTTGACCTTTGAGCATCTATCTGAAGGAAAGTACATGGTGTCTCTTATAAGGTTTGAGAGCTGTGTGAAGCTGAATGTCTCAAGGTACCCAGGTAAGTACTGTGTGTGAAGATACAAGGCTGGAGTGCTGGAGCACTCTTGAGCTTTGCCTTAATTCTCTTACCTACAGAGCAAGTTGCCACATTCCAGCCTATAAGAAAACATTGTTAACTGAGGAGTTGGGGTTCCAGTGTGTGCCCATGCGTGTAGTTAGATGGAACCTCTACAGTCAGTAGGTTAGTTGTCTGAAGATCATATTTCATTTAACACACTCTGTGTAAGGACTAGAAACCTCTTTATATATCCCCACACATACAAGGGTTGTCTCTGCAGCAGTTGGGGTTGAAGAAACATTCAGCCTAGCTGGTCCTGATTAATTGAGAAGGACTTGGAGAAGGAATAATTTCTGTATCAGGCTCAGCTGGATATTTCATTCTGAAAAACAAAGTACATGGATGGAAGAGGCATAAGATGTGTTAATAGCAATGCCTGTGCTGGATTTATAGCTATTTCCAGAGGGCTGAACAAGCAATTACAGATGGGAGAATGTGGGACAGCCATGACTCATGTTTTGGGGAAGGTTGACAAGCTTATAATCAAGTCCTTCCAGCACTGGCAGAATGTCCACACATCACAGACCCTGGAGTTGTGTCTCCTGCTGCAGGATACCAAGGGAATCTCACTGACTTCAGTTGCTGCAGTTGTAACCAGTGGCAGGAGAATGGCTTTCCCTGACATGCATTTCTCTATCTGTGAAACGATGGGTTTAAAAAACGGATTCCAATATGAGTTATCTTGTGAGAGTCACTGCTTTAGGACATGCAGACCTTGGCCTCCTCATCTCTTATTTTTCTAAGCTCACCACTCCAGCTCCCTCGCCTTAAGCCATTGCAAATGCTCTTGAAGATATCACTCATATTTCCAAGTACTTTAAAAGGTTTATTTGAGTCTCATTTTTGTGTATGCCCTGTATAACCTATCTGTTATTTGAGCACAAGAGGCATAGAACAAATTCATTCTAGGGATCAAAAAAACTCCCAGACTTTCTCCGTTTGTGTGTGTGTCTGCACTTTCATATGTGTGCACGTGCAGGGACACATTTCTCTGTGGAAACTTTAATTGGACTCTCAGTCCCCTAAAAACAAGTACAGCCAATGGATTTGTTTATGAAACTCAGCCACTGAATATTTAGTATTAGAAGAGTCAATTTCAAGCTCTGCACTTGCAAAATCAGGCAATGAACCATACAGACATCTGCTATCTTGCCTCGATTTGTACTGCAATGGGAAGCTCTGTAATGCAAAATGATATTAAAGTAACTGGTGTAAAGTGGTCCTCAACCTTAATTGGCAACCTGGAATGCTTACAGCTCAGCTTGGCTGGACTTCCAGGGATTCAGCCTATGGACTAAACCAGTGCAACCTATCAGCTCCTTCTACAATGTTACGCCAATGTTATTTCACCTCACAAGGTAAAACAGATAAGCAGTCCAATTTTCTGCATATATAGACATGTTTGGGAACTTACTAAATCATATAAGTTGTCTGCTTTTATGATACAAAATCATGGCAGCAAGGCATATACAGCATTGTCATCTCGAGCACCTCTGCAATAGTAAATGTTAAATCTATCATTACAGTTGTATTACTGACCTTTTCCATCATTTCAGTGAACACCTGATACACACCAAGGTTGGAAAGATTGCCTCATAAGGTGTAGTGCTTGTTTGCTTTCTACAGTACATAATCATGTATTGTCAATAAATGACCAGAACTACTCCATGCTTCCTGCGTTTAACAAATCCACATTTTGCTTTTTCACCAGTGTCTCTTCTCTAGGTTGAAGAGTCTGAGTATATGCTTCCCCAAGCATCTCATTTTTAGTGCATCAGAAATATTTGTGTTTTCTGCTATAATTTTGTTGTCTTTGAAGCCTTGTGCTCCTTGATCTTTCCTTGTCCTTACATAATAATTAGCATCTCTGCTTTTTTGCCTTTCACTTTTTGGTCCCTCTTACTGAACTTCATCTTTCTCAGACAATTGTTCCTTAAGGGTTTGTTTTGGTTTGGTTGTGGTTTTTTTGTTTAGTTGGTTTTTGGTTTTAGAAGGACACAGCTTTGTGGTTTTTTAAATAATTCCTTCTTATTCCTGATAAAGCTCCCTTATGCTTCTGCTAAGCTTGGCCTTTTATCTTTTGAGCTTTCTCAAACATTTATGGATAGGTAGTATGTGTTTGCTGTGACCATCCACCATGGCATCTTTAAGCATCTTCAGTGCTGTCCAAAAACCAGATTTTTATGTATTGTAACCACTTATTTTAGCTTCTTTATAACAAGACCCCATATTTTTCTGTAGTTAGGATTTTTTTAAAATTCATCAGTACAATAGTAGACCTCTTGGCTCTTGCAGGAGGAATGAGGATGTTGGACATAAATACAGTATTGCCACCATTCCCAGCAGCTCTGTGACAGCCATGAAGTCCTGCACATTGGTGATGACTTCTTGTTTCTTTTCCTTGCACTGTATTTCCATAGAAAAAGAAATTGTCGTTGCCTGAAAGTTCAGCCCACGCATCACTCCCCACAGTGAAGTTTACCCAATAAATGAGGGCAATTATAATCTTTTATTGTTCATTCCTGCCTTTCTGGATCTCCTTCAGTGTGTCAATCTCTATCACCATCTTCATCAGGCAGTCTGTAATAGCCTTAGTGCTGTATTTTGCCTACATGGGACTGAATTTTGATTCATAGGGTTTCTATTACTTGCTGACAAGGTTTGCTTGATTGTTAATTTGGTTTGACTCAAAGTTTCTTTCAGGCTCTACTGTGATCCATTCACCTATAGAGATCATTTTGTCTTTCCAGTATAATTTTTCAGATTAGTATTACACTGTCCATCTGCTTCTCCTTCCACCAAATCTCCAATATATCTTTCATGTATTTATATTAATTTAAATCTAAATATTCCTATCTCCCTTAACTGCTAGTATTAAGGTAGATGTATGCATAAAATTACTTTTCACTTTCTTCTATCTATGCCATTGTGCATTTGTTTGTAACTTGGCAATTTCTAGGTTTTGTACTTTGCTTCACCTGAGGATGAAGAGCTCTTATAATGTCAGGATGTGTTCTGTGAACCCTGTGCTCTTCAGCACCCTCCTGTGAGCACCCTCCTGTGCACCATCAGCAGCTGGAACTGCCCTGGGCACACTCCTTCGCTTCCAGACATCTCTCTAGTCTTGATGGTTTTGATACCTCTTACGTATATAATTTTCCAAACAGCATTACCTGTTCACATCTGCCTGGCCTAGAGTAGATTACCAGGACTATTTCAGGGAAAGCTGCCAAGGAGTTCCTGCTCTTTTATCTCCCCATATATCACTGAGGATGGTGGCCACCAGCCCCTTCCCAAAACTTCCCAGAACTCTAACAAAAACCATTGTGAGATCTAATGCTTCTCAACTGACAAGCAAACCAGGAAACAACCTTTTCTGGAACCACAAGCCCAAACAGGGACATGTTTAATAAGCAGTACTCACAACACAGCTGCCTGCTCCAGTCTCTCACATGCAACAGTTTCTTGTAATGTCACCCTCCTCACAAAACTCCTCAAAACCCATCCTACTTCCCCTTCAGGAAGAAGGTTTTCAGACCCACAGGCACACAACCCATAATATCAATCATAGCCAAATAACAAATAGAGAAGGGAAATGGCAAAGCAACAGTGACAGTCATCACGGTCTCATAGCTGACCACAAATCTGTGGCAGGATCCCTCATGAACTGAGGATATTGTTCTTACACCATACAAACACAATATCAATGCACTGTGTTTAAAGAAATAGAAAGGTAGAAGCACATCCTGTCTTGCATGAAATCCTTTCCCAGCTGTTTTTTCAGAGCTAACCAAAACAGGCAAGCACAGATTTCAAACTGGTGCTATTCTGTCTCTCCTCACACCCTTTGAGGAAGGTTTATGGTGGGGCTGCAAAGCTATCCTAGGCCTTTGTACTGCAGCTGGCTTCATGTGCCCTGTTGGGCTACTCAAACCGAAACAACTCCAAGACTTTATAAATTGTGATAGAGACCGATTTTACATCCCTTGCCTTTCCTTCTTTGCCTCCTCTCCGGAGGCACTGAGCATAAGAGCATTCCCTTTTCAGTTATCTTTTCTGAACTGAGAGGGGGGAGAAATGTCACATTTGGGAATGTAAAATCTGGCGAGAATGAGAAAAAAAGAGACAGGAAGCAGACAATTACCCTTATTTGGCCAAAAACCTGCTTTAGGGGGTAAAATGGTTGTATTGAAAAGGGTTCTGAACTGCTCTGAACTGGGAAATTTTTCACTGGTTTTACAGTTAGGCCCTTGTTGGCAGAAAGACATCAAATGTAGCAGTAAAAATCCTACATTTGTGACTTTTCAGAAACTAGCAGGAGCCTCTCTTTCATCTCAACAGGAGTGTTTCTTCTTTGATTTTACTGTCTGCATTACTGTGTAGTTTCTCCCTTCTTTATCATCTGCTTCTCTCTGTAACAGGGAGATACAGCACATCATTAAGAACAAGTAAACACCATTAAAAAAATCCACCTCATTGTCACTGCATTGTTTTGAATTGGATTATTGACTCTTGAATAATGCCAGGGTTAGAGAGAAGCAGGCAGAAACTAGCTTTGAACCCCTCTGGGTAAACAGCCTGCTCACAGCATCGAAAGAAATGAGTTTACTCTAACTGCATGCTCTAGGTGGGAGAACCTTAAGAGCTTTTCTCAACTGTAGCTCACACTCAGATGGCTCTATTTTGGGCAAGTTGCTGCTGACTAGACAATTTTCCTCAAGCACTGTAAGGAGCATGACATCACAGCACTAGAAGTTTAAGGAAGGGGCTCCACAGCATCTGTAGGAACATAGTGGGAATGAAAACACCAGTTCTTGCTCTGTGACAGATAAAGGATCTCACAAAAATTCAGAGCACAGCTGATTTATGACTTTTTGAGACCATTGAATGGCTTCCTTCCTAAGGAACAGAGAGATGGGACACTCAGCAAAGCTGGGAAGATGTTGTTGTGTGAGTGGGGGGAAAAATCACTTTAGTCAGGTAGATCCTGTAGCTCCAGGAGGTAGGGGAAAATACTTCCTCCAAGCCCTGATCTAAGGGGAAGATTCTGTAGTGTTTCCTTGAAATATTTTCCAGCTCAGGATGCACTCTCTTGGGTGAGAGGGAAGATGAGGTCTCTGTCAGACACTGCTACCAGGTTGTCTCAGGAAAGGGAACATGAGGAAGAGTGTGAAGAAACTAATCACCTTTATTTTAAAGGAAAGAAAATAAAAAGTAGGTAAATTGTAAATTTGCTGGTAAAGTAGCCTCCTGTGAGTCTTTCACAGACCAAAGTTGGCATATGAGGTCTTTTCTCACAGCTCATCTGTCCTTGGGCTCAGGATATGATGGGACTTGTTCAAATAGCCATTCCTCTGCTCCTTTTGAATCAGTCTGCTTTCAGTTTTGTGTGTAGAGGCTTTCTTTTTTTTTCATATCAAGAAGCACTATGACATCTTTTAAAAATCTGTCTTTGGCTTTTTCTAGCACAGACAAGATGGGGTCTCAGTTTCTTGAGAGATGATCTCCTCCTGCTGTTTATTCCCTACTTAATCCTCCAAGTGTGACATCAGTCATCTCCATGCAACTCACTGAGACTTCCCAGGCACAGGATTATCAATGATACAGACTCCAGTGGAGAATGCACAGCAGGAGCAGATGCACAGTAGAGGCAGAAAGACAGAAGCCTGTTTTCATGGAAACATGAACTCATAATAAAGTTGTTTTTGGACAAGAAAAAGTGGAAGCAGCAAATATGCAAAATATAGAAAATGTACCTGATATCCTGAAAAAAGGAATTGTCAGTGATCCTGGCAATTACAGTTTCAGTAATTTAAATTCTATCCTTGGGGTGAAAATGAAGCAAATATGAGAGACAGGAGGAGGAAAGAGAATCACTAAACAGCTGGAGATAAAATTTTAGTAATGCAATTTCAGTAACATGACAATGGGTCCTCAGCCCAGTTGGAACCTCTAGGCGCCACTAAAGTGCAAATAATAAAAGAATAAATCTTCACAAAAAGATTTAAAAGGGTTTAAAATAATTAAAGTAGTAGTGCCTACTGGAAATTCAGTTGCTACACTGCATTTTGGTTTTCCATAAAGTATTTGATATTGCATCTCCCATGAATCTACTTGAATAATTAATTGAGATTGGCTTCAGTAGGAGTACTGCCATGGGGTCTACAAATTGGAGGAAAGAACATTAGCAAATTGTAATGATAAATGGCAGTGTTTGAGTTTGGGGGAGGAAGCTACTGGGGTGCCACAGGGATTGGTGTTATGTCCTACCTCATTTATCATCCTCATTAATTGGTCTGGAAGAAAAACAAACAGCACATTAATGAAATTCACATTCAATGCTGAACTGAGGGGGAGTTTTAAATCCTTGTAGGGATGAATAAAAAGCAAAATCAAAAACATTCAGAAAAAAAGTGAGGTGCAGGGACAGAGAATTATTTTTTTTTTAAGGAAGCAATGCAAGTGCTAGGTCTTGCTTGGAATATTTAGGGGGAAAATATTGACAAAAAACTGATTCTTTAAGAAGTCGGGTATTCTAAAATGTGCAAGAACATGTCCCTTGGAAATGCATCCAGTCTTAATTACAGATCTCAGGTGATGAATTCTAATTGTATGTTAAACGTTTGAAAAAAAACCTGGAAAAAAACCCAAACTGACCCAAGAGAATTGGTTTATTGACTAACTACAGTACTGAGTGATCTGTCATTAGGCAAAGTATTTTATTACCAATGTTGTGGCTCCTGTCTTGTTCTGGTGTTTTTTCTTCTCTCTCCTCTTTATGTGTGTTCAAACCTTAGCAAACCTGCAGGCTCTTTCTGTATTTTTCCTTTATTTTTTCTCTCCTTTTGTCATCTTTGTCTTTTGCCTATTTTTGATTCTCTTTCCCTGATATGATCTGCAATTAGTCTGGAAGAATTAACTTCTTGGACAGACCAATTACTTGACAGATTGAAATGCTTCCAGAGGCCAAATGTATCTGCTGCTCAACAGCCCTAAAAGAAAACTTCTTGCAAAATAGCGGTAGAAGTATAACAAGGCATTTTTGTATTTTCCTTTTGATTGTTCTGAGTATAATATCAAACACATTTTGATGATAAACTTAGCACATGCTTGGGTTTTCAGCACTCTGCCTTGGTAATCGAATGCTTTCACTTAAGTATGATTCTCAGATTCATTTCTTGCTAGATTAAGTAGTAAATGTAAATCAGAAAATATTTCTCAATGTGGTATACTGCTTTAAAAAAGTCAAAATAGTTGTTTCCTGCACAGAGACTTGGCATCATTGGCTGTTCAGGATTCCAATGGTGTTGCCAGCCAAAGGTTGACCAAAGCAGACAAGAAACAACTAATCCATATTCAGCATGATGTCATCAGTACCTTCCCAGAAATAGGCAGTATGTGCTCCTTGAGGGGTATAGTACTGGTTTTTAGGGGGAATCATGGTATAACATATCCAGAGGAACTTTCCATCAGTTTGACAGCTCTCCAGCACTGAAACCTTCTCTTTCTTGGCTCCTGGAAGTGTTGCAATAAAAGGTGGTAGAATCACAGAATCATCAGGGTTGGAGGAGACCTTCAAGATCATCTAGTTCAACCACAAACCCAGCACCACCATAATCACCCCTAAACTATACCCTCAAGTGCCACATCCAGACGCTCCAGATCCTTCCACAGCTTCACTGTCCTTCTCTGGACACTCTCCAGCACCTCCTTGTTGTGAGGGGCCCAAAACTGATTCAAGGTGTGGCCTCACCAGTGCTGAGTACAGGGGAATAATCACTGCCCTGGTCCTGCTGGCCACACTGTCGCTGATCCAGGCCAGGGTGGCATTGGCCTCCTTGGCCACCTGGGCACACCTGACTCATGTTCAGCCACTGTCAACCAGCACCCCCTTTCTGCTGAGCAGCTCTCAAGCCACGGGGGAATGGGGGGAAATCTCATTTAAGACATTCTGCAGCAGAGCAGATGAACAAAGAACCTTCTCTACATGGCTGCAAATGCAGCTGGCATTTCCTGTGCTGTTCTGAGCACCATATCACTGGAAAGATACTGAAAAGCTGGAGGGACTTCAGAGAAGAGGGACAATTATTATTATTAGGTAGTGGAAAGGTTTGATTGATATGGAAAGATTAAAAGAGCAAACTATGTACATCTTGGCAAAGCAACAACTAAGAGAAAATATGATAATCACTTCCAAATAAATTCAAGGAAAATCCCAAGAGGAAGGGCCCTTGTACAGGCTAAGTACAATGGAGCATTGCATAATAGGATGAACTTCAGAGAAGGAAAACTTGAGAAGTTTGAATGTTAAGAAAAACTTCTTCCTTTCTAATAAGGGAAGATGTGGAAGATCTCTGGAGAAACATTTCTGCAGGACTGCTTAGACTATACTGGTCCCAGTACAACAGAAGAGTTCAGCAGCCATTCCACATGGATCAAAAGAGGGAACACTGTCCTGAAGTCAGATGGCCTCTTCCTAAAGCCAGAGACCCTAAATAGCTAGCTGCTAGTTTTTGTGAGAGAGCCATCCTCTTGTCTTTAAAGCTGCCATGGCATGTGTTGTTTGGTGAGATTATCACTGATGCTGCATGCACTGCCAGCCTGCTCACGGCTTCAGCAGGGGGCTGTATTCTAAGAGAAAGGCCGTCTGTGAGATGTATTCAGTGGATGTCTTTTATGAGAGTGGAGATACATGAACATGTGATAAAGAACAAAGGAAATTGAGGTGGCATTGCCCAGTATATTGCAGTAAAACTATTGAATTACTTGCCAAAGGGAGACCTTGATTGAAATATTGCAGCAAGGATGTTTGAAAAGTATCTGCTGGCTCACAGCCATTATCAGTGCTGGATTAGTAGCCATGTACAGTAAACTGCTGCCTACCAAAGATTTGATTTGCCAGGAAGGGTCAAGAGGGATGGGCTTTTTTTCATTTATACAGAACACTTCAGATCTGGCTACATACAGGATTGCAAGGTTTCACCCATTGCGCCAGGTGCTGATCTCTGCAGGAGAAGAACTTGAAGAGCAGAAAACAGCTTTTCAATAAAAGAACCTAGGATACATTAAATAAGACATTACTCACTGGGTCATATGTCCATTTCTTTAGATGCAATGACAGTAACAGTGAACTGTCCAAGCTTCTCTGCAGTAACTCTCCTAGTTACACTTTTATTCCAAGGTAGATGTGAGGTAATTTACTCAGGAGTGGCCTTACAGGGGAATGGAGGCACTGTAGCCAACTCTACTAGATCCTGGCCCAGCTGAACTCAGCAGCCTGAGGATCCCAGTTTCACTCTGTGCCTGAGCTCTCTCAGATTGCCTCACATTTTTTCAGGGATGAGTGCAGAGGTTACTGGTTACCTCTCTGTCACTTAGTCAATTGTCCATAACCCAGCTAAACAACATCTTTTCCTAGAGGAGTTAGATATTTCCATTATCTTTTTGTTCCTTTATTTACCTACATACTGACTCCCTGTTTCTATTTCTTCACCTTCCCTAGGCCTGTAGAACAACTGCAGTGTTAACAATTATTTATGGGAGAGCTGCTAATGCATGTGACAAGAAATAGTGCTAATGGTGATGTCTGTTAGCCTGTAAAACAGCTCCCCCAAGTAAACTGGTGGAAGTCTCATCACTGGGATGTTTTAAAACCATCCTGGACTAAGCACTGTAAAATACACTGCAGGGAACAATCTTGGAGTGGCAGCAAGATTAATAATGGATTGCTCTCTCATTCAGCCTAGAAAAAAGCCATGTAAGAATATTCAGAATACTCCAAGGATGTGCTGGTTTGGCTTGTCCTTTCAGGGGTCTATAGTGGTAGTGCTCCTCTGCAAACTCTAGGTTAGATTTGTCTTTGGGGAGGCAGAGAGCCAGAGAGAAAGGGGAAAGAGCAAACCTGAGAGCATGGAATGTTGCATATATTGCCCTGACCACCCTTTTTTTTTAGGACATTCCCCTTCACTGCTGTCACGATCTGCCTAAGACAAGCGGGAGTCGTGATGGTTCATTTACCTGATCTCAGAGTGCAAAAGAAACACAAACGGGGAATTTTAACTTTAAATCACAACAGTGCACTTTATTGAGTGCCAACAACACGATTATGTGATAGAGGAGAGAGAGCGATATAGAGAAACAAAGTATAGAGAGAAAAAGAGGGGGGCGTTAATAGCTACCAACGGGAGGCGAATCCTCATGGTCCTGTCAATAGATCCGTCTTCCTTCCGTGGGGAGATCTCATAGGAGTCTTCTCAGAAAGTCCCTTTATAGTTTTTTCGAAAGCAAGGGGCAGCTAGCCAAGAGGTAGGGGAATAGGACCCATTGTTTTTGGGGTAATGGTGCAGGGCAGGTGCACGGGACATTCTTTCTCGCTCCAGTACAGCCTTTCCTGCCTGGGCTGGCAAGGAACAGCACCAGAGCAACCAGTTCAGCGTGCATTCCTGCAGGCACTTGGCAGACATCCCACCTTGGTCTGGCTAGGACTCCTGTACCCCCTTTCCCCCTTTGGGGTTTTTAGCATCTTTCAGTCTCTGTCCTTGTCGATGATCGTGAGGCAGATGAGGGATCTTCGGACCGTCTCTTACAACTGCCCTGGTGCTAGTCATCACTCTCACATTGCTAGCCTCTCCCCTTATTGAAACATTTCTTTGCTCTGACCAGCTTCACATCCACCTCCAACAGTCCTGAAAATCCCGTGCTTTTCATCTTTTAGTTCCACTTCCCAGTGTGTTGCTGCTGGAGTCACTGGTGAACCAACTGTTGGCTACTGAGAAAAGGCTGATGTGCTCAACCTCCAGTAAACCACACTGATGGTTTTGTACAGATTTGGCCAAAAATACACAACATGAAGAGATTAACAGTTCACAGAGTTACACCACAGTGCAAAGAGCTCACTTTAAACTCAGGAGCAGAGAACATAAAAGTCACAGTGATTAGTCTCTGCTATCCTGACAGGGAATGATAGACTTGATAAGTGATGCTACTTTTCCACTCCCTGTTATATAACACACCTTTAAATCAGGTTAAGGCTCACCAGACAGGAGCAATCATTGTAAACCATGTTTGGTCAGGCAGTGTCCTGCACTAAAATAGCTTTCTGAGCCAAAAGGGTGGGGGGGGGTTTCATTTAATTTCTACAAGAGGCTGAAGGAGCTGGACTTTTCAGCTAGGAGAGGCAAGGCTGAGAGGATCTAACTCGCCTCCACTACTACTACTGCTACTACTGCACTACAATCCACTGGCTACCAAACTGGCTAGATAGCCAAGCCCAAAGAGTGGAGGTGAGTGGAGTTGAATCCAGTTGACAGCCAGTCACTAGTGGAATTCTCCAGGGCTCAGTATTGGAGTCAGTCTGGTTTAATATCTTTGTCAGTAATTTAGATTGGATATTAGGAAAAATTTCTTCAGAAAAAGGATTGTCAAGACTTCCCAGGAAAGTAGTGGAGTCATCATTCCTGGAGGTATTTAAAAGAAATGTTGATGTGGCACTTAGGGAGATGTTTTAGTGGTGGACTTGGCAGTGCTAGGTTAACAGTTTGATTTGCTGATCTTACAGGTTTTTTTCCAATCTAAATGATTTATGGTTCTATGATACTAAAGAGTGTGCATGGTAAAAGAAAAAGAGGCAAAGGTCATCATTTGCAGCAACAGAAATTTCAATTTAATATAAGGAAAAATTTTTACTATAGGTGTGGTGAAAGCAACACAAGAGTGGCCCAGAGGATTCGTGCAATCTGGGAGATTTTCAGTGCTCAGATAGATAAGATCCTGAGCAACCGCATGCAATTTGGTAGTTGGCATCCCAGAAGCAAACATTCTAATATAAATCGTTTAATTACTTTCTGATTTTGCATTTTAAGATGTGGCTTGCTATTTTGGTGTTCAGATAAAAGCTCCAAAACCCTTCCAAAAGTGTGGGTCGGGCACAGCAGACAGTGCCACTTGGGAAATTCTGGTTTGCAATCTCTTCTGTGCCTCAGTTCTTCACTTGTTGCACCACACACAAAGCTCAGTGCTGTTGTGCTTCCCAAGTACTTGGAAGGGAGGAATTAAATACAAATGCTTTCCATAGAAGTGAAATTCTAGGTAGGAATCACACACACATATACCCTTTAGAAAATTTAATGCAGAATTTATTATTCTATTCCTTGGCTTGCTGACTTTTTGCCTGTCAAAATGGGTCTTGTTGATTCCACCGTATCCCTGAAGACAGAAAACAAAGTTGACAAATGCCTGCCAGGCAGGCAGCACTAGCACTGTCATTTGCATTTTCTCAGTGGAAATCCGGAATTTGTTGTCAAACCTGAAATTTCTCATGACAAAATTTCAGTTATACAAAAACTGTTTTTAGGCAGGACAGTCCTTAGCTAGCTCCTAATAAGAATATATCCTTTTTCCTTTTTTTCTTTCTCATCCACTTAGCCTTTAAATGATTACAGCTCTTGTCATACACTTACCAGACAATGTAACATAATAGATCTCCTGTCAAGGCCAGGGCATCTAGGTTTTCCCTTAATAGTATTATTTTAAAATAATGGCTCGAGTGTTCAGTTAAAGCCAAGTGGAAGCTACTGCTTATTTCAGCTGCAGCCAGAGTTTGCTCTGTGACTTAAGGAAAACTATTTAAAATTGTCATTTGTAAAATGAGAATACCCTTTTCTATCCAGAAGGAGAAGCAACTGCTTAGCCTGGAAGGTCTGAGTCAGGTACAGTTTTCAGCCCTGGCTGCTTCTGCCCTCTTCCTTCTCCTGCCTTCATTTAATGGGAAGCTATCACTCAGCTAGGAAAGACAATGCAGAGAGGAAGGTAAGGTTAGATTATGAGAATTTATTTTGCTGATATTGCTGCTGCAGCCCAACAGCTTTTTGCCTGAGGGTCTAACCCTTTGCTCTGTGGGGTCATTTAAATCATGCTGAAAAATTTCCTCCTCTCTTGTAGCCCCCATGAAACCCAGCTGCTGTTTTCCTATACCTTGATCTCCGCTGCTTCATGAGTGATGTTGGTATAGCTGACAGTCACTTTCTTGCCTGTTGGAAAATGACAATGGTCTCCCTCCTGTCACCGTACTCAGGAGCAGTGGTATTAATGAAAATTTCCCCCCTGCTACAAAATAGCTCAGGCTGGCCAAATCTGACTTAGTTTCCAAGAATCCATCTCAGCAATGAGCTCCTGTAGACCCCAAGGAAGCTGGTGATGTTCAGCTGGTGATACTCAGTCTTTGTAAACTCAGCCTTGCTTCTCATCGCATGCTTACTTGCTAGAGTAAAGCATGGAAATGCTCCCCATGTTTACAGGGAGGTGGTTGGGGAGGTAGGTGTGGGTGTGCTCCCCTTCCAAAGCCATTCTGCAGAGACCTTGTGGTGTTTGTATTTCCCCACACAAATCTGCTTCCTATGGGAGCACCAAATTAGCCACAGGAAGGGAATGGGTCCTGGCACAGTCCTCTTAGACCCACAAACAGAGTAAAAGGCTTCACCTGGAAGATAGGCATAGCTGGCTGAATGACAGTGTTGTCTGATAGTTCAGAGACAAAGCTGAGACTCCAATTGAAATGCATTTGATGGCTGGAGTTCAGCCTCTATTAGGCAAGAATCCACATCGTAAAGTGAACCAGCTTTGCACTTGTTTTGTCCCTGGCATCTCCTGCCTAAGAAAGGCTCACCACTGTGGTAAAAGGTACTAGAAAAATAGTAATAAATCCTATTCAAAAAAGGCTTTGATCAAAGAGCTTTCTCATTTTCTTTCCTTGTTTTCTTCTATTTCTCTTTCTTTTCCTGTTCCCTCTATTGTCTGATTATTCTAGACAACTGTGTCTGATGGCCTGGGGGAATCAACTGTGGTCCTAAAAGTGTCCATGAGGCTGGAGGGTGGGAGCATATATAAGTCTCAGGTATGTAATATGTGACACATAAACATGTAAGCCTCACATGCCCTGGTGCTGGCTCCCAGTAAAGAGAGCATCTAAAGGGATTAAGTACAGAATAGCTTTGGCCTGTGTGTCCCCAGTTGCTGACTTTGCTGTGTCTCCTGGAGTCACTTCAAGATATTGACCTGCTCCTGACCGTCCTCTCTCCTGACTCTCATCTCCCTGCTCCCACCCCTCCAGCAGCCCCTGTGTGGGACTTGGATGATCCATGTTCAAGGCCCTGCTTGACCATAAATTTTTGGTATACCATTGTTTGGGGGTTTTGAACTTGAACAGCGGGGGTTTTGTGCCACTGCCAGCAGTGTGTCAGCTTGCCATCTGTACATAGAGGGAGTAATTCTGCTTGCTCTGTGTTCCTGCATGTGATTCCGAGGACAAGGCCCTACCTCCAGCTCTGAGCTGGGCTTACCTGGCTAAGCCCAGAAATGGATCACTCCCCACACCTTGCAGCAGGCTCCCATCTCACTGTGCCCCCTCTGAGGGGATGTGCCCTGAGTGACTGGTTATCAGGCCGACACAACCAATCCCAGCCCCTGAGGGGCTTTATGGCACATATCACATAGGTGATGTACAGCACAGCACAGCTTTTCCTTTTCCTTAATGTGGACGTGTCTCCTCTGCCCCTGTATCCAAACTGTGCATCTTGCCCTCCTTCAGAAGCCTGCTCTGTGATCAAGGGAGCTTTGTGTCATGTTTCACTGATGCCCAGTTGAGGCACTCAGGCTGGGATCACTGAAGAGAAAAACCTCCATTTGTTCTAAAGGCATCCCTCCAAGTCTTGTCATAAACAATCAGACAAGCTTGGCAAAAAGAGCCCTTCGTTTTGTGTTATAAACAGAAAAAAAATAGTATATGATCTAAGCTCCTAACCATGCTTAAATCTGTTTATTCTGATATTTCCCTCAGCACATATCATCAAAAAAAGATGTTAGTCAGAATATTTTTCTCTCTCTATCTTCCTGTCTGCCTGTTTTTAATTATATCAGAATTAGGTGATTGCTGCTGTGGATTATGTTTACCTGAAGAATATGCACAGTGATGACTGTATTTTCATACCTTAGCATAAGCCTTTTGGCTTAGTAAAACAAGAATTTTGAAATACAATGTTCCAAATGCAAAATACCCTGAAAAATAATGATATGTCTGCAACAACAACCTATCTGCACCTAGACACCCTCTATATCTGAAGGTAATGTATTAACAAAAGCCTTAAGATGACATCTTATGTGTAACAAATGAATCTGGAATAGAAAACAGTTAATGTGTTCAAACTACTGTGGTTAAAATTGTGAATTTATTTTTTCTCTGATGCTTGAGTGATTCCATATCACAGCCTGAAGATTTGATTATCGACACAAACAGAAGGAACTAGCCCTGGCTTGTCAATGAAGCTGTGGCCAGTTGACCCTGGCTGGACACGAGGTGCCCACCAAGGCTGTTCTATCACTCAACTCCTCAGCTGGGCATGGGAGAGAAAACATAATGAAAGGCTTGTGGTTGAAGGTAAGGAGAGATCACTCACCATTTACCATCACAGGCAAAGCAGACTGAACTTGGGAAAATTAATTTATTACCGGTCAAAATCAGAGTAGGATAATGAGAAACAAAACCAACTCTTACAACACCTCCCCCTCATCCCAACTTCTTCCTGGATTCAACTTCACTCCCTATTTTCTCTACCTCCTCCTCCTCAGCTGCACAGGGAGTCAGGGCAGCGAGTCTTCGAGGCAGCAAGAAGGAGGATGCCCTGTGCTGCAGCAATTCCTTGCCTGCTGCCAGGGCAGCAGCTTCTGAGTCAGCTCTGCTCCACATCAACAGGAGCTCAGAAGAAACCAGAGCCCAGCCTGCAGCAGCTAACAGGTGCTATCTGAGTATCTGCAGGAGTTCAGTGTCCAGAGTGTTGCTTGGTGTGTTGGCTTTTGTTTGTTTTTCTAGAAAACAAACAAAACATGATACCATACTGTTTACTATAAAAAAACCCACTAAAATTAAAAGTTCTGGCATGGTTGGTGACCCACTATGAACACTGCTGAACAGTGAACCTTGTTCTACCACCTGTTTATTAGAAAGGTACCAGAAAACTAGACAGTAGAGTCACAAGATGCAACTCAAATACTAGGGGTGGAGAAAAAATGACTGAGCCCACTGCCTTTCAGGGAAAGACTTAAGGAGCCCAATCTGTTTCAGTTAATCAAAAATAAGACTGAGAAGCAGTGTGGCTACAGGGTATAATTACCCACATGAGAAGAAAATACTGGCTACAAAAGGGATCTTTAATCTAGCAGAGAGAGACATAAAAAGAACTAATTACCCAAAGGTGAAGCCCAGCAAATCTAACATAGTAATGGGGCACAACTTCTTAGGAGCACAGATGATTAATCACTGGAGCAAAATACTCATGGAAACGGTGGGTTTTCCATCTCAGTGGCCAGGTTGAAGGCTGCTCTGTAAGACCTGCTTTCAGCATGAGATGCCAGACTCCCTACGGACACTCCCAGTGGAAATCTATGGCCTGTTTTGCACTAGGCCAACACTTCTTTCACCTCACATCCACTTTACCTCAGGATCTCTTCTGCACAAAGACCTTTAATTCCACACCAATAACGGTACTTTCTCATCTTAATTTTGCCACTTTTTCTGCTGTGTCTTCCATGGCAAGTTCTGGCAATAATGCTTGGATGCCCAGCCTTTTGTTGCTCCTGACCACCATGCTCTCCTCAGCCTGGACATCTGCCTTATTTTCCCCACGCCATACTGTGACATTTCTCCACTTTTCTCCTTACAGCCTGCTCTATTGCTTTGCGTGCATCCCTACAAAAGCTGTCTGTGTTACCAAACAGCTGAAGGAACCAGGGCAAGGAGCCCCAGGACAAAATCTGTCACTCTCTGGTCTCACTTGCCACCTCAGAATGTCCTGCCTAGTGACATCTACACTCTGAGGGACATGCAGATTCAGAAAGGGCTTCCCAGGCAGAGTTCTCCTTGTGCTACCACACACTTAGCAGCCTCTAGCCTTTGGAAAGTGTCTGCTCTGCCTCTCCCTTCCCACCCCAGCAGATGGACTCAAGGCATGGGAGTCAGGCTCGCCACCAACCCACGCCCACTGCTTCCCTGGCAATGTATTCCCTGCCACAGCCGGAGTGTTTGTAACCTGGGGAGTCCCTGCCACTCTGCAGACAGAAGGTTTCACTGACTTGATACAGTTTTGTGATAAAGTGGCCCACCTTCTGGCATTTCAGGGCCAAACAGGCTTTTGAGGGAGGCTGCATTGGTGAAGCTCATTTGCCAAGAGTGGTGCAAAGCTCCAGTCCCACCAGAATCCCCACTAAAGTACTCTTTTTTTTCGTCTTCAGCTTGCAAGGCAACTTTACCTCTTTCTTGCAGGCGTGGACATGGCTAATGGAATCTTCGCATTTATCAGCATCAGCATGGATTATTAGAAGAAACCAAATGTGGGCCTCAGTTAAAGGTTGCCACTCAATTCTGGCCAGGTCAAAAAGCTGCTTTCTGTATGGCTGAAGCCTCAGAAGGCATGCAGAGCTTCTGCTCTAGTCCCTTCTCTAGCTCTTCAACAGCCTCTGATATCAATTCAAAGCCTCATTTCTCAAAGAAGCTGAAAGATTGAATCCCTTCTCCAGGAAGGACCAGATTTTAATCTGTGCCCCTGGTGGACAGTTCCTCTGAGCCAATGCCTCTGAGAATGCACAACAAAAGTTTTGTTTAACTGGGGCTCAAGTGTACTCCCAAGCCTGGGGATCTCTAAGGGATGTCACTCAGCTTTCCCTGGAGGCAACTTTACTGCCACCACTGACACTAACACTACAAAAACCTTTATTCTCCACTCATGCTCTCATTCCCTCCAAAGACAACAGCCTTTCATGTGGAGTGCTTGCCCCAAAAGGGAAACTGTGGGAGGACCCCTGCACTCTGTGTGGGAATTAATGACTTTTCTTCACATGAAAATTGCTTGGAGGCTGCAGTAATGGATGCAATATAAAACTCTACATATAAGCAGGAGAACTTGACCCAGAGTTTCTAGGTCAGCTGTCAAAGCAATAAACCTAATTTCTTGCACTCGGGAAATGAGTGCTGAATAAGGGAATTGCCCAGATGATGACTGCAGCTTGTAGAAGAAGATGAAATCTAACCCACCTGACTTCAACTAAATTCTAACCTCAAATGCTATTCCAGAGCTCACTCCAAAAGCACTGTCACTAGACCTGCATCATTACCACTGCCCCAGGAAGAGCTGTGTAAGATGTTGCAAACAAAGAGTTTAGGTGGAAGCCCGGGATTCTCCTGTGGCTTTCCTATCACCAAGATTCCTGAGATCACACTTCTTTTTTCCCCTTCTAGAGTTGGAAGGGCTAGGGGAAGTCACGAAGGAGCAATAATTCAGTACATTAAATATACATGCACATGTATATGTATTTATAAAGAGAGAGAGAGAAAAAGAGAGTTAAGAAACTGCAAATCCATGAGACAATTACAATTGACTTCCCCCCCTTCCATGTTTTTTCATTTATAGTGCAAAATAGACCTTAAGCTCCCATTCCAAAGTAATCATTAGGTAATTCTCTCTAGAAGAGACTCACTATTTACTGCTTGCATTCTCACCTCAAATAGAAAATATCAAACTGCAAACATAGAAGAATTGGGGTTAAAGAAATGTATCCCCATTTTTCTCAGAATGGCACACCTTGAATGTACATTGTCATGTAAAAACTGAATTGTGTATTTTCCACTGAATTTTCAGTGGGAAAAAAGTCTAGTATTTCTGGAGCCTTTGTAGGTGATACTTATGTCTCCACAGTTACATGGCGTGGAGCAAAGCCACAACCCAAAAACTCTATCACACAATCGCTGCATGTTGATGCACAGCGAGGAGAGGCTGTCATGATGAAACACTGAGAGATACCAAAAAAGAACCATCTGTGTAACAGATGTAACATCACTGGTGATGGCAGCAGCCAAATATTGGTGATAATCTACTGGAAGTTACTAGAAATCAAGTATCAGAAGATATAAAATTACATTAGGATCACGCTTGCAGACGCATTCAGGATAACACAGTGATGTGTTTGCCATGCTAACAACACTAGTCAATTAACAAACCTTCCAGGCCAAACTACAACTGAAAAAAAGAGACGCTAATCCAGTTTCGGAAGTGCAGCAGTGCACAAAGCGTGGGCTCACTCCATATGTTCTCTCCTTCCTTGCAGAGTAAACCTCAGTGTTGCTTTTGCATGTTTAATGACAGTTTTATACAACTCACTGAGCCTAGGAAATATTGGAGGAGCTATGAGGGATTAAATTCAACTGGAGCGAGGCCAGTTCATCTCTCCATTCTTCAAAGCTGGTGGAAAATGTGCACCAGTAAGAGGTGAGGGTAGTTAGTCCTCCAGCACTAAAGAAAGCTGCCACCTGGCCTAAAGTTTGCCCCAAAGAGGCTGTCCCTCATGTGGTCATGCCTCAGCCCCTGCCAGTCTACCCAGCCTCACCCTGATCTCTCTACAAGGAGATTGAATGTTTTATACAGTAAATAAATAACCTGAGGCTGTGAATCATGAGGCTATTATTCCTTCCAGGCTTTCTGTTCTAATCCAGAGCAGAAACCTTCTAATGATGCCATCAGCTGCAAGAAAGGAAGCTTGAGTTATCATAGCCCCTGGATAAAATAGTGTGTGTGTAGTACACAATTGCCTGTTTGTTCAGATAAGCAGGTGTTGTTAACAGTGAGCCCTCTGCCTGTAATAAGGCAAAATCGGTTTGATACCTGCCCCCACTGCCTGATGAGAGCCAATGGGCTGTAATGCACTCACTCTTTTCCTTCTACTTACACACTAAGAGATCGATCACAAATGGCCCTTCGGAAATCATGAAAAATGAGCCTTATTTGTGCCCAGCACAGTCCTATCATGCATTTACTCCATCTCCACAGACCCCCCACTTGTCTCCCTCCTTCCCTTCCTAGAAGATTCTATGTGAGTCAGGAATGTGACAGCTCACACATGGCTCTCCATTCCCAGCTCTGCCATATGGCTCTACAGGCCAGAACCCAGAGAGATCATAGCAGCTGCAGCACAGAACTTTTGGGCTTGTATACTGACACTGGCATCCAAAATCTGTGCTAAGGGCCCACGAACACTATGGTGCATGGAAAGAGGGGGCTGGTGTGTCAGAGCAGCCTGAATATGACACTGAGCAATTCAGTGAGCATGTGGATGTGCCAGGTTTAGCACTTGGGGTGTCCTGTCTTTTGGGAGAGTAAGAGGGCTCTCCTCAGCATTAAAGGAAGATGTTCCCATTCCCACTTTCCAAGAATGGAGAGTAGAAGGTTTGCCCCTATCTGGTGATGGGTTTGGGGCATTCTCTTCCTAGTGGAAAACCAAGTTTGCTTCTTTGCCTAGTAAAGACAGACTCGTATATCTTTTTCAACATTCATTTGTGTTGTTTAACAACCTGCCCATCTTTTAGGCTTTCCCAACCCTTATCCAAGGGTCAGACAGTAAGGAAATACTTTTGCTCTGTTGCTCTCTACTCCATTGATTGGAGCATTTGCCTGGGCAGGCAGAATGTCTGGGTTTGGCATTTTACCCTAAACAGTTGTTGAAACGTAAGGTAACAATTTCCCAAGGCTGAGCTTATTAGCTTGGCCACATTAACATGATTTGAATGCTTTCAAACTGGAGCTCGACTTGCAAGGTGCTGCTGCACTGAGGACATGCCCAGAAGGCAAATGGCTGGCTCTGATCTCTCTAGGCAAGTCCGTCATTATGGGGAATGCCACAGAAGAGCAGAGAACAGAGCATGTATGGAAATCCCAAGTGAGTGGCAGTGCTCTGGTAGACCATCCCATACATGCTTCTAGAGCTCTTACAAAAAAGGAGCACGGATGTTACTCATAAGCTCTTCGGCTGTGCTCTGCTAAGCAAATCCTTGTTTACTACCTACCTCTCAATGTCTGTTGCTAACATACTGTCTCTTGTCTTCACAACCTTTGGCAGATGCCTGCAAGAGTTGCTCAGAGACTGGAAAGCAATGCCCAGAAGTAAGAGTGTCCCCAGCATTTTCCTTCAGGGGGCAGCTTCCCTATCACCCTTAATTGCTGTGGGATCAGACTCCTTTTTGTTTGCCAAAGGCTTACTGTCAGTTTCAGCGTAGGAATTGTAAATGTTCATCTCTTGATTAATTGCCAAATACTTCTTCAGGAAGAAGGAGAGGGATGGCTGCTTATTGACGCCAGCCTGCATCCTGAACTAGAGATTTCCAGCTCCCACATTTTAGATTGCACCCTGTTTAGAGTGCAGCAAAGAGAGGCCATAAATTACAGTAAGCTATGAAGTCCAATCACAGAAGAAAGATCAGAATAAAATTCAGGAATATTTTTCTTCCCTGTCCTGTGTATGCTCCCTATAGATCAGTATAGCAGTAGGAGGGAAATGCATATACCCTGAGAAGAGTCCTTCTTTTGCCAGGAGTCTGGGTCCTTCCAACGTGTTTTAAGTTGTTGAAACATTTGAAATGTAGCCAGGTCATTATGCATTGAGATTAGTTACAGGGTATCTCAGTAATAAAAAGCAGAGGCATGTAAACCTATTTTATGAAGATATGCTCCCCACACAGGCTGTACACGTTGTGGTCAATCTGCTGGAACTGCTCAAGGAATGTAAAGTTACGTATTTCTGTAGGTCTTTCCGAGGTTGGGGTTGTAATGCAAAATTAGGGGGGAAAAGCCTTTACATGGTTGGTATATGATTTTCAAACCTTTGTATCTCTGCTAAAGAAAAATCAATTTCCTTCATGATAAGGCTGGGCACTGTGCAAAAGCACAGCTATTTATTTGCATGGCAAATCACAGTTTTCAACCTTCAGCCATTTTGCTCATAAGAGTTGTTGAAAAGGGTCACAAGATGCAATGGGAGAAATGCATTCTGCTTTTCATTCTCACTTAAAAATGGTCTGAATACTTTATATATAAACTTTTCAGAACTATTCACCAAGCATGGCAAATTTTAGTCTAGAAGGTGGATACTTCACAAGCTACAACTATCGAAAAATAAATTTTTTTAATAAATAACAGTTTTCCCTCTTAAATATAGACATATTTGTCCCTTGCTTTAATATCTGGTACTATGTCTTTCTAAATATAGAAATAACACATCATCTTTCATCTAGTACGTTGAATCTAGGCTTTTAAGATTTCTAGGATGAAAAAAGTGGCCAAATTAAAGTGACAAAATGTGAAGGAGCTTGAAAAAAATTTCAAGGTTTTGGGTTTTTTTTTTTCTATTCACTTTTGAAGCACAAGAAGCAAAAAAGTACTTGTGTTTGCAGGTGTTGCAATAAGGCATTGACTTATCTGGTTGTACAGTGAGATCATTCTGCTCTAATCTTGTAAGGATTTTAATGTGATCATTGTAAAGGATTTTTCTCATGGCTTTTCCTACACTAAACAAGAGACCCACACAGCATTTGGTAGGATTTCTTTTTTAATTTTTAATGGAAGATACAGTATGATTCCTTGTGGCAGCAGATCTGCTCCACAGGAAGGGTTGGTCCCTGAAACACAGGATGGGCACTTTCAAAAACTGCACATAAACTCTGGCTTCTGCTAGATATGATTTTTTAACCAGGAACAAAGCAGCAATGGAAAACCAACATAAATGTCGACAAGCTTAACAGACCTTTCTGATAACCAGTCAGCACACGCTACCAGAGGATGCAATTCTTGGGAGCAATTCTAAATCTGCTCCCAAGAAACACAGCTTGCCATTCAGTTTGTATGTCAGGAGAGAAATGTTGCCTTCTTTGTTGAGATATATAACTGCACCTGAACTGCCAAAGATTTTCTCTTTTGTTTTTTGATTCCCTGATCTCTCTGAATAACTGTGCTCTTTAATGTCAAAAAGGATGTAATTCTTGGCCATTTGTACAGCACATGCACTGGCCTGAATTTCAATTTCATGCAGATACGTGTGAAATGCAGGAGCTGACGTGGTAGAGATGCAGTTCTGCCTAGTCCAGTGTCCTACCTCTGACAGCAATGGATGCACAGTTACAGCCACAGAGACAGTCCCAGCTCCACCCTCACCTCAGAACCATCTCACCTTTCTTTCAATGCTGCCCCAAAGCTTCCACAGCTACTGGGGACCCTGGACTCTGCCTGTACAAGCACTGCATCCCTCGCTTTGGTTATGAAAACCCTGGTCTCCCAGAATCACCGCTAGGTGACAGAATGGCAGGGAAAATACCTTTTGAGAGCAGAAGGTCACAACCAAATGAAAAGATGTCACACTGTACCACCTCAGGCAGACACCATGGTAGCAGCAGTAGCGGTACAGCTGCCAGTAGCTTTTTCTTCCTTCGTCCTTCTCTTTGTACTGCTCTGGAGTGGCTGATACTAACCATGCCTCTGTTGCCATTTGGGCATATGAGTACTTCAGGATGTGGCAGACTTTGCAAGGATGGGAAGTGACATTCAAGTCAGATCTCACCCTAGGGCAAAGAAGCAGAAAGTCAATTCAGACAAATATTATCGAGTGATTTTAATGCATTTGTTGTTCTTAGTTTTTTGGGTAATAATGAGTAACAGCTTTTGGTACAATTGCACAAAAGGTGCCTGAATTAGGACAAAGTATAATTTTGTAGGTGCACACAAAGAAAAAGGATAAGGAGGAATGGAAATTAATAAGTTACATTTATGATTTATGAAAAAGTCTTCATTTTACTGCTAATCATAATGGACTCCTGCTGCTTATAACCTTATTGTAATCAAAGGGTTATACTCATTTCTTGCATAGTTATGTGCACATAACTCTGATTGAAGCTAGTAAGCATTTTGTGCTTGCTGTGAGGAGCAAAGAGGTGCCACACAATTAAATAATTTACTACAGCTGCATTAGTTACAATGAAGATGGCCTAGAATGTTATAAATGTAGATAACATTGCCCAAGGATGTATAGCATTGTCCCTTTGACCTTTTGCTGGGGGTAAGACAGAAATGGTCACAGGTGTTGGAGGCAATGGGAGGACAGGTTTCTTGAATACAGCAGTCACAGGGCACCTCAGGAAGCAAGGATAATGCAGAAATCAGAAAAAAAAAACCAAACAACTGGTTCCAAAGCTGAATTCTTCAGAATTTTTGTGTCATTTTGAGTTTAGACAGTCTGATTTTGAAGAAAAGAAACAGCAGCAGAACTATCCTTCCCCCTAATTCACCTTAGAAATCAGCATCATTGTCTTCTCAAGTGAGATACATCATTTAATGAAGGAGCTGCTACCAGTAATTAAAGCATCCAGATCTTCAATGCTTACACAGCACACAGAAGCTCATGAATGTTGCAACCTGGAAATAAGGACAGATATCCAAATCCCTATTTAGTTAACAAAATAAGTAGCACTTGTTCTCAGATGTGCCAGACTCCCCAAGGCTCCAGTCTAATTGCTTTCAGAGGCTGTGGACAAACAACCTCCTTCAGATCCAGCTGTGCTGCTGGGTGTTACCACTGCAGCTGCTCATCTGTGGTGTTCTCCATCCTCTTCCCACCCCTTCCCTCCTCTAGTGTTAAGCACCCTTTTGAACCAGCCCACACAGCAGTTTGTGTCAGCATTCCGTAGTTTGTGCCAAGCAAATTCATTTGGTTCAGTTTAAGTGGTTTAAATAGGAGGTGGCAGTAGTGATTTAGCCCTGAGGCACAAACTTTGGGCAGCAAGGCAAGGATAAATGGTCATGTAGCAGCCACCTGGAAGCTGATGAAAAGAACTAATAAGCTCAGGTGCAGAACAAATCTCAAGTAGCAGTTCAGATCTAATAAACCATTTTTTCATGATGGGTAAGAAAAAGTCCCATGGAATTATCTGCACTGGATCACTCCCATAGGCTGGACGTATACTGGACCAATAGATCTTGTGCCATCCTGTGTATCTGATTTTCCAGCTTCTCCCCTGTTCTGGGATGTCTCATCTGCAGTGAATGGAAATACACTGTTCAAGTACGGCTGCCATCCATCCAGAGTACTCGGGTGACATCCTTCGTTCTTCTGCCTGTACATGCTGAAGTACCGGTGACCTTCAAAATCCTTGAGGTTTGGTATTTTTTTAGGGATTGAGACAAATATGTCTTGTCAAGTATCATTGCTTGTCAAGTATCATTTCTTGTCAAGTATCAATCCAGAAAAACATTAATTTTCTGCCTCCAAGATACACCCTTAGCAGCTGTGATGCAACCAGAGAGTGTCTAGCTCCCCATATCTGGTGTGTTCCCATCCAGGAAATCCCAGTCCAAACTGTGACAGAAATACCTGGATGAAACACATAACTCAAAAAGCTTGACTTGTCCCAAAAAAACTAGTTGTACTGTATTTGTAGAAGAAGCATTTGCACCTACAACATATGTTCTCTTTTGGTCAGTGGCTCTAAAGAGCAAATCTTGCAGCCTTTCTCATACAGGAGGTAATTCAGGATGACTTTATCATCTCTCCCCTTTGTCCAGCTCCAGCTGTTTGAAGATGCTGTCATGCAGTGTTCGCTAATAATGTGTCAAAATGGTGGCAAGACAAAAAAGGAGCACCCATGCAAGAGACTGCCCAGTCTCCATATCCCTGCCTTTGGGGAGCTGTGTCCAGTGATGCGTGAGGCATCCCAGCAACTTTCTCATAAAGTGAAACTCAACTGCAGAGAAGTTGGGAATCCCCATCCAAATCAGCAGACCCGGCTGGAGAGCTGGGGTGCGTGAGGAAGTGCAGCCAGTGAGAAACCAAATAGAGAAAGTATTAACTAAAGTCACCTTGCTCTCAGTGAGGACAGGTCATAATCCTTCCTGAGTCCCTCTGGGAACATGAGAGCTTAAATAATGAATCTCGAGGTCTCCTTTGTGAGGCGCAGTAATGTGACACCTCCATCTCTCCTCAGCTCGTCCTCTGCAGCTGACTGATTTCCAAGGAATAGCAGTGAACTTTCAGATTCTCCTCCAGTACATAGAGGGGCAGAGAGCATCCACCAAGGAGCTGTTCTTACATTTTCAGTCTCCTCCTGTCCTGCCCCAGTCAGTTATGCAGTTGTAATAGAGGCTGTTAGAAAGTGACAGTATTCTGCCCCAAACTTGTTCCATTCAGAGAGGTGAGTGAAATCTGGGTTTCTCTCAGTTTTAGCATGCTCCAGGTTAAGTTAAAGAGGGAATATTTTTGTTAACTTACCTCAGAACCCGAGGAAGGATTTAAACAATCTGAAACCTCAGACAACTTCAGAGGAAGATTCTACAGTTACACCTCATAACGCTGAAGAAGACAGTGCAAAGGCTTATAATAACAAGCAGCCCTTTTATGTATAGAGATGCTGATTCTAATTTCCCCTACATTTACAATGGCATGGAACACTAAGGTGAAAGCAAATACTCTTTTTGCACAATTTTTCCTTGCTGTTACGACAGGGACAGACTTAGAGGGAGGATGTTTGATGGGGCTATAGGTCTGATTACAGCATACACTGGCTGCCATGTAGTCTCTTAGCCACAGGTTTGGGAGTGGCTGCTCCTTTTTCCCCACATTCTTAGATTGTGGTCACATTCCACTCAACTCTACACTACTGAAATTTGTTTGAAGACCTTTCTGCAAATGAGAACAAAAGGCCATATACATATTCTTAGATCAGTCCCTTGTTTGTTTTTTTTGTAACTGGTAATGAACAAAATTATTACTATGGTTCCAGTTGTGTTCCAGAGTTCATTTTGGAAACTTTCTAGAGAGGGATTAGAAAGTAGAAATTATCGTCTTGTGGTCAATAGAACCTGCATGTTGCAGGGTGCCTCAAAGGCTTTTGTCCTCATTATATGAAATAGTAAGTAGTTCTTTAAGAAGCTCAAATAAATTATGTCCTCAAATAAAGATGTTCTGCTGTCTGTGTACAATGTTACTAATTTTCTTTGTACAAGAAGAAAAAACATTAAGCAGTGGTATGAAGGACACCTACTGTATCCCTCCTTTATGACTCATGTCCGCCCATCTTCACAACCTTTTATTCTGGACTCACTGTTTGAAGTCTTTTCTGCTCTTCCCTTTCCAGAAAATATTCACACTCTGAATGGCTTGATTTGTTAGGACAAATTCATCTAACTCACTGCAATTAGGAACATGGTAAACTTCTGCTTGTGTACAAAAGATGAAAGGTAGCAGCTAGCAAGTGATTATTTCTATTACTAGGTTTCTATATAGAATTTCAGACAAAATATCCCTGCTCTTAATAGCTTGAATGTCTCAAAAGAAATCCATGGTAACTCGATTAACAATGTCTGAATCTTTTCACAGACTGGATGCTTTTCAAGAAATAATACTTGAATCATCTTTCTTAATGAAGAAGAGAATATCAGTACAATGTGCCAGTTCTGTTGCTTAGGCACTCAAAGTTGGCACTGGCTTCACATTAGGGCTGTTCACTTAGTGACTGCAGGATGCTGAGGCCCTGATTCAAGAAAGTAATGAAGCACGTGGGCCTAAACATAAGCCTGAAGGTAATTTTTCAGACTGTCTTGTGTTCAATGCCATAATCCTGCTCCAAGTACCTTGCAGAAACAGTATGGGAAAACCAGAAGGGAAGGGAGACGGGTGTTATTTGCAAACAGGTGTGACAAACAATTCCCAGTGTGGAACAGCTGACAGGAGACCACAGCACCTGGAGTGGTGGTCTCCTGAGCAAATCCAGGGGATGCAAACCATTTACATCAGTCTCCTTAACTGTCTGGAGGATCAGAAGGCACAAAGCCATTGTACTGAACACTACATTGGACTGCTGTAACTGGCACCCCTGAGCATGATGAGCCCATTGAAGCTGGAATACTGTTACTAGTTCTGCTTTTCTTCCTGTGAGATCTGTGACAATCAGTCTAAAATTACACAATTAAAATGATCCCTTCATCCACTGAGAGGTGGGAAGTGGGAACTACAGACAGATGTGGAGCATGGGAATTTTCTAAACCCAAGTTCACTCTTTGCCAGAGTCTGGCAGGCTGTTCAGGCACCCATGCAGCAACCCCACGCATGATATCTGTGAGCAGAGAGAGGATTCATCTTCCTCCAGTTTCTCAGGATCAGTGGCCAGCAGAATCTGATTTGCCCTATCTGCAAGTCTTCTGGTGTGAGAAAATAAGAAACTTCGGCCTAAAGGAATGGGTCCTGGCCAGCGAAACCATAGACTGCAAGGTTCCCAGATTGAGAAAACTCTGCGATAATTATCAGGATCTTATGGCTCTGCAGGGACCCAGTAAAGCAGGAGTGTGCCTGTGCAGCATCAGTCTGTACAAGACGGAGGATGCAAGGGTTTGGATGCAGTTAGCTAGGCACACCTCATTTGTGCGGATAGTCTTAAAGAAGAAATTGTTGCATTTTATTTCAAGTTAATTGTGTGCATATTTCTCATCAGTATCCCATCCAATAGTCTATTGGAAACTTTTTTGGGTTTTTTTACCTTCAGCTGCATTCCTATTCTTTGCAGAGGCAAAATCACTCATGAATCTTAAACAGCTTTTGCACAAAATCAGCTCAGCTAATGAAAAAACAGAGAAGATTGCCATAATCTTTTGAATCTAAGGAGTAATATAGAGCACTGATTCTATCAGGATGAGGAAGAAAGAAAGACATGAGAAAGATGGCTAGGTGCATTATGAATTTTTTGCAATACATTTCTTTAAAATATGTGGGGGAGGGAGAGGTGACAGTATTTTAACAATACCATTATTTTACATCATCCTTCTCCTCATTACTTATGGACAGGCTGATGCTGAGATTTAGCACAGGAAACAGTTTTAGGAATCCATATATTCCTGGCTACAGTTCATGCCCTCAGACTGTGCCAGAACGCCAACTGAATGTTAAATATCTAACCTAGCTATGCATTTTTAATGCAAACTTTACCATCACATTGAAATAACACTAAGCACTAATGGCAAGTCTTTTTGTTTTTTAACAAATACAAGGCAGTATCCAGAAACTGTACTGAAACAGTAGGTGTAGTCAAAACCAATATACACTGCAAAAACCTATGATTTCTTTCCAGAGACAACGTGCCATTCGCAGTAAATGGCATGAAATTAGGTGCGACCACACCTGTGAAGAAGGTATAGAGCATAGAGCAGGTGATAAGGGAATACAGTATCATACAGTCACCCCAAGACACCCTCCCACACCAATCTGGTGGCTGAGCACCCCACCAGAGAGACTTTTTTGGATCCAGGCCTTGTTCTAGGTTCTCTGCACAGCAGTGCCCTGTGGTGTTCTGAGGCACTAACTTAGTCAAGTCTGAGCAAGCACTGCTTTGAGTAAATGTTCCTTTAGAAACTATGAGGATTGTTAAGTGAAATTAAACAGAGAGACATCTCCTCTTTCTTTCCACGGCCTCTCTCATTCAGTTAAACACTGATGGCTTCAAGGCAGGGATTCTTCCAGTGTTTGTACAGATACAGCACAGGGCACCTTCAATTTTAGTGGCAGCTGCTAAGCACCACTGCAATACACAATAATTAATATTAATTAATTGTATATACTAAAGAAATCAGCTGACTGGCAGGTCCTACGTACCCACTTCTGAAAAGATGATTAGCTCTTTATTATTGTCTCTGCTTTTAAATACGTGTATAAGTGTATATATATATTTCTTCTCTATGGAAAAATTTCAGTGATTGACCATTATAAAAATAAGGTATATAAGGCTTGAGATCTGGCAAGAATGAGAGGGATGTTCCTAAGCCATAAAATTCTCAGGATTTTGAAATGGTGTCTTCAATTTTTAAAACTATTTCTGGAACATACTAGTTTTTCATTACTGCACAAGTCTTTGATTCATTAAGCTTTTCTATTGAAAACAAAAAAAACTCAGTGAAGGGGAAGAACTGGAGATCATCTGCTACATAAGCAAATAAAAAAAAAAGAGAGAGAATCTATAACCCTGCAAAAGATTTCACCAAACCTGGTCGTCTTCTTCCTGCCTTCCTAAAACATATAGCTTAAAGGATTCTTTCATTGCTGTTGCCTTTTGCAATTTTCTGCTTCGGGTTTGCCTGTTACTAATTTAAAACATGCTTACCCCAGTAGTGAAGACCCAGTTCTGAGAAGCGATGCTTCCTCACTGGCAGAAGGTCTTTCTCCAACAGACAGGGCTGAAACCCTGCTGGGAGGAAGCAGTCACAGCTCTGCAGCAGTTCACTAATGACCTAAAGTGGGATCCCTACTCCATAATCAGGCACCAAACAGAAATATTTCTGTTTCTAATGCAAATAATGGGATTTTCTTACTCATTCTGTCACTGAGACACCTGAAAAGGATGGGTACTCTGTTATGTACCAAAGGCAAATAGTATCACATTTATTTTCCTCAGGGAAATGAGCTTCTCATCTCATGTCTTTACCCCAAGGTGTCCAAACACCATCCTAATTTCCTATTTCAGATGCTAAAGAGCAAGCAAGGTGACTTGTGCTCCTGATGCCTTAGTTGCTTTTTCTGAAACATGGTATGTATTTTGTCATTGTTTCCTCTGTCAAACTCATGCGATGGACACACTGTGATAGGAAGAAGTACCTCAGCTGCCTAAAGAACCAGCACCTAGTTCTCAACACCAGCTAAAGTTAGTTGAAATGAATCCCACTCTTAGTCACTGCTACTTTCTGGGTAGCTCAAAGATACCTGTTATAAGCTGCTCTTGCTGTGCCAGCAGTCTTGCTTCAATCAATGCAACACCTCATACAGTGAGACATGACCCAGCTAGAGGGAGAACTGATTTTCCTGTTCTTGAAATCAATGAATTCTGCCATTGATTTTCCTTTGGACCAAAATATTTCTTTATCTTCAGGATAATGGTGTAAGTATGGCCTTGACAGTTAACAGCAAAGGTCTGTGCAGCCCAACAGATTAAAAAAAAAAAAAAAAAAAAAGCAGAAGCAAGGCTGGGATAGAGTGATTATCCCCATTCCATTCCAGCAGCTATAAAGTATGTTGTTACCTGAGCTTGTAGGTCTGTCTACATCACTCAATGCAAACTTTTTTTGACCTAATGCCAACACATTTATTTCATTGTTGTTTTAATTTAGTTTCATTTGGGCTTTCAAAATTTCCTGTGACAATGAGTTCCACAGTGTCATCTCTTGAAAACATATGGTGCATCTTGTAAACCAAGTGTCTAATAAATTGTTCCCTCCCTCCTGGCATTTAAGATGAGAGCACTGCATTGGTTTGCATGGTAACGAAAAGCATGTTTTTATCATAATATCTATTTCTTTCCTAATAATTTGTAATACCCCATTTGTCTTTTTGACCAGCTTTGAGCTGATAGTTTCTGAAGAATTATGTGTCATGATTCCCAAATCTGTTTTCTGAGTAGTAATAGCTCATTTAGAGTCCATCACTGTGAATGTATAGTTAAGGTTATTTTCCTCCATGTGCATTACTTTGCATTTATTGGCACTGAATTTCATCTGCCATTTTATTACTGAATCACTCAGTTTCTTGTGCTCCTTCTTCAAGCCTTCACAAACAGTTTTGACTGTTGTAAATAATGTGATGTCAGCAGCTGAATATGCCAATTCACTATTCACCTCTTTTTCAAGGAGAGTATTTAGAGGCATGCTGTGCCTGTGGGACCACACCAACAATATTCCTCTTCTGTGAAGCTGTCTCTACCTTCTAATGCCTACCGAGCCTCCAAACTGCCCAATATTTCAGGAGTACCTAGGCCATGAGATTTTCCCCTGCTCCTTTGTAGAGACTCATGCTCACCCATAACTTCTTTCGATACTAAAACTCCCTTTCCCAAAGCCAGGCCTCCTAGTCCCGTCCCATCGCGGGGAGGCAACGCCCACAGTTACAGTTTTCGTCCCACTCTGTTTCAGCAGCGAAGCTCGTCCCACCCTCCCGCGGGAGCAGCCCTTAGCGCCCGCTGCCCCCCGGAGCCCTTGGCCGGCGCAGCCGGCGTGGCTCAGCCCCTCGGGGAACCTCCGGGACGGCCGTGCCCAGGGCTCCATCTGGCGGCGGCCGGCCGGCACGGTCCCAGATCCCTGCTAAGACCATCAGTCGTTCCCTGCTGCACTCACTGCCATAGTACCTCCCAAGCCATGGCACTGTCACAGCCCTCCAGAAATTATGTGAGTCCCAGCAACAGTGGGAGATGAATGCTTTTACAGGGGAAAAAAACCCTAAGAATCCTGTTTACAATTCTGTTCACATCTTCTTCAAGGGGGGGGTGAAAGAAGAAAAATTAACTGAAGGCCTTGAAAAGGTATAACTGACGAACAGGGAGCCCAGGACCCTGCCGGCTTAGCATATTTCGGCTGGGAACTTACCTACTGTAACTCAGAGCTCAGTGCTTTTGTTAGCATGCTGCTAACTGATGGCAGACTAGCTATGTCCGTACAGTGCAGAGTCAGAAACACTGAGAAAGAAGTAGCTTTCTAGTTAATTCTTCACTTGCTCAGAGAGGGCACTGAGAATGGGGGGTTCATCTCTCTCACTCTGGGCAGCACTTTGTGTCAAAACAAAAGCCAGTGCTGTGGAAAATAATTGCCTTCTCAGACTCATACCACGGGACTAAGTCACTTGTTTGTGAGTTTGTGTTAAAAGAGAATTCCACAGTAGAAGCAGCATCGTGGTACAGCAAAGTTTAGCACAAGCCTGGAGAAACCAGCATGTCTGAAACTATTCTGTAGATCTCTAAACTGTATGGTGCTAACATGCCCTATGCACCTAGAAAAAAGTTCAGATACAAATATTTAAAGTACAGCCGTGGTTTAGCTCATCTCAGTACAGCCCAATTCCACAAAGGGCAGCGGGAAGACATAACACGATTTTTGTAACTTTTTTTTCCCCCATAAGATCACTGCATTAATTGGACACTTCTCATCTTACACAGAGAAGTGTTTCCTTGTTCTATGCTTTTCCAGCACCTAGCACAAGGAGGTTCTGAGGTGTTAAAAGAGAGTGAGCTGCAAACTCAGACTAGTGCCTTGAAAAGCCCAGCTGGAAGCTACATTTTGGAGCATTGAACAAGCACAGAACACAAAGTCAGTGAATAATATGACTACAGTATCCACAACAGCAGAAAATTCCATCAGATTGCAGCACGTTTCTAAGCAAACAGCTTCCACCTTTACTCATGTTTGCATGCTCTGAAAGACACATGCCTGGGCTGCATGGAAAGGACTGTGCAAATTCTCTCTTTTTCTCCATGTCTTTGAAACACTCTTGCTGTATTTGGTCTTCCAAAATGTCACCAGGAAGACTTATCAACAATTTCCTGTGGAGACAATAGGGGGAGGAGAAGCTGACCATTAGCACTAAAAAGCAACTGCAAATTGGGCAGGCACAAGCCAGGTTAAGCAACCAGCTTGTACTCAAGGTTTAAGATGTTGTTTCCCATCTTTCTCCCTGCTGCAAATAGAAGAGATGTGCAAGGTGGATTAATCTTTGTTATAAAAAAAGTGGAGTCTTTCAGGACTCACACACTAAGGACCCCTGCGCTCTCTTTGGATTGAAGTATTCTGGATTTGATTAGCTCAGTTACAGATGGTGAAAAGTTCTTAGTAAAAAGATTTTTGTGGAAGGCAGAGACTGTCTTTTTTGAGGATGAAGCAGGTGATAAAAAGATTATGCTGCAGCTCTTCTTGATGTTCTGTATGTCTATTATCTGTAGGCTGGATATTAACTGTGCAGTAACCTGTGGATGCTCCACACGAACCACTATGCTATTTTCACATCCGAAAAGAACATCAGCATGGTGCTGCAGGGTCCCAAGTGGGACTTTGGTTCTGCTGGACATTAGCTTCAACATGTCTGCGCTGACAAGGTCCCTCACCTCATCCTTTTTTCTACTGCATCCTCCCTGCATGCTGTCCACACTATTTCAAATGCATTCAGTGCCAGCTGTCTTACTCCTTTTTGTGAATTGTGCTATGCCATCTGTATCTCTATTACCTTGCATTACCAAGAGAAAAAAGTCCTTGGCTGTGTATGACTCTGTTTATGTGTGTGTGTGTAATTATTTTACTGCTGTGTAGCTGTGATGTATTAAGGTGTTGCCAACTGACTATTTAGTGATTTAGCTTGTCATGCCTGAGGTATGTTTTTATTGAAATGTGATATTTCTATTATGAGCTATAAGCCCCAAGTCCAAAATGCACATCTTCAGAACTCTTCTCAGAATGCTCTCAGAAAATTAATATTTCAGATGCATTTGGTAGTTGTAACACTTCTGTAATAATGAAAAAACACAGACATGCTGCAAGCTTGATCCAATCAGCATTTCAATCAAAGGAACTTTTTATTTGACTTTTATGGCAGTCAAGGTGGGCACATTACCTTTTTAAAATGTTTAAGTGAAACTGGAGGTCCTCGGGTATAAGCAGGAGGATGCTTGAATGCAGCATTCAAATTACTTGGCACTAGACTTTGGTTTATGTGGCACAATTTCTAAATAACCATTGCCAGAACATGAAGTGGGATCTAGAGATAACTTCCCATGTCACTGTTAGTCAAGTGACATTACATGTGTTGTTAACTGAGCACTGAACTGAATGTAACAGATTTGGAGATGTAAAAATAATGTGACTTTGTGTAATGAAAACTCCATTTTCTTCATAGTTCATCAAAGGAGTAATAGAAACTTATTCTTTAAAATAGAAAACGATAGGTTATAATAAGCTGATTCTTAACCTCATCTCGCCTCTACCACCAGTATATTATCATGTAGAAAAAATTTAGGTAGCATTTACCAAAAAAAACCCTAACAAAGCTGGCAATGACTGTCCAGGCATATCTCCAGTACAGGGATGGCAATTAGTATGTAGTCTGCAGGGAAGATCCAGTGAGTAGAGCACAAGGCTGTACCTGCCTTTGCAGATCCAGAGGAACAAATCTACATGATGCCCAGGACAGATTAATGAACAGGCATGTGCCTGGGGCTCCAGCTCTGCTTTGATGTCACCAACATTTGTGTTTTCCTTATTAAGAAATGCTTTTAGGCCTCCTGGCCATGAAGGAAAGCTGGAAATTACAACCTGCGTGTCATGGATAGAGCAACATCTGCTTGATTCTGCTGTCAGCATCCAGCAGAGAGAAGGGCTGTACCTAAAGCTAAAAGGAAATCACAGGGACTTTTCCCCTAAAAAAATAAAGAAGACAAAGAAGATTTTTCATTTTTAAAAATTCCATTTTCATGGATTCCATAAAAAGAGCACTGGCAATGTGAAAATGCCTTCATTTTTCGAAGCTTACTTCCATAATAAGGCAACTAAATGGAATATTTCAGACAATTGGCTTTATTTTTGGCAACCTAAACTGCAAATAAGCTTCAGTGTTCAGCCAGAAAGGAAATGAACTGTCCTGTTACATTACCACCATTGTAGGCAGGGGTGGAAGGAGAGACAGACCCTGCACCATCTGCCCCAAACAACATTCACCAGTTTGTGACCAGATTTCTCTTTGGCTGTGCAGGGGGCTCCTCAGTGCCTTGTTTTGTCCATGCAGAGCTCAGCTCCTCTGTGCTATGTTGATGTGTGGTGAGGGTAAATTTTCACTTTTTCCTCAGAATAGGCTGTGGAAATACTTACTGGATCATAAAATAACACTACTCTTGTAGTGCTTTTCAGTGTCTCACCGGTGACCAACACCTCATCACCAAAGGAGGCTGAATGAGTCAGGAACAAACCACAGGGAGGCGTGATCTATCAAGCAGCTCTTGTCTTTTGCTTTCTGGGCTGAAAAAATGCCCTTTCATCCCCCTCAGAAGTTGTCTGAACCAGACAATCCTCACCTGCTTCCTCCTCTTTCTCCCGTTTCTCCATCTGTGGAGAAGTGCCATAGCGTGTGTCACAGCCACAGTGGTTTTAGTACCTACTGGAACTTGCAGAGGATACAGACAATGGATCAAAATGAGCACAGGGAAGGGGGTTGGGGGCCACAGCGGAGGAAAAAGGAGTTCATGCAAATTAGTCACTTTATAGGTAATTCATCCGTCCTGCCTGTGAGACAGATCATCCCACCTTCTGCAGGAGTCTGGCCATCTATAAAAGCTTTTAGTATGTCCTAATGCATCTGCCTCTTCATGTATGAGAAGAAGCAATCTCAAGTCTGGTATTGCTTTAGCTTTCCAGTACTTGACTCTGCAGCCTCAGCTAATAATGTTCTTTAGACGGACTTTCCGGTATGTGATTTTATGGATAAAAAGCAGACAGTGCACTTGAAGAGAGGCCAGGTTGGCACAAAGCTACAGAAATGTTGCTTTCCTGTGACAAACTGCAAGGGGAAAAAGAAAAAAGTCCAACTATATATAGCCCAAAGAATTTTCATAGCCTGTGCCCGTGGCTCATCAGAAAATACAGAAATATGTTTGAAATGTCTGTGGTTATAAAAACATGAGATGGCTTCTTGCAGGAAATTTATTTGAAGTGCATGAAAGTGGCTATGTTAGATGTCACCCAGAGGAACCAAACTAGGGCTTTTCTGCCTCAAAGGCATAGACAGCTTTAGCAGCTGGATCTAAACTTTGGCTCAAGAGTGTGCAGTTCGTAGGCTGGACCAAAGAAGGATCCGCAGTCATCTGCAGATCAGAAGTGCCCATTTCTCTGAAGTCTGAGTTCTGGTGCCACTACATGAGAGGAAATACCACGATTCAAAGAGCAACTTCAGGAGAAAAACCACCCAATTGCCCTGCATTTGCCCTGTAATTGGACAATTTACTTTGGTATGCAACTCAATTTCCCAGCAGACCCCCATGGGCCCATCCAAACCCTAACAGTGACTTGCTGCTCCCCTCTGAAGATCCTTAAGTCACAAGAGCCTCTTTCTACCCCTGCTTCTGCCACTTCAGCACTTGGCCTTTCTCTGGAAGGATGCAGCAAGGAAGCTCTTAATGGGTCCCCGTGGGACATCACAGGGAAGTCCAGGAGTGAGGAAGAACATCAGGCACATAATTCATGACCTGCCTCAGGCAAAAGGGGGCAAACAACAACAGCAGCAACAACAACAAAAAAAGCTCTTCCCTCCAGAGTAGATTAATAGGAGTTCCCACTGGAGCCCATTAAACAAAACAAAATGCTGAGAACCTAGGAATATTGTGCACTTCATCATTTTCTCAGGATCCCCAGGGATAGGACAGGGAAAGTTGCAATGTTCTCTAAGTGGAGGGAAGGAGCCTGGGAGGTGTGAGGGCTCTGCCAGGCAAGAGGGACTTGCGCCTCCTCGGCAAGTGAAAGAATGTCTCTTTCGTGTGCCTGCAGGTGATATTTTTCCTTCTCTAGTCTGTACATGGATATCTGTGCTCTCCCAAGATTTTGCAGGGCCTCAGTGGACTGTTTGCTTGTTTTGCTATTTTGCCATCTGGCCAGCCTAACACAACTGTCCCTGGCAGAGGTTGAAATTTTGATGTTTTGTCTAAATTTGGAAGTGACATTTTCCTCAGCTTTTATAATTAGAACTAATGAATTGCTACAGTGCAATCTCTTTTACTTTCTCTTGATGGAGTTTGACCTGAATTTTAGCACTGATGATGTGTTGACAGGATAGGTTGCAAGGATAATATATCCAGTCTGCTCTGCAGATGTGTCATTTTCCTGCCCAGAATCTTCTCCTGCTGTCAAGACTTTTTTGTCTATTGTTCTCATTCCTTTGGCAGCAAAGAGTTTATTCTCTCTTGGGACTACCTTTGTGTGGCTCTGAGGACATATCTTCATGCCCTCCTGCCATTCCTATTTGGGACCTATGGAGGAATTAATACAAACCATCCCAGCTCATCCTGAAATACTTAAGGTCTTGTCAGGCAAGAGGATGCACGATCAGTTCACTCCCTACACTTTGTAGGATAAGTACTGTTTGGGGTATTTGACAGGCAAAATCATAAATTATTTTAATTTTCCCCATTATAAACCTCTTTAAAATTGCATGTATGGGTGCTGCAGAAATTTAAAGAAGATGGGAAAACTCTCAGCTTCTTTTGTGCTTTCTAGAATAAGTCACCTGAAAACAGGCTTTAGCCACCAGCCTTTAACTGATTTTAATTTACTGGCTTTCCTTATAGACATTGGATGCTCTCTACAGTTTTGTGAGGAGGGAAAGAGGAGAGGAAGGTGCTGATCTTTTCACCCTGGTATCCAGTGCTAGGCTGTGTGGGAATAATTCAAAGCTGAGCCAGGGAAGGTTAAGACTGGACATTAGGAAGCGTTTGTTCACTGAGAGGGTGGTCAAACACAGGAACAGTCTTCCTAGAGAAGTCATTGATGCTCTGGTGTTTAAGAGGCATTTGGATAATACCCTATATAACATGCTTTAAGTTGGTCAGCCCTGCGTTGGTCAGGCAGTTGGTCTGGATGATCACCGTAGGTCCCTTCCAACCAAAACAGTCTATTCTGTTCTATTCTGTTCTATTCCTGTAATTCTTAGCCATCCTGTAAAGCTTATATGCAAAAAACCAAGGTTGTTCTTGGCTTATAAATCACAGGCTTTTTTGTATGAAGTAACTGCAGGAGAATCCTTGCATGCAAATCAGATGGATAAGACTACCACTTCTCATTCTGTGACATCTTTTCATCATGGGGATGACTCGATTTCAAGTGGAAGATGAGGATGTAAGACAATTTTCACTTCCCCACCCGGGCTGTCGCAGCTCTGGTGTGCTTATCCCACAGGACATGCTGCCCTCTCCTGTTTGGCTTTGAGAGGCAGAAATAGTTCAAGCAGTGAACCCCTAATACTAGCTCTGTCAGCATGAACATTGAATTAATTAATGGTAACTAAAGCACTGTCTCACAATACTGTTTGCAAAGCCTATCATGTGAAAGGCGGTTAAAATCCATGCAGGGTATCAGAGCCAGTTGGGAACTTTTGATGTGGTAATGCTTTTCCCTTGTGGAAATCACAGCAATTTTAAAGAAAGGTAAGGTTGGCAAACCCACACACACTGAAATTGGTGACCATCCCAGACAGATAAAAACCCTCTTGCACATGCAGTATAGAATTTCTTTATCCCGACATAAACTATCTATGCAGTAACTGTTTTCCAGGATACCTCACAGACTGGACTGCTGAATTTGAGAAAAAATACCTACAGAAAAAAGTGGGTTTAACAACATAATGTGATAGCTAACTATGCATCCTATTAATCAGGACAGACAGCAGCCTTAGGAAAAACATACATACTACAACTTTCCCTAAATGTTTTTTTGTATCTATGAGGCCAGGAAACTGGGTCAGCTGCAAAAACTTGCATTTGCTCTGCACACACAGAGCTCTACACTACCAGGCTGGGGTTGTTTGGATTCACTGTTCATTAAAACAAAATAAATTTTAAAAATTCTTCATGTTCTTGAAACATGTTGTTCCAATAGTCTTTAAAAGGTCATTTTGCCATGTTCAAGATTACTGCTTTATTTAAAAATGAATTTATTACGGTGGAAAAGTAATTGAAAGTTCAGCAGCAAGACAAAACATTTTAGTATGATCAAAATGAAATGTTTTTATTGAGCTGAGGCTAATGAACTGAAAAAAAAAAAAAACCAAAACAACAAAGCAAAACAAAAAAACACCTTCTTTTTTGAGTCTATCAGAGTTTGACTTCTTGTTCTGGTTTGGTGTGGGAGCATTCCTTAAAATCTCAAAATATTTCCAGCAGGAGAAGGCTGCTTCCCATGAAACTGTACCCAGGCTGTGAATTACTTCTACACCAGGCTTCTCAGGAATGAGACAACAGATGCCAGCTCCACCCCATTAGTGTAACATGAACATTTCCCTCACACTGATGGTCAGCTAAACCTCACTGACTTCTGCCTAAGTGCTTACTCGGTCTGTCTGTGGTTTTTTTTCATACAAACACTCTGAAAAAAGCACATGTGGTTAAGAACACAGAACAAAAAATCAGTCAGTCTCACACTCCCAATCTGTGCATTGCATGGTCAGTTTGGGAATGGGGGATGTATGTACTGTACTCCAGGCATCTAACTTTTAAATAATTAATCTAAACTTCTTCTTGGGGCTTTTTCTCTTGAAAATATAGGGAGGGAAGTGCATCCTGAGGGATGTCAGGTACATTTCTCTCAGGCATTTCCCTAAGGATACCTTTAATTGCTCGTTTGGCAGTGCCAGTCTCCTCCTCATTGGCAAATGAGACAGTTTGCCATGGCATTGTTTCAAAGAGTACCTTCTGCTGGGCATCTCCTTAATGGATTATGCAGTGAAATCCTAATCCTTTAATTGCAGGTACCACTGCAGGACAACAGCAGCTCAGCATAGCACCAGTGATTCCTAGGAGCATTCAGTGCCTTCTCCACACCTGGGTGATGAAGAACGATTCCAGGTCACAGGAAGTTCGTTTCCATGCATCACTACAGACATATATTCACTACCAAGATACAACCAATTTGAAATAATGAGCTACAGGTCATGGACTTTCTGTTTTACTCTGTTATTGATTTCTGGGGCTTCCTCCCCCCTGCTTTTTTTCCCTGGAGAATTGGTTTTATTTCTATACATATGGATTCTGTAGCCTTCTTCAGTAGGTGGGACGAGAATTGTTGTTCTCCCCCATGTTTGTGAGAACGGACCTCATTAAGCATATTCCTTCTTTATTTTTAGCTTTCCGTCAGCCAAACAGCAAAAGAATCAAAGCTGGTTTATAGCCATGCTGGACAGTTCTCCATGGCAATTGCTGCTCCATGGCCTGAATTGTTACAAAAAGGACAACCCTTGATCTCTCCAGCCCTTCTCACATATAACATCTCCTGCTCCATTCGAGGCAAAATGCTCCCTATCATGGATTAAGTAAAGATTTTTGATAGAAAAACCCCTACAAAGGGCTCAGGGGGCCTGGCAGTGGCGAAGAAGCATTATGAAATACCAGAATGGATTAAACAAAGGGTGAAGTTGTTAAAAAACACCTCTAAATTAGGTAATCAGTGACCTGGGCTCAAACTGTTTGTGTCCTTCCTCTCCTGCAATCCTGCTGCTGCTGTTATGGGTTTTAGCTTGGGAGAAATATTTTTCTGAGTCCATTTCACCTTGATGGATTATGATGCCATTTTAAATGTCAATTGATAATAACTGTGCCATAAAAAAACCATAATAAATGTTATCTGTTTAAACCTACAGTGTCCCTTTTATTGATATTTCTAATTTATGAGCATTTTGAGAAATATTCAGAGACAATGGGGCTAATAAATCTGAGGTGAAAGGGACTCCAGAAGCAGGCTGCGTGAGCTTTATACTAGATCACTGCCAGCTGTTGAACTTTGAGGAGATCAGAGCTGCTCAGATGTCACTGGGGAGATTGGTAGAGTCCAGTAAGGCATAAAGGATGGAAGACAACCTGCAAGGGCATGAGGCTCCAGAGGTGATGTGGGCAATTTGCAGCTGCGGGTGCACCGGTATGTCTGTGGCTGCCTGAGCTCGCTGACTTGCTCTGAACAGCTGACTGAGCACAAGCCCTCGGAGATGAGCTGCCGTGAGCTGCAGCATCCACGCTGTGCACAAACACTGGACAGCTCTGGCTCTGAGTCACATTTGCAAATGCAGTTTAAAGGAGATGCTTCAGAGGCATTGGGTGGGATATCATCTCATTACTGCCTTTTTCCAGTGAAAGAGTCCAGTGGGACAGGAACGGTCCTGTTTCGTGACTGACAGCATAAACACAATTCTTTTTTCTCCTTGAGACAGCCAGTATAGGACAAAGAATTCCAAAAAGTATTGATCCCAAGTTGATTTTAAGTCTATGCATCCAGAATTTTTCACTTTCTGAAATTTTTTTATTTTAGAAACCTCAGAGGTTGTGTGGACCTCTAGACTTGCCTGGCACAGAGAGGATGAGTTGAGAAAATCAACATGGCATGATTTTGCTCTAGACAGCTGCCTTCTGCTGTAAAGGATTGCCTTCAGAGCACAGCAATCCCAGAGGAAGACGTGTTTCCTGCCTCAAGGAATTTATAGACTAAATTAGACAGGTAGCACAATAATTGTAACAAATCAGAGTCATCTGCATTTCCAGGTCAAGCAGAAATATAAAAATATCCCCAAACTACCCTGCAAAAGCCAGCATATAGAACTTGGCAGAAAAATAACGTCTTCATTCTCTGGTAATTCAAAAGTAAATAATTTCTTGTTTTGAACATAAATAATTTGTTACATTTCAGCAACTCAATCATTTGAGAAAGGGGGTCAACTGAACTATTTTAATTTGCAAAATGTTCATTTGCATTTCAAGGGTCTATTTTTTGCCACACATCTTTATTTTAACATAATACAAAGCAAGTAAATTCTGAATGAGCAGTCATTCCAAAGACAGTATTTAATCCTTTTTTTTAGTTAATGAAATTGTATTTACCACTATTTTTCCATTTCTGCATTAAAAACAGTAAAACGTTCAAGTCTTTTGATACTACTTGAACATTTTGATATCAAACCTACATTTTTTTCTGAAGAAACTTTTGTACACAAAGCATGGGATTTATGCATCATTACACTGCTGCTTCCTAATCCCCTTTCAAGAGTTGTCACTTGTTTATCCTATTTCCTACTTTAGTGCTTGTTTTGTTTTCCTATATAGAAGAACAAAAATATATTTAACAGAAGGCATTGCCTTCTGTTTTAATAAAAAAGCACAATACAATAAGACAGAACAAAAAAAAAGCCTTCACAAGGACACTTTCAAGTTGTAAATTTGCATGTAAGCATCTAATTTAAGCACACACAGAAAATCAATTTGTCACTGCAAGCAGCAGGGAGGTTTAAAGTTGCAGACTGAGACAGGCTAGTTATACAAACACACACAATTTGATTTTGTGACATGGGACTACAGAATCATCTCAGCAGGTGCCTGCCCAGAGCGAGCTGGTAGCAGTGGAGACAGGCAGTGCAGACACTCTGAGTATGGGGTAATGCTGAATTCGCTCAGTACATGTTGCCAATGTGACCACAGAATAAAAGTATTTCACTGAGATGGAAACTTGGAGTCTGCCTGTCTCAACTCTCTTTACTTCAGAAATTTTTTAACATGAATGCGCGTGTATTTCTGCCAGAAGGCTACATTTCTTCCTTTCAAAACAGTGTGTGTTTAACTCAGCAAAAATGGAGCTGGGGCAAGGAAGAGGGATAGGAGGAGTATTTTTTGCCCTGAGAGTCTCCAGGCTAATACTTAGCTATTTTACCCAAAGATACGAGTCCTCTCATGAGGAGTTCTGGGACCTGTCAGACTTTCCTGTGAAATCCTCATCTTCTTACTCCTCCTCCTGCCCCTGCAGAAAGAAATTAACCCCTTGAATACCTAGGTTTTAATAACAAACCAAAGCCAGAGTTTTCCATTGCAAAGGAAAATGTGGCCTTGCTTCATTTAACAACTGAAACAGACAAATCCATAGGCATCACTCCTGCACCTATATAGATCCTTTGGAAAAATGGACAGCAGGGGAGGCTTTAAAAGCGGGTGTCCCTAGATCTATTTTTCCTGTGCCTGAAACTTTCAGGTAAAAGGTAGCACAGTAAACATCAGAGAGTTCAGACTCTGTAATATATACTAAGTTAATACAGTGAAGGCTGGGTCAAGGACTCTCAACTTGAGGCATCTGGGCAATAAGATTTGAAGCCATTGCTCTGTAGGAAGCCAGAAAGCAAGAAGAGTGGCTCCCTTTTTAGTGCCTCAGGCAAACAGAGTAGGGAAAGTAGGGTGTCTGTAAAAGAATGTACTAGGTTTCTCCTTGTGCTTTTTCATGGGTTTCGAATCAGGAATCACAAGGAAAAAAGGGAAACCCTGTTATTAAATAGGCAGTTTTAATCCAGGGTATAGATTCACAGCACCTTTCTTTCCCTTCTCTCTGCACACAGACAGCATGTTCACCTGTTCTCAGCCCATAAATTACCCACTCACTCATTCTGCCTAAGCAAAGAAGGGGGACACATCCCCATTGGTGTGCCCAGCTGGGATTACAGACTCTGGCAGCAAAGCTGGAGAGGACAAAGCCTGGCTAGAGGCATTCCCCCAGCACAGGGATGGGAACAGGAAGATGTTCCCTGCTTAATGGAGAGGGCCACAAGACCTTTTGCACAACAGCTGCCACCTCATCCCACAACCAGGAAGGCACAAGATCCTCCTTTATAGAAATGGCACAGGGATGCAAGGGGAACAAAGGAGAACACTTCCCACTCTACCCCACGTGTGTCATCAGTGTGAAAGACGCTCACTGGTCTATCCTGGGGAGAAGTTTGATTAATAAAATCAGATAATTAAATATTCTTCATCACGACTGGCTGCATCATTTTGAACCTCTTCCATTGTTCTTTTCCCCATCACCCCCACTGTTTTTCCAGTATCTAGAATCTGGAAAAAGCCGAAAGCCTTTCATCTTATCAGGTGTGGTTTATTGCCCCCTAGTTACACAGTAATTTTGGTCTCCACTCCATGAAAAGGTCATATGATGGGATATCAGCTCAAGAATTGTCAGTTCACTGGACAAATAAGGCAGGGACTGCCAATACAATTATAAGAGCCTGATAAGGAAGGCACAGAGAAGAACCAACAGGAGAGGGAGAAAAAACCGTAGCAATTTAAAAGGTGAGGGGCAATCCCAGAAGAAGGCAAGAAATGCCCCTGAGGGGAGGGAGAGGGAAGGAACAGGAGTGTATCTAACCACATTCTTCCCAAAATAAAAATTAACAAGAAGATAATCAATAAGTGGCTCCGGAGAGGAATCACAGGTATTCACCCTTATTAACCAGAAAATCTCCTGCTGTGCTGGATGCCTAATTGGGAGTCGTAAGCAACTGGTGGGATGATTATCAAGCTAGCTTGCCTCATAGCTCAGGATGGAAAGAAAATAATGTTTTCTCTTTAGAAGCATAGGTGGGGGGTAGAGGGCACTAATTCCTATTCCTACATGTGCTGCTAGGGCCATCTCTTTTTCTCTTGTGACTGATAAGATGGGATGATGTTGAAAAGCACCTGCTTGGAAAGTTCAAAGGGTTTTCACAATAGAAGAAAAGAGAATCTGTACCAAAGCTGATGGCTGGGAGGGATGGCTGAAGGATCCCAGATACTGGGAACTGCTGGTGAGGAGGCTTTTCGTATGTGACACCTCCTTGAATGCAAGAGAATTTTACAGGTTGTCTCTCTTGCTAAATGTAAATGGCCTGAGGGACAAGTATTTGTCCTGTCAATTATTTTATTAACTCCATAATGGTACAAATCCAGTGGGCTTTTCTCAGGCTTCAGCCTGAAAGCAGAAAAGGAAGATAACTGCCCCCCAAACAGGATTTGCCAACAAGAGGCAACTCTTCCCAGGGCATTTTTCTCCTGGGTCTACAAGGAGCACACCTCCTCCTGGAATGGCCATACGATTGTTCAGAGCTCCGTAAATCCAAGAGGCGGGGGGAATGCTCAGCAGTGGGTGGGGTTGGTAAGACTTTCAACCCCCACTTCGAACACTGTTTTCCCCAGACCCAGGGAGTGCAGATCTTGGTCCCAAGCTGATCTGCAGCCAAGAGCAGGCGTGTGTGCTGAGTTGCGGGTCGCCTTTGTTTCTCCTCCCAGCGCTCCCGCGGGTCACCCGGGCATGGGTGGGGAGAGACACGCACCATCCCAGCTGCATGTGCCTCGGGGTGCACCGAGACCCAGGGCACCACGACAGGACTCTGTGACCCACGGCCACTTTGGCAGGAATATGATGGACCCCCGGGTATGTGCTGGACAGAGGAAGCCCAGCCTGTCCTTTTCCATTGAGGAAATCTTAAAGAAACCCTCTCCCAGCACTGCCCTGAACAGTGAAGCCAGGAACAGGATCAGCTATGCTGAGAGACCTCCGTCCCTAAAAGCAGGGTCACCAGTGGCCTTTGGTAAGTACCAGTTACAACACTTAATGAAAATGCTCCTTTCTTTTTGATCTCTAAAGCTGTCAGGTTTAATTATGTAGAATTTTTATTCTTTAACTTTTTTAGGAATCTGGGATTTCCCTTATCAGGTAGAAATCATTCATTATGTATACAGAAATAATATTTAAAAAATAATTTGCTTTCAACCTTGCAGTAGACTGGACTCTGGGGTTTTGTACATTGTAAAGCCTCAATGTCATTGGAGAGGTGAGTATGCAACCTGAAAAGTTATTTCAGGTAGCTCTCTTCAGTGAGGAGTGCTTATTGTAAAAAATATAGCATCTTTCCCTTTAAAAAACAATACTCTTGTTATCTGGTGGGGGGAAAAATGTGAAATAAATAATAAATGTGAAAAAAATGTGAAATAAATAATAATTATTTCGTAAGAAGGACAGGTACTGAGATGCAGGAAGTGAGCCTAAGACTGCTGCAACTCTAACAAAATCTTTGGCGTTTCACTTATATCAAGAGTTGACTGTTGTCTGGAATTACAGCCAAATCTCATATCAGCACCCTTTTAGGATGAATTTGACCACTCACCCTCAAGCAGGAGAAATGGTCTGTCACGGTAATGGTAGCTATAGGAGTGTTAGAACTCAGTTGCTGGTATAAGAAAAGAGAAAGCGTATATGTTTAATCATTTCTTCTTATCATCATGGACACTAGGTTCTTTCATGAACTAAATAAAAACAGCTAGTAGAAAACTTGCATGACTTTGATCTTAGCAAACCTGCAAGTGCATTAGACTTTTTGACTTCAGTTTTCACAGTTTAGTTACTCTGGCCTTGAGTGGACTTTTACCCTCATAGAAATTGTCTCCTTCTTTCATTAAACAAAGAACAACGTCCAGCATTTTCTAGATTTAGTATTTATTTTTCTTTTTCAATCTGCATCTTCCATGAAAAAGAGATGTTTTATGTATACAAGCAGATCCACTTAAACAAAAAATTACCTGTAATTTTGACACAACATTTTCACTCATCTCTCACTTACCTGCTTTCAACAAAGCTTAATGCTACTCTTTATTTTTTGTAATATAGAGAGATCCTTTCATGGATTAGGACCCTGTTTCCCAGGACACTGGATGAACCACCCATCAGCAGGGGAGAGAGTCTTTTTCCAAAAACCTGGCAGTCCAAGAAACCATTGCCTATTTGTATAGTTTCATCTCTTTTTATGTCCAAACTGGATACTGACCTGGACTGGAAAGCAAACAAGACCTAAGTGATGAGGGAAACTAGTCACTAGTGTAACATTAGTCACTGGGGCTGGACTCAGGCCCCCTAACACTGCCTCTCAGTCATGCTTTGCACAAGATTTGGACTTTTTTTTGTTCATCTCTGACATAGGATAACTTGTCTCCTGACCACTCATCTCACAGCATTGGGGCTGAATATACCACTGCTGCCTTTGTGTCAGTACCTGCAGCTTTCTGTGGAAACCTGTGTATGGGGGAGAGAGCATTCTGCTGATTTTTCCCAGAACCATAGGATAACTGAGGTTTGGGGGATCTCTCGAGGTCATCTGAAGGTACAGCTTCCTGGTCAAAGAAAAAGCTGTTTCGAAGATAAAATGAGGTTGCTGAAGGCTTTGGCAAGCATTGCTTGCCTGTTTCACCACTGGTACTATTGGAGGACTGCAGCATTTGGAGGTTTCCTTAAGCTGCTTTTGCAAACTGGAACTGGACAACCAGTCCTGAAAGAAGCAAGAGCTTGGTAGTTTGTAGGGGTGGACAAGGACATGGCTGATGCTGGTGCAAGTGCCAAAGGAGCACAGGTGCCGGGTTGTGAAGGGGGAGAAATGCTGCTGTGAGCTCTGGCAGTGTTGTTTTGTGAGCTGAAAGTCCTTTCCTGAAGGCCCATGGCAGTCACTTTGTGCCACTGGATCCAAAGTGAGACAAATAACACCACTGAAAATTCAGTCGGTGCTTGTTCATAACATGGGCCATAGAACTGCATTTTAACAACATGAGAGTCTTCCCTGGGAACAGACAGAACCTTTTTATATTAAGTCTTTTTCACAATCAGTATGTTGAAGCCCAGTTTCGCTGTATGTCTTGGCTAAGTCTGTCTTGGCCACTGCAAGCACAGGGGTCTGAGAAATCTGCATGCAGGACATGCTGGGACTGCACTACTGCACTGCCAGTGCAGCCTCACCCCAAGTTGCTCCACCTGAGCATACAGCCAGTTTTTCATCTTGAAAGCAATGCAGGCAGAACCACGAGGCCTTGCCTTTGGCTTTGCTTCACCACCTAGCCAGAGAGAGACTGCAGCTGTAGCAAGAGAATAGAGTGACTCTTCTCTTCCCTGTTAGAAAGCAAGGCTGGATTGATAAACTTAAGGCAATGTAAAATATTAACTAATGAAAAGAGTATATACATGTGAAGATTCACATAACTGTTACTGGAAGTGGGAAAACAGGAAAACTGTAGAAATCTTCCAGTATGTTGTACTTTGTTTTTGCAATTGATCAAGGATGTTTAAAAAAAAGAATGAAAACAAAACTTTTTCACTACTTGTTTCTTACCTAAGAATGTGATACCTAAGTTTATTACCCTTTGCTTTCCAAGCAGAACTGTGATTTATTCGGATAAGTTGTATTTATTTCAGAAGTGCAGTACCCTGTGCTGTACATCTTGGGATAATTGCTGTATTTCATCTAAGTTGTTCAGCTTCATGCCATATAACACTGGCATTAAAAAAGTTGTGTAAATGGTCAGCCACATCTATTATGGCTCAGTGCTGGCCAAGGTCAGGGAACTGAAATGAGCTAGGGAACTGGCTCGAAATTCCAGAATGGGGTACAAATCCAGTTGCTTTCTTGTAACAGTTCAGTAGCAGCAAAGAAGGAAGTACTACAGGTCAGGGCTTAGTTATATCTTACTATGGATTTTAAGAACATTCCCCACAATCCCATAGGGTATGTATCTGAGCAAAGCCATGATTCATATGAGGGACAGGAAGATCCACATGGCACCACATACATACTCATGGCTACCATGAGTTAAATACTGAGGCCAAAAATTATCATCTGATGTAGACAGTCTCAGTACCAAGATCACACTTGTCCTGGAGTCTAAATCTAGCCATTCTGAGCTGAAGAGATGGGTAGGACCAGGGGAGCAGAAGATGCAGAATGTCAGAGATGGTTGGACTTGGTGGTCTAAAGTTTGGACTCGTTGATTTTAAAGGTCTTTTCCAACCTACGATTCTAAATGAGAGACGCAAATCAAGATTCCCAAGAAAACCCATGGGTGCTGGACCAGATGACTTCTAGAAGTTGCTTCTAACAAATTATTCTGAGTCTCTGACAAAAAGGATGTTGTGATGTACAGTGTAAGCCTCTCACAGAAAGCTGGGGCAGGACTTGATCATGTATGGGAAGATCTCTGAGCCTGACTCCTAAGTTCACATGTTTTTGTGAGTGTAATTCCAGTGGGACTTGGCATAAGGAGTGTGCAGTCTTCTCTGAAGCATTTGGCTTCTCAGTTGCAGTGTTAGCCATGGGGGAGTTCACTCCACAAACACAACTGCTTGGAGAGGACCTGGAGCTGCAGTTGTTGAAGCCTGGTGCAATCTTTGAAAGACTCTTACCAAATTAAAAAACAAATAATGAACAAGGAGACATTTTAGTATGCAGTCCGTGCTTTTCCTCTCATTCTTTTGTCACAATGCCTGGAAAGGATATCCGTGGCCTTTGCAAGGGACACGATTAAACACCCAGTGAATGTTGATCTCCTCCCTTGTGCCACCTCTTTCATTTAAAACACAGAAGAATATCAGGCCTATTTCAGGAAAAAAAAAAATCTTAAATTCCTGGGTTTCAGTGTACTTGAAATTACATCTGAAATGATTGTTCATTACTCCCCTGGTTTCTGCCAGTGCGGTTTCACCAACAGGAGATCCTTTATCAAGTCAGGGAGAGCTTGGGATGAGAGTGTTACACCTGGGAAATTAATAGTGAAAGCAGTAACAGATACGGTAATTTTGTCATTCTGCCTGTGTTATGTTCATCATGTTAAGGATATGCAAATTAATAGGAATACAACCACCACTTCACACACAAATGTCAATATGGTGATTGTTCACCTTTAGCAACACTCCACCCAGCTTTATCACTAAAGAGGAAACAAACTGAAGGAATCTAACTGAACAGATACCATCTGGCCAATAAGACCAATTCACCCCACCTATTACAAGGAAAAACAATACACCTGGAAGGCAAAAAAAAAAAAAGGAAAGAAAGAAAAATATGTAGAAGAAAGAGAAAAACAACACAATACAAAGATGCTTTCATTTCTCAGTGATAGACTCTTCCCTGTCCACAGACTTAGTAAGACCCTAAAATCATAAACCTTGTGCCTCCACAGGTCTGTATCTCTCCAGTGATTACACAACAAGGCTTAAATGGAACTTAAGTCATCTGAAATAACCTCCTGCTTTCAAAGTGAAATCCTGCTATCTTGCCTGAAATTGTCCATCCTTTCCTATGCAACTGAAAGTCAAGACAAAAAGACCATTTTGAGCCACAAGTCAAAGTCATTTCTGTGCATGACAGTAACAAATATCTCACGTTCTGCTAGGCTGAAATGTTGTTGCCTTCCCTGAGGGGGGAAAAAAAAAAAATAAGAGAACTACATTCCCTGGAGGATGTTTTGCCACATGCCAGTTCATGGGTATTTTTCAGAGCTCCCTGCTGGAGTCACATGAATGTGTATCAAAAAAATTCGAGCTGGCCTAAAGAGCAACCACTTCAGATAATCTCTTTACTTGGTCAGAACAACAAACACCAGAGAAGGTTGCAATGCAAACAGGATTGGGGCTCCTAACTCTCAGCTATGTGCTGTAAACTCAATATCATCTACCTTCAGTCTTATCCTCCAGAAAAATTCCTTGATTAATTCAGCCTCTCTTTAAGGCTTCTATTTCTTTGATCGCAAACAATTGATCCTCCCACTCCTTTTCACCAGTTCAGTGAGACGCTGGCATTTTTCCATCTGCCTAGGACTGTCTTCCATTTCCTCCCTGTTCTTTCTACTTCAGTCTGTAATTACTCTATCTGTGCTCATACATAAATTGTGCTCATCACTGAGGTATGTGAGCATGTCAGGGAAAAATTTTGGGGAGGAAAGTTGTATATAAAGGATAAAGACATATCAAAAGTCTTCTATAATACAGAAAATGCTAATGTCTTTCTTAGAAAGCTTTAATCACTCCCCATAAGAGCACCTTGCTTAGATACCCTTAACATTTTTAATTACTGTAGGATATAAGCATCATCACTTCTGTAATATATTAATTTTCACAGCATCACATCTAGCAAAGGAGTGCAACTAGTCCCTAATTTAAGGATGAGAGCTGAGATAGAAAACCCGGGCTAAGAACCTATGCCAGTACTGATATCCTCTGATCATCTGCTATTTAACCCCTGCCTCATGCTAGTGACCATTCCCAGGTCTATCCTTCTCCTTTATGCCACAAATGTTATTCAAAACCTCACCTGTTTTCTCACCAGAAAGCTCAAAGTTAGTTGATACTAAAGGAATAAAATGAGTCCCGTTTTGCACAATGTGCCTCAAACGCAGAGGTGGGCCAGGTTTTTAAGGTCCACATGACTGGACACATGTAATTGTGTTTAGAAGGTTACTCAAGGAATGGTGATAATTTAAATAGGCAACATTTGAACAATTATCCTTTATTGAAATGAGGCTTCGGCTAATTTTTGGAGCTCTTATAACTTTGTTTTCTTGATGTAAGTGTCAACTCTCTTTAAAATCCCTATTATGCAGGCTCTTAGGGCAGAATCAGAATTGGGTATTTTGTCTCCAGATGTTACAATTATCATTGCTCCTGCTTTCAAATAGAACTTTTTTGCTCCAGAAAATAAATCTCTAACAAGTCTAAAAAGTTAGATATTTTGCCGATGCCAGATGTGACAACACACATATATAATATATATATATCTATATATACATAAAATGTGTATTAAAAAGTGGAGTTTCTTCCAGTACAGCCTGTAGTGGTTCACACGTGCTGCCATTTAGGTATGAGAGGGGAGAGGGAACCAGCCACAGATGCAGCAAACCCCAGAGCCTAGATGTGAGAGACTGCTCAGGAGTGCAGTCCATTATTACATTAGGATTTTAATGGTCTTTGGCAGTAAGAGCAGACGAACCTGTACTGTCATATTTGCTCCCAGGTCATGCAAACCATGAACCCTAAATTCCCCAATGGGTGCATTATGTTTATGTGTTGCCTCTTTCTCTGGCTCTCCAAGCAAAGAAATCCAGGCAGGGAGGAGAACTAGAGCAAATTCTAGGTTTGCCATTAAAGCAGCACAGACACAGTTGTCTTGTCTCCGAAGAGTCAACTGAGCCTTGATTGCAACTACCAAAGGCAGCACATCAGGCATTCAGCATCAGGGTTTATGGCAAGGCTTTAGTATAGAAAAGGGAGGTGGAGAGTGGGGTATTTGGTGTAAATCTCTTGGCATGCTAAGTATTTGGTGTAAATCTCTTGGCATGGTAACAGCCAAAGACAGCCCACTGCCTTAAACCTCGAGGCTTCCCAGCATGTTATATTTCAGTGCATGGCTTTGCAAGGTCTGCTTACATTTATAGGGCGGAGTAAGAGCTCATACTGCATTCATGAGGGCAGAGAACTCATCTGGAAAATCTTTGTGGTGCCCCTGCTACCCATTGAGGTAATGGTGTTAGTAATAAGGTAACACCATGGCTGAAGAAAGATTGTGGCTTCTGGGGCCAATTTCCTCAGCACGTGGGGTCAAGTGTCCTAGCACATGTCATCACTGGTTGATGCTGAGGTTACCTTAGAGATTGTTTATAACGTCCATATTCAAATCTAAGCTGCAGTTTGTGAAAGCAGGCCAACACACACTTCTCCTGTTTGTCCTGTCAACAAGAACATGCAGGTGATTTCACCAAGATGAGTTGGCTGTCAGTACCTTCCTAGATATCACCAGCATCACCTGTCACAAAGGCGGATGGGAAATGTTGACAGCCTGGGCAAAGGCTGCATTTAGAATTGTCCAATGCCTAAATCAGAGCAGCAGGCAGCCCAGATGGAGAAGAAAGGACAGATGGACCTGAAATGGGGAAGATGCTGACCTTTAGCCTATTCATTGGCCCATTTTCCTATAGGGTGGATGTACCTACAGGGACATTTAAGAAAGGACCAGACTTTTAAAAGCATTTGGCATCCAGCAAATTCCATGGCGATCTTGCTGACAGATTTTCAGGGCAGCTCAATATCTACTCTGCTTCCGAGTTCTTCAGAAAAGGCAGCCACTAATTTGGATACTGACAGGGAAGCTGAGATTTCTTGATCTTTTGGTTATGCCTCCTTATTTCTACAGTCCTTTTTAAAAAATCTCTTGTAAGGACCATTGAAAGTTTTAAGGTGGAAGGAAGTAGAGAACAGGCTAGATTTGGGGGTCAAATTCACCGAGATCCTGTGTCTGCAACATGGAGTAATCTTGGCATTGAAGTACAGCACAGAAGGATTAGGGCCATTTTAAATATGATCAGGTTTGAATGGTAGAGTATCCAGACCACTTTTTTCACACCAACTGGAAGGTGCCCTGAACGGTGGTTGCTTTATTCAGAGCTGTCTTGTGCTGTGTCCTTCACAGATTCCAGCAGCAGGAGTCAGTCTTACTGTGACTTACCTTCAGCCAAAATGCTTCTTCCCACCACATATGCTACACCCATGGCCAGAGCAAGGAGACTGCAGGGAACTCACTGCAGAAGACCTGCTGCCAGCCCAGTGTCCCTCCTGGGTGAGGACACGGCACGTGAACATCTGGAAGGCAAAAGAAAACATGAGGAAGAGGAAGATCAGCTATGTGGTTTACCAGTGGACCATCCACTTCATGGTGAGCGCCTCTATATCCAGACTTTCCCCTTCAATGCCCCAAAACACAAGTGTTATCTTACAGTTACATACGTGGCAATACCAAGCAGTAGACATCACGAGTGTTTCCATTGGCTGAGTCACAGTAGATGGTCATAGCTCCTGGATGAATCACAGAGATGGTTCTTCATTCTTGCCATCAAGACTGAAGAGCCACTATTTGAGCTAAAGTTCCAGCTCAGTCCTACAAACTCTACCAATGTTAGTGGTAGGGACTGCTTTTGAGTGTTTATTGCCCTCCTGCTTGGAGTGTGAGGAGTTACCACGTTCTGAGCCTCACTGCCAGGATTGTGCAACGCTCCTTTCCTGGAAAATGTGCATTGCACAACATGGGGAGAGAGGCTGGTGAATAAGCTGAGTCAGCTCAGTTTGTTCTGTACACCTTGGACCCACTGTACGGGTGATGAAGAGGTCATCAGCATGCACACAGACAAACTGTTGACATGCAATACACCTGGCAGGATGTGTCAGGCATAATTTTCAAGCCTGACCATGTTGGTGGATCTGCTAATTTAATTAGCTATGAGCACTGGTAAACAGCAGTCTATCTCTTAGCCAAAGCACAGGACAATACAAATATCCTTTTCCAATATGTTTTACAGAGACATTAGGCTAAGCAGGATACATGGTACCTGAACAAGACAAGTTCCTTAGAGACGGATGGCAATTAATTAGCAGCATGTGACAAAAATTCCTCAAAGTTCTTTGAGTTTGAGGAAAAGTAAATGCAGACATTCATACTACGCTCCAGAAAACAGGCTTGCAGCAGCAGCAGCGAGGTGGTTTTTGCACAGGTTGTTATTATTTACTCCAGGAAAAAGAAGGCCTTTCATTTAAGTCCATTAAAGATGGCAGATGCAGGGTTACTCAGCTGGCTTTCCTGAGAGCCACACATCATCCTTGCTCCATACTCTGCAAGCTGGCAGGAGAAACAACTCTTTCTGTGAAATACATTTGAAAGAAAATCCTTGTTTCTGCCACTGCTGCTATGGTATACATGAGTCTTGTGACAAGCTGCTGTCACCTCCTCCTCCTGCACAAGACAGCCATCAGTCTTGATGCAGGGAGAAGCCTTGTAAGATAACTGGAAATTTTAGCCTTCCTTTGCCCTGTAAGCTGCACACAGCTCATGACAGCAGGGCTAAATCATGTTGCCTCCTCACAGAAGAGCCAGGGCTGCATGTATCTGGCACTCAGAGCTGCCTCTGAGTATAAAAGTAGAATATTCACGTGAGGAAGTCCCCAGCCAGGAGGATCGCACCAGAGCTGGGAGGTGGCCGTCCGGACTTGGCATTTAGCCTCATTGACCATCTCTGTGGTGGGTACTAGCCTCATCAGTAAAGGAGGGGAGGAAGCATGTCATTATCTGCACAAAACTGAGCCAAGATGAGCAGCCCCTTTCAATGGCAACATGTATTTTAAAGGCATTTTAAACAAAATCCCTCTGTTCCCTGGTGGCAGTGAGGTTTTGAAGCCAAGCAGAGGTTTAATGATCTGCCGTTTTCTAGGCTACTGGTTCCTGCAGTTGCCAAGCTTTTGATAGAAACTGGCTGAAGAAGGAGGGAGGATCCTAAAGCACTGGATTGACGTTTTCCCTGTGGTGTGCAAACAATGATGTTTTGGATCCCCTTCATGCACTATGTCATTCCTTGCAGAGAGCTGTAGGCCTGGGTTTAAAACACTTTCCTGTATCTTAAGTTTCAGCCTCCTTCTTCTACTTTACATTTGGGGGGAAGAGCTAGCAGCTCTTGCTCTCCGTCCTCTGGCTATGGCAGGTATCATCTTTCCCAAACAAAGTCAGCAGCAGCACCTGCAGGGACAGTTGACTGTAGCATCCCTGGAAGCAGTCTGTAGTAGTTACAGCTCAAGCTGATAGCAAATTAACTTGTGTTTACACACCTGTCAACTCTGGGGTGCTTCAGACATGCTTTTGGCATGGCAGCTACAGGTCAGTTACGGATCCTCTGAGAAGGCAGGTGGGCAGTGCCAAATGCCCCTAGTGCATCCATGGAGGTGTCCCCAGGACCTCCCTCACACCCACACCAATGATGCCTACAAGCACTCAGAGGAACAGCACCAGCCTCAGCAGCAGGAGACCCTTCTGATGTGAAAGGCATCAGAAGCCCTTGGCAGGGCATTCCCTCACTTCTCTGTCTCAGCACACCTCTATCGATGTAAAACACCTTCATAGTTTGTGAGGAAGGGCCCTGGGCTCGTCTAGACATACACGTCTGTTTAGTTGTCACAGAACAGAAGAAATCAGGCATGCTATACAATCACCTTGGAGGCAGGAGGGCTGGGCTTTGGTGCTCTTTCATACAGGAGGAGAAAGGTGAGGAGTAGGCTATGACAACAGCCACTTCCATGGGCAGGTGGTCTGAGATAGCAAGAGCACCTCAACTGTGACCCTGAGTATGAATTTGGAGCATATTTCTGGGAAACCCTGTAACAATTCCCTAAAATTTCTCTTTTCCTACAAAATGGCTTCTGTCACTAAGCGGTTTAGAAATGCAGTGTCATTTAAGCTAAATAGATTTATGCCCTTATCACAAACCACTTGCAGGAAGCAATGCCTCTTGTACTTTGAACTTAAGAGGCCGCGTTGTAAGCAAAAAAAAGAAGAGCCCTCATATGCTAGAGACATGCTGACACTGGCATTTAGTTTTGCTAAGCCCATATTTGAATTTGGGTGCCTTCATTCTGAATGTTGTGGGCTTTCACCTGTGGCCTTCTGCATGAAAAGCTCAGCAGAACCTTTTCAGAAAACCTGGATTCTTGGAAAGGATCACCTTCAGACACTGGTGGATTTCCAGTCTTGTGGGATTTCTTCTCTGGTCAATAATTCAAGGACAGCATAGAACATGCTTCAATAAACAGAGCTGGCTCCTAATTTCACTAGAAACTGAGGGGTTCAGGCTGTGATCCACAGGTGGTTCAGGGGTTTATGTTATTTCCTGCAGCTCATGTCTTCATTGTTCACTGTAGAGGAGGCTGCCCTGATGAGTCAACGTCATCCAAATATTTCCATAGCAGAAATTCTCTGCACATTGCTGACTGGGAGCTCAGAGACATTTCTATTAATCTAATTGTTTTATTGTTATGATAGTATCTGTGATCCCAAAGCATATTGATGAATTCTGGTGGCAATTATCATAAAGACAACAGAAAGTATAGAGATAATCTCACTTCTGGAGGAATTCCAGTATAAGTCATGTCCCCTCTGTACTGATGCCAGTTGCAGACATCTTTAGCTCGGTGTTTATGTTTTCTCTGAAGTCATAAATTCACTTGTACTGTTCATTTGTGGACAATATGGTCAAATCCGTGTACCCCTGTGAAACAGCATGGTTTATCTCTCACGGAACAGTCTTTTCCCCAAAATGCTGACTTATCTTAATGCATGTTCAAAACACCCAAGAGACACTGAAGCACTGTGTAATCACAATCCCAGATAAATATCAGCTGCCCAGAATATGCCAATGGGACTGTGAGAAAGGGCACAAGCATCCCATTGTCCTGCAGAACAAAAGGAAACAATTTTAAATGAAAAGAAAAAGCGGGAGAAAAAAATTAAATGCCTATATATATAATTTGGCTGCCATTAGCTATCTTACCAGCCTTTTGTTTATCTATGTGAGTAGGCCCTGCAGCCCTGTGTCTCTAAAGTGCAGTGTTCCTCTACATACGCTTGGAAATGCCCCAGATCATTGACCTTGTTTTGGTGAGTTTACCTGAGGTGTTGTTGAAGGCTGATTCTTTTTTTTTCTCCCTCTTTGAAGACTGACTGTTTATAATGACACCCTGGATATTAAATGAAAGGCACAAAACCTGAATCCTGTACTCTCACCCTTCAAACTCCGTTCACGTAGAAGTCTCACTGGTACAACTAAGCACTGAATAAAGCAAAGCTGTCAGCAGCTGGGGACTATCATAAATTCCTTTTGTATGGTTTCTTCATGGGTTTTGGGTTTTGAGTTTTATTTGTTTAAAGCAAATGTTAACATTCAATGTTTTCCTCAAGCAGCCCCTTCTTTCCTGGGAATTTTGGATCCAAAGGGTATATTACACAGAATTCAGAGGTTAATTTGTTCATGCTAGTCAAATCTGTTTAATGTGACCACTTGTAAAACTGATGGCACATCATGATAAGTTTATTTCAAAGGTCTTAATGAGTATTTATTGGCTTCTCCTAAATTGTCGTAGAACTTTTCATTACATCCCTAGGATATGGTACTGTTAATTACTGTTCTTTGAAATTGAGGGCAAGTCTTCTACCTGCTGTATTAGCAAGCCCTTTACACTCAAAGGGGAAACAGCAGAGGCAGGGGTGTAAATAAACATTCCTGTTTGGTATCTAGATGTTTGCAGGTACAAATAACCACAAAGAGCAGGAATGAAGAAGAAAGCAGGCTGTCTGTGCAACCTGCAATAAGCTCAGTGTTCTCCCTGTTGCAAATGGCTGGTTTCTCAGAAGGGTGTTGGACCAGAGAGTGTGGGGAGAGTGATGGGGAACCTGTTTTCTTTGGTGAGAACCTATATTGGTTTAGGCTTTTGGCCACTGCTTTTAAGGTAAAGTTTGACTATAGCTAAACATTGACTGAAATGAAGGGGTCAAGTGCCAAGTTTGAGATTTAGCTGCATGGGGAACCTACACATGCATCTACCCCAAACCCACATTGGCCTGGAGGAGTTCGTGAAGGTGCAGGCCCTTTGGCCTAGGTACAGACCTGATGGTTTGCTTCATCCTTCAGATATTCTGCTGACCACTGGCTGTGCCAGAACTATGCACACCAGCGTTTCAGGCAGCAGCATTTGTAAACACTGTCATCACTTTGCTGGCAGACAGGAAAGGTTAAATTCACCAGGGGCTCAGGTTGATGGTGAGCACCATCCTCCACAACAAACTGTCCGCATGAACGGTTTCATACATACCATCTACTCCTTGCCAACTCCTCTGACAAGCAGACTAAGAAACTCCCCTGACCACCACTGTACAGCCTGCTTAAACAGGTTTCTAGCCTGGTATTTTTAGCATTCCTGCTCACACCCCCTGAAGTCTGTACCTCTCTGCATTTCAGTCTTGCTGTCAGGTGATTAGGCACGGCACTCAGCGCCAGGGTGGAAGCAACTCTATATCAAGGAGTTTTGGACTGAAGGGAGGAGGTCAAGACTTTAAAAGTTCAGGTTGTGCTTCTCTGAATTAACTTTGGCAATGCCTGAACAGGCAGCAGCTGGATGCTGAATGTTGCGTTTCACTAGCAGGAGGCTCTGTCTGGAGCATATTGTACCTATCCAATTAGGATCAGTCTCGCTGGCTATGCCAGTCCTTCTTAACAAAGGCTGAAAAACCACTTTAGTAAAGATTAGCCACACTGCAATACTCATGCCTAAATATTGCAGCACAAGCTCTTTTGAAAGCCATGTGCCACCTCTTCAACTAAGAGAGGGACAGCCACGGGCACATCTCTGTATACAGACAACACATACTGTCCTGATGCCATCAGCACTCTGTAATAACTGGAGGTTTTTGCTATGAGGCTCTCTGCCATGAGCAGAATGCCACCAGAAGAAAACAATGTTCAGAAAAGCCACGAGAAGCAACTGTCTGGGAGACCCACATATCTGAATTACAAAGAAGAGAGAAGAACTTCTCTGGAAAAGGCAAAAAAGGAGAAAACAGAACCAGATGTAACGAGGCTCTATTTCAACACACCTGAGTTTCTTTCTGAGAAACAGATGATACAGTCAACTTTGTTACACAGAGAAAAATGTATTTCTGAGGATATATAGCTAAAGCCACTTGCTTGCTTATGTAACTGCTTTCTCCTTGTCAGAGAAGCAGCAGAATCTTTGGATCTGGCTGCCTCATATTGTGAGAGGGTGTCTGTCCAGAAATGACAATGAAGATTGCAGCAAGATAAACTGATCCCACCAATTTTTATCTACCTAGATTACCCATTCAAGGCAAATAATGTGCTAGCGCTGATTTCCAGCCCTTCTCCTGTGTTTTTAATTCATTGTCCCTCCAGTGTATGGCCCAGCTAGGCTTGATACAGTCCTAGCTGCTACTTACCTAGGGGTAAGTGCAAATGGGGGATGCAGTTGCAGAGATCTCCCTGAGGCAGCATTATTCTAGCTGGTTCAGATATGCAGCCAAGAAACAGCAGTGCAAGGTGTACCGTAGGCTATTTGCCTATCACAAAATGTAGTCCAGAAGAAATTTGCCTCAAGTATGGCATTATTGCAGCTGCACAGTTTTACTTAACGAACTGCAAATGTTAACAAACCTTTACAAGCAGTAGTCATCAGTATTGATTTGCTCATACCTCTAATACCTTGAAACTGTGTTATACTGGGCAGTGGAAATAAGCTGCAATATGCTGCGCTAAAACTGTGGCTATAAACAATTGCAAATCAGATGCTTTGAGCTGTGCTTAGTTTAAAGCCTTAATGCCTTAAGTTCCCTTACTTTTTAGGGAAGGAATGATGGGGGGGCTTTACTTCATGTGGTTATTTGGACGTCAGAGATTACATATCGAAAAGTAAGTTGTGAGAGGCCTCTGGAGACTGTCTCGTCCAACCCCAAATCTAAGCAGGGCCAGGTTAAATCAGGTGGCTTAGGCTTTTTTCCAGTCAAGTTCAGAGTATCTGCGAGGACTGAGCCTTCACAGCCTCTCCTGGCCCACATCAGACTACCCTCATGATGAAAACATTTTTTACCTGTTATGTAACCAGAATTTTCCTTGCTGCAACTTGTAGTCATTGATCTCATCCTTCCACTGTGCACCTTCAAGAAGAATCTCTATTTCTACAAAGTTCATACGTTCCAACTTGCTCCAAGTCTGACCTAGTAATAAAGCAGATCTGCAGAGGACAAATGAGCCTGATACTGAATTTAAAGGAGCTATATTGCTTTATCAGCGTAGAGAATCTGGTCCTTCCAATGTCAACAGTAAGGCAATGTATAGACAGCTGTATCTCTAAGCATCTGAAAATGCTGACATATTTAGCTGCCTCATATTTTCAGGCTTGGTTTCAGCAGTCAGCTAACCTGCAAATGACTTTCACAGAGCATAAAAGCACACTTGAATATCCCCAGCTTTTACATAAAAAATAGCTCAGGAAACTCAGACAGAGTCTTATTTCCCCAGAGACTCTAGAGCCACATTTGAAAAGCCAAAGTTACACTTCCAACACTTCCTAGTCTTATATCTTCCACCCACATTCTTTATTAGACTGTAATTCTGAATGCTGTTGTTTGCTGTGGGATCTCTAAGCTGAGGTCCCAAGGCAAAGGGAGCTACCAAAGCTACACTCAGAAAAAGTTTCATCTTGCAAGACAAAATGTTAACACATTTCTTGATAGTTTTGTAAAAAATTAAAAATAGAATGACTGATTACTTATAGAAAAAGATGCACTTTTCTAGATTTCCTGCTGGCAAAAGCCTTGATTAGTTTATAGGAGTCTATTTCGTTAGCAATTTAATTTCATATCTAGTCAAAATCAAAGTTTGTCTTTCAGTCTCTACTGGCTCATAACTGACCTCACGTTACTATATTTTGTTCAATCTGATGCGTTTCAGCTTTGAAAAGTCTGGTTTCAGTAGGATTGACAATTCTGAGCACTGTGCAGACCCTCCCCTTACATAAGAGTCTTGTCGATAAATCAGTTCACCTTTCCAGAAGGAAAGATGTGGACAATTAAGAGTGAACTGATAGGGAGTTTCTTTTGCTCATCACCAAGTTATCTGGGTCATTTTCATACCCAAGAAGCTGGTATGAGAGACCAGAAACTCATGTGCCTTTTCTCTCTGAAACCATGCTCTCTAGTCCTGGACATTTCTCAGGTGCCAGCACGACAGAATATACTAAGCCATAGTAAGTGTGAGGTGAAAATCCCCCAAACAAGAAACAGCATTATGAACTGGGAACCCTGTCTTATCTCCAGGGGATGTAGCGTCCTGAGATTCCTACTGTAAGCACTGATACTTCCCTTTTCTTGCATATAGCAATAAATGCCCCTTACGGTCATCTTTTGAGAAGGTTCAAGCAGACGTAATCCGGGCTTCTTAGGAGAAGGTGCCCATTCCTACCTTCAGCATAAACACACACAAATATTTCTCATTTCAAATCTCTGCCCCAGTAGTGCCAGTGAGATTCAGTGGAAATAACATTTTTCTCTTGAGTCTGAAGCCAATGCTGCAGTTTAATGAGTAGTACTTTGATAGGCTGATAGAAAGTCTAATGACACGGATTTAACTGTGTTGGACATCAGCTTTATTAGGTTGTTTCTGAGACATGGTAGTATTGACAGTGTTTATGATAAATGACACTCCTCAGTTATTCTTGCATAACTGGTTTCCTTTCAAAGTCCCCGAAAGGTTTAGAAAAGATGAAATATTTGCAATGGTATCGTGTCCCAGGCTCCTTCCTACCAAGTTGATGAACAGAATATTTTAATCCTTATTTTCTGTGTCAACAGAGTCACAATGAGGTTTCGATTACAGGATGAAAAATGTCATTTTCTGGTTGGCACAGAGCCCAGTTTATATTGGCCTAGGTGTTTAGTTACCTTTTCACTGTTTTAGCCCTCCAAAGGATGCTGATGGCTGAACAAAAAGGGGGGAAAGGTACCAAGTCTCTTTGAGGGCCTAAGCTAACCTTGTTGGTTAACTGTTCCCATCAGAAAGAGTATGCCTCTAGTTACATATTATGAATTGTTAGTTGTCATCAAACCATGGAAGACCAAAAGCAGCCATTCAGAATAGCAATTTTCTCTAACAGTATGGTTTCATTGACGATTATTTCAGGTCATTGAGTAGCAAGCTCATCACAGTCACTAAAATAGTGCTAGAATTTTTATGCACCTATCAGATGCGGTTTTCCGAGCTCAATAGAAAAAACCCTGTGACTCACAATGCTTGGGGCATGGCTTGTGCTGGTCATTCAATGTCAGCTGGAAGATACTCCATTTGTGCATCAGAGAAGATTCCAGCTTTGGGACGAGACTGAACTCCACATTCTGCAGCTGCTTTTTCCTCCTCCTTGCAAGACTTTCAGCATAATTTCAGAGCAACCGAGACCTCATTCTAACTTACACCAAGTGCTATACAGAGGTCATGATCTAAATAAAACACCATGGTGTAGAAGGGCATTTTCAAAACACTCCAGGAGTGTTGAGGGAAGTACTTTTTGTGCTCACACTACAACGGGTGAAGCAATGGAGCAGTCTAGGAGTCTCCCTAGGAATTCACAGCACCTAAAACTTCCCCATGGGCTTCAAGGCCTTATTCTTAAGGTTAAGTTCTTTAGGTTAGGCTTGTTTAGAAAGTCCCCACACCACAATGGCACGGTCAGAAAAATACCTTCTCTTTCCAATTGCAAAGTTAAACTGCTGGCTATCCCTGCTGCTGTAGAAATGGTATGGGAAGAGAACAGCAGTCAGTCAGGGGTCAGTGGTTGGTCCAACACTGAAGGACTTTAGTGACAAACTCACTGCAGGGCTAGTGTGGTTAAAATACGTAGGGGTTTGTAGCTGTTGACGTGCAGTGGATCCGTGGAATTAGCAGTGCAAATGGTCACTTTTGACTCATTCCTTTAATGATAAAGGAGTTTGTTCACATTCTCTGCTAGGTTAGGACCCAGTCGCCTATGATAAGTACATGTCTAGAAGGTGTTGTAGATGCCATCCCAACTGCAGAGCAATTTACAGAAATTGCTGCATCTCTGAATCTTTTTGTGGTCCTGTAGCCTTTTCCTGTAAAAAATAATACATCTTTCTTTGTTTTCACAGCTGAGAGGAAAGGGAAACGAAGAATCCGGACAACGTTCACAGCTGAGCAGCTCCAGGAACTGGAGAAAATTTTCCGAGTGACTCACTACCCGGATATCCATATTCGCAATCAACTGGCAGCAAAGATAAACCTCCCAGAAGCCAGAGTTCAGGTACAGTGTGTCTCCAAAAGGCTATGTTCACTGCCATTCATTCATTATTTGACGTGCATTCTTAATAGTTTATGCCTGGGTGACAATGCTAGTGAGATATGTGACCTCTCTCTTACCCTACAGACGAGGCCAGTACAGCAGTACCTTTTACAAATAAGGACAGAAGTATTTGTCACCCAGCTGTGACTAACCAAATGGAATTAATCAAAGAGTTAACAGGAGCTCTAAGCATACTAAATGCATAGCAAATAGGAGTTACAGATGGTTATGAGCAACCTGTTGGACTCTGTAGCGACAGAGCAGCCATTTACGAAAATATTTATTAATCATTTATCAACCGTTTATAGGCTAATATTCATCCAGTACAAACTGTCATCCACAGGGTCTCAAAAAAAGTGAAAATAGTTGCCAAAATGGAAGTGCTTCTTAGCATTCTGTATTTTGATATCACAGGCTATAAATGCCCTGGCTGTAATTTCAGTGCACCAAAACTAATCCAGTTTCCCCAAGTTGTAATATAATGCTGCTGACTGAGCTAAAAATTGACCCCAAATGCTTACTGCATATGAAATCTGCTACATTCAAATATACATACCACTCTCTCATTTGGTGTTGTCTACCAGGCACCGTAGCGATGATTTTTGCACTAGGCAGTTTCTGCACTTCCCTCAATGCTATAGTCATTGTTGTACTTCTTTGCATATATCCCTCTCTAACAATCAAAGTTCAACACAGAGCAGTTTATTAACTATGACATGCCTGAGCCATGATAATGTTGCTTCATCATTAGGTGACAGGGAGAATTAGACCTGCAACTCCACAATACGCCCATTAGAAATACCCATGCACCCACAACGCATTTCCAATGGCATAAAACACAAGCTGGGCTGCCAGTCAGTGTTCTCCACAGAACAATGAGTTGCATCAAAGAACAGGACATTTTTCTGTTTTAAAAAAATTGTTTATAATCTGTATGGGGAAAAATAAAAATGAGTTATTATGGGAAACATCAACCTGAGATGTAAATGAAAGAAGTAAAAAGTCCCTCATGTATGAAGTGCAGATGGCAAATTCCCAATTCAGACAGTGTTATACATGACACAGGAAATTCTGTGTTTGACCTCATCCTGGCTGATAAAGGAAAGTCAGCCACAGAACTAAAAATTAGCAGTAACTTAGGTTCAAGTTGCAAGTTATAATTTTGACTGACTGCATTTGTCACACATAAATCAAATAGCACACAGAGAATTAGTATGTGTTCTTGCTACTTTGAAATAATAGTTTTGACAAAACTAAAACTTTGTGTAAGTCAAATCACCTCAGAAATACAATGTAACTGGGGAAAAAGTAAGTGAACAACCATTGGGGTCACCAAATGAAACCCTTTATAACTGTGAAAAATCCTGTGTCCTCCAATCAAGAAAAAAGGTATGATTGCTGTGAAACAGCTTAAGTGGATAGATAAAGTGGTATAACTGCATGTGTTATACAGAAAAAATTAATAATCCTGGATGAGTAAACATGAAAAACAAGAAATTATAAAAAATGAATAAGCAAAGCAGGAGGGTGTGGGCCAAAGCTTTGGTGAGAAAAATTAAGGATCAAAAACTCAATAGAAGTCAATTAAGAACAAAAAACCAAAACTCAAAGTGATCAATTATATTGATCTGTTACTTTATAGAAACAGTAGGACTGTCAAGGATAATGCATAAAGGCAAAGATGTTCAGTCATAATTTTGGCTTTATGCTTGGAAATATGTCAGGTAAGGTGGCAACACCTTCCATAAGGATAATGTTGAACAGCAGCTGCTACAGACAGATATTTTTGAATCTACACATTTAAGTAACTTACCTTCAGTGGTTCTTAAAAAGCTGCTTGAGAAGCAGTTTGGGTCATCAGTGTTGATATTTAATCAGTTCTGGAGCATGAGAGACATGCCATTCCAGGGGCCTTGAAGAAATCTAATGTTGTGTCAATATTTAAAGGGTAAACAGGACAACCAGATAATGACTGGCCTGTCAGACAAACACTGATTTTTGGCAAAACTGTGAAAAGGAGTATATACTCTGTTAATGGAGAGTTAAAGAAAAGATAACATATTTAATGCTTATTAACACTGGTTTATGAAAATAAACACTGCCAAACTCATCTTTTTAGGGTGAGATTATTAGTGACAGTTTTAAACTGAAAGAAGGTAGATTTACTTTCAAATATATGACAAAGAAATTCTTTATGGTGAGATTGGCAAGACACTGGAACAGGTTGCCCAGAGAAGATGTGGGTGTCCCATCATTGGAAGTGTTCAAAGTCAGGTTGAATGGTGCTTTGAGCAACCTGGTCTAGTGAAAGATGTCCCTGCCCACAGCAGAGGGGTTGGAACTAGATCTTCTTTAAAAGATGCATTCCAACCGAGACCAGTCTATGGTTCTATAATTCTATGCACGTGGTTGATAAAGGTATGATATCTGTGGTAGAAAGAGCATGAGGAATAGGTTTAAAGCACAATAAAAGGAACTCGTGGTGGGCATTGAGAAATCATTTTAGATGTAAGAGTGCTGGAGAGCTGGTTGGGCAAAAAAGAGCAGCTTGGCCTGAGAAGTGCTAAAATCTTTGTCTTTATTTTAAAAAAGTAAGTCCACGAAGTGAGAACTTTATCCCATGTGCAGATTTTAGGAACACTTCAGAGACTGAATATTGGCTTGAGTGCCGCCTTTGCCCTCTATCACTTTGTGAGTGTTAAGTGGTGCTGTTTCGCCGTATAACTCCTGCATGGTAGAAAGGGAATGGAGAAGTTCGTACAGACTAAGCAGTTTCCAAACACATGCAAACTCAGATAAACAAAACTGTCCTTTCAGTAACCTCAGATACTTCTAACTATCAGCAATATAGCAGCTAACTATCAGCAGTATAGCAAAGGGCTCCTGACATTCCCATTACTTCCTGCGTGAGAGATGCAGAAATAATTGAGCTACTCATTATTTGGCTTAAAATACATATGTATTTACTTCCAGTAGCACCTGGCTTCAATAACTAATGCTTTGTGTTCATGTGAGCCACTTGATTACATTCAAACAGCAAGTCCCTTAGTAAGCTAGAAACTACAATTGAAGGTGGCTTTGACTTTTCACAGCAATGCAGCAAGATGCAAAACTGCAGCTGCACAATAAATACATTTATGCCTCTGCCAGAAGGCAGATTGGTCAAATCAGCTGACAGATGAAAGGAACTCCTCTGAGAAAATTAGTTGTCTGTTTTCCAGTGCAAAAGAGATGGCAGATAACATACTCTGAGTATGCTGAGTGGTCCCCTTGGGTCTTTCTCTTAGGTCCCTTATGTGAATTTCCAAATGCTATCAGCTAAATATAGGCAGAACCCTGTTAGTACATCTCCACTGGTGACACACTTTTATTGCAGCCCAGCAAAACATCTAGGTGGATCTTTTCTCAGTGTATTCACTCGGAAACAGGGTGAAAGAGCTCTGTCATGAAATGTAACACCTTCTGGGGAAAACAGAATGCTGTGTGCACTGACCACTGCACAGCTTTGACCACAGAAGGATCTGCTTTCCCCCGAGACCACTGGAAAACCTGCAGGTTTCACCCTGTCTTTCCTTGAACAGGATGGTCTTATTTCTTCCGTGAACCACAACAGAAAACAGGCTGTCATGGTAGTCCAGAGATCCCATATGCTATGCAAAGTGTGAAAAGTGCTCTGTCATACCCAGTGGCTTACTTTAGATTCGGCCCCTGGTTCTGCTGAGCTGGAGGTCAATGTTTTCTGATGCTCAGAGTTTAGGGAAAGCAGTTGGCTGTGAGAAGCTCCTCCTTCATATTCTGTTAATTTCTGTACCTTTTCTTTCTTACCTTTGTCCAGATCTGGTTCCAAAATCAGCGAGCAAAGTGGAGGAAACATGAAAAATTTGGCAACTTCGGTGGCCTTCAGCATCTGACAGAAGTTGATTTCATTCCTGTTCCCAAGTCAAATATCACAGTGAGTATTGGACAGTTTGTATAAAGCCACTGAGGGAGAGACAGCTATCCTTCGCCAGGTAATCACTTCATCAGTAATCCCATGGGAATATCACAGAGAAGGAGCGCTGGAAAAGACAAAAACAGCAATATGACGACAAGAAATCCCAGCAAATCTGATCAAATAACACGTTTCTTCATAGAATTAAACCTGTTTTATAAATATTCTGTGAGATGTCTCTTGCAGGGTGGTCCTTCCCCATTTTGCTTCTAAGTCACTTCCCTGTAAATCATACTTTGATTCAGAATGTCTTTATCATCAGAAATTTCCTGAAAAGGAGGATCTAAGACATTTGCAGCCACAAAGCCCTGTTCCTTTACAGACAATATCTCTTTACAACGTCCAGATTTGATTAGGCTGACCAGCACTTTTTGCCCTTGACCTATACTTTAGCAGTCCAGGACTGTTATTATTTAGGCTGCCACACAGGCTCTTTCCCTGACAGGAGTTTTTTCATGGCTAGAAAAATGGGTATTTTGTTTTGTGTCCTGGGTGACAACACACCACTGGGTTTTAGGAAGTCTGTTTTTCTAAACTTTTCTTCTTAATTACTGAGCACTGGGGAAACAAATAAGGTTGATTGTAAATTTTATCTAAGTAGAAGTCCATATTGATTCACCTGAGACTACACTTTTATTCTTGAAAGGCTCCTAGCTTGCTGCCAAGAAAGCTCTCTGTTTCCTTTCCTGCCGTGGGATACTACTCACCACTGCAAGGACAGCTGACAACCGCCTGGCTGCCCAGCACGCTCTCCTTCACTCCCCACCACATGGAGCTGCTGCCCTTCCCAAAACCCTACTTGTTCTTCAATGTCCTCCCCTCTTGCGTCTCAACACTACCCCACAAGTTGGAAAGGAGCAGTATGTGTGCCAGCTCCTCATAGAGGAGGACATGGGGCAGTGGAGGGCTTTGGGGGATGCCTTTCTCCCCATGTCCCTCATGGAGGTGTGCGATTCCTCTCCTTGAACAAACCTGGGATGATGGGTGGCCGTGGTGCGAGGTCACCATGCTGGACGAGTGCTGCTAGGAGTTGCTGCAGCCCAGTGGATGTGGGAAGAGCCACCAAGGACCAGAAAGGACCTCCTCATCTCCCTGAGGAGCAGCACGCTCCGTGGAAACCCAACCCTTCAACTGAGAGCCTCTCCCCAGCGGGACAGTGCACCGAGCAGCCCTGCAAAAGGACTGGGATTTTACTCAGCCATGAGACGTTGGATGACCCTATTGCACTGATGGCTTGGGGCAGGAAAGATGCCTGGGATAAAGTGTGCACAAGCCTAAGGTCCAGCCAAAAGTGCTTTTCTCTGCAGGTTTGGGTCACTTTCCTCATACATTCTGGTCTTCATGTACTGGGGTGCTGCAAAGAACACGTTTAGGTCAAAAATCAAACTTTCAAGATACTTTTTTTTTTCCAAGTAGTCACTGGGGGGGTGGAGGGGATGTTGATTTGCTGTCTGTGTTTTTGACTTGAATAAAGGGACACAAACACAATTTGAGCTGAAATATGACAGTCTGAGCTCTGTATTTGGTACCGCAAGTCTCTGGGGGCAAGAGAATTCTTCATCTGGTTAATTAAAATGCTTATGAGGAAGCCTCTCATTTTTCTACCTAAATTAAGAAAGCTGCAAAACTCCCCCAGAAACAATAACAAAAAGAGACAGCCTGAGTTTAATCTGCTAGGCCTAATAGGATGATATGACCCCACAGTTTAGTTTAATTGTAGATAAATAATTAAATTGGCCTGCCTATTATACAAAATGTCTCTATCCTTATTATTTACATAATACTCATCCCCTTCCAACATATGGTGCTTTTGTCTCCCCTGCTCATTCAGGGTCCAATCCTGCTTCCACTAATGTCTGCACTGTATATACCGTATCTGTACTCTTACAGGTCTTCCACAAGACCTTTTTCTCATACCTACTTGGATCTGAACTCTCTATCATCTTCATCCCTGTCATCAGTCATCTGAAGGACAGTCAGGTCAGATACAAGGCTAAACTTCAGCTCCAGCAAAGAGCTTAAACACCTAACTGATTAAAATCAACACAAATTAGTTGTGGTGTTCACCTCATGCAACTTGAGATGACTGCATTGTAGCCACACACATGTACACACACTCTCAAGTTAAGGACGTTGAGCTTACTTTAAAGAAGAAAAAGTGATCACACTAAGATTTCTGAATTAGGTGCAGTTCGTGCATTAGTGCAGTTTCTAGAACGTGAATTGTCCTTATGCAACGATTATCTGGAATATAGGCATCACAATCATCCAAAGCTAAGGGGGCATGACTCTTTGCACAACAGTCCGGGGATTCAGGCCAGCACCTGCATTGAGACAGCTTGTCCTGCATGAATATTTCTCTAGCCTACAGGAGAATTCTGGGATGATCACAACATGACCATTTTCCTTGGTGAGGATATGGACATAAGAAGCTTAGGATGCTACTTTTACATTGTTTCATACTCTGATGTTTCCACATAATGCCAGGTCGAACACACCAGTCCTTGGGACATCCTCAACTCTCCAGACATATAGAATTGCTCTGGGCAAACATATCTTAAACCTGACAAAGAGTTGCTTGAGGGAGAAGTCATCCAAGGAAGCTGACCATACAGGATATGAGTATAGAAATTTAGTCATAGTTTCATCCTAACTTTCCTCACCTGATTTCAAGTGACTTAAATGACAGGGTTTACAGCCCTGCTGGGGGAGACTACTGCAGTCACAGCTCTCCATGACATTCCACTGGCATTTTCCAGATGACAGCTTCAACCTTTAATCTTCCCTAAAATGCCTTGTGACCTGAACAATTTCTCCCCCTGGCTTATGGCCCCGATTTCCATTTTCACACTGACTTTTTGGTAAACGAAAGAAAGAGAACCCAGGGCCTCTAGAAAGCTTTCCTGTTACAGTTGCTGCTGTTGTTTTGTGGGGGTGGCTAGAAAAGAAAGCTGGGGTTTTGAGGGGGGTTCTTTACTTTTAAAGGTTTCTCTTTCTTTCTTTTTGTTTTTTTTCTCCTATGTTTACCATGTGTTTTGATCACAGTCAAAAAGAGAGCATGCAGAGAGGGTGATGCCTGCTCTCCAAATCCATGCAGGTGCACACTAGACCTTGGGTCAAAAAAAGCTGTGATTTAGCACAGCCAAACAGCTGCTTCTTCATGATTTTTGACCACGCTCTACATCCTCTTCCTACTCTGTCCTCTGACCTAACTTTGCTAAGTGATTGCAAGATGTCCTTCCTTGGTTCCCTCACATCTCCGCTTAGCCTGGACAACGGGTCTTGCCCAAGGGCCTATTTCTGTTTTCTTGCTCTGCTCACATTTTGCCCCTGTGTAGTTTAATTTGGCTTTAGTATGAGAAAACACTATCACTTCTAGCTCAGGACCACCGAACAAGCCAATGTCTGTGCATCTCAGGGAGATTAAACCAAAAGACTGGGTGTAAATAAGGTCTTAATTCGAAACCAAATGGTCAGTGAATTAATTCAGATGGGCTTTTATCCAACCAGGAGAGTTTGGCTCTTCCAAGAAGGTCTCCTGTGACACTTCCTCCCTGCTTGTGTCCTTAGGCAAACCTGCTCTCTTCCTGGGACAGCTTTACCCCACTTCCAGGACATGTTCTTGTTTTTGCTGAAATCTGTCATTTACAGTGTCTATCCAAAGACACCAGCACAGAATGCTTTTATTTTCAGTTGGCTAACAATAAAAACTCACCTCCTGACCTCCTGAAGCCCAGCAGAACGGAGAGGGCGGGAAAGGAAAATGCCTTTCATTCCAGCTCTTCAGAGCTGGAGCTTCTGAAAGGACTCTGGAGTTTGATCAAAAATGAACCTGGTGTCAAAGCTACAAGGTGGGTTTAGATTAAATGCTTTAAAAGGAAACTCAAAACAGGTTTTGTTTCCAATCAACTCAAAAAAAAAAAATATGTGTCTCAAAGTAGCAAAGATTCATTATTCCAACAGCTATTAGATACATATTGTATTGTCATGGGCATTTCAAGGAGAGGATGTCCCCTCATGGGGTAGCTTGCATTGGCGCTGTGACCCTTTCTGGAACCATCATATCAAGCAGTATATGTTGGCCACCTGAATGATCTGCAGCCTGTTTAAGAATTAAAGAGTACCAGCCAGCAGCCACGTGCCAGGAATCTGTAGTTGTTGTCCATGTCTCTGCGTTTCAAAACTCTCGTAATCACGTTCCTTGCCATTGCATTACTTGCCTTTGTCACACAGCTGATGTTGAGCTTACAGGACAGAAATTCACTGAATCCTTCATCATTTTTGATTAAATATAGATGCTGCTATTTACAGCCTTACAGACCCCGGGCCTTGTCAGCTTTTAATGCTTTCCAGTGCTTCTGATAGCAGAAAAGAGCCACTTTGTCTATCTCTCAATAATAGGAAAAGCCAATTTAACACTTTCTTTCTCTACAGGAAGCGTGTTCCTGACTCTAGGATGACCTTTCCTTTGCTTGTGACTACTGAAGCTCAGAAAACTTTTAGGGCTCTCAGCAATACCAGCCTTGTCTGTCACTAATCTTCCACTCTCTGAAGCCTTGCTTTTCCCCGCCTCCTTTCTTTTGTCTCCCACATACATTAACAGGACTAATGCCCCTGCTACTTTTGCTTTAGCCCCCCCACTAATCTCTTTTTGCTGCTCTGAACTTAGAGCTGTCCCATACAATGCTGCCAGGATTTCCCAAGCAGGAATAGGTGCACACTCTTTTGAGGGGCACCTGGCAGGATAAACACTTCCTCACTGCCGTGAAAATCCTGCTGGTGTAATGACATACTCGAAGGGCCTTTTCCCTTTGTTTTCCTGGAGAAGTAAATAGGTGTCTGGTGTTCAGGGTCTATCATATGAATCCCAAGATTATCTTTCTTATAGTTATGAAAACGCAGGTCCCCACCAAGGGGTCTTAAATCTGAGACTGCATCACAAGTGTTAGTAATCTTTTATTGATGGCATTTTACAGCACTCCGCAGTGCAGTCCAGCTGCTCTCAGACGCTTGGAATTTCAACAAATTTTAACTTTCAAATTTTGACATTTCTCTGTGTTATCTGTCTGCCTCAGGCCGATGTCTTAAATCTAAGCAATTCAGTCCCTGAGGCTGGGGAAATGGCACTTTTTAACTCAGGGTGACAAAATTTTGGTACCCTTTTGAAAACAGCACTTGGAGCAGGAGCTTGAAATGTGGCACAGAGGTGGCCTTTTCTGTTAATTTTGCTCTTTGCCATCATTGTCACCAGCTACTGTCATTTGGCCAAAGTATTAGTCTTTGAAAAGTATTGGTTTGCACAGGTTTATTCTGTGTCCTTTAGATTATAGCAATTACATTCCTTATGGAGTCAGTGCTCCCTAGGAGTGCTTATTCTGATGGCTCAGCACAATTTCCCCCCACAAGTTCAGTTCTTGGCTTGCTATGAACCACACGCGGCCCAGACTCTCATGAAAGCCAGCAGGGCCCTTTTCCCTTGCTTCCTCAATGTCCCACTGCCTCAATCACAGGATCAGGTTGGTGGAGCAATCTCCTCAAGCCTAACAGTGAAACACATGAAACAAGTAATTTCCTATGACCACTCAAAAAATATGTAGCGTGCTGTGGGGCAAACACTGCCTTCTGATCTTTACTTTGCAAAAATTTGCTCTTCAGCTCTCTGAACAGCAACTGGGTGCTAGGAATGGCTCCAGGAAGGATGGTGAGCCTGGCTGTGGGAGTCTGGTTCAGTCTGTGTTGTTCAGTCCCAGGAAAATGTCCATCTGCTTTGGCAAAACCAGAGATTGGTGTGTGCTGGAAAAAAACACCTCTAACGCACATACTCACTAAAGAAAACTGCAGCCAGAGGCCTGTTGATGTTGCACGGGGAGTTACTCAAATGCAGACCAGCATTAACTTAGCATTCCAGGAGTTAATATCACTCCAGGCAATTTATTGCTCTCCAATATTAAAGCTGCTGTCCTTACGAAAACAACAGCATGTGGTAGCATCTTATGTTTTCTGTGGTTAGCTGAGCTACCTCAGACAAGCTGTTTTAATAAAGTCAAATTTGTATTCATGTTACAATGAATGATAGTGCTGAAGGAGCTATGAAAATTAGAACCTCCTCTTCTGGGAAGCCAAGTCTTCTCAGCTCTTGCAGGATCTGTTGCAGCACACGGCACTAGCCCAGGAAATGTTTTATCACGCAGTCATAAAATAACTGGTTCTTAGTGTAAATGTTTACTAGGAACAAAATTAATCTTGTGCCTTCATTTTCCATGGAGAGGATGTGATCAGGTAGAATAATCCCAGTCCTGCTTCTCCCAGCAGACCAGTAGATCCTGCTTGGGGTCTTTGATATTTGCTCTCCCGGCCCCACAGCCTTTGCTTCTTCTCTTCTTAGAAGGCTGTCTTCACCATCCAGCATGGGAAATAAGGGATGCAACACTATATATACTCATTCAGAGTCACAGAACACCTGCTCCTGAACCACATGTAAAGAAAGAAGGGAAAAAATCTTCTTAAAAAAATTAAAAATCAGATGAGGATAGCTTAATTAAAAGAAAAACGCAAATGAAATCACACCAATCAATGGTAGTTCAACTCTAATTGAATTTTATCGTCAGCAGAGCTGCTGTTGTTTTTCCCTTCCTCCCAAAATGAGAAGCTCTGGAAAGGAAATTTCCCTCATCAAATTTCACTTTCAGTTGAATTAGTCTGGAAATCTTTTTAATAAAATAAAAAAAAGCAACCTTGACAGAAAACTTTAATTCCAGCCAAGGCCCTTAAACCAACCACCCTGTGCCAGACAGTTCAGTGACAGAACTGGAGGGTGTCAGCACTAATCATCTGCCCCTGTTTTCTGAGGGTAAATTTGGCATCTGTCTCCAAGCTGAAGAGAAGAGGCCCCGGAGTCCTCCAAGGAATTGGATTGTAATTCTGATGTGATGGCATCAACTAATTAGCAGCTCTAACAAACCTCACCTCCAGCCCCTCTCTGGATTTTTCTTCAATTATGGTTAAGAGTGCAGCCTGCAAGGAGGGGAGGTGAGGTGGGGGGAGTTGTCCATAGCCACTGAAGGTTGCACAGCTGCATAGAATAAAAATGACTGCAGTATTTAATGACACTCCTGTTTAATTCTGACAAACAGGAGCATTAACATCCTGCAAATAGGGACAAATTAACATGGAGGATACTGAGCAAGACAAGCCCCAAAGCCCCTTCTCTGGCCCTTTGCACAGAACTAAATTTTACCAATACCAATGTTAGGAACTTGTCAGCCTTTGACTATGATTACTCCTTCACATATGGGTGTGACTATAAATATATCATTTCCTTGAGGTTTTGCTTTATTAAAATTCTTAACTGTAGAGGTTTTCTGGCTGCACTCTTTTCTCATATATATCACACAAAACAGCAAATACTGTTTACCACAAGAAGAATAATCACTTACATGCCAAAGGCAGAAAACACTTCAATTGCTACTGTCCTCAAAAGAGTGTTCTGTTACGCTCTGAAAGTTTGGCTGATTTTTTTTATCCCTTGGTGGCATTGGAAAATTCTCCCATTGAAACCAGCGTAGTCCGTTGAAATCACAGCATTTCCCAACTGCCATAAAGAGACGTTATTTTAGAAACCCCATAAAATCGCATAGAATTTTACAAACACCATAAATGTGGCCATGGAAAGAGTGAAAAATGTTCAAAGTGTGGTTCCATCTCTCCCAAATAACTGTGACACCCCTGTCACAGTACAAAGCTTTGGAACGGTTATATTGCCACACATAGCAATGTAAAGCACAGATGATGACACAAACAAATGCTCAGTGCTGACACTCAAAAGAGCAGCTGTAAAAAATAGCAGTCCATGATAAAAAGCACAGCATCAGCCAGTGACTTTATGCAAAATATTATTTACTGTACAAACATACTGGGCTGCAAAATATAGCTAATAAAATAAGTGATTTCCCTGCCTGCTGCTTCCAAAATCACTCACAGACTCCAGTAGGCACAGTTCCCTAGGGGTGATGGAAAGAATTTTCTAGCAGTTGACAATAAACTCTTGATGAATTTTTTTCTGTTTTGCTGGCAGTGAAGAGCCACCCTTGACAACCTGATTTTAACTCACTAAACTCATTACAAGGTCCCACCGTAAAAAAAATTAAAAGCAGACACTCAGTTGCTAAATAAATCAAACAGATTACACCTCCCAGAGACAGGACCTGTTCCTCCAGCTCCAAAGTAGCCAAATGGTGTGCCAACATTTTAATGCAGCACAGAGCACTGGCATGGGTCATGCTAAATGCCACCTCAGAGCGAAGGGATGTGACAGCTGAGGTGTGCTGAGTTTTGGCCAATGCAGAGCAATAATGTGGTGAGACACCAGCCAGGTTCATCCTGCAAGCTACTCAGGCACACCAGCCCAGGAGCTGCACCTCAGCAAAGTACCCTGCCCTTGGGGTGCGGCAGATGGAGAATCCCCAGGTATCCCACAGGCGGCTCCCTGAGCACTGTGCATGCCTGTGTCACACATACATCCTTCCTTACTCCTGTCTCACATGCACTTGGAACGAATAAAATCTCTCCCTGCATGGACCATCAATTTTGAGACATATGTGCCAATAAAGATCGCCTTGAAAAAGCTCTGGGAAGATCAGGCAGGCCTCACAATTTCTCTATTGACAATGACGAATTTTGCTACCTAAACACAAAACCAGAAGAAAACCTTCTGGTGATGTCCAGACCATGTAAATTCTGAACAGAAATAAAGTCCTTTTCCTTGGCTGATTGCCAAACGATCTTGTTTCTTAACAAGTTTGTATTCACTTTCATGGGACATCATCACTCTGTTCAAGGAAGCCTTTCACCAGAGAGCCAAGCTCCAGACTAGGAGAGGAAGAGGTGCACATGTTAGGAAGAGTTTCCCCCCACCAGATCTTTCCTACAGAAAGGCAGTCTGCATTCACCAACCACACAAATTTGGAAGCACTTTACACAATTTGGATTCTGAATTCCTTCCACAGTGATCACATTCTGGCACCCCTGTATGGGCACAGATCCCTGAAAAGAGGGGACAGCTTTGGGAAGCACCTGGACTCCCCAGAGATGCACGGCACATCAGACATGGACTGCCACCCACTGCTCCAACTCAGCTTTTCTCCACAGAGAGCTGCCTCACCTAGGAAAATAATTGAAGGATCACAACATCATAGAATGGTTTGAGTTGGAAGGGGCCTTAAAGATCATCCGGTTCCAACTCCCCTGCCATGTGCAGGGACACCTTTCACTGGACCAGATTCCTCAGAGTCCCATCCAACCTGGCCTTGAATACTTCCAGGAATGGAGCATCCACAACTTCTCTGGGCAAGAATCAAAATATCTGAAACACACTGAGGTGCTTCATGGTTTCCTACAAAGGCTCACAGAATTTCCCTGGTGTAAATTAACTGTGACATTTCAGGCAGAGTCTCCTGGGAGCACTGAGAAGGTAGCATAGAACAAGGGGACAAAAAAGCTTGAGAAATCCAAGCACAAACAAAGCAATATCCTTTCTGGATATTCTTTCTCACACAAACTCCATTTTGTCCACTTGGGAGTTCCTTTGTTAGTTGTGTTTTGTTTTTTCGCTCTCCTTGTTTTAAAATGCTGACACATTGACAGATGCTTCCCATATATTTCCATCCTATAGTGTATTAAAACTTGATGCTGAAGCAGCTACAAGTCCTTTCAAGGGATTATTTCTTTCATTGTTACACCTGGGTCATCTGGAAATCTAAGGGGGGAAAGCAACGTTCTCCACCGGCTCTCTGATTAAAATGATTTGTCTTGCCACATCTTGCAGCATCACAATGAGCAGAATTCCACCGCCCTGTGTGGTGCAAGCTCCTGCACAAGTCTCTGCTAATGGCTTCTTTTTCCCTACCACGAATGGCTTCAAAGCCCCAGAGTTTTCTCCTTAGGCTGGAAAAATATCTAAGCCAAACTGAGATGGAAGCAACACCTTAGGTAAGAACTATATTAAAAACTCAGAGCAACTTTGTTCTCTCTTATTAGCTGCGCAGTGCAAAGGCAGCGCCTGGGCTGATGACAGCAGGAATGTGTTCATTAACCAAAGGCATCACGGTTGCCTTCCTATTGCTGAGCTCTGCAACTCCCACCCACAGTCAATGCTGCTTCAGAAGCAGAGTCTAATCTAAGCTTTGCCCCATTTATCCTAATAAAGACTAAAGATTTATCTTACTTTTTACATTACCTTTTTTTTCTTTGCGGCAAAATTCAGCTGAAAATCTTGATCACTTTAACACTTGCTCTGAGCAAGCCCACCATAATGACAATGCTCACATGCCAGTCAAAATGCCATGGAGGAATAAAACAAAACCATGGTGTTCTGAGTGATGGAATTTTCCTTTGCAAAAGAAATATTTTACCAGGTGTTGCCCCACATCTTGGGTTTCCTGCCATGTGAAAGGCCATTCAGTCTGATATTTGCCCCTCAGCGTTAGCAGAAATTGTATGCAATGCATCTGTGTCTCCCCACATACCAAGAAACACATGCCAAACACAGTCTGGCCCAGAGCCATCCTACTTCTTGATAGACGCTGTTCCTAAATCTCTCCTCTGGAAAGGCAAAATGCTTGGAGGGGACTGGCAGTCATCGGAGAAGTTTGGTGCAAGGTCACACACTGTGAGCATTGCCAGTAACAGACACACCCCCCAGTCTTTGCTTTTACATTCCCTGAGCAGCACCATGCACAAGCTGTGATCCTACCTCAGAGCCTGGCTTCACTCCTGCCCCTTTTTGCCATTTCCCTATACTGAAAAAGGCAGCTACACAGGCCAGTGCATGTCTCTCTGCTTCCGCAGGAGGAAGGTGCTCCTGTACCTGACAGCACTACCCTGCTCTGCCCATTAGGTGAGAAAATGAGGAATAGAAAACTCGTTTCAACAAATTGCTCATAGCATAGGTTTTACTACCTGGGACCAGCTCAGGAGAATCCCAGCTCCCCCTCAGGCCAGCTGGCAGAGTGGGTGCTCATGAGAAAATGCAATTTAGCAATGACCTGCACATACCATACACTCCATGAGGAGCTGCACTTAAAACTCCTCAGCGGTGCCAGGGTATCAGGAAATAAAGGGTGCAAAATACAAATATTGTGGATTTACACAGAGGCTGGGGACCATTGCCAAGGTGGAAGGAGTACCTGGCAACCATGTCCTCCTCCTGAAGGAAAGCACCTCCCAAACCCTCTGAGAAGACCCAACCTATTCAAAAGCTGCAGAAAGCCACCTAGTCCCATAGGCTGGAAACAGGTATCTGACTGACGAGGCAGGCCAGCAGCCTTTTCATTTACTTTTTTTAATCCAGCCACCTGCTTCATGACCCCAGTTCTGCACTGTACACGTGAGATGGGAGCAGAGAGACCTTTCTGCTGTCTGCCTGAGACAATCAAGTCATTTAGCAGCAATTAGCCTCCCAACCAGCTTAGCTCATTTACAATTACGCTATGGTTCCTGACCACTCTGGAGTTCCAAGACGTTGTTTAAAGGAAGGTCATAAACCAGTCTGGGTTTTGGTGGTGCTGAAATAGGGCATGGAGCTAAATAAGGAAAAATTATGTGGCCCATAAAAAGGTTTAACCCTCAAGTGTCACAATGGAATCCACAATGTGAGATTTTAGGGACAAGTGAGAAACATCACCACCCTTTCCGAATCAAGTAATACAGCATGAACAGCTAACTGATGTTTCTAACTTCTGCTTCTGTGTCTGCACAATAAGAAAAGTTTTCTTGTCTTCCTTAGTAAAGAAAGGGGTAATGTTTTTCATTCCCTGAGAAGCAGCACTGTATAGTACATCGTTAGTGTTTGCTATCAGTGTGGTGCTATTTGCATTCATCTATCTGGTATTTTTAATGCATTGGGATACCAGGACCCCTGCCGGAGCTGTGGCTGGCGCTTAACCTCATGTATTAGGTACAAATTCAGGCTCTTTCTATGGGTCAGGCAAAGACATGGGCTCCATTTCATTTGCTCTAAACCACCTTATGCAGACTCTTTCCTGACTGCAGGGGGAGTTAATTTTTGTAGGCTAAACTGACCCGCTGCAAATCCACCACAAAGAGCCCTGCAGACAAGGGGATTAGGTATCTGCTCTCTGATCCATAATGTTTTCTTGTTTTCCCCTTGCCAGTGTGGTGTCCCCCTTATGTGACATCTGTCAGGCTAGGAATTAAAACCAAGCCCTAACATCAGTAGCCCCGGTTTTCATCACTGATCTCCACCTGCAGGTTCTGATGCCTACAGTGGTACGAGCTGGGCTGATAAGGTCTCATCTCTTGTGCTGTCAACAGCTTGCTCACTGACTCATGACGTCCTGGGGGACAGTGGGGATGTGGATAAAATTCGGCAACCGATTGTTAATCTGCTTCAGTTGATGCTAAATTTGTACTATAAACATTTGCCCTGAGTGCATGAGCCATTGTGCACGCGGTGCTTTTACTTGCCTGTTTGTGAAGCTGGAGGAGCTGTTTTGTCCCAATTGCCTCATGCAGTAGGGGAGCTGTTCATTTGGGGAAATGAGGCTACCTGGAGATCCCAGAAGGATGCAAACTGTAGATGGTTTTGCTTGTCTTCTGCTCCCAGGGTCCAGTCTCAGGGCATCTGACTGCACTGACAAAGCTTGTAGTCAGCTGCAAGACTTTTCCAAAGGAGGGCAAAGACATGTATGAAAAAAAGATGGCAGAACCAGAGGTAGGTAATCAATGTTAGGAGGCAAGTAATTTTGGGGTTAACCAGATCCCTGACAAATGCAGGGCCAGTCTCTCTGTTGCTTTGCAAGGCCATAGTTCTGTCCGTACCAGTGCAGTTCAGTTCGCTTGAACCCTGAAAACTGGGCTCGGGATCTTTTCTCAGTAAACTGTCCTCTCTAGATTTACCCTGCTGCATCAGAAGCCCAACCCACTGATCTCCCATCGCAGGCAGGCAATGATTCTTGATCTGTGTGTCTCTCAGCTGAGGATCCTCTTCAAACAAGGTTCGAAGGTGTTGCAGCCAGGAGCACTGACATGTAAGGGAGGACAGCACACAGAGGGAGGCACCAAGCCCCTCCACACAGCCAAAATGCTGACCTTCTCTGCCTTCCAGAGAACTCGCAAGCCTGCTGGGTGTCCAGCACCACTTCTTTGCGGGCAAGACTGCATAAATTCTCAGAAGAGGTCAGCATGGGGCAATCCACAGACATGCCCTTTTTTTCCAGCCAGTGACTCTGTGCTTACTTTCTGTCCTTGAGAAAGAGCTGGGCAGTGGAAAGCAAATCACACCAGGAATTAGAACTAAATGAAGAAAGAAACAGCACTGAGCATAAGAAAGAAAGGGAAAAGACAGAGGGAGCAAAGCAGGTGAAAATGTAACACTGCTAATGTGTTAACTGCCACCAGAACTAAAGCTTCTTCTGATTTTTTTTTTAAACAAACCCCCGAAAGAACAGCCTGGCAACATGAGAAACCAAGCAAAATAGGGATGCCATCCTCACTTTGGCCAGTGATAGGTTTCAGCACTTTTCTAAGCCCCTGTCTTACCACAGTGTCCTCTAAATCACCTGGTAGCCCATCAGAAATCTTCTCCGGGCAGCTTATTCCCTGCTGCGTATTAGTGCAGAGGACAACGTGGGAAAGGATGACACACTCGTATGCACTGAAGGACTAATTGGCTGTTTGCTGGGGAATTAGCCATTTGGCTGCCTGCTTCAGCACACCAGCCATCCCAGAGTATGGAAATATCACAACACCAAAATGGCAGCCTGTTTCGGTAAGAGCACAGGACATTTAGATATGTTTTATGCACATTATTATGACAGGGAATCTCTTAAATTTCCAGGAGAAATACGAGTTTCTGATTGGTCTTGAGGAAGTGGTGAAATTTCTTCAGATAGGGCAGTAACAGGGGCTTGTTCGGGAGCACAGCCTTGAGTCTCTGGAAGTAGTTTAGATTGCCAAGGTTAATTAAGTTAAAAAGTGCCAAAGACCATGAAATGCTAAAGTTCTTGTGTTGCACATATCATAGCTATCACCTTTCTGCTAGCTTGATGAAGAAATTGAGTTATTTTTTATTGAGAGGAGGTACACTCTGTTTAGTACCTCTCATGCCGTCTAATAATTTGTTCTTAAAAAAATAATTACGAAATGAAGCATAGGGCAAAGTTATCTTCTTATCCAGTGAGCAACCTTATAACTTATCTGCCCCCATCATTAGGGCAAAGTTCAGGTGGGATGTTAAGTAATGCAGCAGCAGAAGCAGAACTAACAACGGCTGTGGGGTTCCTACCTTGTTCCTGTCTCAGTGCCTTGGGCTGGCACCACATGGCAGGTGGGACCTGGAGTTTAAAGTCAGCCACCTGATGTGCTTCATGCAACTCCTGAGGCCTAGCTTTAGTAGCTTTTATTATTACACCGACAAACAACAGAGGCACAAGAAGACGGGCTCAATCTCTTAAGAACCGAGAGTGTGTTTTATGCTTTGGCATGATGAAGACATTTTAACACAGTTGTTGCCCAACTTAGAATGGCTACATGTAGTAAGAAGTAGCTACTAGAAAGTGCTGCTTGCTAGAAACGGCAGAAACTGCGATATAAGCAATATACTTATAAGTATTTTAATGATAATTAAAAGTCTAAGTCATTTTGGTGGAGCACTAGATGCCAATAAAAATAGACCCCAGGCTTGCTTGTACCAGGAATTTCCACTTAGGTAGTGCCAGTGGTCTCCATCTGTGATACATCATGTGTATCATGTCTCAAGTGAAAAGTTTATTCACTCTTCATTGGGCTGGAGTAGCACCATACAGAAATTTGGATTCCTGTTGTCTCTGCAGGGACCTTTTCAGCCAGCTCTCACTACTACCCACTGAACAACTTGACCTGTACTTCTGCGCTTCAGAAGTAATAAACCTGAACAAGCCATGAACTCAAAAATACAAGTGGAGCTGCTGAGAGCAGTTCTGCTCTTTCCTTAGTGGTATCATGTCAATAGGGGATTTGTTATTTGTCGTAGGAAACTGCCAGGAAACATATTTAGATGCTGAACTTCTGAACTTCTCCTTTCACCTGTGTTTGAACCCTGCTAAATGATTTTACAACTATTATTGCTTTACAACCCACGACTGTAAATTCTTCCATTAGATTTTATTACTTAAGGATAAAAATGTGTGCCTGGGGTTTGTATTTATATTTAATAATATGTGTATGAGCTCACACACGAAGTGACTGATAGATAAGATAGAAGGCAGAAAACGGCGGTTTGCATCTGAGAGCTGCGGCATCCCTCACTGGGAGCCTGTGACAGGGCTGCAGCGGGGAGATCTGAGACACTCAATCCCGAGTCACCTCCCCAAAAGGTCCTTGGAGACCGGGAATGCTTTGTCCTGGAAAAGGAAGAAAATACCAGTTTTTCCAGCCTCAAGTAATAAGAAAATTATTACTATGGCCCTATAAAATCTCTGGAATGTTTAAACGTACCATTTATAACATGAGTCCTTTGGTTTTGTTTCCTTCTCTGAGGCTATAGGTCTAACAATTTCAAGCTTTCCTCCATCTTTTGAAGGGCTATGCTTTCTTTTAATTTTTTGACAAACCCTGAGACTATGCTATAATAGCAGGACTCAACGGGCTTTATGAGGAAAACAAAGAAATAAACATTGTAAACAACTGGGATAAAAATTATGGGAATTGATATCATCAAGTTCTTAATGTTTCTTCTACATGCACTCACTGTCTCTCATATGATGAACTTTGGAGAGACAAAGCTGTTTCCTTCTTTTGGTTTCTTTATTCCAGCTCACTTTTTGTGGGTTGTTTCCCATCAGAAATATCAAGAAAAGGTAAAGTTTTCTAGCAGGCTCTAGCTAGGGAGAACTCAGAGTGCTGGAGAGAGAATTTTTTACCTCCTGCTCCTTCACTTGTCAGAGGGCCAAACTGTTGCAGGGCACAGAGGGGAGCCCTGGACAGGAAAGCAGAGGCAGCTGCCTGGAGCACACTGTGTGTTGGAGTCACAGACAAACAAGTAGGGAGTGCAGGGAGAGCACAGAGACCCAACAGCCTGAGAGCCAGACACATCACAGGCTAAGCCTTCGCTCTTCTGACAGGGATTTTTCTGCTGCTGGGACAGGGCTAGTTTTGCCTCAGGACGGCTTGACATCTTTCAAAGGCCTCCACTTTGCCTCCTTAAAAAGTTGTCTGCGGGGGCTCCAGCCAAAAATACCCACTTCTACTGACAGAAGACCAAATGTCCTGCAAAGGTCTCAAAGAGCTCACTCGGGAGGGAGGTCTAAAGTACAGAGAAGCTCAGCTCCAGCCTGAGAAATAGGTAGCTGGGAAAGAGGAGGGAGAAGGGTTTCTGCTCTTCCCAGAATAGTTCTCTTATTTCTGCCAACACTTCTTTGAGATAAAATTAGGTTGAAAAAAAGAAAAGGGTTTGCATACAAGGTTTAAAAGAGAATAGCAACTCCAAGAGAGTAGGGAAATCCCACTCCCTGATGGAGAAAAAACACTTAAGAAAGGACAGGAGTCTGGATAGACACTGAAAGTTTGGAGAGTGATTCAGGGTATTTCAAATTCACCAGCATGGCTCCTGTTTCAGATGATACAGAACTTGTTTTTCACAGTTGTGCTCCTGTTTCTCCACCTCATCTGTCTCCATTACTCAGTTGTTCCAAGTAAAACTCTAAAGGTTTTGCTCTGCAAAATGAAGAATGGGTTTGGAAGATCCCAAAAGACAAAAAATGTGCATCGATAGCATTTTTTAAATGGTATTATCACTCTGCTCTAACAAAGTTTAAGGCAATTAACTCCCTAAGAGCCTCAGGAGGCTGATTTCCCCGATTACTCAGCCAGAGGGAATGTCATTGCAACTGCAGCAATTAATTAATTAATTCACACCAATTGATTGGAAGAGTCACTCCATTATTAAGCCCTTGCTTCAGTCTCTTGTCACTTTTCTGACACTGCTGGGAGTTTTTTTAAGGATTTCATGGGGTTTTGCTTCAGCTGGAAGGCAGACTCCTTTTAACAGTTACAGTCAAAGCAATATGTCAACTGTTTCCTTTTCCAAGGATGAAAAAGCCTGGGCACACGTATTAGGTGACCACCAAGTGTGCTCAGATAGTGCAACTAAGCCCTTAGAAACCGGGAAAAGCCAGCTGTTTTTGGCTGCTTGTCCAGATGGGATTGATCAAACCCACCCATGATTTCTCACCACAGCAGCACAGGGAGCAATGTGATGGCATCGTGGCCAGATTCAGCCCTGCTGCTGGAGGCATTGCCTCCTGCAGACAGTGGATTTTTCTGAGACAGCAGGGTGGGAAGACAGAGCGCCCCATCCACTGCCCAAAAGGTTTGGAAAACGTGAGGAGCCAAGCTGGTCAGACTGGCCAGTCTGGGTGGCAAGGACATCGGCTTTCCCTCAAGGGTCAGCAGAAGGATGGGGCCTTTATCTCCAAGCTCTTTGCTTCTCTACGCTGAGCTCTGACTATGCTTTCTTACTCTGGGAAGTTATCTGAGATGCACAGGCAATTGTCTCCTGCCAAGAAATAGTGGTGACAGGACTGCCTGCCATAATTTCTCTCTCTCATCCTTTCCCACACTGATGGCGGGTTTCAACTTTTTGGGCTCTTTTCCATTTGCTGTCAGATTTCTTTGGTGTATAAACAGGTTTCTTTGGTTTTTCCCTGGCAGAAAAGGACAGCACAGGGAGCACAGGCAGGAGGGATGTCCAGTCCTGATGCAAGCACTCTCCCAGCGACATCACCACATTGCCAAGCTGCGATGGCTCCAGGCTGGGCAAGGACTATAAGGAATAAAAATACAGTGCACTTCCACTGGCTTTTGGGTATTTTTTTGCAAGCATGCAAACAAAACTGTTTCCCTCTAAATTTTCTCCAGACAGGCATACTCTGTACATGAGTGGCACGACTGGAGAACCTGTCTGGTCCTGTAGCGCCTGCTTCTCCTCATCTGGCAGCTGGAGCCCTCCTCAGGATCAGGCAACACTGCAGGAAGCCTATCAGACAAACACCACAGACTGTCCTACAGGTCTCACAGTGGCTCACAGTCCAATGGTGATTGCATTCAGACTGCACAAGGCTCACCCACTGCTCCATGAGGTTCTGTCTGGTTTGTGTTTCTCCTCACAGCCCCAGCTGTTCATCTCCACACTCCTGCCCTTACCATCCCTGGTAACTTTGGCAGGGAGGGCAGGGGGCCCGTTCTCCAGTGGGTGAGCCTTCCTTAAAACCTTTGGAAAGCCATACTGAGAAGGGTCCCTAAAAGTCCCAGAAATTATGGCCCTGCCATTTCAGGAAAATGACAAAAACTATCTTCCCCAAAGTCGAAGGGAGGTGACAAAGTGGCCTAGACACAAGAGCAGCAATTCCATGTGAGTTCTGCTCTTGGCACAGCCAGGAGCTGGGAACCACTCCTGTGTCCCAAAGCACAGCCAGAGCTATAATTCTCTGCCCATAAACTAGGCCCCTTGCTTTTTCCCTCTGTGCTGGTGCAAAAGGACAGCCATGAGGAGGAAGAACTGTACCAGTCATAAAAGGAATGCCTCAAGAAGATGCCTAATGATGTCAGCCCGACTTCACACAGAGTTGTTTGTGAGCAGTCTGTATGATGCTACAGCTGTGGCGGTGATGATTCATAGCAGGGTTTAATCCAGGCTTCTTCATTGCCATCCTGTGAAACTGTGTTAAGCTACTCGCAGCTTAAGTCTTTCCTTGTAGACAGCACCAGGGACTAATTAGTCCTTTTGAATGTAATATGTCAGTAAGTGCTGAGCTCCTTACTTATGACTGACTCGGCTCTGATTGATGCACAAAAGCCTCTTCCATGGCAACAGCATCAGGCACTAGCCAAAGCTGCACTGACTGCTGCTGGTGACGGTCCCACTCCAAAAGCCAGTTCAAACTTCCCCAGTGCCCTCCTTCCTCAGTTGTCTGCAGGGCCACTAAGTCTCCAGATTAGCCAGTCTGCATTGTTGTGTCTATTCCTAGTAAGAACACCAAGCCTGTGTGAATAAAGCTGACCTGCAGTCCAGGAATAGCACATGAGCCGTAGTCACAAGGAGGCAGTGACAAGAATGAGTTAAAATAATGTCAGCCTGGGAATTCCCATCTCTGGCAGTGACCTGTTGTGTGTTCTTGGACATACGTATTTCTACTTCTCTTGACATGGTTTCTCTCAATTTCATGCTGTGTCTCTTTTGGTCTCAAGCTCTTTAAGGTGAGGACTGTCTCCAGCTTTGGGCTTGTAAAGCTCTTAATGCAACTTGATCTTGACCAAATTCTCCAAGCACTCTAAGTAATAGTAATCTATTCATGGGGCTGTATAAACATCAACCATTTTTTTCCATCCTTTACAGAAGAAAGGTCGCCACACAAGGGTTACACTGCGCACTTTGAGGTAGGGTTGTATTTCAGGATGCTATCATTATACTTAATTGATCATTCCTTCCACACCAAAAAAAAGGAGTCCCTGCTCTTTTAATCTAACCCACTGTATTTGTCATACTTGCAAACCCTGTTTGCTGCATTGTCAAAAGCTATAGTTAATTTTTATCTTTCTATATCATAATAGAACTTGCAAACATCCATTACAGAGCAGGACTCCTGTGCTGTTGCATGAGTACAGAAAAAAAAAGCAGTCTTTGCCCCAGAGAGAGACATAAGTGGTTATAAAAACAGTGATAATTCATTCTTCTAACACTTTTGCGAAGTAAGCAAGTATAATTATCAACCTCATTTTACAGATGGGGAAGTATGTCACAGAAAGGTTAAGTGATTTATCTAATATCATGAAGCATGTCAGTGACAAGAAAAAACTATAACTCTTGATCCTAGACCCAGACACAGTTCTCTAGCCTATAAAGAAGATCTTTAGCAGCAAAACCAGAAAGGAGGACCAGAATTACTGAAACAACTGTTTTTAAAATGCTCAGCTATTTTTGAGACAGAAAACTATGAAAGAAGAATTTCCCAACATTACTTTAATCTTTTGTCAACAATTCAAGTCCCTGAGCTGAGAAATCTTGCATTTCCTGAAACCGTTCCCAAAAAAATCACGTCCCCTCGATGTGTTGCTTTTTTTTTATTACTCAATTTTCCTCATTTCAAAACATCACCTCTAAAAATATTAACATAAAGTAGCAAATGTTTAACCAGATTTTTGTTTCACATTTTTCCTGGATAGACCCAAGCAGCCACTTGTGCTCTAAGAAGCATTTCTGAGATGTGAACCCACGTGGGGTCAGCTAGAGTCAGCCCCCAGGGCGAGTCTGGTCCCTTCCCTGTGCCTGATGTGATTTCCTGCATGGAGGGAGGAGACCCTTTCCCACCGCTGCCACAGGTAGCCTGGGAGAGGGACAAGCTGGTGCTGAGCTCTGCACCACCGCTCCTTTGATGAGACACCTTGAGGGTCCTGTTTGAGGTCTAGGACCTCTGGGCAGTGGGCTCCAGAGCAGCATTCCCACACCTGGTCAGGCACCACGTTCTCTCCAGCTCAGCACTGAGCTGTGCTGCAGCCCCTGTCCTTGCAAACAGGCTCTGTGTCCTCAGCCTCAGGTGTGCCACCACCACCTGGGAGGGTTATTTGTGCCTCCTTTTTCTTTGTAGCTGGCTGTCATCCTAAATTCAGCTGGCAGCGAAGCCACAGACACTCTCCTCCAGCTTCAGGCCACAAAGAAATGTTTGTCTGTTTTCTGAAACATGATTAATATTTAACTTGCCCAAAGTAAGATTCCAGTGCAGCTGGCAGATGTGAAACCTCAGGTGTGGCCATGGCAAGGCACCCCATTCCAGCTGCCCGGCAGAATGAGGGCAGGCACTAGCCCTGAGGTGCCAGCGTGCCTTTCCTGCATGCTCACAGCTCCATTCCAGCTGGAGAAGTTTCTCTGGGAAATGGAGTCCAGCAAAGTCTCCTCTGCCACGTCCCCCAAAGGGCATCATAGCTGATTCCCTCTTTACCTTTTCACCTCTGTTTGCCCTGTTTGTAATGTGGAGTTTATGATGTAATTATATCTCACACAGCTGAAATTGTCCCCTTATCACCAGACTGATTACACTTAACAAGGCATAAACTCCCTCTCTCCTTCTCTGCCAGGAGTCCAATTTTAAGCTCTAATTGTTTTATAGGCCTTTTGCACTCAGGAGAAAGAAAAAAAAAAGGAGAAAAAAAAGAAAAATTAGTTGCCATTTACACATGTTGTGTAAGGCACATTTTTCACCCTCCCATCCACACAAATGCCTCTTGGGGACTGCCCAAATGACCAACAGCCCAACAGCTTATATGCCTCAGTGCTCTCCTAATGATTGCTAGAAGCCTCAGCTTTTCCCTGTCTCAAGTACAAATTGTTTCTTGGAGGTGAGCAGCAAAGGCCCCTTTCCAGGGCAGGAGTTTCTGCTCAGGGTCACCAGCAGCTGCCTGCTGGCACATGGGGCTGGTGACAAGCCAGAGGACATCGAGCTCTGCTCAGACCTCTGCCTGCAAGGGCTCAGCAAGGGCACCTTGTCTTGGGCTATGGGAAGGCATGCAGTGAGTTATTGTGGCTCAGCTAGGACAGCCTGAGTGATTTCTGGCTCTCTAGGAGAGTGGCCTTGAGATTGTTCACAAACAGCAGCCAGGTTATGCACTGGGCAGTCCTTCTCAAAGCATTCTCCTTTTGATGGGAGAATCCTGCTTCCCATTTTCCTCTTTGAAAAAGGAGGACACATGGTGTTAGCCACAGACACAAGGCATCATGGTGTTACTGCCATTTACTATCTTGTTCTAAGCAATACAGCCCAACAGATTTGTTGTTTTCAGGAGGAGATTTGCCAAAAGAAAAGGGGCAATGTGAAAAGACAGCACCTGAGGAAGGCAGAGAAGAAGGCAGAGGAAGCAAGAGCCCACAGGGTGAACTTTTCCGGCATTAAGGACAAGGCTCACTGCCTATCAAGTTGCCCATGCTCTTTTTTAATAGCAGTATTCTGCTCACAGCCTGTATCCACTGGTAGCAGGTGGTGTGCAGGTTTCTAAGATAAGTTTTTGGTCTTTTTGTGCATGTACAGCACCTTGTACAGTAAGAGTCTTGCCACCTGAGGAGAGATCCTGCTGAAATACAAGAGAGTGGGACGTGACCCAATACTAAGAAAAAGAACTTGTATAAGGACTAGGTGGACCATCAAAATAAGCAGGTGAGAGATCTCTGCAGGGAGTACAATTAATGGCATTTTCAGAGTACAGAAGTCCATGCTGACAATCTTCTCTCTCTCATCTGGCTCTTTTCCAGGTCTTTTTGGCTGCTAGAGCTGGCTTATTCCACAGTATCTCTTTTTTTTCCTTTTCCCTCCTTCATTCCCCAAGCTCACTCGGCCCTAGGGATTTTTAATGCCCTATTTGCAGTCCAGGCAAATGGTCTTTCATAAAATCCCAGCCAGATGTCCAGCTGGTGAACAAATCACATAGCTCAATTGATTTCTGTGGAGCCATAACAATTTATAGCAGCTGAGGCTCTGGTCCTATAAACTGCAGTGAGCTTGGAAGGGAACTGCGAAGGGCTGCATACACCACAGGTTGAGGATGTATATTGGCATTTGGGGAACTGGGAAAGGTTTTGGAGATAAATGTAAAGCAAAGCTGAGGAGCACAAGCAGAGCAAGTGGGCTGCCAAGCGAGGAATACAGGAGCACTGTGGGATAGGAGCAATGGGAAATGATTGAGCACATCAGGGCACGCTGGCTTGCTTTCCTGACACACTAGCTAAAATTATTATGATGGGAAAAGGAAATGCACCAGATGCAGTTCTGCACACACTGGTAAGGAGGGAATTTTGTAGAGCAACTTGTGAGTTCTTAGAGTGGCAAAACAAATTCATGAAGGCATACATGTGGATGTAAAAGAGCACAAACATTGCCTGCAAGCCATGCCCGGTGGCATGTGCCCAGTAAGGGGAGCATCAGGAGGGGTGTTGCAGCAAGACTCTTATTGTTCCATTGTTTATTCTGGTTTTATTAATACCTTCATTAAAGATGTGGAATAGCTGGGGGGAAAGAGTAGAGAGGATATGAGAGTCTGCTTTCAAAGGCAGCCAAGGAGGAGAAATAACAAACTGGGAGCTGGAGAATTTGAAACAACAGGAAGAAATTACCCAAACAAAACATTAAGCTTGGAAAAAAAATGTAATTATCTGAGATCAGGGAGGGAGGAGGAAAATAACCCAAATCACAGGTGCTTAATGGGAAAGAGAGCTGCAATACTGGAGCACTAAGGGCTATAATAGAGGGCAAATTGCATATGACTTTGGCAAGACAGTGCAAGCCCCTTTTTTGTGCACAGAAGCACTGTATAGATTATGCAGCAGCAAGCCATGCTCTTCTTTCTCTACGGATGTCACACCTAAACTATTGTTCTCTGTTCTGGGCATTTCAATATCCAAAATCTATTGACACAGCAATATATATTGATTACCAGAACAGAGACATCTAATTACAAGAAAAGGTGGAAACAGCAAAGTTTGTACCAGTTCACTAAGCAGTGACTAAAAGTAAGTAGGATAATTTCTGATAAGTAGGCAGATATAAAAGAGGGACAGCAAAATTACTGGAAGGAAGAGAAACATAAGAAGGGATAAAGAAATAAATTAATTTAGAAAATCTCAGAAAACTTTACCAGGAAATTATAGTATGCTACTTGGTATAACATAACAGGTATCTCCACGGGAAGGCAGTGCATCTTTGTGACCTGGGCTGTTGTAAGGTGCCATAAATCACTAGAACGGTTTTGTAGGCAGCAGAATTTAGGGAAATTGACAGTTGCTTTTGCCAAGTTTTCCTGAAGTTTTGCAGACATTTATCTACATTTTAGGGGGGTTTTGCCTGATGCAGACCATCTACAGTTCCTTCAAATTCTTCTCAGGAGGTGGCATGAGCTGCTTCTTGTTAGGCGTTCTGCAAGGGGCATCTTCCAAACACCAAACCCAGACTCACCAGGCCTGCCTCTTTCCCATTAGCCTTGACCCTGTTGAACTGCTATTTTTTTCAGAAGCATTACATTTTCCCAACGCATCAATTAGAGGAAGAAAGAATGGCTGTGACATCAATTAGAGGAAGAAAGGCAGGGCATCCCATTTTACTTTCAATTGCACAAGACAGCAGAGGGTTAAACTGAAAGTGGAGTGAAAGAGAAGAAGTTGGCTTTATTCTTCCCTTCATACTCCCTGCTCTCCTCTTCATTTTGCTATTACAAGAGGCCAGAAGGACAGAAAAGCCGATATATTTCTTCCACTTCAGTTGATATGATCTGTCCCCAAGGGATTCCTCTACTTTGTATTACCACAGTTCCCAGGCCCTTCTTCCTCTGAGCTTTCCTTTTCCATTATTCCTCAATTACTGTGTCTGATAAAAAAAAATCAATTATTCCATTCAGTCTTCCCCAGACAGCTCCAATTTCAAAATGGACATGCCTAACCTGTTACCAATGTGTGCTAAGCAGTGCTGCTAAAGAGAAATCTCTTAAACCAACCCAGGAATCCAAAGCCACACACATACACACCCCATTTCACAGAGGATTGCACATTTTTGTAGCAGGTAGATTTATTTTTCCAAACGCAATGATCTGAACTGTCATGCAGGAAATATGAGCTACATTTCCTTTTCTCTTAGTCTTCACCCCTAATCCCCCCTCTTTTTTTTTTCCCATAATTGCCTGGAAATTCAGTAGCAGCTGGGTGCTCAGTTACAGGCAGAGCAGGGAACTCAGCATTAACTCAGCATGAACCCTGGAATTCTGGTAGCTCTGATTTGCTGCCAAGAGAAACAAATTACGTCCTGTTCTGCTAATAGGACTGTGTGTACAGAACATGATCTAGTAAGCAACAGCATTATCAGAGAAGTGGGAGAATCCTCAGGGCCATTTTAAGGATGTGCTGGTGCTTCAGTGGCAGGGTCCCATCTTTGATGTTGTCTTTGAAGAACACCTGGGACAACAGCTAACATATCTGAAGGCAGAATTGCAAATAAGTAGCAAATAATTAGTGTATACGCACAAAACAAAAAATGTAGCTCCATCTTGACTCTATAAAGCACTAATAACTGCTTTGATTAAATCTTAGTCTCACTTTGCCTTTCTAAAAATGCACAGAAAACTTGGAGCACCAGAAGCTGTAACACGTGTTGTCCTGCACAGGCTCTGTGGCCCAGAACTCTCTTCCCACAAAGCCTGCCCTGCACTCTGTCACTCCCTGAGGCAAGAGGCTTAACGTGACATGAATCCTTGAGGCCACAGAAATATATCATATATCAGGTCACCCAAGTATTGCAGATACCTCTTTACTGTATCATGGAAATAGAGGAGCAGAGACCTCTATTTTCCACGAACAAACTGATGAGTGATGTAGTGCCTCACATATGATCTCATCATTTTGCACCTATGTGATTTTGCATGTGTGCTTGCCTGTTGCACACATGGGGATTTACATTGCCAGTGAGGGCCCATCAAGGTACTGAGAGCCCTGCAAGAGGCCCCCAATTATAAGATAAACTACCTCACCTTACTTCAACACTGGTCTATGAAACTCAGTCCTGTGTATGACACCTGACAGTGGCTGTGACAGTCAACAAGCAGCTCTTCCTGCTTTCCCCGCTATGCCACTGGGTTTTAGGCACTGTTCATCTCTTATTGATCAGTCTGTTGACCATGACACTGGCTTGGAGACATCCTGGTTGCACAGGCAGCTGTACTGTCGCCTCTCCAGAGGACAATGTCCTGGTTTCAGCTGGGACAGAGTTAATTTCTTCCTAGTAACTGCTGGAGTGCTGTGTTTTGGATTTAGTATGAGAAAAATGTTGATTACACGCTCATGTTCTAGTTGTTGCTAAGTAGTGCTTACTCTAAGTAAAAGACTCTTAAATTTCCCATGATCTGCCAGTGAGGAGCTGCAGAAGAAGCTGGAAGGGGGAGCATGGCCAGGACAGCTGATGCAAAGGGATATTCCATACCACAGAACATCATGCTCAGTACATTAACAGGGGCAAGTTGGCCAGAAGGGGCTGATCACTCCTCAGGGACAGTCTGGGCATCAGTCAGCAGGTGGTGAGCAACTGGGTTGTGCATCACTTATTTCTCTCGTGTTTTATTCCTCTCTCTCTTTACATTACGATAATTATTGGTAGTATTAGTATTTATTAGTAGTATTATTATTTTCCCCTCAATTGTTAAACTGTTCTTATCTCAACCCACTATGTTTATCTTTTCTTTCCAATTCTCCTCCCTACCTGGGAAGGGGTGAGCGAATTGTTGGATGGTGCCAGCTGGGGTTAAATCTGTACACCAGCTGTGTCTCAGGTGCAGTGTCAACTGCCAGGCAGCACAAACAAAACCATCTCAAGGTGGCAGGTATGATATTTTTTAGGTTGGCTGGGAGACCTTGGGCCCTGGAGGCACTGGAGGGGGTTTGCTGGTGTTAGGTGGAATGCAGATGAAATGCAAGATTGGAAACTTAGCAGAAGGCTCAGGGACAAACATTTGGATTACAAAATGAATCACTTCAAATTTCCAAGGAGAAAGACTTCAAAGAGCCCCACCTACCCACCACTTTTTATTGGGGGCATGAGTTTCACAAATCAGCAATCATTGGCAACCGTAACCTGCAGGGAATACTTCCTTCAGATACAGCCATCCATAAAGATTTAGCATTAAGAGACATGGATATTTGCAAGCACCATCTAATTTTGAAAGCTGTCCAAACACCAGCGGCAGATGCATTTAGTCAGAAACTAAACTTTCCCACAGCTGCCCGGCGTGTCCAGCTCTTGTGCTGGATTTCCCTAAAGATATGGTTCAAACTGTGAAGCCACAGGCCTGATCTTGTAGACTGTCTCTGTCCTCTCATAATGGCCTTTAACTAGAAACATATATTTTTATGAAGCAAAACATTTCACAGAGCTTAAGAAGACAAGCTACAGCTGAGCTGCCCCACAGAAAGAGACATCATTGCAACCACACCATCGACAGACCGTGGCGGTAGCTCAGGAGCCAGGGCTGTGCACTGTGCTCATGCTGCCCACTGTATGAAGCTAGCCCCTTAGCCTCATTCCTCTGGCCACATCTTACTGCTGCCCTGACAATTCTCCCTCATTTATTTGTGTTTGTACCCTTTAGGTCCTGAAGTGACAGCTGTTGCAAGCAGCAGAAAGGCAGGAGAGAGAAGGAAGACCAACAGACCTGGAGAGACTGCATTCTGGAATGAAAAAGGAATCAGTTCCACCTTGGATGAATATTGCAAGGGGAATGTGCAAGGGGGAAAAAATAAGTGATCTGCAACAGATATGCAAAGGGAGGGAGGAAAACTCATAAAACAGTGAAACTGAAGAAGGCTCGGCAGTGACAGATCATAAATTCATATGCAAGCAGGCCATGAATTATGGCAATGACAAAAATCTGGAGGAACTTTGCCTCCACAGCCAGGCTGTGACTGTTGCAAAGGCAAGGAGTTGCTGCTATTAAATGCAAACTGGTCCTCTCCTCCTGCAGCCTCCCTTGCTGGTGCCAGCAGCGGTACTGGGCTGAGCCCTAGTCGTGGGACAGGCTCTGGTAAAAACCATCTCCAGCAGCAGTGGGAAAGGCAGTTTTGCTCTGTCCGTGGAAATCTGCCACAGCTGGACAGAGGAGACCTCTTGGGTGGAGAGCACCAGCTAGCCCTGGAGGATGAAGGCAGCTGCCTGGTTTGCAAAAGCCGGAGCTGACGACCAGCAGTTTACAGTTTCTGCAGCAGTAGGTCCCTTTCTTCCTGTCCCTGAAGTGCTGCAGGAGGTAATAGCTCTTTCCAGCCCGCCAACACCCAGAGCTGAGGGGTTATATTCTGCTTTCAACATCCAGCAGACAGAAACTGCCCAAAGTGAACAGAGTTCAGAGGAGAGCAGTAAAACATGTAAGGGTCAGAAGAGCTGATTTACAAGGGAAAAATAAAAGAACATATGTTTAGCTCAGCTCAACAATGACCGTGGGGAGATTACCAGACAGCTGAGAAAGATTTGAAGGATGCAGTCAAAAAAAAGGGATCTGGGGGTGGAGAGGGAAGGGAAGTAGCACTGAGAATGTCCACTAGAGATGGCTACAAAGAGAAGGCAACCACTGTCCCTGCCTAACAGAGATGTGCTGCTGTCATCCCCATCAGGTGTGGGCAGGCTGCCACGCTTCCCTGCCCCTACCACCTCTAAGCAAGGATGCCACCTCCCAAGAGACAAAGAGGGTCATTCCTTGTCTGAATTGACACTATGGACAATTCCTATAAAAACACTGACTTCACCAGAACTGAGATTCATCCTGCCTGACAAAAGCAGTTACATAATATTGCAGCAGTAAAATGCATCTCTCTTCAGACTGTGCCGATACTAGCAACCTTCCAGTTGTCATCCCACTGCAGAAATGTTTTGTTGAGACTCCTGGACTTCAGAGGAAATTGCCCAGAACATGTTTCTGGAGGAGCATTCTGGCTTAGCTAGCCTCAGTGCAAGGTGTTACAGCTGATGCTGTGTGTCTATGAATCTGCCCTTAGCATATGATAAAGTAGTTTGCCCAGATGTAAGAACAACAATACAAAAGTTGTTCCATGGATTTGCTTACCCTGCTACATATTCAACTGTTGTATATTCCAGAGGACATGGAGATATATTGCACCTTTTCCCAGTCCCCTCTATTTCTGGACCTGCTTACTGGCAATGAAAAGTAATTCCAAATGCATATACTGCTCATTTCAACTTGCTGCTTGTTGGCAAGAGCAAGCAAGCAGCCAAAAGCGTGCTGGATACCACTTTGCACAGGTGCCTCTCCATGAGCTGATGCCCAGTGGAGTGTGGAAGTAACTTCCGTGACACTTCCACCCTCCTCTGCTTGACAGTGCTCCCAGATTTCAGTCCAGCTGAACAGCAAACAAAAACATAACAGCAGGAGAGGGTTGGGATACTCACTTTGTACATGCTTTCTAGTCACATCACAGCTCTCATAGAACAGCAGAGATATTTGTGATTTTGCCCACTGAGTTATGTATTCCTCTCTGCTTCTGGAAAAAATATATGGTTGGTTGAGAACTCTGAGCTGGAAACAGGGGATTATGGATACTGGGGCAGATACGTAACAGGTAGAGCCCAGGTTATCCCTCACCCATAGCAGGCACCCAGCCCCCTGCTCTGTCACTGCAGACAGCCAGCTCTGGATGAGGGAGTACCTTTTGGCAGATCCCTCCAGTTGTACACAGATACATCTCCAGGCTGCTCTAGCTGGCAATGTCCTTTCCCAGCCCAAGCAAAGGGGCACCATTCCCTGTTGAGGGAAGCAGAGAAGTTAACCAGAACAGTGACTTTGGAAGGCACCCAGAAGGCCATGAGAGGTAAGAGCTCAAGTTTCACTGAAATTATAGTATCTATCTGCCTATGCAAAGGGCTTTAAGATGCAATAACACCTTCATAGGAAATACAGCATGCGCACAGTGTAAAGAACATATGAGAAGCTCTGAGGAATACTGGCATCTAGTTCCTAGCTAGTACTCAGGAAAAGTATTAGTACTTATTCACTGAACAGGAGGCACAGAGGGAGAGAGAAAGAATGAGCATAAAAAGATCAGACAAGGGTTTTTCCACATAACGTATGTCCAAAATGCTGTGCATCGAAGCACTAGGCAAAGTGTCTCTTCTTTGGATATAGGACTGATTCATTCTTCCAGAGCACAACACAAAATTCAGAGGACATATACTTCTACAGAACACAAGATCATCACTTCAAAAAACCTCTAGTATCTATCCAGCTCAAGCATAGTCCAAACCTATTAACCAAGCATGCCACTTCATGCCCCCTTTTTGAATGGCCATGGCATAGAAGAAACACGGGACTGGTCAGAAGTCCTTTGAACACTCTGAGACCAAGTATTCCTCAGCTTCTGGGAAATACCTCATTCTGTATCTATGTCATTCCTTGAGCAAATCTGATGTTCAGTCCATCTCTGGACACATTCCCTATCTTAGTGTTGATAACAGCAGGCAAAGTTACAAATTTCACTGAACTTCTTACTCTTTCTCGCACCTATGGGAGCCCAGCATAAAAACTCATTTATGCACCTCCATTTGAAGGGCTGGAGGAGGCAGGCAAAGGCATCTCCTCCTGCCAGGCTGAGCTCCAGCCAGAGCCCTGCACAACGTGGAGGTGAGCATCACTGGTAGCTGGGCCCTGCTAAGCTCAGCACAAGTAAATCCCTGTGCAGGGAGGGAGTAATGCAGCTGCTCAGAAAAGTCTGCAGACAGCAGGGTTTTGCACAGCATGAGGGAACAAGATTTTAAAATAAGATAGCCAGTGCCTGCCTGTGCAATCAGTGAGCCTGAGCAGGTGTCTCTTTCCCCATGCCCCTCACCTGTCTCCCAATCCTAAGCAAAGATGTGCTATGAAAACCGAGGTCCTTTAGCCCCGTATTTTGACCTGCTGCCTCAAGTCCCTGTGTGGGCACCGTGGGGGACTGGAGCCAGATGCTGAAATACCGCCATGCTGTGAGTGTGCCCGCCTCTGTTTCACCTCGTCTCTCCAGGCAGTGCCGGTCCAAATGGGCTTGGCGTGATTATGCCGTAAAACAGCCCCATAAGCAGGTCAGCTCACAGCAGCCACCAAACCCCACTTTGCAGCTCCAAACCCAGCCCACGCAGCTCCCTATCCCCCAGTAGCACTGGTCAAACCGTGTTTTCATCTGATTTGGAGCTTAGGGAGAGCGCTGCAAGGAGAGGGAGCCCTCAGCCGGTGCCTCTCTGGGTCAGGGAACCTGAGCGGTTCTGTCCGGAGCAGAGAGCAGGGAGAGAGGATGCGCTGCAGAACACTGCAGCCAACAGCGCCTTCCCTGTTGCCTGACAGCGATCTCACAGTGTCCAAAGCAAAGTCAGCAAGGGGACCCACAGTTTCAGTGTCTGCACCGAATTACTAATCCCCAGGTGTGAGAAAACTCAGCATCATCTGAGTCCCAGGGGAACTAAGAGATGAGCAAGCATTTGGTGAGTTCCCCTCCTCCCCCAGGTTGGCATCTCCCCAAGGAAGAGCTGAGCCACTTTGCCAGAGAGCTTGTACTTCCCTTCTTGTACTTCGCCTACTCACTGGAAACAAAAAAAATGGTCAAAAGAGGGGAAAGAGGGATCCCACAGCACCAGCCAGACAGAGGGAAAGCTGCTCCCTAAAGCCAGGCAGAAGCTCAGGAATTTGCTCTTTCATTTCTAGCAGAAGAGGAGCATCTGTCTTCCCACCTGTTCCTCTTAAGCATAACTCCTGGATTTCAGTTTCTGAAGCTGTCAGCTTGCTATTAGTTAAAATGCATTCCCATCACAACTGCACATAATACCCAGCACTTTAAGTCAGCACTGGTTTAAGGGAGTCATTTTAACCACGTTGATTTATACCTGGAAGGAAAGCAGTCTGCTTCTAAAACATGCATTTCTTTGGAAGAAAGGCTTTGACAATAAGGGAAATTAAACTGAGGCAAACTCCCAGAGATTGCTGCACTGAGGGGTCAAACCAGTTTTCATCACCTGTGAATGCGGCACATCAGATTCTTTTTTTGTTAATTTTTTCATAATTTTTATGTGTCAAATACTGGTAAAACAGCATCATGTGTTCAAACAAACTCATGTCTTGCCAGCCTGTCTTTGCATCTTATTAGATCCAGCAGTCATCATGCTAAATTTGCGCCTTCCTGTTTATTTCCACAGCACCAGATTGCAAGGAGCTGTCGACTGTGTGTTCTTATAAATAATTAGAGCGCTTTGCATTTATATAACCTTCCATCTGTGGATCAAAGAACTCCACAAAGCAAGGTTTGATGTTCACATTTTATTATCATCTTCACTTCTTGCACGGGGAAAGAGGAAGCACAGAGTGAAGGCTCCCATTCAGAAGCCAGTTTCATTGACTAGGGAACAGCTCCTTTTCAGTCCCGATTTTATAAGCCCAGGATGATTTCAAACACCTTAAGGCCACACCTGAAATGAAGGGGAAGATGTAGGTACCCAAGACCCTCTTGACTCCAAGCTTACCAAAAGCCCAACATGTTGATGCCTGTGTGGGTTATCCTAGCCGGAGAAGACAAGGAAGAGGCTAAATTCCTTCTGTGGGCAGATACTGGGTCATCTCCAGCAAAGCAGGAGCAAGATAAATGTGCTAGCCAGGATGCTGGCTGTAGTGGATATGCTGTCTCTCAGAGACACTTGGTGAGATGGATAACTGCTTAGTTTTAGTCTACTCAGGGCATGAACCCTCAGAGAAAGCAGCAAAGCAGCCAGGACAGAGCCTCATTAAGTGGCTTTACCCCAGGAAGACTTTCAGCCAGAGGAAGCAGTGTGGGAGTCTCTAGAGAATCAGTTGCAGAAGTCAAATACCAAGAACAAGAACAGAAAGACAGACAGCAAAAATGATGCTCCTCGAGGCCAGGCCTGGTGTGGCCACTCAGTCAAGTTCATGTAGCATTTCTGGCTGTCACCTCTGTCCCTGCATGCACAAAATAACTTCTGAGTCAGCAATCACCCCTTATTCCAATGGCCTTTCATCACTGCCTAGTTGTTTCCTCCCTCCAGTACACACAGCTTAAAGTTGCTATGTCAGGATACAGCACCTCAAGTGCCTGGAAGCTGCTCAAGGTGCTATTTTTGTGGTGTCAGTTTATTTTTACATGTCCTAATGCACAAGGAAGGTCCACGGTGGGTGAGAAGGGGGGTGGAGATGTCCTGCAAAATATCAGCAGTGGTTTCAAAGTCTCTGAATGGAATTTCAAGGAGAAAGGAGCAAAGCGGTTGGCAGAGGGAAACTGCTTTTAGTCTAAATACTTGCTTTCATGCTGGTTTCTTTAAGTCCGCTTTAAAAAAATCTTGTGTTGCTCTCTCTCCTTGCACTTTTAGACATCGCTTTTCCCTTTGAAAACCTACAACACAGTGATTCCGAGCAGCTCTTCCTTTATCTACTGGTTGGAGACACATGCCAAACAAATACACTGTATCCCCTGATGTATTCTTATCCATCAAAGAACAAGCATGGCTTTAGGGACCATGAAATTGATTCTACATTTAGTATTGTTTCCTCCTTCTTGCCTTCTTATCACCTGAGCCCTGGGCAGCCCCGCTCTTGTACACGTACACACTGAGGCACAGACTTTGTCTTCATGGCATGGGGTTACCTCAAAAAAGTCAGTGTTTAAGTATGGCTGAGGGAAACGCAGAAATAAAGAGCTTTCAGGCAGCTAATCTGTGCCCAGGACCGCCATGCAATATCCTTAAATAAGAAGAATGGCACTTCAGGGCAATGGATGCATTAAGTCAAGAATATACTTTTAAGTCACTGCCCCAGAATATGAAAAACCACCAGACATGTTACATGTGTGTCAGCACACTGATCCACATTGTCTTCGTATGACCCAGCATTCCTATACTCCATATGTGAGATGCCAAATCCCATATGCTCCTAAGCCAACCAACCCTGGTTTTGAGGGACATTCCCAGTTATTAATTTTTCAGAATATTCTGGTCCAAAGTTTTGAATGATTTATGTATTTTCTAAAAATTAATTATTCTTGCTGCTCAATGAAAACCAGTCATTAACCCTTTTTTGCCCAACTAAGCCAAAATACATTTGTGACTCCGTTCTTGTGTTCTCCACTTAATAAAGTCATGGTTTTATGATCTTTTATAAAGGTATTGAAATACTAGTCTTCTAAAACAGAGGAAATTTACTTTCTGTGGCTTATCTGGACGTTGCTAGGGTGCAGCATTAGACACACATGCCGGGCCCACCATGTGTCTCTGCAGCACTGTATTGCTTTCACCTTTCTGACATCTCTCACACCAGGCATCTCCAAAAGCACACTGGAAGTCCAGGAAAGGGCTAAGGACACCATGTCAGCACAGAGCAAACTTATTGTCTCTCCTCCCCTCCAAGCATTTCCCCAAAATGCTTCAATCCCACCTGGGAGAGATGTAAAAGAAACAGTGATAGAGCACACACAGCTAGCCCATGTGACAGACCTCAGCATTCTCCGGCATCACAAATCCTTCTTATTAACCATTTGTTATTGATTTTGTTTTTATGAATGGAAACTTTGGCTGGAGAAATGCAGGTGTTAGGTACCATAATAAACAAAAAAGACAAGAAGAACCCTAAAGGCAGTAGCTACTCTGCTCTTCTAGAGTGGTCATGGGACTGCCCAGAAGCCAAGCCCATTCAGGGGGACATCATAAGTAACACTAGATGTCTATGGAGGCTGCCCTTCCTTCCACTTCCGTGCACCACCATCAGTCCCAGGACATACTCTCTCTGCTTGGAAAATCCCCCTGTCCTAACTCAATGCAGCAACCAAGACAAGATGCAATGCTGATGGTGATGAAGGCTGGGCACCTCCACACCTCCCTTGGTCAGTAGTGCAGGGCAGCAGCACATCACACCCCCGGCAGCTCAGCCCCTGGTCAGATACACCTCAGTGAAGGTGATGAAACCATCACGAAGAACAACAAAGAAAAGGCACACGCATGCAAAGAGGGAGGGAGGGAAGACAGCTGGCAGGCAGCTCCCCGAGGACAATATGATTCTGTAAGTCTCAACAACACCAATCAAGAACCACAGATTTTAATCTTCGCTGTAATTAACTTTATCCAAACGAGCAGCGAGCTGACTGGCTTTCTTTGGGAGTCTTCTGGCAATTTAATGTGTCTTTAAAATGACTTGGCACTCCTAGAGGAAGAGGAGAGGGAGCAGAAGATTGATGCAGTGCCAAGCATTTACTCCCACTAATGAAAAGGAATTGCCAAGGCTGTTTGATTATATATTGTATGCTATTCTCACTAGGTGCTGCTCAAATGGGAGCGCTGCTGTAACCACGGCGTTCTCAAAACCATCAGCAAAATAACCTACTTTGCAACATGTGTGTAGAGTGGAGTGCAAAGCGAACGGCACAGGTATTTCAAATTACATCTGCAGCATGTTAAAAGGTAATGCAGCATGAAATCAGTCTCACTCACACTGAAGCAATGGAAATGACAGTCCATACATTTCTGTGCAGGTTTTGGCTCTGAGGTTGGCATGCTGCCCTGACCAGCCATGCATGTTGGCACAAGGGGGCCGGTGCAACAAAAGCCTCTGGTCATCCAGCTCTTTTGCTTGAGGAGGGGATGTGACTTGCAAAATGGCTTGCTGTGACTGCCTTGGCCATCTCAGAGCTCATCTCAGAGCTTGGGATGGAGCTGAGAGATCTATGACAGGGTGAGAATTGGTGGCAAGACTCGGCCATAGGCATACGAGTTAAATGGTACATATTTCTTGGCAGTTGGCACTTCATGTTGGCTGGCTCTGACTATGGTCTCACTCCACACCTTATTTAAGCCCACAAAATAATTTCTTAGAGGTCTTAACCCTTCCCTATGAGTAGCATGGGAACTTTGATGAAATTTAGACCATCCAAAAGTGATAAATTCTCTTAAGTTATTTATAAAAACTGCTTTTCTTTCTGCACGTGTTTCTTTACCGCTCCAGCAGACTTCATAGGAAAAAGGCCATGATGAATACCTGGGGACCTGCATGTTTATTTATGCTGGGAGATATGCACAGGACCAGCAGGCCAGGGTTAGATTTCTACTTCTCTCAGCTTTGTACGTGCTACCAGCATGTTGTCACGAGGTTTCACATCTCAAGAGTGACATGGGTGGAGCTGGACTGGCAGTCTGGGAGGAGCAGGCATGGGGGGGCCAACAAGAACTAAACACCAGTTTCTTGGTATGCAATAACATCTTTTCAATACAGTTAAGATTTGTTTAACACTCTTGTAACAGCCTTAGAGCTGAAGGATCCATTTCTGTCCATTACTGTCTGATGCATTTCTCCCCTGAAGAATTTCCTAATATCTAATCTGAACCTTCCCTGGCACAACTTCAGGCTGTTTCCTCTTGTCCTGTCACTTGTCAACTGGGAGAAAAGACTGACTGGCTACAACCTCCTTTCAGGTAATTGCAGAGAGTAATAAGGTTCTCCCTTGAGCCCCTTCTCCAGGCTAAACCAACCCATCTCCCTCAGCTGCTCCTCGTAAGACTTGTGCTCAAGACTCTTCACCAGTTTCACTGCCCTTCTTTGGATACACTCTCTGTGCCAAGTCCATGGAGCAGCCTGCAGCTGCTTAATGCTCTGTCCAACACTCAGAGAAAGGCAGCCGTATGCGAACTGCCACTGGGGAGGGGTCTGTGAAATGATCCCGTTCCCAAACCATGCCCAGAAATCCCATAGGCAAACATGAGCTGGCACAGGCCAACAGTGTGCCTGAGAAGTCTCCAACAGGACAGCCAGAAATAGCCAAAATCCAACAGTGTTTCTGGGCACTGTTTGGTTCACTACTGTAAGTGTAGCTGCTATGTCCCATCCTGCTAAAACTGTATTTCATCATAAATATCTTTAATGATTATTCCACCTTCTCCCAAAGGTTTAGCAATAAACAAGGCAATTCACCACCTGCTATGAGGACTGCTAGACCTGCAAGGATTAACATTTAGAAAATGTAATGGAGTGTGGCTAAGATGAAATACTGCCTTGATCAAAGACACAAGAAAAGCCAGAAGTGAGGATGAGAGAGGAGCTACCAGGACATTAAACCTGCTGTGTACTGGGTGTTACTGGGCATCAATCATGATATGGTTGGGTGGGGGGTGCTGCATTCCCATGTTTCAATGCAAATTGCCCAACAGCAGAAATGATACCAAGCTCCTTCCAGCCAGCTGCCTATAACAGGACTCTCAACACCTGCACTGGCCTGCTTCAGCTACTTGGAGAGCATTTCTAGGATGCTCAAATTGCTTAAACCTGGAAAAATTTTCTTTGAAGCTAGTGGGATCCTTAGGGCTTCAGGTTAAAAAAGGGAATATTCCTTTGGATGGACAACACACCACTCACTCTCCCTAAATCCACATTCCTCATTCTCTAATACAAGTGGCCAAGGGACACGAGTGCTCATCTGCACCAAGAGCTTCATGGTGGGAAGGCAGGTCTCTTTATAGCTCAGTAACATCTTATTTAGCAGCAAGCTCTGCTGAGTTCAGGGGCTTTACCCAGGGTAAATCACTAACTAAAAACAAATGAATATAGGGAAAACTAGGCCCATTTCTCCACTCCGTTTTACAGTTTATTAACTTGGCTTTGTTTTGTAGTCAAGTCTAAGGATTAACTCTTTTTGTTTGTCTGGTTTTGGGTGGGTTGTTTTTTTTTTTGCTTAAAAATAGAGCATTTATTGAGAAATCATTGACTGAGCATACCCTTGTGCTCCTGTGAGAATCTGATAACAAGATGAATGCTTGGACTGCTTTGCAATGGACAGATCAATATTACAATATGAAAGTGAGAAAATGATTTAGGATTAGAGGTGGCATGCTTGGTTCTGATCTCACACAGGACGTAAATCAGGCATTATGCCACTAGAGTCAATGCCAGTGCCCTGGGGTAAATCTATTAACACAATCCCGAATCAAACCAAATAATTTTCAGGGTTGTGGAAAGTGAGGAATGATGGTTAAGTGGGACAAAATAGCAAATGAAATAATGTATGGGTCAATTACATACTGTTGAAAGAAAAACTCGAGCTTCTACTTGCTTAAAATGGAGGTGCTCTGGATTTTTGCTGCAAGAAGAGGAGGAGAGGGTGATGGAATGGGTTTGTGCATTTATGCTCAAACGAGATGGAGTACATCACCACTATAAGTGCATGAAAAACAACCAAAGTTCCATGGGGGAAAAAGTGTAAGTCTTGTTTAAGTAGAAATCCTCCAATTTACCCCAGTGAGAAAATAAAGACCAGGTATCAAAGTCTAGCTAGCCTAAAGGAGTACTTTTGATATAACCTGTCTTTGGCCTGAGGAGCTAACCCATACTTGGCAGATTGTCTTGGGGAGCAGCTTCTTTGTTTCTAAGTATCTCTCTCTATAGCAGCCTTAATTGTTACTTCCAGAAGGAAAAGGTTGGTGATCCCTCAGCATTACCCAAGGCCTGCAAATGTGCCATCCACTGTGGCACCCAGTAACATACTCCCTGATTTCCAAAGCCCTAGTCCAGTCCATCCTACTTACACTACGACTTTTTTTAATCTCTCTGACACCAGGTTTTTACCCAGCATCACTACCCTCCCTTGCCTATTATCTTTTTACCCTCACCACGCAACACACACACCAGTGCTGCTGCATCTTGAAGCCTGTCTGTAAAATCAATCCCCTTCCTTCTGTAGACAAGCAAGAGCCGTGCCAGAATTAAACTGTTCATTTAAGAGCGATCAAGTTTACATGTGTTGTGTTTTCTTTTCTTTTACTAAAGGAAACACATGAGTGAGTGATTAAAGCAGACACTTGGGTTGCTGCGATTGAGATTGCTGCTGTTTGCTTTGATGAGATTCCAGTCTGCAGCAAATTTCCTCCCCATGATTAGCTTGGTGTGGAATACACAATGCTTGCTCCACTGGAATAGGACCTGGGAAGACCGAAGGCAGTATGTTTATGTACTGATGGGCTTGCTTATTTATTGCAGTATCATCTCTGTGGGATAGCACAGGTTAACAGAGGGGCTGCACCTAATCCATGCCAAAGCTCCTACCCTGTCCTTCATTAGGCATTACAGAATGATCCATAGCAGGGAAACAATGTTGGTCTTTCCCAAACTGGTCCCCGCTCTGCACCCGACAAACAGCCTGTGGCAATTTTTAATGCTCTTTGATAGCCACAGACTCTCACTGGGGAAAATCTACAAGGGATTAACTGTGATAATATGTGACTGCTCACTATGCTTCTCTCCCTCAGTCAGCATTTTTTGTCTGCTGTCACAGTTTCATAACCACGCAGAGCTTTTGCTGTGGAGGGAAGAGGAACCAGGGAGAAAGCCCACAGCCCAGGTCAGAGAGAGGACATAGCCTTCCTCTCTGTGTCCCTGTACCTGCAGACTCGGGTGGCATCTCTTTCCCATGCAATCACTGCTTCCCTGTTATCTCAGCGCAACAACACAAACTCACCTCCTGACAAGAGATTAGCGTGAATGGTTGTGCTTGTGCTGCACTGTTAGGGATGGACTCAAATCGTCTTAAATGCAGCAAGCTCATGACTTGCATGTTTTCTGCCTGTGCCACGGACTACTTACACAGCTGATGCTCCAGCTGTGTCCACAGTACATCTGGAGGACCACCTCAGGTCACTGTTGCACACAGATTCACTGCTCACACACAGCCTGCAAGCGCGGCCCCACGCATATCTGGAGGATGCCAGAGCTCAGACACCCTCCCTGCCATGCTGTGCAAGAGTGTTAGTGGGAAGCCACATAAAGATATCAGCAGAGTTCCTGGAGGCACATGTGAGGGGGCTTACAGGCTACAGAAAAGGTGCTTAAAGTGGCCCTAAGCATGCCCAGTGCACCCCTCCTGCAGCAAATGTCCTGACCACGGGGTTTGCAATGCACCTGGGCTGTCTACAGGCCCATGGGAAGCAGGAGCAGAAATGCCCTGATGGCATTTCCTCGTCCCACTGGGTGCCAGGGACAACGTCTAACATGCCTGACAGGGCAGGCACAGGGGCAGAAGCACAGCCCAGCAATAATGTGGCAATCCAAGCCAGCCTTCCCAGCTGCAGGAACAAACCCTAGAACAGCACCAGCAGCCTGCTCCAGAAGAGAGGGATGCTTTTGCAGCTACAGAACTGGGGTCCAGTGGGGCTTCAAAACCATCAGAAAGAGTCCTGGCATTTTCAGTTGCCTCCTGCACAAAAGGTTACCTCATTGTGTAAAGGTTTTCTGCTGGCCTTTACCTCAGAGAAGCATGCAGAGCGAGGCCACCACGGGTCATGGTGACAGTCCCTACTAGGCAATCCTCTCAGATCAGCAGCAGGAACCCATCACAGACCCAGATTAAGAGAAGGAAAATGGGGGGAGGATGCACCAACTGCAGCTGCTCTTCCTGGAAGCCTCAGCCAGTTTCCTCTTCGCTGTAGCCATTTGGTGAGAGGCATCAACTGTCCCCCATGGCCACACCACTGCCTATAAAGCAATGGAAGAAATTCCAGTGCTCCAGGAGGTGTGAGATGTTTGCACTTGGCTATCAGGTCACACAAAAGCCAACTCAGATATTAACAGTTATAACTTGGATATTTATGGTTTAAAAAAATTAAAAAAAAAAAAAAAAAAAAAAAAGCCAGGGCTAACAGGATAACAAAAGCTTTGCCAACACTAATCCACTGCAGAACAGGCATGCCAAAATGCCAAGCTTTTCATGGACTTTGCTCCTAGATAGAGAGAGAGAAATCTTGATTCAGCATCTTGGATAGCACTGCAATCACCTTCCCCCCTTTTTACACTTCCTAGGAACATTGCCACTGTGCCTTCATCAGCACAGTAGGAAACCTAACCAAATCTATGGCACGTGGGGATACCCAAGCCCTGAATGGGGTTTGGTCTGCTCCTAGCATCAGGGCAGGCTCCTTTTACTCCCACTCTGTTTCTCTGGAGGTGACTCCGATGCAGCTGGACCTCTTCTCCTTTCAGAACGGATCCAATGGGCACTGTCTCCTGCTGCCTTCACCAGCCATGCCTGGAGTGCCCCAGGGATGGAGGCTGACCACTCACCACGGCTGTCAGTACACCCTGCAAAGGAGGGCTGGCCCCTAGAAAGCCATCCAAGCCTTGTCTGCCTGTTTCCCCTGTTTGCTACTTGTCGCCTCTTTCTCAGTAAAATCTTAGACTGGGTTTTACACGAGCAAATTTTTGGGTCACTTTCTCACCACTTTGTTGCTTCTACTCCTGTTTGATCACATGCAGCATTCTCTTCATCTTCCCTTCCAGAGCTTTTCCTGCTATCAACATTCCTGTCATAGACCAAATTAGTCCTGTTGCCTCCTACAAGCACCTGTGTGTGTCCTTATTTCACCTTTGTGGCAAACATTGCCTGATCTGCTGATGTACCTTTTTGCCCATCACAAAACAGCTGCCAGCACAGACTTGTGGGTCTCTAGAAGCTCTGGCAGTGGAAGTCACACCACCCCTCAGCATCCCAGAAACCCCTTGCTCTCCTGGGAGCACTGAATACTTGGAGCACGGCAGGGCAGTGTTCTGGCTAGCCAAATGGTTTTCTGGAGTCAGATATTCTTTTCCTTGTGTCCTGTACTGAGCAGAGCCTGCCCCCCTGGCCTTGTGGAGCTGCTTTATTTCAAGAAGCCCCCAGTTTTGCTGCCCTGGCAAGGAGAGCTTGTAGTCCATCTCTGTATTTCACGTGCAGGGCACTTCAGAGCAAATACTCTGCCCTGGAAACAGCAATTTGGCCCCACCTGCTCTGTGCCAACATAGCAATCCTTGTGTCCTGAGGGGAGCTTCAGAAGAGGTTTATTCCTGGCAAACAAGGCAGGAGAGATAAGGAAGGAAAGCATTCCCTTTGGAAAGCAGTTTCATAACCCCTCAGAGCCAAATGTTGTCTTTATGACAGACAGCACATGACATGGAGCAGGCTGTAAGAGGGTGATCCCATGTCACAGTCTGTCCTTCCCTCTGATGCACCATCTTCTCTCCCCCTCTCCCGCCTTGCTTCCTAGCTCCAGCCTGGGAAGCAGCACACAGGAGGGACTCTGCAAACACATGCTGCTTTGGTCACCTCACATGGATGGGCACTGCCACCAGGCCACCCCACACAGCAGCACCTCGGGAGTCTGAGTGTCCTGATCCACATTTCCCTGCGTGGAACCCCTGGCATTCATCTTTCCAGGGCTTCTGTGAGGCCAAGGAGTGCAGGGCCAGGAGCTGCAGAGGTGTGTGGTAGGTCCTGGAGTGAAGGAGGTGGGCTGCCCCACACACAGAATGTGAACAGGGAGCTAAGGAGGCTGGGATGGATCTGGCTCTCCTGAGTAACCAAACCCTCCTCAGGAGTCAGGGTCAGGGGAAGGAGTACCCTTTGCTGTCTGCAACTCTCTTTCAGAGAGAAAGCCAGGCTAGACTGGGCTCAGACTGGTGCTGATGTCTCAGAAATTTTGTAAAAGATTAGCATTGAAAAGACTATCTCAAAAAAAATTAACCATCACAGGGTTTGGGATCTGTTCATCTTCTGAGATAATTTGATCACAAGTCCTGACCTTCAGAAAACTCTGCTGGATTCTCCAGTTATACTGGATATAAGGAAGGGGGAAAAAAGTAACCATAAAACTGTCAATCGTTCTCACTCTTAGATCTATTAGGCTTTTTCCCCCCCTATCTTTGTAATTACAGTATTGTATAAAGTGTAAGATAACATTCAATCACTGTAAAATAAGATTTAATTATGTCATGATGAGATTCGTTAGTTAATATTTGTATAGCACACTGAACATGTAAAGTGGTTAGCAAGCACTAAGTATTAATCTTGCTGTTTCAGAAAACAAGGGAATTTGCTTTGGGGGAGCAGAAAAAGCAAACTACATACATTCATTTGGGGTGTATCTTCAGCTGGAATAAATCAGTGGCTGGGCCATGTGCACCTTTGGCAGGACCCTCCCCTTGGGACAAGGGCCTCAGTGATGGTCTCATCCACAAGGCCCTCAGTGATGGCCTCTGATGAAGCCACTACAGGAGCACTACAGGTCCCTTTTTCCTGGACTGTTCCCCACTTACAGCACGGGCTGCTCTGCTGGTAGCAGCTATCACTTTCTCAGTGACTACAGCACCATGTCAAATAAAACCGGCACTAGGGAAGTATTGCAGGCCACCGATTCTGGTGCACCAGCTCCTTTCTTCCTTGGGGACTCTGACACATGTAGAGTGGGAAAAACAGAGGAGTACTTTACTCTGCCATTATGAACCAGACCATGATGGCCCCAGCAGCAACATCTTGCAATACGGCAAGTGGGAGTTTGGGCACTTCTGTGCTTCAACAGACGGTCTGTGGAGAAGCACAGAAGATGGTGTGGAGAGACAGGCACTTCTTTTGTGCAGTCTCCAGCATTGGCCCCTAAGAAGTAATGAATGTGTTGTAAGATCCACCGAGGACCGTACTATGAAAATGCAAAGAGCATGGGGAGAAATAAATTTTTGGAAAGGGGTGTATTAATATGCACTAACGAGTGTTTCCTGACATGTAAACTGAAAGGGCTAACCTAAGGTTTACTTTGATTTACAGGAGCATGTAGAGAAAAGAAAAAAGCACTAATCCAAAATACTACCTGGAAGTGTCACTATTAGCTGGCTAGCCACATCCCAACCCATCACCTCTCTGTTGTATGAAATAGCACAGTACATCAGCTCTGAGAAGAAGCCCAGAGGCTGCAACCTCCTAAAACTGGCTTCCCTGACCTCCTGGCTTAGCTTCAGTGCCTGGGAGGCTGGGACATTGCAGTGATAGGGACAGCTCAGTCCCCCAAAAGGCTCTCTTGAAAGAGCTACCCAAAAAGCAACAGCCCTTAAGGCAATAAAAGCAGTGAGGTTGTCCCTGTATGCCACAGGGTAACCTAATAAATTCCTATTTGCATGAGTCCTAAGGTTCATGTGGTTGAGACTGCCTAGTTTGTCCCCTTAACTGACACTTCTTCCTTACAGTTCCAAGAAGAGCGCTATTAAGGGCATTCATTTATTTTCAGCATCCCCATCTTCTCTCAAGCATGCAACGATACCCTCCTGCCAGAAATCCGTTGTTTAACTCTCAGCATCCAGTCCTCCACCTTAGTGGGTTGCACGGGAGGATTTACAGAGCTGTCACGCTGCAGCATCCATACCTGTGTACACTGAGACGTTCCTCATTCTCCAAAGTAACGCCATCTCTTCGAGGTTCACTAGTGCCCCCTTTAGGCACAAGCTCACTACGCTCAGGCGCAGAGCGGCGATGGGGAGAAGCCGTGGCTATGGTGAGTGCCAGGCAGCCAGCGCAGGGCACTGGAAGGCAGCAGCCCTGGGAACCCCTCTGTGTAAGGCAGCTCACGAGGAGGCCGCACACCGAGGTATTTATTGCTGCTGGAGTCCTTTAATTAAGTGGCAACTGTTGGGAGAGTAAACACAGAGGTAAAGCGCCAGCTTCCCACGCAGGAACACCTCCATCTACAGGTAAATCTGCCGTCTCTGCCTGTGAAGGAACTCCCGCTGCCCCCTTCCTTCACACTTTAAGAGAAGCAAGAAGCCGCTATGGTTCTTAGCCATCCTGGAGGAAGAAATCTTCATGGCACACAGGTTTAGCAGCACTCGAGCGTCTGAGGGGGCAGCAGCCAAGCTGCCACACTGCCTGCGAGTCCCCCCCTCTGCGTGCGACAAGCCCCTGTCACTCACACGGGATGGGCAGGCTGTGGCCACATGCTCAGCCTTCCTGTTGAGATCAGTCCCCGTTGCACCACCAAAGGCAGCGTTCACCCCCAGGTCACCCCCTTTATCTCAGGACGGCTGGCGGTCAGGGAGGTATCACATCTCTGCAGCTCTTCCCATCGCTGTGCCAGCTCTTCTCCAGCCGAACTGCCTGATCATCGGACAAAAGCTCATTTTCCCCAGAAGTCTGAGCTTGAAGCAAAATGAGGCATAAGGAGGTACCAGGAGAACACAGCAGGCCAGAAATGGCATAGGTAGTCCCTAAAACCGAGGTTGCTTTTATATTTTTAAGGCACTTAAAGAAACTGCTGTATTTTTCACAACTACTGAGCTCAGCAGGAACTCTGCAGAACTGGATTCCTTATTATGGGGCTGCTTCAATCTAGTATTTAGCCTCAATTTAAGTTGTAATTTCTCCTTTTTTTTTTTTTTTTAATTCAACAGCAAGTCATAAAACAAGCACCATCAAAATGATGACGCACCCTCTCCAATGGTGTCTTTCACCAAGTCTGAAGCTGGGCTGCTAGTGCAGATGTTCCTAAAGGGAAAGCAAGCCAGGCTACCGAGGACTTTCCCCTCTTTTGGTTAGCTTGTCATCTCAGCTTGCTGAGCCAACACTTCCACCTAGTGGCCCGCTCCACACATGCTGGGATGATGGACGTCCTTGGGAGTAACAGGCGATCAGAACTTTCTGCAGAGGAAAAACGATAATCTTACGGAATAATCAGATTATTTCTCGCTGGCGAGAGGGGCTGGATTGTGTAGAGCCACTTAACTTTCCCCTCCGAAGCATAGGGCTGATTATCTTGTAATGCTGTGCAGCTGCTACGAGTAGCATGCACATTATAGAAGTAATCAGTAGTAAATTACTTCTGAGACAATACTCGGTTGCATGTAAATGATTACTTTGGGTAGTCATTTGGAATAGATGAGTTTTGCAAAGTTTAAACAATCCTGGTGGGGGATTCTTCTCTCCTTAAGGGGACAAACTGCACTGCTGAACAGCCAGCACAGAGGGTGCACAGAGGTCCATCCAAGTGCTGCTCCTGCTCTGCTCCGCATGTGCTCTCTGGGATAAATTGCTTCAGCTATTTGCCTTGCGTTCTCTACCTGAACCATGCAGACAATATTCTGTGGGGAGTCTGTGAGCTATCTACCATGTTACTGGCTGGTATAAATAATAATACCAGCACAGAATTCCCTTTAGGATAACCTTTGTGCTGGCTTTCTGATGCCTCACATGGATCTTGGCATTAAAGGACTTGTAGAGGATATAAGGGAGAAGGCTGCCATCAGGTATCCTCTGTCTCAAAGCATACATGAACAGAGACCACAGCTGGGAGACATTGATTTTTTACCTTTAGAGCTTAGTTTTATTTTTATGACAGCACTGAAATACGATCTTAGAGACTGATGACAGACAACATCACATGAAAAATGTCTAGAAATACCCACCTCCCAAATGCAGTTACGTGTGTTTCCCAGACCCTCTCTTAACCAGCACCAATGTTCCTTTACATCACTATATGGATTTCAACAGCAGTTGAATTCACCATGTGACACCAATCCCCCGGACCACTGCCTCCTATGCAGAGTCAGAAGCAAGAAAATTAAAGCCTCAAAAGAAAGTACACGCCAGACAAATACATCTTGTTCTGCACCACAGGTGTGCAGAGAGGGAGCAGAGGTGACAGTGGACACCCACGGCACAGTCAAGGACAGCAGTGAGGCTCCTGAAGTTTCTATCCAATGCCTTATTTGTTAGGTTATTCTTTCTCCTTCAAACATCTCACTGTGGGATAAAACCTTCAGGCAGCTATAAGAAAAGGTTTTATTATTATTATTCTTTCTTTCAGGGCAGAACAGCTCTGCTTAATACATTTTTAAAGACTATATTCATCTAGGAAGACTATTAATAATTAAGAAGAAAACAGTATTATTATGGAAATTAAGGCACCTCTGGGTCTGTGAGAACATGGTATTTCCTGATGACTTACTGGCATCCCTTCTAGCTCCTGGACAAACAGTACGGAGAACAGGAGACATTTGTACCCCAGAGGGACCACTCTGTTTAGTCCAGGTCAATGCACAGGGCTGATGCTCTGTAATTAAAGACAAGCTGTCGAACGATTTTTCACAGTTTTTCAGTCTTTCTTTGCTGTTTGCATTAAGGCACTGAGAGAACCTTCCTTCCTCCTTGTCCTCTCATTACAGGGTCAATAAAGAGGCGCTGGCTGTGATGGACCAGCAGGAATCACACCTGCTCTCCCATCGTGGGGCTGCAAGACCTCAACATGCAGGACTACATTGTCAGCTGTAGTTGTAGAAGTGAGTATCTTTCTGGACTTCATGCTTTGAACACACTCTGCAAGTGTTAAATGGCCTGTACTGGACCTGAGAAATGGAGGACTGGCCCTTGTCTGTGTGTTTTACAAGAACCACTGGCACAATTAGGGCTACACACAGTCCTGCATGCAGATACTGCAGCATATGTGAATATTCCTTAGACAGGAGTTCCCTGATGGGCCCTATCTGTCTGGAGATGTCTGTGCTGCAGGGATCACTGCTTACCAGGCAGACTTTGGCTGGTTTGGACACCAGTAGCTATGTAGCCTTGGCAACATCTGAGTTTTCCAGAGCCTTTCTGGAGAGTACTTAGAGCTGATTTCTGGAGAGTACTTAGAGCCCTTTCATTGAGGGCCAAAGTAGTCCCTGGACATGCTGGGAGGTGCAAGTGACAGAAGAAAGTCATTGCTGCTTTGCTGTCTGTAAGTGGAGGTTAAATATAGGGAATGGAGCAATGCCATAGGAGGAAATGGCTTACTTCTCTGAAATTCTTAAAATCAGGTAATTTTCTTTGGACTGAGCAGTGCTCATCTAATCTGAGAAGGAAAAAGCCTTCTTCCTCTCCCAGTGAAGAACCACTGATGAGCCAATACCCCACTGCCCATAGGGATTGTGGCTACCAACAAACACTTCTTCTTCCCCTCTTTCTTTCACATGTCCTAATTCCCTCTCCTTTAAAACAGTGGTGGGATGAGCAGTGTATCTGCAAGAATATCTGTGGCAGAGTGGCCACCAGAAATGAAATTGCTACTCATCAGCTGAGCTGGCATTACAGATTGGACTCAGGTGTTCATTGCTCTGTCCAGAAAAGAAATAAAATTTCTTGTCCCAGGTGACCTCCATAAAGTCACTGAGCTACACAGTGAGCTACAGTCTAAGCTACAACTCACTTGCCTGTGCTTCCACTGTTTGCACAGATAAAGTATTTCAGCCTTTTCACCCATCTCTGCACCTACAGAAACTTTTCCTGGAGTTTGCTCTACATGGAGAGATACAAATAAGTTCAACAAGTTTTAGATTAAACTTTACAAGTAGTACCTTCCTCTTTAAGCAATGCAAATAAGGACAGGTGTGTCAGGTGTGCCAAGTTTTAAGACTTTCCTGCCTTCCAGTGTCTTCATTAAATACCAGTGCCCTCAGCTCAGGCTGAGACTTAAGTTACAAAGTGACTCCAGTTTCAGCTCAGGCTTGTTTTCTTGTGAGCAAGTAAGAGTTAATGCTACAATACCCCCTTCTCTGCAGTGCACTGTGTGCTTGGGGGGTGTTTTACGGTCAGTGAGTGGCTTCAGCACTACTCTCAGTGCTGCTTCATTTATTTGCTATCAGAAAGACAGAGAAACAAACTGTGTGTCAGTGTCTACCTATTCTTTAGGGTTCATCCTGGAGAGAGAAATCAATGACTCGATCTCTTCTTGAAGCATCTACATTAAAACATGGGGAGTGAAGTCTGACATTTTGCGTGTGCGTGTGTGTGTGTGTGTGTGTGCACGCATGGTTCAGCATTGCCATTCATCTTCACTCTCCAAATCAACAATTATCTGGAGTCCCCCAGGAGGGAAATGCGCTCCTCTCATAAGCTTGGAGTAATGACTAGGAAGCAGTGGTGTGTAACAGGATCCCCAGTGCTAAGCTTTCCCTGATAACCACATACACTAATAAAATAACCCTAAGTTGGTTCCAGTCCTTAACATTTCCTTATTACTATTCCACGGGGCCTGTGTTGGGAAGAGAAACATTAGTTCCCTGCAAACTAATATCCAAATGCAAGTCGTGCTTAGCATCTTACATGGGTCCTCATAAATTTGAGTGAGTACCCTGTGTCTCTTCCATCTCATTGACCTGACAGGATGATCACTCCCTGCTACTGCACCGGCTGTGTCCCTTGTCAATAGCCCGTGAGGAAATATTCTTCACTGATGTATTTCCTTCCTAATTTCTTGGTCTATAACTTTTTTTACCCTTCTTCCTTGCCTAACTCTGACCACTTTTGGAAGCAAAGACCAGTAACCCTTGAGATTTTTTCTATGCATGCCAGATCCATCTTTTTTCAGAAGGTCAGAGAAAAAGTCGAAGGAAGTTAACATAAGAAATCCATGAGAACTCTGCAACAAAAATTTCTTAATTTTGGGATGAGATGGTACTGTGCTGAAAACATACCTAAAAAAGAATCAGCTATCAAAATGTGGTTTACATCCAGCCTAGCCTGACATGGGCAGTCCTTTTCCATACCTCCTTGTTCTGTGTGTATGTGCTGACTGATCTTTGTGCTCACATAAATGGAGAGAGCAGGAGCTTGTGTATTTGCTCTATGATATTATTGATATTATTGATTATGTACTCTTCCCTGTACATAAGTCTGTTTGCCTCCTTACAGAAGTTATAGCTCCTGATGCCAATTTTTAGTTATATATTAAAAGATGTCTGTCTCTCACCCAGAGGACCTTGACATTGGTTAAAATTGCAGCCTACACACATGAGAACAGCTCCAGAGCATGAAAGACACAGCACTCATTATGTGGTCCAATAGGCTGTGGATTCTTGTGCCTACATACATATGCATTTGTTCTAGCCAGACCCTGCCTGGGTATGATAACAGCAGCAGAAGCCCACACAAAGACAAGGGTTAAGAAGCAGGCAGAAGCAGAGAAGAGACTGTGGAGAAGGCAAGGGAAAAGAAGGGAAAACAGAAAGAAAAAAGAAGACAGAATACATTCATGTGTATATCCCCCATGTACAGACCACAAAGCTCCCTGCCAAGAAACAGTCACCCCCATTTTGCCTGCCAGGAGACTCAGCATCCAAGGGGGAACCACTTGTTTGGGGCTGCAGCACAGGCAGGAGGCAGAGCTGCCAGACACACTATCACCTCCTGTGTCCCAGCAGCCCAGTGTCCCAGCAGCCCAGCCACCACAACGAGGAAATCCTCAGCTTTTGCCGCCCACAGCTGGGATGCACTTCCCAGGAGCATGGCTCCACCAGAGACCCCAGCTCTGATCCCAAAAGCCCACACTGAAAAACAGGATCATGGTATAGCACAGAAGAAAGGCATCGTGTAGTGGTGCTGGGAGGAAAGTGGGTCCTGTGCTCAAGAAATCAGGGCAAATAGTCCAAGTCCAACATTCCTGACTGTGTGTAATGGTGCCAGGGAGGTTGGGAGACACCTTCTGAGTATGGCAGGTGCCAGGGAGTGAGAGAAGCCAGCCTTGTCCTGCTCTGTGCTGCTTTGGCTACAGCTCTCTGTACTACAAAGGGTAATTTTCCACAACTCCTGGAGCAGCAGGGAATTTCCACAGGACTGACAGAAATCTTGTGTTGAGCTAATATTTTAAAAGGGTAAAGGAGATGACCCAGGTAATTATAGGCCTGTCAAGCTGACATCGATCCCAGGTAAAATAATGGAGCAGCTAATAGGGGAAATATAATTCATGCCCATCAGCAGGGGTTTATGGAAAACAGACCATGTCAAATAAACTTAATATCTTTCTTTGCTGTGATTACAAGTTTACTTGATGAAGTCAATGGTGTTGATGGAAAAAAACATTAAGATTTTCCAAAGCATTCAACTTGGTACCACACACTAGCTGGATTTAAATCCTAGAACAATAGAAAGACAACAGAGTATGTAGTAAATTAATTAAAGTGACTGATGAATCTGAAAATATGATGGAAACCAGAAAGCTGTCATCATGGCAGTTGTCTTACGGTTTGGGTCCCACAAGGTGAGGTGGGTGGTATTTTACTTTCATACCTGTGATCTACTAAAATCCGTAACTAAAACCTGTCATACTAAGATTGGAAGGCCACAAAATTGTGAGGAGACGTCACTGATACAAACAACTTTGTAATTTCTTGGTGATCTTGGAGGAACAATTATGGTAGAACTATATGTGTTTCAGTTCAGTCCTGTGTGAAGTAAGCATATCTAAGAACAGAAAATGTAGGTGATACCTACAGGACAGGGAACAGACAGGAATGCCTTAAAAAATGAGTTGTGAACCCCAATTAGTCATGCACAAATATCCAGTGTAATACTGTCAACAGAAGGTCTGGTAAAGCACCTGATTGGGGCCACCTCTGAAGCCGATAAGGAGACAATTTCACCTTTTCTTTGAAGTTGTTGCAACCATACCAGGAACCCAGACAATATTCCTGGGATTTGCAAACCTGCCTTTCTAGGCATGACTCCAAGAGTCAAACTGCTCAGTTTACCAGGGAGATGGCTGTCATCTTCTGGCATCCAACAGAGAGGAAATCATCAATAGCAAAAGTACCATTGATTTTGGTGGGGTAGCTCCTTGCTGAGTGATACCTGCTCTGGAGCTGGTCCTTGATGAATAACTCTACTCCCGGTATTTATCTCCTGTACCTGTAAGTAAGGAACATTACTTGTCTGCTTGTCAGGACATTGCAACAACAACTGAGATAACAGCTGAAAAGCACTGCCTCAGTGCCAGCTCACTATATAGCTCCATACATTTTGTTATTGAGTCTGCTCAGCACTGAGCAGACTGCAAAGTCTCTCTTTTGCCCCAAATGGCTTCCTTGGCCTCAGAGGCACCAGGAAAGGCTCAAAATAGCCAGAGAGGTTCTCACAAAACCTTCCTGCTGGGAATACCGATGTGCCCCGTGCACTGCCTAAGTGCACACCCTGTACTGTGGTTTAAGCTATGATACCAAGTTGAGCTAGTACAGATGGCTGTGCACTATTAATTGATTGCTAACAGTAATAAATGGCTCCATAGTGTGGACTCGTAGTCTTATAAATAAAGTCCTTGGCATTTGTATCGACAGTAGGCAGCATGTGGAAATGTTCTGGAGAGAGGTGAGCTCCCAGCCCCTGTGGAATGCAAGCTGCCACCCTGAATCTTGGCCAAGCAACTATTTATTTCGTATTTCAATTAGAAAAAAACCTCATCAGATCCTTTGGGGAAAAAAAGAAATTAAAAATAAGGCTGACCTCTAAGCCCGCTCTGGAGGCTAAATTTTCTTATTTGCTTAAAATTTCCCAGGTCCAGAAATAGAAAGGCTGGCTGACGAATAGACTTAAGATCTCTGAGGTGAAATGATGCTACTAAAGGAAGAATATGCATTAGCTGGAATCAGCACAGCCAGAAAAAAAGGAGAAATCCACTTAGAGCTGCTTCTCCTGTAAGATAAGCCCCAGGTTCACAAAGTGAGATGCCTCCTCCCTGCTGCAGCAGTGAATTAAGTTTGTCATTTGTTATTGTGTCTTGCCAGCGCACAAAATAGCAGCCCTGGGCTGTAATCTCCACTCATCTGAGTCCGCACAGTAATTGCTGGCAGCCATGGAAACCAAACTTTCCACAGTCATTTATAAACTTGACCCTCCTTGCTTCCTTATTGCTGTATTCAGCCAAGCCCTTGATGGGGGTAAGCGAAGAGAGAGGAAATCGTAAACTGCGAGAAAGTCCAAACGTTTGGCGGCAGAGCACAGAGAACTGGCCGAGAGCCCATCGCGGGAGTAGGAGCCTTTCCAATGTCACCGCTGGCTCTACAGCAGGCTCCTGGTGAAGAAGGTGGAGCAGTGCCATCTGCTTCGATAAGCTCCAGTTAATGACTAACAGGCCTTTATCTTCATCGCGTGGGATGTGAGGATGTCTCCTCACCTCCAAATCCCACCACCGGCTTCCCAGGGAGCCTTGGCCATGCCACATGACTTGCCTTCTGCCTGAGACATCCCAGCTGTAAACTGGGGATAGCCTATTACACAGAATCGTGATGAAGGTAAAATGATGAAGGCTTCTCAGTAGATCAAAGATTTGGACCATAGAAGGCCAAAGAACTCATGCTGCTATTTTCCTCAATGGTACAAAAAAGAGTCTAAAAATGTTTCCAGCCCAGCTGAAGATAGAGGACCTTGCCTAGTTGACATCCTGCCAGAAACCTCGATTTTTGACTCACCACACGCACAGTCTTTGGATGGCTGAAGCCAGGTGAGACCTCTGGCATCACTGTTAATTACACAACTTTGTGGCCATCCAAAAACCTGATCTTCTTATAATTGCTGTGAAATATCTACTGCAGCAACAAAAAACAAAGAAAACATAGAGTGGAGTTTTGAAAGTGGCTAGATTTTATCTAGTTTAATTATTCAGGGATCCTCAACTGTCACACTTCAGGAACAGCAATGACTGAATACTGACAAGAGTTTCAACACTACTGAAAAACATGTCATTGACCTTTGGGACCATCAGATTACACCACCTGACAAATAGCTACATCTCATTCCTACAATCCGCTTGTAAGGGCTTCTTTTCTTTCCCCAGTACTTTTTCTATGTCAATATTATTTGATCTAAAGCCCAGTCCAAAAGGATGACTTTTTCTTCTTAACATGCCACACCAGGTTATGATATCCTGTCAAAACGTGTTAAGCCAGGCTCTGTTAAAAAGTGACACATCTATAACAGCTCTGGCATTCAAAGATGGTCTTTCTTGACATGGTGAATTAGGAAGTATACCAACTCATTTAATTTTTTTCCTTTGGGAAGAGGGAAGCTAATTAAGATATGCTAGGCTTGGTCATTTTTTTTTTTCTGAAAGACAGACCTCTGTAATTATTTGGACCTCATTTAAAAGGAAAAAAATAAGCTTTGGTGTCATTATTTACCCAAGAGCTGTGTGCTAGCCATGAAGTTTGGCTCTAGAGGTTAAATTTTCTCCTGTTCAGATTTGTTTTGAGACAAGGTTTTCAGATTGAGCCTGATGCAAATTGTTACACCTCTAGAAGGATTTAGTCTTTTCTTCCTCTTTAGGTACTGATGCAACTTGCTTCTCCTGGTCATAGGGAAGAACAGCAGCTGCACAACACTCCATTTTCTTTTCCCAAATCCTTGCAGCCATTTCATCTATATCTTCCCACAACATCCTTATTTAAATTTCCCATCCCTCTCCATTGTTAAAAAGCCTACATGGAGTTTGTAGGAGATTTGCACCTCTGTGCTGTACATCACAGACTGGAAATGTTGCAGGAGAAGAGTTCAAGCAGCAGAATTTGCTGTGCCCCGTTGCATCCACTCAAATTTGGCCTATTAAAACCACTTGAAGATCAACTTTGACCATCTATGTTTTCCTCTGTAGCTTGCTAGCAGCTGGTTACTAAACTTAGTAATGAGAAATGGTGCACAGAGGCATCTGGAAAAAATGTCATGTGATCATGATAATCAGTAAGTGCACCATAATGAACTGGCATGAAAGGTTGGGTTTAAGCATGGAGAGAAATCTATTTTATATTTTCAGCATCCAGGGTGTTTGCCTTAACATGCTGAGTGTATCTTTGGCATGATTTGTTTTAAAAAGAGACAAAGATCTAATTAGGTAAGTCCACTACCCCTAATTGTCTGAGTAGTTTAGAGTCTGCACATAAGTTAACCTGCTCTGAAGCTGCACACATGCAAGTCAAACACAGGCACCAGAAGTGCTTTCATAGCTAGAAGTCTTCAGGGAGGCTAATGGCACAGCATGTGGGCAAGGTCATCAGGTCAAGAAATGTACTAACAACACCCTTCTCACAGGTTCCAGACCCACCCAAACCCTCTCTGCCCAGGGTGAGGTCCTGTCTGCCCCTGGAACCAGCTCCGCTTCACGTTATCACCAACTCCTCATCTGCAGCACTGCTCGCAGCCCGGGTAGGCATCACCACCTGGGATTTGCCCTAACAAATTTACCAGGGCTTCAGGTGCAACACTGAACAAAACAAAATAAAACTACAGCTTTCTCAGCACCCACTTAATTCAGTTGCTGTGATTTCTGTGTGTTGACTTGACCTAAATTATTTAACAAGTGATGTTTATTAGAAGGTGCAGCACATACACTTGCCCTGTTCTTATTCTTCTCCAAGCATCTGTCTATGGCAGCAGTTTTGGGGGGAAGAGGAGGGAGGAAGGGAAAGAAAGCTGCTGCTTTTTGTTTGGGGTTGGTTTTTTTCAGGCCGAAAATTTCTCTGGTGACTACAAAAAATGTTTTCTGGATGAGGTGGAAAAAGACACACTGAAATGTCCCATTTGCTGCAGGGCGTGGGACCTAGGCAGACAGATTTGACCCACTCTTCTCCCCTTCCTGGCTAGGCCCATGAAGGTGCTGTTCTTCTGCTGGCTTTGCCAGTTCACAACATTGTGGGGACTGACAGCTGCACTGGTGCTCTGTGGCACAGAGGCTGGATGCAGTGGGAGGGGGCTGCTCGGACCAAAAAGGAGCAATATCCTCTACAGACAAGAGGAGAGGAGAGGAGAGGAGCTGGGGGTCAGTACCAGTGTTGTAGGGTGTCAGACCTGATGATCTGGAAGAACACTATCAGCCTCGCAGCATCAGGCACATACCACAGGCAGCAATTAAGAGATATGAAGTCCTGAAATTTTCTCCCAAAACTCTTCTAGTGATGCTTCCACACATCCCAAACCACCAATCCCTTCCCCCAAAATCTAGCTATGGCAGGATCCTTCTACACTTGGCGTAGCACAGAGTTTGTTAGCTTTGCTCTCCTTGGAGGATTAGATACTTTACAGCCAGTCTTTATGCTGTCAGCTGCTCTACCCAAAAGCAGTGCCTTGGATTTGACTTTTAAAAGCTGTTTCTGGGGGCACACAGCACTCTGGTGGCAATGCCTCCATGAGGTTTTGCACATGTGCTGCTTCTGTAGTCCATCTGTTCTGCTCAGAGAAGCTGGGCTCCACTGCTGTTCACCCCAAAGGATGAAGGGAAATGAAGGAAGATGCAACGACTCGTCTGGACCCATTCTTCAGCAGGAGGTAGGAAAGATGCAAGTGGGAAACTGCTAGGTCTGCCTCCTCCAAAATCTGACTGCACATGGCAAATTGGGCAGGCAGAGCATGGATTTTTACGTTCTGTAGGACAAACAGGATTAACAGCCCTGGTGCTAGCCAAACACAGAATTATAAAAATCAGGGATGGAAGGGCTCAAACAACATCTTGTCCACCCCATTTCCACAAGGCACCATCTGCTGTTTGCCTAGTCAGCTCTTAAAAGCCTCCCACGATGGAGATGTCACTGCCTTTCCAGGCAACTTTCTCCACTGCTTTTTCTGCCATTGCTGTCAGGAAGTTTTGTTCTCATGCCAAACCTAAATTTCTCTTTCTACAATGTAACGCTATTATTCCTTACCCTCACCAAAGCAGGAAGGGAAAAAAAATGTATTCTGTTCTCCTTACTGTGTTTTTTGTGTTTTTAGAAACCATTGTCATCTCTGTCTTCAGACATCTCTTCTCTCAGTTAAGCCTAGTTCTTTCACTCTTTCTCCCCGATGTTTTCCACCATTTATGCTCTCTATCTGTATGTCACCAATTAGCTCAGAACTCTCTTGAAGCGTGGTGATAGCATGTCCAAAAGAGGACCCAGCAGTCTTCCAACTGGTGGTGTTCCTCCTTGAACCGTAAACTATTTTTCAGGATCAGTTTTTCCATAAGGCATTTCAAATCCTGCCTTCCAAATGTGTGTAGGGCCCTTTCCAGCTCACCCTCAGCTGCAGATTTGATAATTCCCTAGCCCATCCACCAAGCTGTCTTAATGAAAGCATGGTATTATAGGAGACCCAGAGCACCCACTCAATAAATCTTTACAGTCTGACAGCAAATCGTTGAAAACTTATCTCTAGATCTGTTTATCCTTTTTCCGTTGGACTATTCTCTAGTTTGTGTAGCTCCATGTCTATAGCAGGCTGACATCCTTCTGCTGCCCAGTTTGTATAGTCAAAGCACCAGCAGCATAGTAGCATGAGTTACTCTTTCCAAGGGGGTCACACCAGGAGTAGCCTCCAAAGAGGTGGATTTTCCCCTTGCAGGAACTCCCAGCACACCAACATGACTGTAGATGGTTGAGCTTCACTTCTGGTAGCTGCAGTAAATGAACGACCAGGCTCTGCAATGTGTTCAGGAAAGGAAAGCTTTCTGGAGCCATTAAGTCACTAACGTCCGTGTACTCAGACCTGAAAGAAAGGTGCTGGATTGATGGATGTACTTGTCATATTTATGGTTTGTAGCAGAGTGATGAATGTGCTTTGTGGTTTATAATGCGATGCTCATTTAACTCTCCTTTTTAAGATCTGGCTGATTTATAGAAGCCAGCGTTACTATTGCATTTTAGTGGGGTGACAGGGATGATATTATAGCACAGAGGTTTGTCAATTAGTCTTGTATGACAAAGCCAGGCTCCAAATGGCCGCCTCTGATTGGGAAGATTTAACCCTGGTGAAAAAGGATTCATTTTAAAGATATCTCTGGTGCTGGAGTGATCCACTGATTTATCTCCTTACCCAGCATTTTGTGGCAGTCCTAATTTATGGGGCTTTTAAAGCTCCAGCTGCCTGAGTGAGTCAACTCACAGAGGTGTGTTCCAGCACACAGCACATCTCTGGCTCCAGCTGACCAGCACAGCAGATGTCAGGTACCACCACCCAGCTGTAACAGAACACCCCAGATCCATCCCTTCCCTACTTTTCCAACGATGGCTAATGATTTGGAGTACATTTGTTTTTATTACCCATGGAGAAGCACTTGATTTTCTGGAGTCAGGGGTTTAGCATGCACCAGAAAGGGTGGCTGCAAGATCTCTAATCATGTGAGTCAGTGCAGGCGTATTGTGCTGCTGAGAGCTTTGATTTGTCAGACTTAACACACATCAATGTCCATGCTTTCAACCTTTGCTCTGCCATGGAATCTCTGCTGACTTTTTTAGCAAGTCTCTTCCTCCATCCGCCTCATCTTTCCCCCCCTCTTTAAAGCTAATGGAAGTACTTAGCTCACACATGTAATTAGCACTCGAGCAGCACTCTAAAACCATCCAGGCACATATGTGCTTTAAGCTTTTTCACCCCAGGAGGGCAAATGCCTATGTGTAACACAAAATCACATCATACTATATCTGGTAGAATCTTCCATTTTCATTTAGCTCAAAATGCTTTACAAGGCTATTGGAAATGCAGTTAGTTATCAAGCTAAATATAGCAAAACATCTGAGGTGGAGGCAAGAAATTTAGAAAAGTGAAAATGTGTGCAGACAGAGAAGCCAAGATCACCCACTTAAATCAATTGACACACCTAGTTCTTTTTCGTTTGCTGTCTTGGACCCTCTGAATTTTGTCTACTCCTGCAGAATTTCATGACAGCTGCCCCTTGGGAGTCCACTGTACACTGAATTTTGTTCCTGGGACAGAGACATTTTAAGCAGCCCGATGGTGTGAGAAACAAAAAGTTGGGTGCACAGGTGCCCGGTGCTGGACAGGTGCATGGAGGTCAGGATGAGAAGTGGGGACAGCTTCATTTTGGGAGGGGAGGAGCAGACCTAGCCAGAGATGCTGTCAGGGATGGGGTGGAGAGGTGCCTGCTGACAGCGGTTCCAGGGGCAGAGCTGGTATAGGGCTGGTGACACAAAGATGTGGTTGGGTTCGGGGAGGAGCCTCATCTGTTGGCTCAAACTAAACCAAACACTCATGACCCAGGATGCTTTTGAAGGGTGCTGAGAGCACCTCACCTCCAGCACCTCCTGAGATAGCCCTGGAAAAATGCCTCCCTATGAGTGGAAAATGGTCACAGTAAACCATCTGTTAGCAGTGATGTGGCAGTCAGGCCCTGTCACCAGAAAGGCCACAGACAGCCTATATATTGCTCTGAAGTGAGTCTCCTGCTGGTTAGTTCTCACTGCTATTTTTGGGCTGAAGCACTTTATGCCTTCGACTTTCCCCCTCCCTTTTTTTTGCACCATCAAATGACCGTGAACTCTCTCACAGTTGACAGAAATTTGTATCCTTCAGCAGTAATAGATCCATCAAGACTAGGCTGAGGTAACTGAATGCAGAAATGCGTATTTGAGATGCTGTTCATTTTAATAAACTATACTGCATGAGTGGAATAGATATTGAATTTAACATATACTGGCATGAAATAATTCTTACTAAGTGGTGTCTGGAGTCAGTTTTCAATATAATTTCCCCTTTGTAGATTTTTTTTTGCATAAATAGATTTTATAAAGATCAACAAATTAATTTGTTTGGCACGTAGCAGGTTTTCCTTATGATGAAGAGGACAAGTATGGTTAAGCATCCACCTGTACACTTAAGGGACCGAGATTGTTTGTTGGCCCCAATAAGCTGAAACTCATCTGAATGCATCTCATCAGAGAAAAAATTGAATTTTTCAGAGGTCCAGCAGACTTTTGGAAAGCTAAGGCTTGTGTCAAGGTTAATTAGGAGATAACTTTGGAATGGCACCAAGGTAGCTGGCCCAACATGGAAGACAGAGGCATCAGGCTGGCCCTCACCCAGCCCTGTGAGGCTCTGTGAGACTGGATGCAGCCATGCAGCCAGAGAGGCTCCTTGCCATGCCCTGGGGTGAGCTGGTGGGAGGGATGGCTTTGCTAAGATGAAAGGCAGCTCTCCACAAGGAACCCTCTCTACACTTCTGCGTTTGTCCCCGCTGCGTCCTTCAAAATGGGGCTCAGGCTGGAAGGTAAGAGTTCCATACAGACATGGTTTCCTTCTCCAGACATCATTATTATTATTATTATTATTATTATTGCCATAAATTGTACAGGTACAAAGCCAAGAGGAACAACATCATTATCCAGTCTGCCTGAGATGGGCAGTGGGAACAGAGGTGGTGTTCATCCTCACCACCAGCCTTCAGAGAGGAGGCCTGTGCAGAGATGGACAGGTTTGGTGGATGTTTCCTATTAGAACAAACAGGGGGAGGACAATGTAATATATCGCAGTCATTAAAAAGAGAAAGATGTCGGTTTCCCCAAAGGCTTTACTACAGGACTTCAGCTCAAAGTAGCTGGCACCTTGTGCCACATGGCCATCATCTGTCATCTGTCATTTCACCCCCTCACTGGAGCCAACCTGTCTGAGTAAACTCCTCTTTCTGGCTGCTGCTTTCCCAGTGAAGTCTGAGCCAGCCTTTTGCTCCATGACAACAGGCTGAATCCAGCCCAGCCTCTCAGCAGCCAGAGCTCTTGCCATCTGATAGGTGGTTTGTCTCAGCTCGGCTCCCTGCTGGGGGAAAACAAGCACATGTCACCACTGGACTCCCCAGCTTCTGGCAGAACACCAAAGATGGCACAGCGTGTGGAGCACCCCCTCATCCCCTGCAGATGTACCTCTAGGTCCAGACCACTGCAGGGATGCATCATCCCACTCACCTCCATGCAGGGAGCCAAGTACACTCCAGCTCTGCCCACCAGCAGATACCTCAAGCTGACTCTTCCTTTGAAGAATATGGACACACTAGGATTAATCCACAGCTCATGGAACTTATAGCACACCTAACCTTTCACTCAAGGCATAGCCTTGACAGGTCAGAACAGGCTCAAGTGAAAAAAGGATGCTGCACTGCTCCAGATTCCTGCAGCTCCAAGCCAACCACATAGCCGTGGTGAGCAGCAGAGACCAGGCTGCAGGCGTGTTAGCAAATAACTGCTGTACAGACTGTTTATTGTCCACTTGATGCCAGTCCTTGTCAGCATCAATATCCCAGTTTCTCTTGCTACAAACAAAGGTTAAGTGAGTCCAATTACTCTAGTAAGGTAATATCAATAATGCTACTAATTACAGCAATTGCCTTATGGATCATTAGTTAGTGATTATGACTTTGTCAAGTGCTTTGGCAATTTTATGCAAGAATCACTCACAGTGTGTCATGGAAAAGAAATATCTTCTTGGCACTGCTAGGCTCCTCTCTGTATAAATGATCCTAAAAGTTTGCATGAAGTCTGCCAGAAGCTTCTTAGGAAAAGAGATGTCTGTCTAGCATTTGCAGATCCACAACACACAATAGGAAGAGGGTAATGTCAAGAGAGGGATGGAGGGGTCCTACCTTTTGCAAATAAAAATTCATTATTTTGAGTCCTGAAAAATTTCAGAAAACAGGATCCCGTGCAAATAAAATGGACCCAGTTTGTGTGAGGTATTGAAATGTTTTTCTAATAAGAGGCATTACTATCCTCACAGCGTCCCTGGAGAGTCTTGACATGTCTTATTTTATTTGAATAAATAATTAATTTAGTTTAATTAAGACCATCCAACAGTCTGGAGACAGGTTTTACTAATTCAAAATGTATGGGAGGGTCTAAGTATGTAGATGGTATCCACGGAAACTGATTTTTCTCTTTCAGTTGAGTTGGAGGTGGTTGAAAGCTCTCTCTCATCCTGTAAATTCTCCTTTGCCCGTAGCTCTGCTGTCAGAGCAGTGGTGACCAGAGACAGGATGTTCCAGAAGACATGCAGTGGGAACCCTTCTATGACCCCTTCTTTGGCCACAAACAAGTGAGCTCTTAGTGCTCACTTGTTTGTGGCCAAACAAGTGCATCACACTGAGGATTTTTGCTCATTCAACAGCTTTTCCAGGGCTTTTCCCAAGACCCTCTCCACAGAATCATATTCCACATTTTCAACTCCTTGCTTAAGTGAGTACGAAAATCACTGAAACACAACTTTGATTAAAAATAAAAAATAAATTGAATTTTAAGTCAGAGAAGAGATCATTGTAGTCCACTAATCTCACTCATGCACATGACAGACCATTAATTTCACCCTACACTTCTTGCACCAATATGCAGTAGAATTAAAATGCCTGTTCTAGAAAATGTCCTTGTCTGGAAGACAATAAGCTTCCCCAACTCATCATCTCATTGACGAACTCAAGGACTCTTTAGCATTTTGAAGGGTCTTCTGAAGGTCTGGAAACCTTATGAAGCTAAGGCAAACAGCTGGAAGTGAGAGTCTTTCATAGACAATCCAGGGGTGCTAGAATATCCCTGGAACTTGTAAGCATCTTGTCTTGGCACTCTGTTGGCCATTAAGATGCAACACAAGCAATCATATATTTGGACTGCTTCTGTCAGAATGAGAGCCAACCAATACAGAGAAGACAAGTACTTGACCACATTCTCACTGCATAACCCCTCAGACTTAGGAAGATGGCTCAGGCAAGGCTGAAAGCAATATTCAGTCCATAATCATGTGAAATATTTAACACAGAAAGCAGATGCTTAATAAGATTTTAAATTACTCATTAGAGGAAACCTTAAGCAAGAGACAATATACACAAGCACATTAAACAGGACAGCATCTTAGTTTTTTCTATTCCCTTTTTAATGTACAAGCAGGCAACTGAAGAGAAAAAAATCCCTTAAACTATTGTAATAATGCAGCTCCTGTCCACATCATTGGAATACCAGCTGGAAAAAGACAGATAATTCACCTCCATTTTCATTTGGCAAGATGAGAAGATCAGATGAATTGTGATGGTGTGCAGCTTTGGGTCACAAGAGTAAAATCTGCACTGTTTGTTCTCCATGGTTGGCATTGATTTACCCTCACTTGAACTGAGAGGTTATTTAAGCAGTAATTTCAGCTTCCTGCAACACAGAAGCGATAAATGGATTCTCTCGTGCATTTGAGACATTTTTAGTAAGCACATTCGTGGGGAGACAACTGTTGATTATCCTCCAAAGACAACTGAAATAATAATTATGATAACAAAATGTCGCAGGAAAAGCACACCTGACACTTGTTTCTCCCTTACATGCTCATAAATATCCACCTTTCCCCTCTTTTGTCTTAGGGCTCCAGGAAGAGAGGTGGCAGGGTGGGGAGAAGGGAGTGAGATGCCAACAGCAAGGCTGTTTGGGGCATTCCTGGTGACTGAGGTAACTCCTCATTCATTAGTATGTGTTGAGCAGCTTCATGGCAATGGGAAGTAATGTTGTACAAAAGCATTGGGAGTACATTTGGTTTTCCTCATGGGAACATTTGGCCTGTCCCGAAGACCCTGCATTGCTTGGTTGTGCTTTAAGCGAACCAAGAAGCCCATTCCAGACTTGATTTTGTCACAGTTTTCCCATGCCTACAAGGGTACAGAAGGGACATAGCCTAGTCCTGTGTGTCAATGTGCTCAAGTCCATGACAGGAGGCTGGAGACCACTGTTATCCCACTTTTTGCTTTGTGGTTTGTGCAATCTGATTTTTGCCAGTCCCATTAGCCAGGGTACAAGAGGGCTCATCCGCCTGGTCCGTGAGGGTGCACCAAGGAGACATCAGCACCAACAATTCCCATCCAAGCAGTAAGGGCATGGTTTAGCAGTGGCCTTGTAGTGTTAGGCTAATAGTTGGACCTAATGACCTTAAGGATCTTTTCCAACCTAAATGTGTCCGAGGCACTAGGAGCAGCCCTTATGCAGGCAGGTACGGACCCTTGCTAACGGGGCTGCACCATTTCCACAACCTTGTCCCCTGGAGATGTGCTACATGGATATAGGGAGCTCAATTAAATGCTGCCTCTGAGAGAAGGAAACAGGCTCTCTTCACTGCTGCTCCCTATATGCACACCCCATTTCCACATTTAGGCACAAAACAAGTGTCTGAGCATTGCACAAGTGTAGGATCTCCTTCCACCTACTCCCTCGTGTCCAAAAATGATGTCTTTTATTTACCAGGAAAGTCAAAACGTGCCTCATGTAGCTGATACAGGGCTGTGAAAATTCACAAAGCTGCCACTCCATCCCCAGCATTGGAAGTATGCACCACACAGCTAAAAGAGGAGGTGCAGCTGACTGATTCCTGCTTCCTCGGTGCCTCCATTCCTGAGCAAAGCATCCCTTGCTCATACTGTGCTAGAATTAGTTCCCTGGCTGAATAAAACACTACAGGCTGCAGAGCTGTACTTTTGGCACTGCTCACCAGCACTAAAAACAATTTTGAAAAAGAGAAAACAAAAAGGAAGAACATATCTGTCAGTTCTTGGCACTAATCAGTGAAAATGATTTCACTTCAGTGGCACCAAATGAATATAAAGGTAATTGAAATGCAATGGCCAGCAGGCTGACCACCTCTAACAGTATAGTCTCTGTGCCAATTTAAGAATTACTTGGATTTTTCTCAGGGGATTTTCATATGCATAATTATATTTGCATATAGGACCCCTGTAATATGCCAAGCCAACAGCCCTAAAGATCGCTGTCCTCTCTTTTTAAACAAAACAGATTCAATCCAGGGAACAGATGCTGCCCTCTCAGGGAGCCTCATCCTGTCCATCAGAGATGCAACTACTCTAGGTTGTACCAGCACTGGTACAGGCTCTAGAGTAATCCAAAGACATTTATCCCCATGTCTGTACCTCTGACTTTTAATCAGGAGCCACCAGCCTGTGGTTCTTGAGTCAAGACTCAGAAACAATTCAAGTACAGCTCAAATGTAGCATCTGTCCCATGACAGAGGCATGCCAGTGCAGGAGCGGCAAATCCAAAGGTAATCCAAATCCCCAGTTGTGATGGGAAATGGATTAGACCACCATAGTCCCATCCTCATGTCTGAGGCAGACCAGCCCCTGTGGCAGAGCAGTGGAGAGAAGGCTCTCAGCTGGGTGCAGGAAGTAGGACACAGTGATTATGCGGAAGATTATGATTAGATTTATTGCTAATACAGTACCTAAATATTCCCAGTGCAGTATCCAGACAACAGCTTTATCATCTATTACAGTGGATTACAGTATAATCTGGTCATGGTCCCTCCTGTTGAGTCACAAGCTTCACTGAGACCCCCCCCCTGCTGTCTAAGCTTCTCAGAGAAGTCTAGGTGCAGCTAGGTCCACTTAGTGTCAGATTTGGTCAACAGTTTAAAGGTTTATAAGCAGATTTGACTAGAAATGTACATGTTTACAGGCTTTGACCCTGCAGAATTACCAATTACAAAATAACAAAGCACCTATCCAGCTATTTTAGGACTTTATCTCTGTATTTGACCAAATATTAGTGCTTTTTAATCATCAGTCCAAAAGTGAGAGTTCTCTGCCTCTGGACTGGATGGATCCTGCAGGCTGCAACTTTGGGAGACCAGTTTATCCAGTTGTCCCAGTCTCCAGCAGTATTTTATGCCCTTCTGTAGGCCAGTGTACACCAAAGTCGAATGAAAACATCTCAGCTCCCCCACCACTGGAATGCATTAATTATGCAAGCAACCAGACAGTTCCTCCTGCAATACTCACCTGGTTCTCTTATCTTAGGACAAAACACATTGCCCATCAGAGAAAGGTATGTGTGAGGGGGAGAACAAATTCAAAGACCCAGCTAGCTTGTCTTGCAGTCACAGTCCCCTCTCACCATGGAGAAACAGGATTTTTGGCCAGGCTTTGTCAATCCCTGCCTGCAAACCTCTCCCAACAAGTCTCCCAGGCTTGGCTCCAGGAAGCACGTGCTGTCTGCCAACCCTTGGCTGTAGAAAGTTGTTGACATGATTTTGTAGGGTCAGGAAACCTGGACACATCTGTACCATAGGTAATACTACGTGGTCTGAAGTATTCCTAAAGAACAAAGTCCCTTGGAGGCAAGGAACTGCCCAAGGAGTCCTGCCTAGCTCTTGGCCACAGCGTCCAGTCTGTTCCTACATGAGATGCAAGTGTTTCTTCTCATGACTAAAGAGTTAACAAAGCAGTGACCCCAAACACAGAGGCTTGTGCATCACAGAGGATTTGCTGTGACTGTGTCCGTGTAGCCCAGCCTGTGATGAGGAGCAGTGCCGACCTCACCCATGTCACTGGTTCCTCTCCTTCACACACATCTGGATGTGGCCTTTGGGGATATGAACCAGCACAGCTCACTGGTTCACACCAAGCCAGCCTGGGCCAAGTCATATCTCCTCACAACAGAGCTGGGTGGGGTATGAATGCTGTGTGTAAAATGAGGAAACAACGACCCAAGGGCTGACAAGATTGACTATCAACGCCAGTGGCCTCATTTCATAAAACCTTGGTCACCTCCAGTCTCCTCTGAATCCAAGTTGGTTTTGGTTTTCATTCTTAATTCCTCAGAACCAACTTACCTTTCAGTGAGTCTGCTTTTGAGATTTCTCACTTTGCAGACTGAGAAAATGGGCTTGTTAAAACATTCAGATGGGGAGGGCTAAGAGCATCTCCTCTATCTGTAATTCAGGCACAGAACACAGGGTGCAACCACAGGGCACAGCAGAGCACGCTGATTATTCTGTCAGGGGCAACTTAAGATGGCAAATTTCAAGCTCTTACTTCTGATCATGAAACGCCTACAAACACATCAAGACTTTTGCACCTGCACTCATTATTCAGAAATATTTGATGAGCGTTATGTGCAAACCTGTTTAACTGCACGTGTATCATCTACAAATCATTTGATGTGACCTTCATTCAAGAGTTCAACATTCACATACTGCCAAGGGACCTGTCAACCACACCGTTCTTTTCAGCCTTGATTTCTTAGGGCTGAAAAAGGGGAACCATTCCCTGGAAGAAGGATCAGAGAAAAAGACCAGCAGGACATTTTGCTTTTCTGTGAGATAAAATACGAATTCAGACAGTGAAGGCAGGGTTCAAATTTGGAAATATTGTCATCCTTTCCTGTCTAAAGGATCAAGAAAGGCATAAGCCTGATCAATGGACTGTTTGGAAAACTTCACCTCACATTTTCTCTTCATGGTCTCGAAAAGTAATCGCATTTGCATACGTGAGGGTGATCCTCTTCGCAGTGGAATATCTTTCTCCCTGACTTTCACATCTGATAATTGCTTCAGCACTGTGAGCCTGGCTAGAGCTATTAAATAGCCTGTAGTGTCATGGAGTCCTCTTTGTAACACAGGTCCCACAGATGCACCCGTTCTCCTCCTCGCTATTTGCCTGTTTTAATTTTGCTCTCTTTCTCCTGAAGCCAAAAAGGGAGGAAAGAGGAAAGAAGCAGTGACAGACATCACTGATATTGCTTGATAAAAGGAGCTCCTACACCACAGTGATGGGTGAGAGGAACCCAGGAAAAATCAAATTTGACTCACAGCCTCAGTGCTGGATCTCTTGCCTGAGGTATTGGCATTTTTGTGCTAAAGGTCTTCTCTCTAACACAATAATATTTCATATACCTGCCAGGCACACTGATTTGAATGTATTCATCTCCCAGTTTCTGTCACCACCTATCATGGTTCATCACAGTCACTGTTGCATTATTAATAATCCTTCCTCTGTGTGTATGTGTATGTTTGTAGCCCAGATGGAAAAGACCTCCACCTGATCAACAGCAATCTCAGTGGAGGGCACCATCTGGGGACTTGGAAAAAATTCACAAGAAGTCTGCTCTTCTATGCCAGTTTGAGAAACAGTCCATCACTAGTAAAACCATCCTCTCCAGCTGGCCATGTAGGATACAGGTGAAGGATGAAGTGACAGGGAAGAGAACAAGGGTTTACTTATTTTAATGGAACTAATCAGGAAGCTATCCTGATAAGATCAGAATGCAAAGAGTGTGCAGGTGAAGGGGGACTTTACACCAAAACTCTGCAGGAAACCACGAAGATAACAGCTTTGCCTAGCCAAAGTCCTCACTGGGAGGGCATCATACAACATTTTAGTGAGCTGACAGCATTGTCAATAGGATGACATGATCCTATTTTAACTGGTGAAGTGAGAAAACTGTCTGGTGGCCCAGCAGAGCAATGAAGGACCTCAGCTATTAGTCATGGCTCCTGTTGGGAAGAAAAAAAAGAAAATCACTGGCATGAAAAGGGCCAAGGGGCCCTGACATGTAATCCCTACTTCAGAAAATTCTGGGAAAGGGCATTGAGAGCCATGTGTTTCCCTTAACATTGGAAATGTCTGATGGCTCTCCAGGACACAGAGATGTGAGCGCTGATATTTCCAGGGAAGAATCCACTAATAAATGCTAATACATCCTAATCTGTGTTTTGCCAGAGGGCAGATCTCTTTCAAACAAACACGTATGTTCCATCACCATCTTCCCTTGAAAACAGAATGGCAAACAAAACTGTATCCCAGGCCCCAAAGTTAACCGCCAGGCCATTATTTCCTTGTGTGAGCCATCCATGGCACTTTAGAAGGCTCTAATTTTACCTGTAGGGCCCAGGTGGTGAAATGGAGAGTCCTTCGTCCTTGGCAGAATCACCCTGGGACTCATGTCACAGCAGATTTGCAGCTTTATCTGTCCTTTGTTCCCTAGTAGATGGAGTTTCATGGCCAATGAATAATGAAACCATCTCTTTCCAAAGTACAAAGCATGATGGTTGGTACCTTCCTTAAGAAAACACAAGGCCAAATGAGCGTGAGAGTTTAATCTGTCCTTCAGCTCTGAACTCAGATCCCAGTCACTCTGGAGAGCACTCAAGAGCCACGCACTGGGCTTGGCATATATTTATTTCTTTGACAGAAGGCTTATCTTGTCAGTCTGACAATAATGTTTGATTCTCACAAGCGCTTCTCAAAGCAGCATGTACATCATTAACATCCCTCCCACCCATGCCTTGCGGTGCTTCCCACCCTGCAGTGATCCTTCCACCCTGCCTGACTCCTTGGCTGCAGAATTGCTGTTACCCTGCACCTGCAGCCTCCTGCAGCATGAGGCTGGCAGGGGTGGAACTGAGACACGAGGTGCACTAATTAATGGCTTACAGCAGCTGAGAAGGTGAATCTTTGTTAAGATCCCATCCTGGAAATGAAAGAAGCTGAGCTGAGGCTCATGTTCCCTTCAAGTGCTTCCAGAGAGAGGCAGAAACCCCTCACAAAAGAGCGTTGCACAGGGGTGAGCGTGTCTAAGCTCACTGCAGCTGCCTGCAGTGCTCTGACAAAGAGATGTCCATCTTGCCTCAGGAGCAGGATTTTTCAGGTTTTGCCCCAAAGCATGTGATCCAATACCTGCCCTTTTTGCCTTGCCTCAGGTACCCACAAGTGTTGTAAAGGGTTGTGAAATTAGTTCAGCCTCTTTAAAATCCAGTCACAGCCTTTGTGTCCATGACCTCAGGGAGAGGGACAATACATTCCATGGATATACTACATGCAGCATTTAAAAAAAAATTTATCAGCTCTAAAGCTTCTGCCCTTTAATTTCAGTGAATGACCCCTTGTTCCCATGTTGCAGGACAGAGTTTAAAGAAAAAAAAAAAAGAAAGAAAGGAAGGAGCAATCAATTTCACTTTCCATCTTTAATCATTGTGAATGTCTCAAACAAGACTCCCTCCAACTAGTCATCATTTCTGGCTAAAGAGTCCCTGCAATCTCTCATCATCTGTAAATTCAATGACACTTCTATCTTCACTGACCTTCTCTGGACCTTTCAATATCTCCTACATTTTTCTTCACCTGACAAATGATTTCTGACCCCCCATCAGCTTGATCCTTCCTGTTGTCCTCTAAGAGGGACCCTGTTGCATTATTCGGCCAGTCCCTGACTATTGCTTGCTTTCTGCTTATTTAAAAGTAGATACTGCACTCCCTGTTTTCAAAGCAAAGTGCTTTATTTTAGGCAGATTGTCAGTGCAAGAACAAGTTGATGAAATCTTTACACAAACCTCTGAAGAAAGCTTTCAAAGTGAGTTATCCCCTCATTGCTACTCCTAACACACACACAGAGCTGGATATTGCTCTTGACAAGCCTGGAGAGAACAACAGAAGCAGTTTTCATTGCTGTAGCATCGACTTGCTTTGGAAGCTGCTCATAGTTTAGCTCTTTGGGGCTTTTTTGCCCTTAAAATAAGCCATAGTTTTGGAGTAGGGCTCAAGATGGGTCATGGAAAACACGTATCTGTTGCTAGCAGAAATTGTGAGTGCATTGGTCTGTGTCCTCTCATGCCTCTTTGTCCCTTTCTATAAAACAGTCAGTGATGCTGTTGACCTGCTTTGCAAGAACATTCATGGCTGCTAACGAAGAGCTCTAGGAAAGAGCTGGCTGTTATCCTATACCAGTAATTTCCCTTCGTTTTGGACTGACCTGTTTGGGCATACAGAAGGGCTCCTCCTCCAGAACATTCCATCTCCCCATCCTCATGGGACATGAAAGCAAGGACATGTTCTCCCCCAGCCCTACCCACTGCTGTCTTACAGCCCAAAACATTGCCCAGGACACTGGCTTGCCTGAGAAGAACACAGGAACTTTTGTGAGCCCAGCTTGCTCCTTCTTCTCCCCAGGCTTCTTTGGTCAGCAACAAAACACTCCATGTGGAAGACACTGGAAGTGTCAGCGATGGCTGTGAGGAAACAAACTGAAACAAACCAAAACAAACCGATGCCATTCGCACACCACATCCTGCAGCTGTCTGCAAACTTCTTCAGTGCTGCAACACTAGGGCAGTTCTTTCTTCCAAAATTTGCTGCAGAGCCCTGGCAGCCAGGCACTTATATTTTTCCCATGAAAATTGTGACACTGAAGAGCAGCTAAAGGCTTCTGCCAATCTTTCCCTTTCATCTCCTGGCTAAGGCTTCCTGCTTCCCACTATGCTATTGCATTCATGCTCAAACTACCCCAGCTTAACTGGTTTCTGCTGACAGCTCTCCAGAGGACAGGATAACGCAGGGATGGCATGAGAAGAGAAAGTTTCTTTTCTACGCTTGGTTTCTTTTCTGCTTGGTTTCTTTTCCACTTGGAAAAGTGGCTGAAGTGATGATTATCAGGTGTGTGCTAGGAAAGGCTGGAAATCCTGGAAATCCTGTGCCCTATCCTTTTCATGCTGTGAATCACTGACCTTGAGTAGAAAAAAATGTGCTATTGAGCCACATTACAATGGAGTACATGCAACGTGGGCACCTGCTGATACTTGTCTGTCTTTGTTTTACTATTTATATCTGTAATCGTCCTGAAGAGAGAAATTAATTACAGCCTGTCTCCTTATCCAGAGATTTTGTTCATATTACAAACCCCTGAAAGCGCAACTCAAGCAGTTTCTGATTACCAGTGAAAGCCTCAAACTGGAATACAAGCTTCTTAATTAATCTCTCCCTCTTTCCCTCTTTTCAAATAATGATTTCATGATGTTTATGGGAAAAAAAAAGGAGAAGAAGAAGAAGAAAGTATGAGTTAGAGACTGAGAGCAGAAAACAATTTTCTTCCACAGAGAAGATTAATTGCAGGGGAGAAGCTGGAGGTAGATTCTGGGTGAAGATTTCAGGCATCATATGTGGCATTTCTCCTTCTCTAGAACAGTGATGGAAGCTGGACAATAAAAACCGAGCATCCCATTTACACAGTCCTTCACATCCCCAAGGCTCTCAGGGTCCTCCACTTGCTGAAAAATCAGATATTTTCTACAGAAATGGGATTCAAACAATTATGCTTTGTGCAGATGAGTTAATGCACATGTGTCTGTCTGTTCAGTTGTCTGCCTTTCTTTTCCTCGCTCCCCTGAGCTCACTGGGCAATTTTAGCTGATTTTAACTGGAATGACAGGCATAAATGAAAGGTTTCATAAAAAAAAATGAGGATGTCTGGATACAGGGCACAGTCCCCGTGTCCTAAATTATGGAAAATATACAGGCTGAACTCACAGCTTATTAGACTCAAGACAGTCCACATGGACAGGAAACCTTTTAAATGCCCCAACCACAGAAAAAGTTTCACCCGGAGTGACTTGACCCAGGTCTCATTAGTTCCACTCATCAACTATTCACTCCTTTCCTCCTTTCCTCCCGTGCCTCTTACAGACTCCCAGCAGGTTTTCAGTACCTTTTGGGCCATCAGCAGTCTCCTCTCCAGGCACTGAATCCCCTCCCTGTTTTTGATTCTTAACAGCGAATAGGGATGGGGAAAAAAAGGATTTCCACCTCTGCTCCTCCAACATCCACTTGTCCCTCTGGATGCTTAGGCAGAACAGAGGCTGTTTTCCCGGCATCTCTTGTAATGATATAAAAAGAAGAAACTATCCTTTGCTCTCACCTTCCTCTAAAATGCCCTTGAGTGAGAGAATAACTATTTTTCTTTATGACTATTACTTCCCAGGTGATTTTCCTCTCACTACGTTACTACTAATCTGCTAATCTACAGCCACTCACAAGGATGAGACCTTGTCAGGGCCCAAGGACAGTGATGGAGGTCCTCAAGGGCCATTTATGGATTGCACAGCCAGCACAGGGGCTGGGGAGCATCACTATCAAAACTCAAGCACATGCAGCTGGAGATGCTGGCAAAGGCAGCAGTCCTCGAGCCCCACCTGACCATCAAGCCTGTGGATGTGAGGCAGCACAGCAAGGGCAGGGACTCCCTGTGTCAGAGCAGTGCCAACAGCCTGGGGAACCTGCTTAAGGCTGCTGGGGTGGCTAAGTAGGTTAGCTTAAGCTGTATCACTGTCTCTTGCTGGGGGGCTCACCATTTGGCTGCTTGCTTTGGAAGGGAAGCCTGTGATGGAGTGCCTCCTAAGGGGTTCCCGTACAAAGCCCTGCTCAGCTCTCAGATAAGCAGCTTGTATCTGAAGGCAGTGTTTATGTCTGAGTTAATTCCTCTCCCTTAGAGATTATGGAGGGATTTGAGCAGTTTATTCTCAGAAAAAGCAAGGGACAGTCTCTCCCCATGGCGATACCAGTGGGAACTCTGGAAGAGGTTGGGTGCTTCCTGTCGTGCACCTGTCTGATCTCCAAGTCAGAGAAAGCTGCACAGCTACAGCTAAGGAAAATGCATCCTCTGGTTTTGGAAAGGAAAGTAAAGATCACTGTCAATTAAAGCAGGAAGTGTAATTGTTTCTGTTAAGATAGTGAAGATAGGACCCCACATGAGATCTTGTTCTTGCTGTAGAGTGGATAAGGAAGAAAACAAACAAGCGTGTTGGGAAAAGCAAAGATTGCTCATTATCAGCATTTCCTAAAAGACTCTCAGAGCAGATCATAAAGCCAACAGGCATGTCAGAAGGAACCAGACGCATAAATATTATAAGTCATTTCCTAAGGTAGTGGAAAACTCACTGGATGTGCACTTGTTACCTTGCTTTTCCCACGGAAACAAAGCTAATAAAAAAAGTCCAATAAAACTATCAGGTTCCAGTCCTTCTCCCTTCTCATGAGTGGCTTCTGAAGAGGCTGACTGTGAGACCAGCCAGGCTGGACAAAGAGAGTCAGAGACTTTTACATCCCAACAAGCCAATGAACAAAAGCTGTCTGAGTGGTGAATACTTGAATAGCACAGCTGAAAAAAAGCATCCAAGAGTGAGCTCAGCCCTCACAGAGATTAGAGGATCCATAAGGAAGAGACACCTGAGGATACCCCAAGCCGAGGACCTTGAGGTGGAACTTATCACCCCAAAAAGCACAAAAAGGACACTGTGCTGTGTTGGTGCTCGCAGCTCGCAGTGCCTTTCCTCCTGCCAGGTCCCTTCTGTCCCCTGCCTCCTGGAGAGCCCCCAGCTGAGAACACGGCCTAAGTCTCAGCACGTGTCCATCTGTGCCCTCCTGCTGAAACAAGAGGAAAAACTCCACAAAAGGAGGAGAAAGAAAGGAGAAGAGGAAGGGTAGGAGTCAGTTATCTAGACGAGCTAAAGAAGACCCAAAAGGCCCAGTCGGTAACTACTGAAAAGGAATGAGCATTGCACGGCAGTGAAACTGTGCTCGGCTTTCCTGACAGATGTTTCTGACAGATGTGTTCAATACCCCACGTCTCACTTCATTTGGCTTCCCTCTCATCTGTTAGCCAGGGATGTTGATTCATGCACACACAAGCAGATGTGTACCCTTTGGTGTCTGACGGTGCTTTTTATCCATCCCCAGGAGTCTAAGGCTGGGCAGACCTTTGGGAACAGACACCAGGAGAAGGAGGACATACCACAGCTGATCTATGAGATGCCTTACCTTGAAATGCAACTCAACCTAAATGGCACTGGGCAGTGAAAGTAAAGCTGGCTTCTATAAAAAGCAAATACTGTGGTGAATGCTCCAGCAACAGTGTTATCAGGTGAGAAAACAAGGGCTGCCCAAACATAGTGGAAAACATGAGATGAAATCTTTCATGTATCACTTATCCTCCTTGAGTTGACATGGAAGGACAATCTATCTTTCTTCTCTGAACACACCTCGAGCTGAGAAATAGAAGGAAAAAGACATCTTCCTTGAACAGAAGGAAGCATCCTTCCATGGCAATGTGCACTTGCAGGCCAAGAAATCCAACCTTATCCTGGGCCACATCAAGAGCAGCGTGAGCAGCAGGGCAAGGGAAGGGATTCTGCCCCTCTGCTACACTCTGGTGAGATCCCACCTGAAGTGCTGCATCCAGCCCTGGGGCACCCAATGTAAGAAGGAACATGTACCTGTTGGAGCAAGTCCAGAGGAGGCCAAAGATGATCAGAGGGATGGGGCATTTCTTCTATGAAGACAGGCTGAGACACTCGGGATTGCTCAATCTGGAGAAGAGAAGGCTCTGGGCAGACCTTATTGCACCTGTCAGTACTTAAAGGGGGCTACAAGAGAGCTGAACAGGGACTTTTTACAGGGGCATGTAGTGGTAGGACAAGGGGTAATATCTTTAAATTGAAAGAGGGTACAAACAGATTAGATACTAGGAATAAATTACTGTGAGGGTGGTGAGACACTGGAACAGGCTGTCCAGATAAGTTGTGGATACTCCGTCCCTGGAAGTGTTCAAGGCCAGGCTGAATGGGGCTTTGAGCAACTTGGTCTAGTGGAAGGCGTCCCTGCCCATGGCAGGGTGGTTGGAACGAGATGAGCTTTAAGGTCCCTTCTAACACAAACCACTACAATTCTATGCCCTTCTTTCAAGCGCTATGATCTGACAAGGACTGGAAAAATGGAATAAACACAGAGCCACACAATGAGCTTTTTAGAGCCTGCTTTTCAGAGCAGGATGGCACTTGAAGGCAAACCTCATGGAGTTCTGCAGACCTGACAGTGCAGCTATCCGAATGCAATGTGCGATGTTGTTTTTAACCTGCAGTGTGGCTGAGTAGTGTGGTATGTGTTGCATTTGAATGCATTACATTGCACTGCTAACTGACTTAACTTCTTTCTGATGCGTGGTCAAATATGATTTGTAAATGTTTACTATCAAAAATGCTGTCACGAGTGATTCTATGTATTAAGTAAGTTGGGCTGAAGTGGACACAAATCATCCCTATGATCAAAGCTTTTAAAGTTCAAATCTTTATTTAATCATGTTTCCTAGGAAGCTCTTGCTTTCACATCGATAATAAACCGTTAAACTGAGGCCCTCAAGGAGCAGCAATCAGGCTTGAAATCATAAGCAATGTTTCTTTTTGTGTTGGTACATCCTGTACAACGAGAAGATTTCAACTTGGCACATGTTGCTTTGCACTTCAACGCTCACTACTTCAGTGTCACTCCTCACCCTCTGTCTAATTCCCTGTTCCAACAACCAGCCTGGCATCCTGTTCCATATGGCACCATGTCTTAGACCTGTTACCTTTTTCCACACACTGTGACTTTTCCCTTCCTTCCCACAATGCTGCTGCACATGCCACTGTTGTCTGCGTGACTGTGTCAATTTGGAAAGACTGTAACAGGTGCTGACATTCGCAAAATTTCAGAAAATTTGTCTGTGCTCTTTTAACCCCATTAGGAGGTTTCCAATGATGTGCAAGATGGCAGCTCCTCAAAGTTATTAAACCTCTGACACCTACTGTGGTATTTAAGCAGCTGAAAACCAATAAGGACCAGAAGCATTATCCTTTTGCACTCTTATAAATCTTTTTGTATGCTTACTCATGATGTGGGCTTCCAGACTGTCCTAGACTCTCACCTTTTATAAATCAATTCCCTGCTGGTTTGCAGAACTAAAGACCTGAGTCAATGAATCAACAGCTTGTTTTTCTTAACCTAAAATTTCAGTTAGGATGAGGAGCCTACACAGACCCCTGCCCGAGCATTTTGTAAAGCTTTGAAATATTAAATCAAAAGCCCTTCTAAATTCAGCACTTCCCTTGTCTCCTCTTTTCCCTTTGAGTGGAGCAAGCACATAATACAGCATAGTCCTGCAGCAGGAAGAGTTTGTGGCTAGCAGCTGGATAAGCCTCCACTAGCCACAAATTAAGGGGTCCAGGGCCTGAAGCAGAGAGAACAAGTTTGACTTTTGAACATAGTCCAGCTTTGTTTTGTCAACAACTATTTGTACAAAGCTCACAACTGAAGCAGCACAGGCATCAACAAAGTAGTTCAACCGCTGATTTGATCCTGAGGCACCGACACAGGCAAAGCAGGAGGTACCAGCCTGAGAGCTTACCTTCAGGACTGGCCTTTTGCACCATCCAGATGGGACTCATGGAGCATACGCTCTGTGTTGCCGTACTGTCAGGAGTCTCTGCAGAGGCTGCTTGTGAGGCCAAGGGACTCTGCCAGTCCTCCCTCAAGCTGCTCCTGCACAGCAGCACAGACCCCAGAAATTTCCACTGCCGTGGGAGGGGAGGATGTGGTGACAACCTGCAGCTGCTCAGGGGAAAGTACATTGGAGGCCTCCAAATTGTGGGAGACATGGATAGAGCCGGGCTGAGAAACACAGGCTATCGTGGGAGTCCTTGCAGTTCTGAAGTGATGTCCACATGAGGGCAAACACATCTGTTAATCCTGGAAACACTGGGGATGCCACTGGGAATGCCACTGAGATAGCGGGATGTCTGTGGTGCTGAATGTGATAGGGGCTTCTTTTTTGCTCACAGCAATGTCCTGAGATGTGAGATTCTTCTGGACCAGCACTCTCTGGAGACAGAAAGCTGACACTGTGCAAACCCCTCACACCTCTCTCCACCCAGAGTCCTTATCAGATGTGCCAGACCTGGCTGTTTCTGTGTTGCACTTCTCCTTTAGTGGTTTGGTCCATGCAGCTCAGTTCTCAGCTACCTCATCCCCTGTTTTATTCAAATCTGGTACTATCTGAACAGCAGTGACAGTACTTCTAATTTTGCTCCTATATATTTTAATTCTAAGCACAGGTTGCCACAAAATATGGCCAGTCCTATCCTCCCTTTCCTTTTCCCTGCAAAACCAGGTTATGCTGCAACAGAAAAGCATTCCACCTCAGTTTGAAGATCACCTTCTTGTCATAAAGGGAATAACTGTGGTCGCAAGGCAGCTCCCAAGGCCCCAGTTCAGCAGTTTGTCTCTGATCAGCAAAACATTTAAGCACATGTTTACCTGCAGGCTGATGATTATATCCCTTAGACTTGCCAGAGCCATGCTTTTCTGTCTCTGGTTTATGCACCCCTAGAGACTCATGAACTACTTCTAAGGGGGCCTGAAAGGTACTTAAGAAGAGCAAGCTTCTCACCAAGAGGCTCGTTTGCTACAGAGAGGGTCCAGACTCCTGCTCAGGGAATGAAGAGACCAAGGACCACTGTTTGAGGGCAGGACAGGTCTGACAGTGTCAGGCCATGGGCTTTAACAAAGGGCTGAGATCCCACCACCTCTAGGTATGTCTTCATTGTGTCTTGCAAACCAATGTTAACTTGCTCTGGAGCCAATCTGACAGGATGCAACCAGCTCCAGACCCAACATGGAACAGTGGTGGTGAGCACAGGGCTGAGTCCGAGCTGAGACACTATGATGAGGGATGGGCATTAATAAAAGCCTCCAGTTTGGAGCTTGTGTCAGCTGGTTTGGAGCAAAATCAGGACATACATGTGTCTGCCTGAAAAATATCTTACAGATACTTCCTCAGACTGAAAGCTGTGGATAGCTTGGTGTTTCTTATCTTCTCCATCATCTGGACAGAAATGACATGAACTGCCCATTTTTTTCTGGGACAAGGCTGTGTCAGATTCTTTTCTCATAAAGCTGATCATGAATAGGCACCTGATTTCAGCCTTGGGGGCATTGTGCCCATTTCTGCTCTTGCTTCATCCCCCCATGCAGCCACAGCAAAATAAAGAAGACTGCAAAATAAAGAAGACTGCAAGTGGTGAATTACCTGGGCCCATCCAATCTTACAAAGTAAATGTCCCATGTCTGCCCTTTATTGATCCATCTGCAAATGTGCATATGAAAGTAGGTAATTCGTGCTGAGATTTACTAAAAATATATCTAACTCACCTTGTGTTTTAACCGGCCATTCAAATTACTTTCAGAAATCTATTATGTGCATTATCATTTTTATTTTCAGCACAAAGGGGATTTTTTTTCCCAGCCAGTCAAGTTACTGCCTACTTTTATACAATAAATTGCTACAAATTAAGTTAGCAGCAGTATAAACAGAGGTAATAGATCCCTGTCTCTGTAGTGGCAGCTGACAGCATTATGGAAATGTAGAATGTCTATTTCTGAGTTTATTCTAATGCTGATGAGTTTGCACCGATGTTCGTCTCACTCATTTCTCATTTTATCACCTCTAATGCAGTGATTTCCCCCCTGCAAGCTTCTCCTTCCTGAGGCTTGATTTAGTCAAGTAAATCCTAAAGGCTATTTTAAAAATGAGCTGGCATAGTGGGTACCACTTAGGCTTTTGTTTGAATAACAAAACTTTGTTTCAAAATAATAAAAGTTGCTGCAATTGAATGCATTCAGTCCAATAAAAATATAATCCATTTTCCCCTTGAAATATGCTCATAATAAAAAGAGAGCATGTATTTTTGCTCTAAATCCATTTCAAAATTCCAACCCCTGCTGAAGGACAACATGGAGCAAGTGAAGTAGAAGGGAGAATGAGAAAGTGAAAATTTGTAGCCCAAAATGTGTATTTGGGTGTGCAAATACATTAAATGGTCTCCTTTTCTTTTCTACTTACCTTTCCACAACTCTGGCCATGTAAAGAAGGCCTTAAAAATGCATGGATTAGCACCAGTTTGGAGGATTCTTTCCACCATCAAATTGTAATAGGAACTTGGGGGGATAAGAATTAAGCCCTTAACCTTGTGAGAGTTTTCAGATGCACCAACCCCCAGTATCAATTAAAAAAAAAAAAACAGTAATTTCATAAATTACAGAGGAGGTGACCTTGGAAGAGTCTCTATCCAGAATTATGGGTTTGATGACCCTCAGTTTTGAAATCCCCATCTGCCTTTCTGCAGAGCACAGCAGCACTATTTTGATTTTCTGAGACTTTGGTGAAGGTGGTCTTGAAATCTGTGACAAGAACCATGTTCTTCCCAGTACATTTGAACACGGTTGCCTTGGTCCATTTCCAGACCTAAAATTCTATTGAAAAGAACTTTTTTTATAAGGAATAAAAGTGTGGGTTGTTTTTTGGTTGGGGGAGGGGGGGGGGAAGGAGGATTTGTTAAACTAAGCAAGTCAGAAGAATCACAATAACCTTTCCTTCTTCCCCCTGCCCTAGAGTTCAGCTTGTCCTTGAAGCAGACAGGGAAGGAGCTATTGAACCCACAAAGACCAGATGGTGACCACCAGAGGAAACTTTATCCTGTTTTGACACTGACATCTGAAGGGTTCCTGGAGACTGCTTAAGTTTGGTGAGATTTCTTTGGAAAGCAGGCAAAACAACACTGACATCACCAGGCAGGCTGTGCACACATTCATCACACTGCTAGACCCTCAGAGTCTAATGGTTGTAGCTGGGGAACTGACTGGAATTATTCTTTTTCAGAGGAAGTTCCTGAATTGGGAAACTTGAGGAATGTTCAAGACCAAAATTACTCTGATTTTTTTTAATTCTCCGGTGTATTTCTCTTCTCTTTGCACTTTGCTTTTAGCATTTTATTGAGCAAAGCCAACTGCAACAGTGGAACAACAACAAATAGTGCCATTAACAAATTCCTGTTAACCAGTTTCATACCTGAGCCATGGAGTCAACCTCTGTTGGTTCCAGGGACAGTCTCTGCTCTCAGCCAAAGCTAAGATGGCTACCTTGCATTGCCTTGGCAGTATCATAAAACATATCATAACAACACATTAGCATGTGTATATACCAGTGTCTGCAAGCTAAGAATTGGGGCAATTTCAGAGAAAAACAAGGAATCTGAAGAAAAAATAGGGAATCATCCATTAAAACCCAGCCTTTGTGAAGGCACCAAATGGAGAACACAAATCTCTTGCTGAGGAAGAGACAAGTATTTTCTCGGTAGGTATAGCTGCCCTTGCATACTCTGCAAAGCTGGGAACTGGCTACAGGGAGCATCCCAGAGCACAGAGCTGTGACCAGTTCAGGACAAGAGGAGACCAGAAACGACACTGCTGCCATCTAGTGATTTTTATAACCATTCGAGCTTAGGAAAGATGCTGTAAATCTTGGCAGGTAGCACTAGCTTAGCAGTGCAGAATAATACAGTCATAAACCATGAACCTACCTGCGGTAAAGAGAGGAATACGGTGAAAAATACAGTGTTGGATGTCTTCAGCACATAATGAACATAATGTTGTGTAGATCCACGTTCAGCCCAAAAGATACTGCCGAGACATTATTGCTAGCAATGACCAGAGCAGGAACATTTAAGAAATGATGCATTTGACATTTATGTGATCATTTGTCTCCCATGAGCGTTTCTTGACAGGTTCTCAGAATTCAAATTCGACGTCTGTTCTGGAACATGGCAGGGCTCTGCTTTCCAGAATGGAAGAGTATAAATAAAAAATGTATTTGCAACTACAGTAATTACACTAGAATTAGCACAGAAATTTCCACCCTTGTTTTAAACTGAGTTCCTGTACTCCAAGAAACATGAAAGCAGGGATTTCCACTGCCTCCTTTTGTCATGGCACAAAGCTTCCTTTTACCAGTCATTTCCCTCTCCACTAAGCTCTCCTGTCTCCTTGTTTCACAAAAAATCCTCAGCGATTAGTGGTCACATCTTCTTCTGCTCCCTACCACACATGGTGTACATTTCCCATCCCTTTTCCATCTTTTCACTGATGTTTCAATCTTTCTTTATATAGGAGTTTTTCCATTCAGTGGTCTGACTAAATACACTCTTCTCCTGCTCTGGAGTAGATCTAAATTGAACTGAAAACTCCTGCTGAAGACATAGCATCAATTTGCATAATAGCACTGCAATATCCCACACACCATACTTCGTACAATTTGCTTCTCTTTAACCACTAATTTTGTCCAAGCACAGAACTATTCATTTGTTGAATGTGCTGAAAATATGCAAACGCACTTAATAGAAATGGAAGAATGCCTGTTACTTTTCTCCTTGTTAGATCTTAGACACTGTCCTCATCCTCCCACCTATCAGAGCTTGTAATTTACCAGTGCTATTTCCAGGACAAATGTGTCTAAAGAGTCCTAAATTTCAGCTCAGTAATAGGATTTCTAAATCCAAATATAGAATGATCCAAATAAATATATAGAGGTTTTAGCCCAGCCTCACTCATTTTACTAGAACACTGCTGTGGGGGTGTTTTGAGCTGTGCTAATTTGCAAATTTCTTGGTAATAATCATCTTTTCTTCAGGTTCCTTCAACTGGAAACTAATGCATTTCAAGAAGGAAAATGTGAAGAAAACAGCAACGACTGAAATAGACTCAGTGGGGGAGGTTTTCAGATTTGATTTTTATTTGGTCATTTATTTCTTCAGAAAAAGCAAGCAGCTCAACTAAATAAAAAAGAAAACTCCTTGCTTATGAAATCTAGCAGACAAAACAATGCTCTCGAGTGATGTGGTAAAAGCTTCCATTACCTGAGACATTTAACCGTGAATTGAATCTAGGACCGTAAAACATCCCATTCTTTCTGTGCTCCAAGTGCAACGCCAATACTCAATAGCCTTCCCTGGCTGGTACTGTTAAGAAAAGAAATGAGTTATGACTGGGATATATACTGATATAATCTCTCTACTTCTCTCTATATAAGTACACTGTTATATCCTGCATAGAAACAAACAACAGTTTTTGGGTTGTTTTTTTTTTACATTCCCCCATCCTGAAATCATGACTAAAACCCACCAAACTCTTCCCTAGGTCTCTCACCTAGATAAATGTGGGGCATGCAGACCCATGTGCCTTATTTGGGACCAGCACTTTTTGGGAGAACAATTTATCCCCCTTGTGTACGAGGGATCAGTACAGCCCAGGCACATGATAAGGATTTGAGAATCACTGGGAGGCCGGTCAAAATTGCTTCTCAGACTGTCATAGCTTCAGCATCCCCAGAAAAAGTTGAAAACCCTCAACTTCCATCTGGAGAACAACTGATGAAAGAAAAGAAGAAATTTCAAAATGTTGTTGCATGGTGCAGTGAGCAACAAGCTGAAGGAGCTTCCACTCTCTGATTCATCTTGAAGCACCTTAACTTCTTCTGAAGGTTTCTGATGTGCATTACAAAGAAAATGTTCTCATTTCAAGTTTCTCCCATGTTTGTACTTACACTTCAGACCAATACTGTCTTCACACAAAAAATTTAAGCTCAGCTTTATGACTCCTCTGCCTGCTTGGTGCAAAGCATAGTTAAAATTCATTTCATAGAGGCCTTTCATTCCTCCACCTTTCCCAGCATTAGCTCAGTCATAGCCTAGACTGCAGAATTCCCAATTAGATAGTTCTCTTGTACCACGTTGCGATGCCACAGGTCATTATTTTTAGGTTCTCCTGTAACCCAGAAAAGTGAGCTTGATTTAATTTTATTTCAGATTGTGGCACAGTGAGAGGTGAGGCTTCTTTAAGCAAGTCTGCAAACAGACAATAGTGCAATCACAAAAATCAGTCACTGTATCCCTGACCAGCTATACTTACCCCCATAGCAAGGACTAACTGCTTTTACATATTTGGGGAAAGAGGGATTGATGTCTCAGGGCAGTACAGTTTTTCTTTCCTTTGAGTGACATATTCTATTTGCAAAATGAGAATGAGTGCAGGTATGACAGCTCTCTATAAATATTTCTGTGCAAAAACAGCAACAAGAGAATAATTATATTAGCTAAAATAAGATGTTGGCACAAGAACAAATGGATGCAAGCTAACCATGTATACATTTAAGCTGGTAATTAGGAGATGGTTCCTAACCATCAGACAAAAGAGACTCTGGAACAGTCTCCCAGTGAGCATTATGGGGGAATGAGACTTGATTACTTTTAAGATAAAGACTGATCAGTTTACAACAGGGATTGAATGACAGTGGGCCTACAATAGCAGGGAACAGCACTTGATGAGCCAGATCATGTTGTCCTATCCAGTGACCCTGAAAGCATTGAAAATTACCTGTTATGGAAAACACATAAAATGTCCTGCAACACCACCAACTTCTCCCAATGCACACCACTCTGCAGTGCATAACTATTTGTTATTCCTCACCTACTCATCACATCAGTACATCTCCTTGCCTTTAACGTGACTCCAACCTTGGTGAGTCTGGAGCCCTTTCCACATGTCACCTCTTGCCCATATTTTTGCAGCAGCTCCATAAACCATGGCACACCACAATCACAAGGTTGGCATTACCCCAGCTGGCATCTCAAGAATTTTGCAGGCAGCACTGTCCTGTTGCCAGCCTCTGCAAACTCCACTGCCACTTTCTAGCTGTTCAGGGAACAGTGAAATCTCCTGCTCTTCCCAAAAGTTCTGATCTCCATCAATGGCATCTGTAGCCAGAAGCAGAAGCAATATGCAGGCTTGGTCCACAGAAATGCCATGACCCATCTACATTATCTGGAGAGAAATATTATTAATGCGGTAATTTCAGCTACCCAGTACAGGACAGATGTCAACGCTGTGGGTCTGTCATAAACAGAAGTCTGCAGGAACAAAGCGCCCCAGAGTTACAGGCTTTTTTTCTTAAAGGTGAAGGATCATGCCACAATGTCTAAAAAAAGAAGAGCAGGTCAGTCTGACCTGTACAGAAGAGGGCTATAATGGAAACAAGGTATGAGAGGAGGAATTTAAACAAATTACCAGATTCAAGGGAAAAAAAGGAAAATGCAAATCAAGAATACAGATAGAGCTGAATGCCTGATGTTTCATGGGACCAGGGCTGTAAGCTGACACCAGCAAGATCTCCAGGGAGCAGGCATGGAGGGAGACCTCAGTGCTGAAAGCAATGCAATAGGCCTTGCATGACTCAATGAAACTCCAATTAAACCAATTCTACCTCCCTGGCATGTGGTGAGAAGGAAGACAGCATAATCAGAAAAAAGAGGCAAATTCAATGCTGACTGATTGCCTGCATTTAGACTTTCCTTTATGTGTATCACCCCAATATAGTCCTTTTCCCTTTGCTTAACCACATCCAGGAGCAGGCTCTTCCCCTCCAGATGCCACAAATTCTACAGTAATTCACTGTACTTTTTCCCTACCAGATGGACACTGACGTCCCATCTCACCTTAGCTCTCTCAGCATGAATACAGAGGGTGCAGCACGAGGAGCAGGGGGAGGTGCATCCCCGCTGTGACGGATGCTGTGGCTCCAGGGAACATCCAGGCTGCTGTATTGACATTACAAATGAATGCACATACCTCTGTGGTTTCGTTAATGACTGTACTGAAAGATGAAGAGGCATGAAAATGAATGCATCCTGCAAAAAAGCAAAGACAAATGGGAAGTAATTTAACTAAAGCCCCAACACCGAAACAATGCACATAACAAATCTTTTGAAGTTTTGATTCTCTAAGGAAGCAAGTCCTTGTATCCAAAGAGGAGTCACCAGCATTGTTTATAAATAAGACTTAGGAAATTATACGGGTGAGGCAATTGACAAGCAAGCAAGCAAGGTTCATTACACCTGAAGTCACTGTGGCATCGTGGTCACTTCCTACACTTTCCTTTCTATGGGCAGCTTGGTAGCTAGTAACACACAAGTCTTGTAATGTGCAGGGAGAAGAGTAACACTGTCCATGCAAAACAAGCAACAAGACTAACAAGTGCTACAAGAGTAGCACTGTCTGTGTGCTGCTTTTCTTGGACAGGTGGAGAGCAGAGGTTTTAAACCAGGTCCCATTCCAGTTAATGTCTAATCATCCTGAAATCTAGGGAAAAAATATGAGAAACTGGGACAGGAGTGAAAAAGATTTATGAGTTGCAAAACGATAATAGGTAAAATTGATAATTGTTCACACAGTTCTGAGTGCTGAATTTAAGTCAGTACATAACTTGGTTGTAAGCTTGTGCTCCTGTTATTATTTATTCTTCTTACATTGCAGTTGAGACACCACAGAACTGAGTACTAAAACCCAATGAAACAAAAGAGGGCTACTAAATCTAGAAGCTTGGACTGTTGTTCAGTCACGAGAAAATAAGCAGACAAGGTTGCATGGTGGAAATAAAGTGGGAGAAACAAGACCAGATTGGGTGGCTTCATGGGCAGTAAGCCCTTAGCACATAACTAATCTTGCATCAAGCATAGAGAACTATACACACATCCTAAAATGTTCTGCACTGCCAAGAGCATTTTACAGAATATGCATCTCACAGCCAAGAGGACACCTGAGGGAACACACCATGTACCCTTTTGCAGTTTGTCTCCAAGAGATGTAGGAAAAAGGATGCAAGGTGCTCTGAGCAAAAGGAATAAGCAATATTCTCACAACAGACTGAAGACTGACTGCCTGAAGTTGCACTTCAGGTCTTAAAAGCTATAGGGACTGTTTGATTTTCTGATTCCCTCGCTATAACCTCTTACATTCCAGAGTATAAAGAAACAATTCTGTCAAGTGTTAAGGATTTGAAGGGGTTGTGACTCTCTTAAATTTGCTATCAGCATTCTGACATTTTCCCCACCTGACCTGTTTAATCTAGGTGTATACTGTAAAGAGATTCCAGGATTTTCTAGAAAAGAGAAAGGCTAAGTTGTCTGAAAGCACACAATAAATGCCAATGTTTTGTGCTGGCAGGTTCCCTTTATGAGCTCTGAAGAATGTGAATGATTGAAATGAATTTTTCTGAACATTTTTTCGCTAATGAAAAGTGCAGTAGAAGGGACTACATGTTATTGTTGATACAATCCTATTATTATTACTATCATGTTTGTTCTGTGGGAGGAAAGAAACTTGGATGGATCTCAACAGGGGAAGTCTGAATGATTAGTGCTTCAGTGGCTTTATGTGCAAGTATCCTGCATATGCTTATTTTTGCAAATTCACCTGCAAATTCATTCTCTCTCATCTACACACAGTCCCTGACACAATCTAATACCTATGAGCCATCCAGCGCTAAAAACATTAAACTGCAGGGGAGATCAAATGCTTTCTCTTTCTGGGGTGCAGAATATTAAACATACCATCCCCAACACATTTACTAGCTATCATTACCAAATGCTTGCTATCATCAAATACCAGGCTAATTTAAACTCTCAATTTTCAAAGCAATCTGAATCCCTGTTCCTTTGGGCTGCACGTAGTCTCTCCCAAACATGCTCACGGCTTCTTCTGACTTGCTCCCATTCTGCCTCCACCTAACCCATAGGCCAGGTGCTCCCAGGAGCTAACTGATGTTTCTGTTATGTCCATAGATGTTTTCGTAGGGCCTGTAATACAAGCAAGAAAGCTGAAGACTATAAAGACACAGGAACTGTGATTTTGTTGTGCTGTGCATTGTCGACTAGGGTATATGAATCCACCACTGGGACCCCTAGAAACATCACCAACAAGCAGAAGTAAAGGAGCAGGTCATGTCAGGTTCAGCTCTGGCAAGATCCTGGTCGCAAATTTGCAGAGGCACTTGTCCACCTTGGTGATTCCTCCCTGGGTTATGGTGTGGAGGGCAAGGAGCGATTTTAGTTTTGCCAGCAGCAGGCACACATGTACATGCATGAGAACATCTGCACAGGTTTTGTGCTCAGCCCAGGGGCTGGTTAGTTTTTACCCTGATGTGTTACAGCTGCTGCACTTGCAGACAACGATCTGTGTGTACAGGCTGTACCCCTCACTTTGGATCAAACTACACTTTCACACAGCATAACAGGCATAGGCCTCTATTCTCTTCAAAGTCCTCTAGGCCCTTACTGCACTGCAAATAATTACCGTCATCATTCTGTACTTGTTAGGACACAAAAGCATCAGCAGGACCAGAAGGCAGATCTGTAGGGGCTGGGGAATGGCCTGTCTGTGATGGGTCAGGTTTAACCTCAGACATGGCTGGGAACGGTAGTCTGCAGACAGCATGTGACTGTGAGCAGCCTCTGCCAAAGAGTCACGGGGCTATCTGCTGGCATCTGAATAAAAAGACAACTCACGCATCAGTGGAGATCATGGGATTTAAGGTAACAGTGAAATGAGGTTTGTTGAACTTCCCAACAGGTCAGAGTGAAGAAGGGCTAACCTAGTGGGAAAAAGGATTCTTTTCTGACTTGGCTGTTTCCTGAGCTTTTTTTTAACCTCTGTCTTGATGCCTTTGCAATAATGAATGAGCCCTTTCGAAGATGCTGGGGGCAATTCGCCTTTCTCTTGCCTGCCGCCTTTGGACAATCGATCAGAATGGGGCGAGGGTTGGGCGATGCCTTCACGGGCAGCAGTCCCGAGTGTGCTGTTCAGTCGTGCTTATGTCTGCCTCAACTGGCCCCGAATCCCCACCTGTGCAGTGCATCCACTCAGGTCCTCGGTGATTTAGACAGTCTTGAGGGTGATGTGCCCATTCACGTGCATGTGCGACTAATCTCATGGAAGTGCTGGCTCTGTAACTGTTTAATAACAGGATTTCACCCTTTCCCATTGACCCACCGCGGCAGGAACAAGCAGCCAACAATCAACCCGGGCTGCAAGCCCAGCCAGCTCAGTCTCTTACAGACAGGGACGACAAGAGAGGGGAAGCTGCGCCGGGACCGCGCAGCACCCGCACACGCGAAGAGGAGGCTGCGCCAAGCCAGAGGAAAGGTGGGCACCCCTCCACTGGCGGTGGTGGGGGTCAGAGCCGGGGCCGGGCACGGGTGCCCGCGGTGTCCCACCCGTGTGTGGCACAGCTCCAAGGGGACACGCCGCTCCCGGGGACCCGCTCCGGGCCATCGATGCGCTCGGCAAGCCGGCGCCCCGCCCTCTTCCCCCGCCCCGCGGGTGCCGCGTTGGAGGCGCTCGGCGCTCGGCTGGCCGGCGCTAGCGCGGGTCCCTTGTCTCCCTGTCCAAGATGGCGGCCGCGGGCGGCGGCGCGGCGGGAAGCGGCGGGGCCGAGTGAGGCGGCCGCGGCCCGTCCCCACCCTGCGGCCGCGGCTCAGCGCCGGCGGGCCTTGTCGCCACTGGGCGGCCCCGCACTCGGCGCACGCCCGGGCTTGCTGCAGGGGCGGAGCCGCGGGCTGGCGTGAGGCTGGAGCCCGCTCGGGTGAGAGGACGTGCGGGCGGGCGTGGGGCGGATGAGCCCGCTTTGAACGGAGGCGGCGGCGGGGCCCGGGCGCCGGGGGCTGTCGGGGCGCATGCGCAGGACGGGCCGGCCGTGGTCCGCGCCCGCGGAGGGGCCGGTGCCGGGGTTCGTGCCTTCGGCTGCGCGCGGGATTCCCGGCGGTCCCGTCTGCCCTCACGGCTACGGCTGGGAGCGCCGGCGGGACATGGGGCGACGGAGCCGGCCCCCGCGGCCAGTCGGCAGCGGGACCGAGGAGCGGGGGTCCGTGCGGAGCCCCGGGGCTGCAGAAGAACAAGGCTGGGCCTTGAACCCGCAGGCGTGTGCGCTAAGGAACGGGAGACGTGAAGGGAGAGCTTCCCCGCTGAGCCTTTGCCATCGCTGCTGAAACACAGGAATGCGAAGCAGGGGAGCCTCATTGAGGTTTACAGGATGAGAGTAGTTAAGGGTATGTTTTGTATTTGCCGGATTGGAGGTCTGGGCTGTGAGCGCCTTTGGGCAGTATCTACCAACCTTTGTACCTCTCGAGTAGATAAGATTTTAAAAGAGACTAAAAGATATGCATGTAGGTACAAAGAAATCTTAGACTCTCCAAGTCAACTATTCATGAATGACTGTCTTCAGCTTTGTTTTGCTGAGCAGTGTCGGGATTAGGCCCTTACCGTCTTGAGCACAATGCTCTGGTATTGTGTGTCTTCCCACTGAAGTCTGTATGACAAGGGAATACCACAAAATGTTAACAAGGTCTGGTTCAAGACCACGAGCCCACAAGTAGCAAGATGCTCTTTTTTATTGCAAAGTGCAGTGCTCTCTGAATGTACACATGCAGTGCTCTTGTGTGTAGGTAGAATCCTTGTGTTTGCTACCAGTGATGTATAACGGTCAGAATACTGACTTGACATCTGCAGTGAGTGTTTTCCCAAAAGCTGAAGAAATAGCATGTATTCCTATGAATTTAAACAGAAACATCTCCTGTGTACCCACAAGCTTGATTTAGTTGTGACTTTGTTGTATCACTTAAGTAACCACAATAGGACGAATGTGTTGTACATTGTCAGCATCAGCCAGTTGTTAATAAAATCGAGTTGCATGGGGAATGTACAAGCACAAGTTCCCTGCTCCCAAAGTGTTTCAATGTAGCGTGGCAAGATTACCGTGACAGCTAGGATGGGCAAGCTGCATGGTCTTTGTGGCTGGATGTTTACACATGTGCACATACACACAAACACACAAAGGCAGCTGGGCGCGATTGATTTAATCCCATAGGAGCAGAAGGTCGATCTTTTCTTGCTAAGCTAGTCACTGGCTGAGGAACAAAAGCTGTTTGCTCTGAGAGAACCAGAGTGTGGCTATTCCATAGCAGCACTGTCCTGCTGTATGCCCATAGCTGGAGCAGTGACTCGTTTAGAGGAGGCCTGAAACCTGGGGGGGCAGAGGTTGGGTTGCTGCAGGCCTAGCTAAAAGGAGTGCTCTCTTCCCTCCCCTCTCCCAGGCTGGCTTTCTGAATGGCTGCAGTGGTAGCATTGGGAAACACATCAGAAGGATGCACACCTCTAATACAAAATGTGTGGTCCTCTAGTTAAAAAAATTAATAATAATTATTTTGTAATTTAACTCCTTCTGCGTGGTCCCTTCTTTTCCTTCGCTTCATCTGAGATTCAAGGGTTTGAAATCTCTAGACATCCCACTCTTTGCTACAGTGGCTTCTGACAAAAAATGGCTTTGACACAGTTTGGGTGCAGTTTTGTGTGTCATAAAAATCAAACTCAGTTGTCTTCTCACCTTCTTTCTATTTTTGTAAATAAATTGCTTCTGTGATTTAGATATTTTATAAGAAAGAGGTGGTATTTTCTATCTTTAAAATAATACAACATCCATTTTGATTTAGAAAAGCCCCAGATCTGTCAAGCCTGAAGAGTGACCACTCCTTTCCTTTCCCGCTGTCTTCCAGAGAATCCTTCTTTGGTTCAGAGAAAGTTTCCCAATTTACATAGTGATTCTTCTTCATGGCAGGGTTATTTTCATTCTCTGTTTCTCAGACCTTTTCCTATAGATGGGAACGGGCGAAGGAGCCCAGACGTGGCAACTCATTCACAGGCTCCTGCAGGACCACCATGGCTTATGATGGCGCCAAGAAGAAAGAAGGTATGACTGCTTCATAATCTGAGGGATTTACAAAAATAATTAATTAATTAATTTAAAGGGTGCCCTTTGCAGCCCTTACCAGGCCATGCAGTCAGAGTGGAAAAGGAGGCTAGTGTGCTTTGGAGCCCTTAAATTTAACCTGGCCAAGTTACTGGAGGATCCCAAGCCCTTGACTTCCAGGTGTAAAGTACTGGAATTAGAACTTGAGAGTAATGGATGGTATTTCATAATGTAGACACCCTGACTGGGAACTCTGCCACTGCAGCCCTTCTTCTCCCCGCCAGGTCAATGGGACGAGGAACGAGGGATAATGATACGTTTAGTCATGGTAACATTTCTGGGTCCATTTGTCTTTAGGAAGGAATCTCCAAGCATTAGAAATTAAATCTGGGATGATTGTGTTAGAGCACCGAGCCCCATCCCTCTGGTCAGACAGGCCTCTGCGCTTATTGGGTTTTGTGCATCACTCTGTGCCTGTGTCCTCTGTTAGCTTATTTTGTGCGTGGTCCACTTGTCTATCACTCCTTAATGTGGTATTTCATTTCTTCCTTTTTTCCCATGTCACATAAATCACAGAGTTCCTAGAGAGTCACCGAAGTGTTGACGACGGGCTGGCACCTGGCAGGATACAGCGAGAGAAAAAGCGCTCGTACAAGGATCTTCTGCAAGAGGAAGATGAGATAGCAACTCAGGTACAAACCCTCAGAGAAAAGGTTCAAGGTGTAAGGATATGCATAAAGGTAGTAATGGAATGGGATGGAATGGATTTCTTGTCCTTTTTTAAAATTATTTTTACTTAGAAATGCATGTAGAAGACAGCAAGAGCAGCTAATCACGTCCTGTGTTGTTCAGTAATTTTCCTGGGGAAAAGGAGGGGATCAATCCCTGATTCTCATTTTTCTGGCCTCAGAAAATAAGCTAGTAGGAGTATTATCCTAGTCTTATTGTAGAACCTTGCAAATCATAAGATGCCATGAATAACTTCTTACACACATTAAAAAAAATAGCATTTATGGTTGTATAAATAGCCAGCAAAGGAAGGATAGAATGTTAACTGATGCACTGTTGTCTTCCTGATTCTGCGGACAGCCTGAAACCATAGCTCTTGAGAGGAATGAATTTGCCCTATTTACATCTTTGAGGCCTTAACTTTTGAAATCACATAGTGGCAACTTAAGTTTCTTCAAAACTTTCCTCTTTGGGCTAAAATGTCTGCTGTTAGCTCACAGATGGCTATCTAGTGATTTGGGTTTTTTTCATCTGGAAAGCAAGTTCTAGTATAAAATTAAAATCTTCTACCACACAGTTGGAATTCTTTAGAGGAGCTTCAGTTTCAGACTCATAAATTGATCAAGACACAGATAATAATTAAGTGACATGGCATATTAAGGACGTATTTTTCGCCCGTCATTCTAGTTGTCACCTTTTTGTACCTCCTGTCACTTCTTTTTCAGCATAGTAAACATGAACTGCTCTCCTTTGTTTTCAAAGCTTGACAGTCTATGCATCTTAAGTTATTTCTTAGCTTTCTTAAGAGGCAGATGTCTGTCTTTGATCAACTTATCAGCTGATCTCCAAGTGATGGCTTTCACTGCCCATATCTCAACACTTTCCAAATGTGTTTTTTCTAGTTTTCTTTTCTATTGCTCCTGTCACTTGAGGGGCCTCCCTATAGAGATCTGTCAGTTTCCTTGGATCCCTGTTTTGCTGCAGTGCCTACAGAAAGCTCGATGTCGGTTAGGTGACTGTTGTGCTGAAACCAGTCCTGACTAATACCATTTTTTGTATTCTCACACCTATTTGTAACATGTGTTTTGTTTTTCTTTATACTTACACTGTGCTCTTGGGGACAGAGTAGGTTTCCTTTTAGCACCTAGAATGATGATCCTGGTTCATACCTACGGTTCCTTGATGTTACAGTAGTATCAAGATACCTCCTACTAATTTTTATCCATGTTAATAGTCCATGTGACTCTCATATTATTTCCCTCCTTTTTGTCAGCAACTTTTTTCTTCTTATTCCAGGACAGTGAGTTTTTTCCAGGGACAGAACCTCACAAAAAGAAGAGAAAGCACTCCTCCGATGAGTTCTGCTACAGAGGTAAGGTAGTAGTCAAGCAGGGGAAGGGGCTAATAAATCATGACTTTAAGGAAAGGATGCTCTTAAACCAGTGTTAACAAGCTTTGTAGTTAGCATTTTATAGGAGGAGAATACATCAACCTGCTTAGAACAAATAATCAGAAACCTGACCCTGGTCAGCACCAGACAGCAGAAGATTAGGGAATTATATTTTCAGAGTCTGTCTTAACAAATTGCCATTGTAAGGGGTAGAGATCTTCCATCTCCTTTTCATTAACAAGTTGTAGTTTTCTAACCCATGCCTTCTCATTTGACATTTGCTTTTCTTTTTTTCCTATTGCATTGCAAACTAATTATAGTTACAGGTAGTATAACTTTCTCTGTATTTATAAGAACAGAATATCTGAGGTTGAAAAATAAATGCTTTTCTGTTCAGTTATTTTCACAATTAATAAGTTGGCCAGAAAATGACAATTCGGTTCATAAAAGCTTAACACTTTTAGGATTTTTTTTTGGCCCAGTAGAAGGAGAAAGCCAAGCTGAAATTTCATCTTTCATCAAAATCTGTATACAGAATGAAAAAGCTCATATTTTCTACTCATTGGTCTCACCTTGGCTGAAAATGGCACAAAAACCTTGCACTTGAGATATAATTTCAGTAAGATGTATTTTCTTCAAAATATGTTATTTCACAGTAGAATGGAGTTTGACAAAACTTCAAGAACTTTCCTGCTGTCTCTGCCTTCCTTAAATTATTTGACCAGCTCAGGTGTCAGCCTCTGAATTGTATCCGTAAGGCTGTGCTGAGCTGGCTGTGGTTCTGTTTAAGCCAGGATGTAAATCTGTCACCTGTAAGTGTAAGGCTCACAGGATTCTCACTTCCTTTCTTTGCTGTCTTTAAGGGAAACATCTCAATGTACATTTCTCTTGATCTTTTTCAGGTGTCTCGCCTTTGGATCTACCATCAAAGAAGAAGAAAAAAGCAGCTTCTAGCCCATCCTCAGCTGATACGACCATGGATTTACTCAAGGCTGTCACCTCACCTTTGGCCACAAGCTCAAAATCTTCAAAGAGGACCTCTGAAAAATCATCTCATTCTTCCTCTGGCCATTCTGAAAGCAGAAAGGAGCATCCCAAGAAGAAGCTGAGTGGGAGCAGTGGGGAGCACTCAGTGGATGACAGCAGCTCCCACAAATCTAAAAAAATGAAACCTCTTTATGTGAACACGGAGACACTTACTCTTCGTGAACCTGATGGCTTGAAGATGAAGCTCATCCTTTCACCAAAAGAGAAAAGTAGTGCAGCAGATGATGATTCTTTATCCTACTCTTCAGCACCAGCAGCTGCAAAGAAATCTTCCAAGAAATCAGCTCGAGATGAGCAAGGCTCATTCCTGCTGGGGCACGATCTGCAGAGCTTCCTGAAGTCATCCCGAAAGAAGCACAAACCACCTCCGGACTCACATCCACCTTCTGAGAGTTTTGGTGCTGACACCTCCCTTCATTCAGAGGGCCATGCAAGCGAGTACGAGGTTTCAGGTATGGAGGCGCCGCCAGAATCTGGTTCTTCTTCTGGTGGAGAGTTGGAGGCTGGAGAGCTGGTGATAGATGACTCCTACCGGGAAATCAAGAAAAAGAAGAAGTCAAAAAAAAGTAAGAAAAAAAAGGACAAGGAGAAACACAGAGAGAAGAAGCACTCCAAGTCTAAAAAGAGTTCTGGGCACTCTCCAGTGGCGGTAGCAGAAGTAAGAGTGTCACCACCACCTCCCAGTACCCCCTATGTTGTTCCTCCACCTCCTCCTGCTGTTTTTCACTTGGATGGTCAAGGTGAGAAGAGGAGGAAAAAGGAAGACAAGGAGAAGGACAAGTCTGAGAAATGGGAAAAGGAAAAGGAAAGAGAAAAGGAAAGAGAAAAAGAAAAGGAAAGAGAAAAAGAAAAGGAAAGAGAAAAGGAAAAGGAAAGAGAGAAGGAGAAGGAAAGAGAGAAGGAGAAGGAAAGAGAGAGGGAAAAGGAAAGAGAGAAGGAAAAGGAAAGAGAAAAAGAAAGAGAAAAAGAAAAGGAAAGAGAAAAGGAAAGAGAAAGAGACAAAGTAAGGAAAAATTGGAGGGAAAATAGAAATTGGGTGGCGGGTAATAGTGAATTAGGCACTCCATTACAAAGGCATGTTAAATTGAAACAAAGGATAACTGATACCAATTATCAATGGTTTAACTGAAGCATGTTTGAAAAAATGTGTCATCCACTGTGATTTCTAATTGTAGCGAATGGAATATATCTAGTTCTGGCTTTGTGGCACAGACAGACTTTAGCCAATAGAGGTTTCTCTGGGAAAGTTACACTTAATTTTGCTTGGTACAGGTCATGTACCAAGCACATCTACATCTTTTTCTAATGTGACTGGCTCTAGCTATTCCCAGGCAGACTTCTGGACTAGTCATCAAAGTTCCTGTAAAAAGGAGTCAAGCTGTTACCTGAAAATTGAAGATATTTACCCATTTACTCCTGTATTCAAATGAAATTCTAATTCTTATAGACTGCCATGTTTCCAGTTTTGTCCTGTGCTTATATATTCAGTTTTCCATGGTTACTGCATAAAGATATGAGTAACAGAAATGGTAGCTAGCGTATGAACGAGTTTACAAATGAGATAACTGTAGCTGTGTGAGTAAATGGGGGAAAGCGCTTGTACATGTTCAGATAGAGAAATAATGCTTTGTATGAGGAAATGGGCAGACAGAGCTCAAATCTGTTCAGCCAGTATCCTATTCCATTTGGGAATTTTTCCCTGATCATAGCTCAGCAATTGCAATACCTTTGCTGTCCATGTACTACACAGTCTCCTTTCCTGCCAAATGGAAGTACTTTGTAAGGATTCAAGAAATGGAACAAAACGTTGTCATGAGGACTAAATTGTTTTGACAGATCTATAATAGGTACTGTGAATAGTATAACAGATATGGGGTTTCATTATTTTAAGTTTTAAAACTGAGATACATTAACAAAGTTTGCTGTCGATCCTGAATTTAGAATAGGAGCTTGTTGAGTTTTGCAAGATAAGCCTTGTACTAAGACTGGTTCTGGCTGATTCCTGTGCTTTCATAAAGACTAAATTCAGCCAGAAGATGTAAAGGACTGCTTTTTAAGGTTCCTGATCTAAGTACCATATCTTTCTTTAAGTCTTCAATAAATGCCAAATTCTTATTAAATTGGAGAAGGTCTCATCATAATTAAAAATCTTTGTTTCCTTTCTTCTTCTGACTAGCCAAAGAAGAAAAACATGTCTGCTTATCAAGTGTTCTGTAAGGAATATCGTACAAATATTGTGTCTGAGCACCCTGGAATAGGTAAGAGGATAATCCAGCCTTCTCTTCTCTTGATTATACACCAGTCAGATTAATTAGCAGAACATATTGTCTCTGTTTCAGACCAACTTCTTAATTTTGACATAATGCAAAGAATCTGCCAATGTTCCTTAGAATAAGAGGTGGCAAAGGAGACAGGGGTGGATTTCAGGATTGTATTATAATTTTACTTTAACCAAGCTGTGAATCTAGATAAATTATGATCAAATTTGTTTTAAACATTTTTCTTCTTTCTTTCTGCCAGATTTTGGAGAGCTAAGTAAAAAACTGGCAGAAGTGTGGAAGCAGCTACCTGAGAAGGATAAACTGGTGAGCATTTGTGTGACATGTTTTTGTAAAATGATTTCTGTGGACTAGGTGCTTAGATCAGAATGTGCTGGCAGCATTGCCACAATGCCATGAAATATGTTACCTATATCCCTAAAGCATGTAAAGGTGGAAAGTACGGAAATCCTGCCCTTGCAAACATAAAAGCATTCATTTTCTTCTCATGGTATTGCTTCACCTAGCTTTGTAACATCATTCTGCCTCCAGGTCCTGGCATCAGGTAACAGAATTACCTAATGTTATGAATCTTTCTTTTCTTACCATGGTAACTACAGATCTGGAAACAGAAAGCTCAGTATCTCCAACACAAGCAGAATAAAGCAGAGGCCACCACTGTAAAGAGAAAGGCATCATCTTCAGATGGTGCACCAAAAATTAAAGGTAATTGTTGCACTTTATTTGCTCTCATCTCTTTTCTTGGACAGGGAAGGTAGTGTTGCCTGTGGAATAAAAAACAAAGGTCCTTACCTGCTTCACCTCCCTACCTGCTTTCTCACAAAGCATGACATTTAAATCACAGTCAAATCAACTTTTATGTGAGAGTGAGAATGATATCAGCATTTTTCATAAAGATTTCCTTGTCTAATTTGTGGAATGGTATTGATTTTAGCAGTTTAGGGATTGAAATGTAAAATAAGAAGAGGCAGAAAGGAAGTTCTAGTGGGATTAGCTTGCTAGAGGGAAGTCGGGTTGTTCTTAGTTTAGCATCTCTGATACCAAATCTCCCCAACTGCATTCAGCTGAGGTAGATGTTCTGTACATGTGAAAAAAAAGTTGCGACTACAAAGACTATGGGACTGGGGCAACAGAACCATTTAAGCATCTCATGCCTATGAGATTTGAACTTTAGTAACTAGGCTTGTGAGTAAAAGAGTGAAAGCAAGGAATATGGAATTCTAATTTTTTGTGTTTCTAGCTTCTCCAACAGGAGTGATTTCCCCTCACAAAAAATCCCCCACCAGCACCGTGGTGGTGCCTTCCTCACCAGCCAAAGCCCCTGAGACAGATCCTATTGATGTAGCTGCACATTTACAGTTGCTGGGTGAATCTCTGAGCCTCATTGGACACAGGCTGCAGGAAACAGAGGTGAGTCTGTAACCAGCAAAGTCCCAGTGATGTCCTGTAATCTACACAATGCATTGAGGGAGATGATTATTTTATTTTCTTAAAAGTTTAACCAGTGGTTTCTGTTAGGAAGAGAAACCAGAGGTGGCATGCCCTGTTTCTTTGATGCATTGCTCTTTATTTTCAATGAAATAAAAAGCCTCAGTAAACAGTGGGCATCAAAGAAAGACAGATGCTTCGCAGCTCTAGGTCCTTGAAAGCAATTTGTAGTTCAGCAAACTCTTCAGTCTTTACTTACTATATATTCACCTTGGATTTGGTACTTCCTTGCTATTTTGTCAGTCTGTGGTCATTTGCTGTTACTGTTCTACTTCTTAGAAAACTATCAGCCTTTACCAACAAGTTTTTTGCATGTCCTGTGGTTTTCTGGCAGTATCATATTGCCAGTGCTTTGGATAGGGGCTACTATTGTTTCAACTTACCTGGTAACATAATGTCACGTTTTAATGGTTTCCTACTGTTAAATGACAGTGACTCTATGAATGCACATACACACGTGTACACTTTCAGAACTCAGTCCAGCCTCTAAGGAGAAAACATTTGTCTCAAATAATACCACTGAATTTTATGAGGAGCATGATAATCTCACCTCACTATGCTTGCTTATTTTATCAACAGTGAAATAAATGTTCTTGCATTTTGTTTTTGGTATGACTGATTGAGATCATGAGAGGAACAACCGGAGTCCAGAAAAGCACACAGACAAATTCCCTTTCCTGAAAGTATATCAATGACTAAAGCATTTGTTCCAGGCTTAGCATTCCTTTAACTTCAAAAATAAAACAACTACTGTCATTAGAACTCACGTAGTTAACAAAATAGATGGTACAAAATGGCACAGAAAATATATTACAAAAATTTGTGGAATCAGTGTTTTATGCAACTGACAACTGATGTTTTCTGTTGATTCCTGCCTTTATCTTGCACTAGTTGGTTGCCTACTGAACACTTCAAGTGTTTTGAGCCAGCAGTCTCTGTGAAACACAAGGCACAGTTTTGTTACTGTGTAAATAGTGGAAGTGGACTGGTGGAACTGAAGATACTGTATCTGCATGAGCATGGATACAGTTGAGAAAGAACCGCAATTTCCACTACTCATCCCTATCCCAATCTTTTTCTTTCCTCACTACCAGGGAATGGTGGCTGTTTCCGGAAGTTTGTCAGTACTCCTAGATTCAATCATCTGTGCTTTAGGCCCATTGGCATGTCTGACCACACAACTACCTGAGTTGAATGGCTGCCCAAAGCATGTTTTGGTGAGTTCTTTGTGGTTATTTTCCTTCTAGCACTGTTAATTTCAGCAGAGTCTAAATAGAGGTTTTTTGATTAATCAGTGTAATGTAATTATAATTCCAGTGCAATAAGAAAATTTGTCTTGGTCATGCACTTTTACAGAGGAATATTTATTGAAATTCTTACAGATATTACCATTGTACAATATTGAGCAACCTTTTTTCTCCCACTGGCTACTGACCTAATATTTTTAGCATTGATTGCAGTGTGGGTAGGTCCTGTTTTAGTGATGGAGTCAATCAATCTGAATCAAATACAAGTATGACAGTATTTTTGAAAGTTCTAGTTTTCCATAAAAATAAAACCCACCTTCTAGCTGCTCTCTATCGCACAAGCTGTTTTTCCTTCAGTAACATAAAAAACAATTTGTGATCTCAGGATTCCTAATGTGATGGTGTAGCACCTTTTACAAGTGGGTGAAACCTTCTCTGAGGAAAGAAAAATAGTCTCTGTCTTAAGGAGCTGCATAACTACAGTTTCTTTTCCACTTTAAGCTGCTCTTGATATTGAGCCCTGATTTAGCAACAGCTTGTGGCATCTATGTAGCTTGATGTGGACATAGATTAAGTTGGCAGCAGCCATCAGGAGTCATACTTCTTACAGGAGACATGAATAAAGCAGCAAAGGAGAGGAGCAAAAATCAAAAATATAGAGTCTGAAGAGCTAAGAGACTAAAAGCAATCTGACAGAGAGGACAAGAAAATTGGGATATCAATTGTCATGTCATGATAGGGCAGCCCAAACGTTTATTCATTAAGAGAATGGACTGTCAACAACAGGAACAAAGTTGACAATTTAGTCTGTGAACTCCCACAAACTGGCTCTGTGCACAAAAGCTGAGTCAGTGGGGTGTTCCCATCTTAAGCCATGGAAAAACTCCGATGGTTTTTTTCCTTCCTGCTTGCCAAGTTTATTCAGAGCAGCGACGCTACATGACTAGTGATGCGTTTATTGGAAACTTGATCAACTTATTGTTATAAGGAGCAATGGAGCTTTAGGTGAATTATGGCAGCTACCCTTCACTTCTGGAAGCTGGTGTTCAGGAGCTGATAATAAATCTGATTTTCACAGTCAGATACATAACGACAGTGGTGTTTTAAGACATGGATAAACCCCAGCGGTTGTGTTGCAATGTATCTTTCAGACAGTAGGTGGCATTGCTAAATTCTAGAATCACAACTGGTGCAGATCGAGCTCCTCCCTCTATCAGTTAAAGGTGCTGTTCCTAAGGCCTCCTTCAGCTATCTAGCCACAGGCTTGACCTTACTAAAACACTGCATCTGAAGAACATACAGCTGGGTCTTCTGTCTGATGTGCATGAGAAGGATTCTTACTCTCAGAATTTTGTTACATTTTCCAAGAAAAACTGAAGGGCACTTCTTTTTCCCATCTGACACCCTATTAGAGGTGATCAATAGGCAGATTTGGTTGTCTCATCCTGTGATAACTTGTAACACAAGTGACTATGCTTAGTACCCTCACCTGTGCCATTTTTTAAGGATTTTGAGTTATTACCTGACACTAAAAACCACCAAATTTCTTTTCCCAGTCAAACACACTAGACAACATTGCCTACATCATGCCTGGACTTTGATGGGAAAGGATCCTGGGATGTACTCAACCTCTACATAACTGACTTGTGTACATGCATACGCTGGCGCTCCTGAAGGGCTCCATGTGGAGGCTTTTAAAGTTTTATATGTGTATAGTATATACATAGGATTGTAACTATTTGACTTCTATTTTATAAAAGGTTGTGAAGTTAAGCTGAGAAAACCCTTTTGTGTTGGTGGGTGAAATGTCCTCCAATCTGAAAGTATTTTGTATGAAGAATTCAGAAAGCTTTTGAGATATTTGCCTTAAATTCAGATTTAGTGGGGGAAGCAGACAGAGCATTAATGGACTTCTCGATATAAAGAAGAAAGCTGTCACCGTGAGAGAGGTCATTGAAACAGGTGGCCCAGCGAGTTCTTGACTCTCCTTCCTTGATGATACTCAAAAACTGAATGAGCAGCCTGCTCTAGTTGGACTTGCTTTAAGCAGGGAGATGGACCAGATGACCTCCTGATATCCCTGCCTAAACTAAAGTATTCTGATATTCTGTGGGCAGGTAGAAATGACAACATATTTTGGACCAATGAATAGAACTGAATTCTTCACCAGCCCTATTTGTAACTCTTTTTCTGTTTAAAATCCACTTCTCGAGGGGAAAGCTGGATAGCTTTTTGCCTCTTGGTCACTTTTTCCAACCCGTACTCCTCAGTCAGTAATAACTGAAAGTTGTCAGTGTCAGCTGGCTGGTCTGGTAGCTGGCATTTGAAGTGAAGATGACAGCAAGTTTAATTTTTCCTTGTGGACTCATACTCAAATCATCATTAGCACAATGTATCAACCCATTGCATTGGCTTGAGAGAATGAACCTCCTGCTGATTTTTCCACAGCATGGTCAGCCTGCTTTGTTGGAAAGGAGTAGAGAAGCAAATGGGAAAACCTTGGATTGCTTCTGCCCATCTTGCACCTGTTTTGTGAAATGGCTCATCCCCCATCCCTCTCACCAGCACTATTTCAGGAGCTGTGGTACTGCTGCAAGGCAGTGACCAGTGGCCAGTGTGAAGCAGTTATGGCTGAGTAAGGCACGTGTGGGTTGATTGGACTGGTTTCTCTTCCTTCCAGCCACATACCTGGAGTTTGGTTTTCTGCTCCTCTGGAGGAGGAGCCGCAGGAGAACACTTGATTCCTGTTTAGGCTTTTCTCTGTGTGTATGTATGTGTATGTGGTGTTCATATCACATGTATTTAACTTTTACCAGTATCTGTAACAGATTTTAATTTATCCTGTATATTTCTCTGTGTGTGTGTATATATTTATATATATATACATAATTTAAAAGCAAAAATTCCTCCCTCAGCCAACAGTGTGTGGAAAATGTGAATCAAGTTTGCCTCACCTCACTTCCTGCAGGAATCAACTCTATGTATAGTAGTTAGCATGGGCATTGTGTAAGGAAACACCAGGAAGATTCTAAGTGTTTGTAGAAACAGGTTATCTTGTGAAGGTAGGCAGAACAACTGAATATCATTTGACTCAGGCCTTATCATCTCTGTAACAGGAAAGTTTTAAAATTACAGAAGAGGCATTTTTTACTTCCAAGTAAGTCTAGCTTCTGTTTTTCAGGACAGTTGAAAGTGAGCTGTCCCTCATTGTGGCTGAGCCCCACATCAGAAGTAAATTAAATCCTGGGGTGTGGAGGAGGGTTTTTCTCCCCATGCCTCTTTGCCACGTATTCCCCAGATGTGCCTGTACAAGGTAGTCTGTCTCTTACGGATCTTTTCTCAGTGCAGTGAGGGGTTTTCTCAGCAGAGGAAGCGCTGAAGGTTCTCAGACCACCAGACCAGAACACACGTTTTAACTTAGGACAAATCCCAATGAGCCTGGAATTAGGACGGGCCCAGGAGGGAGGCAGTCCAATCCTGCTTCAGATCCTGGCCCATATTAAAGCATCTGCTGTTGTGAGCAGCAGAAAATAACCGGCTCTTTCCAGCCCTTCACAGTTGAGAGCGTTGTGGTGAAGGGCTGCTTTTGGACAGATCCAAAAGCAGCTTTTGGAGAAACAGAAGGGGATCAGCTTTAGCTTTGTCCTCTGTACAACAGAAAACTCTTGAAGAGTGAAAAACACACATGACCCTGGTGTATTGTATTTTTATTAAAATTTGTACACTTTGTATAATCTGTATCTTGTGGTATTTGGTACTATAGGGAAAACTTTGTCAAGACTTAGCAGTTTTTATATTTTTGTTATTTCTTTGCTGTTTGGTCCAGGTTACATTACAATTATACACAGACTTTTTTGTACTGTACTTACAATATAATTTTTTTTTAACTTTTGGAGTATTGTCGTTCATTTCTGGTACATGCTGATTTCTGCAGCTGTTGTTACTACTTGTACTTAGTGTTTCTCAGCAAAACACATCCAATCCTAACCTTGCTAAACTCACTCAGTTGCCGGGCAAGCTTTACTGTTTCCAGCAGCACAGGTCACCCAAATTATCACTCAGGCTCCAAAAGGGAGATGTACCATGGAGCACTGCAGGTAACACCAGGGCATTTGTCTTCCCTGCTGCCTCACCTCAGTTCAGGTTTGTGGCATTCAGGTGACACCAACACACAGACTCGAGTGTGTTACACAGGCTGTCAGGCGTGGCAGCGTTAGAGCAGGATTTGTGCTGGTTATTAACACATCCCCATTTTCCGGGTTATGGGTGTTGGTTGATTGCAATCTCAGCTTGGGCAGGGCAGTTGCTTAGGCCGGGAGCACATCTCAGAACGTGCCTTTAACAACCACCCTCTGTAGAGTCGTAAGATGATTTGGGTTGGAAGGGACCTTAAAGATCATTTAGTTCCAACACCTCTGCCACAGACAGGGACACCTTCCACAAAAAAAGTTTGCTCAAAGCCCCATCCAACCTGGCCTGGAACACTTCCAAGGATGGGGCATCCACAACTCTCGGCAACCTGTCCCAGTGCCTCAGCACCCTCACAGTAAAGAATTTCTTCCTAACTCCTACGAGTACGCTCCCAGACCGGGCTATGGAAAACTAAAAACCCATCGCCACAGGCTTTCCAGGATTTGAGCACCGCTCAGGCTCGCGAGTTCGGCGTGGCTGCAGAAAGCGGCGGAGGGTCTCGGCAGCGGGAGCCCCTCGGTTCCTGCGGCCGGGGGGTAAGGGCCAGGAGGACCAGGGATCCGCCGGCTGCCACACCGCCCTGCCCCGGCAGCCACCGCCCCTCCGCGGCCGCTCCGCGCCTCCCGTGGCACGGCGGGGCCGGTCCGGGCGGCGGCCGGTGGCGTCACAGCGGGGCCCGGCGGGGCCCGCCCCGGCCGGCGCGCGGGTCACGTGAGCGGCAGCGGCGGCGTCAGCTGATCGCGGCGCGGTGGCGGCGGCGATGGACTTTCTGCTGGGGAACCCGTTCAGCTCCCCCGTGGGGCAGCGCATCGGTGAGAGCTGCGCCCGCGTCCCCCGACCCTCCCCGCGCCCCCTCTCGCCCGTCCGGCCCCGCGCCCCCGGGGGCGTCCGCTGGACCCTTCCTCGGGGAAGCGCCGGCCCCCGCCTCCGCGGCGGGACCGGCGGCGCGCTAACCAATCAGGAGAGAGTTCCGCTCTGACTGACGGGTGCCGCCGGCCAATAGTGGGCGCGCAGCCCGAGGCGGCTCCGTCCGGGGCCCCGCCAGCCAATCGGGACGCGAGGGGGTCTCGGGGTGGCGAGGTGAAGTTTGCTCACTTAAAGGGGCCGCAGGCCGGTGGTCCGCACCACGCCCCCCGGCACCGCTGAGCCCCGTGATTGGCTCGGGGCCATTCCCGCCCGCGCCCCTTCGGGGGCTTCGGGGAGCTGCTGATTGGCTGGGCTCCAGCCAGGGCAGCCTATCGCGGCCGGGCGGGAGCGGGGCTCGTGACCCGCGTTGGCACGAGGGGCAGCCGCGGGACAGCGGGGCTGTGGGACGGGGGCAGCAGGGACAGCAAGGCAGCAGGGACAGCGAGGCAGCAGGGGCTGTGGGGACAGCGGGGCTGCGGGACGGGGGCAGCGGGGGCTGTGGGGACAGCGGGGCTGCAGGGACAGTGGAGCTGTGGGGACAGCGGGGCTGTCGGGACAGCGGGGCTGTGGGACAGGGGCAGCGGGGGCTGTGGGGACAGAGGGGCTGCGGGGACAGTGGCTTCAGGCTGGGCTGGCTCTGGGGCATGCAGCTCACCCATTCGGACCAGTGTCCCCTACCCAAAGGACTCACACGCTGGGCAGCTGGGGATGTTTGTGCGCCCCGAGCCTCCCCGCACTGAGCTGTGGGACAAGCGGTGCCTGGCAGGACCATGCCCTGGCTCCTGCAGTACAAACTGGTTCACAGCATGGAGCGCCAGCTCCGACAATGAACACAGCACCCACTCTGTGACCTGGCAGGCCCACAGGCACGTGGTGTCCCGCAGTCCCTGTGCTCAGGGCAGCTCAGGGAACATGGGAGAAGGATGTGGTCTGAGAAAGTGGAGCAGAGATGCTGCAGTTAGAGAGAACAAGACTGTCGACAGCCATGCTGGTGTCAGAACAGCGATGCAGTTCTTAAAATGCTTAGAATGAAGACTCTGTTCCCATGTTTTGTTGCCTAAGGGCCTTCAAATTGTGCTTGAAGGTTGATGCCCATTTAAACTCTCCACTTGTAAGTTTATGTACTTGGTCACTCTTGCTGTTTGTCACTTGTCAGACTTTTGCTCTTTGCTGTGAACACGTGGTCCCACATTCAGTCTTTTTGGTGTGCTTGCATGGGTGAATAAGTGGCTGTGTCTGCGATGGGAAGGGAGCAAGTAGCTGCTTTAAGTAATGCTTTTATTATAATGATTTTAGAGGCTACCCTAACACTGTTCTAAAGTGTGTCAGGGGCACTGTGTTGTGCCACTCTGGTGTTGGGACAGATAGGTGAGATGCATTACAGCCAGGTGGGGGAAGGATCATCAGGGAAGACTTTCTGTTATCAAAACCCTCCAGATGATCTTCAACATACCCCCAGAAGAACATCATATGTTTCATCACATGTACCAGGAGAAGCCATCTCCTGTCCTTTCCTAAATGAATGCTCTTTGTTCCTTCAGTGAGTGTGTCAGATGTGCCCTTGTGTTTGGGTAGAGGCAATCTGAAGGTTGCCTCACAGATTTTCTGGTCAGTATAGTAATCAGATTGTAAGTGAATTCCCTCTAGGCTTTGCTTCAATTAAATAAGGGATTCCCAAGTAACAAACCAACAGCAAAGAAGAGGAAAAAAAAGAAAAGGTATTTCAAAAGCATTGTCAGAGAGTAGTTGAGAAGCCTTAGTAGCAGAGGTGTGATAGTAGGGAGATCTTAGTGAATGGGGTTGATTGGGGTTATGGGAGTCCAAAGGAGTGGAGGAATTACAGTGTGTGAGAAAGGAACTCTGTGGAAGACTTGAAAGGGCTGGTGACCGAAAAGATGAATATTTTCTCGTTTTGAACATCGTCTGTCAACATCCTGGGGACATGGATAAATGCTATCTTCCCTGCTTAATTTGGGACGCAAACATGACTTACCCAAACTCGTTTGGTAGGTCCGTGGCAGCTGCGTGTCCAACCCATGAGCCTGATCACCAAACCTGCACAGTGCTGCTGCTCTGGGCTGTCTGCAGAAAGATAATGCTGTGTCCTTGTAAATTATTTGGGCAAAGTCTTGTATGCTTGATATAGCTTATGAAGTCTAAAATAGCTTTAGATGAAGGCTAAGGAAGAAAAAAAGAAATCCTCTGTGGCATACTCCAGCAACATTCTCAAGTTCCTTCATTAATGTTAATCTAGTAAGACCCATTTATTTTGCTGACTAGGAAAGCAATGCCCAGATAATCTCAGTGATCTGTCACAGAATGAGTCAGCTGCAGAGGAGTAGGTTTTCTAGTTTCTTACTCACAGTTCTGAGATTTAGTTACAAAAGTTGCCTCTGTCCGGTTTTTGCACAGGATGATGTCTCTTCCTGTGATGTCTCTTCCCAAGTAAGAGGAATACAGACTTGCTTGTTTGAGTTTTTTAGTTTTTGTTTCTGTTGAGTGGTGGAGTTTTTTTAAACACCAGTGGGAAAATTTCCAAAGAGTGATAAAGCATCATAATTCAGATTCCCCCCTCAAAAGGGAAATCCACTGTGCATCCATCTAGGAGCTAAGAGAAGTTTTTTTCCATTTTCAAAACGGAAAATCTAATTTCAAGGAGGTGAATTCTCTCTGAGTGAGAGAATGGAGAAGAAACCACCGATGCTCTGTCCTCACCCTGGAAGTCTAAAATAACTAGTAATTATAGCAATACCAAAAGGGACAGAGGCAGGTTATTTCAGTGAGTGAGGGCAGGCAAGGCATAGAAGTAACGGTGTAGCACAGAGATGACACAGATTTTTTATGGATGGGGTTATTTTAAGCATGAGTACCAGGAAAAGTTGAGACTGTAAAGAGGGAGCAAGTAAGAAAGGCTCCTGGGTGAGGAAGAGAGGCAGATGCAAGATAATATGCCAGAAAAATCCCCACAGCCTTTTGGATCCCACCTCGCAGGTGTTCCTGCCCCCCTGTGTGGGTTCTGTGGGTCCCTGTGAGGTCGTGCTTCTCAAAAAGGCATTGCCTTGTCTTCTGTACCTGCTCTGTCTGGAGGAAAAGGGGCAAAGGCAGCAGTTGAAGAGTCACTTGATCCCTGAGAATTTGAGCTGATTCACAGGAAAGGAGCAGGAGTTCAGAGACACAAATAACCACACCACTATGTCAGCACAGTCTGTGTTCATCACCATCCTGGCATCAGGTTTGGAGCCGTATCTCTGGTCTCTCTAGAAAGCACATTGTCCTCTCAGGCTTTGGGGGAAGGATACGGCTAAATGGTGAAGTCCTGACAGAGCTGGTGCTGAAGTTCCCTCAAGGGAAGTAAAAGCATGAGGCTTGTACAGGATGCTGGTTTGGGCCTGTGAGTTTGTGAACTGAAGGGATGTTGGGAGAAGGGACTCTTGAATTGCTTTCTGCTGAACCTAAGCTGTCTCGTGCAATGAACTGCTGGTGGACTCAAACGCCTGTTGAAATGAGTGAGAAGGTGCTTGATGCTTTGCTGAGGAACTTAGAGCCAGCAAGAAGCACTGCAGGGAGCACTGAAGCCTTCGCTTGGAGGAGGGGCAGAGCATATCACGGGCAAAGGGTTTCTGAGCAGCATCTGGCTGGTTATGGGTGCTCCAGGTCTGGAATGAGGAGCAAAGGGGACAGGAGCCTGCACGGTACCTTCTGTCCCTGGCTCCTGTACTTCCCCACAATACTGACTGCAGTGCTGGTGTGCTGCTGCAGGGACAGCTGAGTGGGATCCCCAGCCTCACAGTGCGCTCTCCCCTGCCACCACGGCAGAGACAATAACCTTGAAAAGAAGCAAAGTTGTGAAATGTGCTCATAGCACAAAGCAATGTACAGCTCCTCTGCGCCAATTATGCCAAGCTTGGAGTTCTTCATTATCTGATGGTTCCAAATAACTTTTATCACCTAGCTGCAGTCAGCAGGAGCACATCAAATGCCATGCAGGAAAAGAGCCGATGCTCTGGTTCAACCCGTACCACAGTCCTCTGCAGTTCTGGGTCGACCTGAGCAATTTGTGAGGCAGCAGACTGGAATCAGACAAACCCCAATGCTGTCACACCCGGGGAGCAGGACTGGCTGCCAAAACAATGTGGCTTTGGAGCAGCCCCATGAAGGGCCTCCTGTACATTCAGCGGCCAGTTGATTTGGGGCTTGGAGGAGGACGGCACTCGCAGGCTCGCAGTAACCTCTGCCAGGGGAATTCTCTGCGGCAGGTCAGGCTCAGCTGGTAACACACAGAAGTAGATGCTGCCTGATGAGTCCCACCAGGCAGAGTGCTGGGCGTGTGGCAGTGCCCTGCCTCCCGTGCTCGCTCTTTTTAGGGACTTGTCGCTGTTCCCAGCCATCCTGGGCTCAGATTTCATGCAGAGCAGACAGCTCATGTGCTAATTACAGCTCATGAAATGGGGCCAGCCACTCTGATCCTTCATGTGACTAATGAATTAGACTTTGTTTGCTCCCCTTCTGCAGGCTTTACAAAAGGGTAAAGTTCAGGATTTTGGAGAAAACTCCGTATCTTACTAGGCTTGGACAGTCCCTTACAGCCTGGAAGAAGGCAAGGATGATGAGAAGGGCATTAACTCCAGCTCTCCCAATGCCTGCTAGGCCAGGACTTAATCTGTACTGGGTAAATTCAAGCATTTTGTCCTTGGAATTGCCTCAGTGTCACATTCCTGTTTTCCATATGCTCTAATACTGCTCTTCCAGCTTTGCATTTTGTGAGCCTGTGTTGAGTTTATGACAGGTTTGCTGCTTTCCTACAGCTGTCCCTTGATGAGTGTATGAACTGGGGTGACAGTAGCAGGATGACCACTGTCTGGTGGGGTAGCAGCAGGGCAGGGTGTGTCACTTCTGAGGAAGCCCAGTTTTCCCCTAAGTGGCCAGCCAGGTGAAGGAGCACACATGGTTTATTTGCATTCCTCTCTGAAAAGCAAACCTACTGCTCGACCTTGGCAGGATTGGTGCATGTGGAGGGAAGGGGTGGTGGGGAGCAGGTTACAGCGTGCCACCATACATTGGGGAGCGAGGGAAAGGTGTTTGCAGATTCAATTCATGTTTGTGTACAATGCAAAGGAAGGTTGGGGAGATTTGAACAGCAAGGATTGATGGTTAAACGCAGGTTTTATTTTGTCCTTTGTTTCTTCTGTAGCTCAGAGCTTCCAAGGAGGCTCAGCTGTGTTCCTGAGTTGTGGGTTTTTTCCTTCCATGTGCAGTGGAAGAGTGGATGTAAACTTCCCTTTCAGCAGAGCAACCCCTGTGTAATGGATTTCTGTGATTCATTGCCAGTGGCAGTAAACAGTGCAGGGAAATTTCTGGCTTGTTCAAACCATGATGTGTCATGAGCAGGGGATCCCAGGGGACAGTGCAAGTGAGGGGTGGCTTTGTGACCAGGTGAGCCAAACCCATCAGACTGACCTGAGCTGCAGCCTGCCTGCCAGCAAGGCTGGTGTCCCAGGAAAGGAGGAAACCTGGAGCTCTGACACTGTACTGAGTACTGATCCCAAAGGAGCCCCAATGGAAAACATTTTCCCTCATGTGTTACCACAGTTTCCCCCATTGACTGGTACATCCCCTGGTGCACCAGACATGCCCATTGCCCTGGATGTATTCTCCACCACAGCACCCAGTGCAATGCTTCCTCCTGTGCCTCACTGAGGAAGCTTGGATCTGCCAGAGATCAGAATCCCTATGTAAAGTTAATACTCAAAGTGACAAAAGTTTACCTGAATCAAGGAGCCTTAAGGTTATTCCAGTAATAGCCAGACCTTCAGAAAAGTGGAAGAGGATCAAGAACATTCTGCCACTCTCCTTCCCTTGTCTGCCCTCTTCCATCTGGCTGTGGCCACAATGTCATCAGCGTAATCGCTATGTAATCAATACATTCTGTAGCCAACAAAAAAGGTGGTGGCTGGATTGTGATAAGATGCAGATAGCCTCATACTGTGGTGTGCAATCTGTGGGAGGGACACATAAGAGGCTGCATTGCACAGTGGTGTGAATAGCTCTGTTCCTGGCCCTTAGCAGGTCATGATGGATGTGCTTACCCAGGCAGGAATTAAAAAATCGTCTTGTTCCTGTGTTATGGCCTTATCCCATTACTGTGTGAATGGGCATTTAATTTTATTCCCACACAGGGATCATTAGCTGCTGGGTCAAAGGCAGAAAAAGGCAGCTCTGCAGAGGAAGGACCTCTCAAAAGGGGTAGAGGACCCACAGCAGCAAGGGACAGCCCCAGATTTTGCAGGGACAGCAGTTTTGAAAATGCAGGCACTTCTATAAGTATCTCACTGGGACTGAGCTCTCCTGAAGAGCACCTGGTAAGTGCTAAACTGGTCTGGCCAGTTTTAATTCTCTTGCCCCGGTGCTAAGTCAAGTGTTTTGTAGGATGAGAGAGCTGGAAAGGATGGTTCTTTTCCTCTGCTTGCCATTTGCTGCGTCTCTGTTTCCCTGTGGTCTCGGGAGTGCCTGGGTCCTGCTGGCCCTGCTGGCAGTTCTCTTTCCCCCAGCTACTGGTGGTGTCCCTGAAGGCATCAGTCAGTGGCATAGCTAGGACTGAGACATGGATGATTACAGGGTGGAGACACTGGTGCTCCCAGTAATAGCTGCTCATTTCCCAAATCTCTGCCTTGAATAAATAACATCAAGGCTGACTGAGGAATTCCTAATTAAAGGGGACACAATCAAAGCTGAAACAATATTGCTTCAACTTCAGCCTGCAGTTTGCTTCTGCCCACACTCCCTAAAGGCCAGAAGTTCAGGGGAGAGGTGTAAATGTTCAACAAGAGAAAGCTCTGCTTATGGTTTTCTATGTTTGCGTGTTTATTTTTATAGAGCTGGTGTACAAAAGAAAGGGGGGTTGATTCTTTTGTTTCCTTATGTGGTACAAACCAAGAATTGGTGCTACTGGCGTTAGATCCATATCAGCATGAGTGGGCCGAACTCACAATCTCTGGCCTTGCGGTAACAAAGCAAATAAGCCCTCTTTTCTCCAACTCTGGAGCTGAAGTCATGCTGAGCCCCTTCGCTTTGTGTGCAGGACACCTGAGATCACACAGAGTGTTTGTGTGTCGGTATCATCGGGTGCCATGGGCACCCACCATCCCAGCCATGTCCTCTGCCGTGGTGACACCTAGTGGGGAGCACTTGGTGACCTGGAATTTGTGTATGGATTAGCCTCCTTGCATGTTGTAGTAGCAGCCAGGGAGAAACAGGCTGGGGTCTGGGGTCTTGTGAGAGATTAACTTAAGAGTGCCAGGGCTGCTCTTAACCCTGTCTTGGTTTCTGTTTTCCAGAGAGAGCTACTGATGGGTCCCTGCGGAGTGAGGACTGGGCTCTCAACATGGAGATCTGTGACATCATTAACGAGACTGAAGAAGGGTAAGGCAGTTGGCAAGGGTCCATATCCAGTGGCAGGTCCCTGCACTCTCTGTAACACCACAACCCTAGTCTGCAGTGATAGCACGCACTGGTGGAGGTAATAAGCTAGGCTTCCCAACAATCCCTGAGACGAGGGTCTGCTAGGAGACCTAGAGACATAGCAAAGCTGTCAGAGCACGTATTGGATGCTTCTCTATAATCTTGGTGAGTGCTAGGAGCCATTCATACAGGCCTTCAGGGTCTCCAGACAACCCTCTGTTCAAGCCAGGCTGTGTCCCATCTCCAAAAGGCATATTTGCATTTCTTCTACTTTGATTTATTCCCTCTTCATACCCTTCTCTTTCTCTCCTCTGGGAATGTAAAAATCTAAAGGCTGGTGACTGGGGAGAGGGAAAATCTCAGGCTGCTATTCAGTCCTCTCACTGTGCCAGTCTTTCCTGGGTTTCTTCTCTGGTATTTTCATGTACAGTCACTCAAACACACACAAAGTGGGTGGGAGAGCTCTTGTCTCCCTCTCCCTGCAGGGAGATGTTCATCAATCTGCCAGACTTGTTAACTCTGGAGCTGGGGATTTGCCAGTGAATTCAAGGGAGAATGCTCCTTCTCACAGTGGAGATGTCAAGAGCAGCATGTAAAAAGGAAGGTGCTACATGGAATAAAACATGTAGGTTTCACTCCTGCTGTCCTACCCCACAGTGATGTTGACAGAGGATTAGCAAGCCCAGTTTTCACCTTCACAGTTGTATGGAAACAAAGTCAAACATCTCTACTTACAGATCTGTCACCACTCCTTTTCCACTATCCCCACCGTGCAAAGACACCTGTCGCTGTCCACAGTTCTCAGGCCTGAGCTGTGGCCACTTGTTTCAGATTTGGGCACCTGATAACACAGCTTGATAGGCTCTCCTATTGCCCTGCTAATGCCCATCCATTGACGCCATGCTGCCCCACAGGCCAATACACTCCTGCCCTCCTCACTGCCTCAGTGTCTCCACCCCACTTTTCTCCTCCGGCACTGCTGCTCTTGCAGCTCAGCTTCTCTTCCTGTGCTCTGTTAGAGCATGGTGGTTCATTTGCGCCCTCTTAAGACCACAGTGGTCTGAGACCATGGTGTTTCTCCCCTCTGAGAATGGTTAATGAGGCCCTGCTATGCTGGTTGCTCTTGTACCCACCTGCAATATAGGCAAGATTTTGCCACTGCACGTCCCCTGCGGCTTTTGAGCCTCCTTGTCTCCGGGGAAATGTTAAACATCTCCTCTTTGAGCAACACAGGAATTGCCGCAGCTTGCTCTCTCCTTCCTGTTTCTAACTCATGCCAAGCTTTTCTGTAATCTCCTCCTCTTCAGTCTCTCTGCCACGGGATTTTGCTCTACCCCCAAGGACTGTGTTTTTAGCATTGTTTTTACTCTGTTCTCTCTTGTGTCCTGACCACCTTGAGCTGTTGCAGATGTCAGCACAGAGGCCTCCAATTTCAGGGACATGGTTTAGTGGTGGACTTCGCAGTGTTAGGTTTATGGTTGGACTCGATGACCCTAGAAGGTCTTTTCCAACCTAAATGGTTCTATGATCAGCGAACCCCACTCCTCTTGCAGAACCACAAGCAGAAGCTGCTTTACCAGTCACTACTTCAAGCCATCCTGAAAACACGGTGAAGAGGGACACCTGCTGAGTATGAGGCATCCAGAACCAGTAGCTGTTTTTGTTTGCCTCAACGTTCTGATGATCTTTCTTCATCTCATTTCTCCGTCAGGCCCAAAGATGCCTTTCGAGCCATTAAGAAGAGAATTGTAGGGAATAAGAACTTCCATGAAGTTATGCTGGCTTTGACGGTGAGTGGTCAGGGCTCTTTCTCTGCTCTGTGATACCCTGCTGTAAAGCTGAGTGCTGAACACAAGTTTTAGCACACACACTGAACAGACACAGGTACCTAAAGCCAACAAGCCTAACATGTGTGCAGAGAAGGCTACAGCTAATGCTTCATTGCCTTTGAAGGTCCTGGAGACCTGCGTCAAGAACTGCGGCCATCGCTTCCACGTCCTTGTGTCCAGCCAGGACTTTGTAGAAGGTGTCCTGGTGAGAACAATCCTGCCAAAGAACAATCCACCTGCCATAGTGCACGACAAGGTGCTGACCCTCATCCAGGTGAGCCAAGAAGTGTGAGCATGTGCACCAGTCCAGAGAGTGTGTGTCTTTAGGTGTCTGTACAGAAGGTTGTTGTATGTGATGATGGGCTGTACTGTCTCCTTCTCCCCAGTCCTGGGCAGATGCCTTCCGCAGCTCTCCAGACTTGACTGGTGTCGTTGCTGTTTATGAAGACCTGAGACGCAAGGGCCTGGAGTTCCCCATGACTGATCTGGACATGCTGTCACCCATCCACACACCTCAGAGGGTATGGGAGTATTGCTGAAGAGAAGAATGTTGAGCAGCTGCCATTCTGGAGCAATGAGGGGAATTCAGGAACTCTGTCTTGCATTTAGAGGGTTTTTGGGTGGTGAGAAGCTCCAGTACAGCCAAGAGCTGTTGAAAGCAGATGGGGAGTTGCCATCAGTATTTCTCCTCTAGTTGCATTGCCCTGCCAAATGTGAATGTCTAACATCTCCTTCTCTCTATTACCTTCCCCACCTTTGCCTGTAGACTGTGTATAGCTCCAACTCTCAATCTGGACAGAACTCACCCACAGTCAACTCCCCTCAGCAGATGGAGTCCATCCTCCACTCTGTCACCCTGCCCGCCGGGAGAGGCACAGCCAGCGATGCGCCCATCACACCCACACCAGAGCAGGTGAGCTGGACACAAGTCCCAGGATGTTGCTGACTCTGCCTGTGTTTGAGGCTATTTCACAAACACTGTTCTGGGACTGCAGTCCTGGTCCTGCCCCGGCCTCTGTCTTCAAGGAGTTGTTCCTCTAAAGCACAGTCCTTCGAGAGCTCCCCAGAGCTCCACTGTGGTCACAGTGATGAACTGGTATACCACAACCATGGAGTGGTTATGTTTCCCTAAGATATGGCTGCTTGCATGTAGAGGAAAGTTCTCCTGGCTATAGGGAAGTGGGGAGCTGAGACGTGATGCCTCCTTATCATCTTTGTTTATCTTGCCTCACTGCTTACTTTATATATAACCCTGTCTGGTTATGTGGTTTCCAAACGCTGGGGCTTCCTCACTTGTTTCCCCATCCTCTTTTCTCCTTCCTTACCTTGACTTCATATGACACTGTGTTCAGCACCAAACGCCCAGCTGCCAGTATTTTGCATTCCCTTGCAGAACAGAGAGTAGAAACTATTCTAAAGAGGCTCATTAGCAGCTTGTAAACCAGAGGAATAAAGCTTCAACTGCACACTTAGCTGAGGTTCTCCTGTTGAATGGGAATTAATTTTTTTCCCCTCTCGTACACCACTTTGGAAATTAAACTATTTAAATGGCTACCACACGGGAGCTGTTAGCTGAGGAGAGATTTGAATCATAACAGCAGCCTGTGCTGGCTATTAAAAATCAAAGGCTAGTGGCCAAAGATCCCAGGTGAGGGCCTGGCATCTGTTAGCAGCAAATGAATTTGATAGTAAGTAATGAAGGGGTTTCCTGCTGGGGGCTCCTGAGAGCTAAAATGAATGGTGACAAACTCCCCAGTGGCTGTTCTTCCAGCTCTGTGAACATGCATACACATGTGGTGCCATTCCCTGCCATTCAGAGCTACCTCAGCTGTGTCCCCGGCCTTCCCTGGTGAAGCTGTCCCTTCCCTTTGCTTTTGCAGATTGGGAAGCTGCGCAGTGAGCTGGAAGTGGTGAATGGGAACGCAAAGGTTATGTCGGAGATGTTGACGGAGCTGGTGCCAACCCAGGCCGAGCCTTCTGACCTGGAGCTGCTGCAAGTAAGGAACACTGGGCAGGGTGGAGGGCTGGCGCATGAAGCACAATTTAGCAATGACTGGATGGACTGAGGCCCAGTGCATGCCAGGGGAACGACTGGACGGTTTAGTGTGGGGCTTATCAGGGAGTGAAGGGATAAGGGAGACACAGGGAAGGTAGAGTTTCAATGGTGGATGGAAATTGCACTACCAAGGCTGGAATCATCTCACATGGGAATTTGTAGTCCCTTTCCCTTGTAGAAAGAAAGGGCCTTTCTTTCTGGGTGATGTGTTACACAAAAAGCATACAATTATTCCATGTAAAGCTCAGATTCAATTTACTTCTCACACCAATATTTGTTGCCCATCAACAGTTCCTGATAGATCACAGTAGCCTCTGGGATCTGTGTTCCAGTCAGACTTCTAGATTTGTGAGTGCTCAGCCGTAGTGTGACCTTTGTGGTAACTTGCCCTGCTTTGAACAGGAGCTGAATCGGACATGCAGAGCCATGCAGCAGCGAGTCCTGGAGCTGATTCCCCGTGTCCTCCACGAGCAACTCACCGAGGAGCTGCTCCTCATCAATGACAACCTCAATAATGTGTTTCTGCGCCATGAAAGGTACCTCTCTCCTCCCTTCTCTTCCCTGCTCTCCCACAAGAGTCCACTGCCCTTGAAGGCTGCCTAGCCCACCCTTTTGATCTGCCCATGAGTATAATACTCGAGACGTATCAGTCTGTATCATCCATCCTTGAGAACAAAGCCTGTTCTCAGTTTTTGCTGACTAATTCCTGTCCTTTCAAAACTGCTGTGTAAGTTCCTGACGGGATATAAAGATGTCCCTGTAGCATAACCCAGAAGAAAGAGGCAACTGCATGGAAAGAGCTGGTTTTCTAGCTCTGGGGCAGGTGGGGACAGAACGAAATTGCCCAGGTGGGATCAGCATTCCTTTTTTTTTTTTTCCTTCTATTTCAACAAACACATCTCTTTTCTAGAATGAAGTCTGGGGAGTTCATCCCCAGATGAAGTGTATGGAGAGCTGTTGGTTAAGAGTAACTCTGGAGAATCCTAAGAAGCTTTCTCACACCACCTCTCAGGAGACATCAACTCTATGGGTCTTGTTGGGGTGTCTTGAGAGGAAATTGGGCCCTGAGCCATGATTCCCCTTTCCCAGTGGGTAGAAAAGGGCAGACTGTGCCAAGTCTTATAAGAAATCTCTTGGGCTGTGGGTGAATGAGCCCACACTACTGAAATGCATCCTGTCATCTTTCTTGCAGGTTTGAGCGACTTCGGACAGGACAGCCTGTTAAGGTAACTCAGAGCAACTGCCCCTCTGTGCAGCTTGGTTTGCATCCTGCAGGTCCAGCAGTGCCCTGCTGACTTGGAGGGAGGTTCAGTCTGCCCCACTTAGAAATGGTGGGCTTTGCTGTCCCAGCCAGGCTGCACCAGACCACCTGGTGTGCGGGACACCCCAGTTCCCACTGCAAGCCTCTCCTGCCCTGCCCAAAGAGCAAGAGCAGAGCAGCAGCAGTTATGTTTATTAAACAGTGAGATTCCAATTCCCACAGGAGCTTTCTCTGAGCACTACCCTGTCCTCTGAACCAGCATCTACCCTAATTATTGACATCCAGCAGAGTTGGGAGGCTGACTACCAAGGCATATCCTGCCCTGGGACACTATTCCCAGCCTGTTCTCTAGTCGCTGTCCCTCTTCTCCCTCTTCACAGCTGATATCTTTTAATGGGTGCAGAAGGGCTTTCCTCTCCAGTATCAATGAGCTAGGATCGCAGGGTCAGGGTGTCCAAGCTTCAGAAACTCTCCACCATCTTCTTTTTTCTTCCTACAAAGGCACCAAATGAAGCAGAGAACAGCTTGATTGACCTGGCATCCAGTACTCCTTCAGCATTGAAACAGCCTGAAGTCACCAGCAACCTTTCCTCTCAGCTGGCTGGAATGAGTATGTTGCCATGTGGTTTTCCCCTCAGTCTTTCTCCTGTGCTGCTTTGAAAATCCTTTCCTGCCCTCGAATCATCTCCCAAAATTATTTCGTCAGATTCACAGAGTAACCTAGAGAAATGCCATGTGTTTTCAACTAATAAACTCATGAAGAAGCTTGTATATGCCCCAAGGCACTCAAGCATATGTCTTGGCATCCTCACCTCACGTTGTGCAGGAGGTGGCCATGACTTAAGAAGGACCTCAGCATTAGTCTGTGGCTAAGGACCTCGCCTTCCAGAAGGATTGCAGATAAAGTTGCTCCCTCTGCAATGCCTGGCAGTGTTGCCTGCTTGCCTCTCTTGCTGTGTGGTGTCAGGCTGACCACTGAGGTCTGGGAGAAGCAGAGCAGCTGAAGCTATGCTGCAAAGGCAGCCATGAGCATCTTAGGCTCAGGACCCAGGATTTGACAGGTTGTTTACTCAAAAAGCCTGAGGGGTCCTGGAGGTTCTTCAAGATATACCAACAGCCTACATAGCACTGCCTGGATGCAGTTGCAGAAAATTGGCACAAGACTATTTTTACAGACAAGCCAGCTGAGATATTTTTCAAGTCAAGTTTTTTCAGATGATGCCTGATTCATGAAAATCCACTCATCTGTCTCAGAGGTGCTTACCCAAAGCACAGGTTATTTTCTTCCACAGGTTATGGATCAATTCCCTCCAGAGTTGTCTAAGATGGTCAGGAACATCTAGCCTTCAGCATCAGTAAATTGATGCTGCTGCTGTCTGAAACTGAGCCAAAAATACCTACTGAGTAGGCAAAGAAACTGCTTCTGTTACTTCACCCACAACACTGCACACATGAACAGACTGTGCTGCAGCTGAGGAGCAGGATGGAGGAGTGGGCCTAGAGCAGTTTAGCCCGTTCTGATGATAGCTTCCCATCCAGCACTCTCCGAGCCTACAGTCCTCCGTTTATTGTTCTGTGCTGCCTACTGACCCTGCTCTCTCTCCCACAGACCTGGGCTCAAGCAGTGTAAGTGCAGGGCTGCACTCCCTCGACACTTCTGGCAAGCTGGAAGAAGACTTTGACATGTTTGCCCTGACCCGTGGCAGCTCGCTGGCTGAGCAACGCAGAGGGTGAGTGGAGCAGCTCACTCTGTCCTGTCCTGCCTTCTTGCAAAGGATGAGGGCTCAGGGCAAATGGGGCCATGACCCTGACCAGCAGCACTTCCTGGGAGACAGGAGGATGCAACAGAAATGCACTCTTCACATGCACAGTGTTTGTAGGATGAGCTCTGTGCTCCCAGTCCTTTTTCCTGCTGCCAACATCTCCCCTTCACAGTGTCCTCCTGGGTATGGGGAGAAGGAATTGGTCCCTGCATGTGAGCATTGCGGCGCCGCGTGTTCTGAAAGATTCAGTGTCCGGGGATGAAGGTGTGGAGTGGGACTGTCTCAGTTTTCTTGTCTGCCTCTCAACTCATGTGCCCCGACAGGGGCGATGTTGAATTTGGGAATTGCTGAGTACTGATTCAGCCTAACAGACAGAGTATTGAGCTGGAGTGCAGTCATTTGTGGCTTGGAAGAGGGCACTCTTCTGTGCCTCAGCTTCCCTGTTGGCAAGTGGGACTGATGTTTCTTCATCCATGGTGTGTTTGAGACCTTCTGGTGTAAAGCACTAAGAGTTGGGTCTCCATAGAACTGGCTGAACTGGTCTTCTCCACTGCAGAGTGGATTCCTGAACCCTTGTTCTGGAGGAGCTGACAAGAGCTGTGCTGACCAGATCCTCTGGGTTTAGAGACTGTGGCTGATCTCACGCTGCTTTGCCTGTCAGAACCATTCACTGCTCTCCATTGAGTACCAAGCAGTAGAGCCCAGGGGCACTCACTGCCTCCAGCCCTCCAAGACCTGTGCTCTTGCATTCCTGCAGCCACTGGAGTGCCTTGTTCTGCAGCTGACCAGTAGCAAGTTAATGTCTCTTAACCACATCTCCTTCCATTCCTCTGCCTCAGACTGCTTCTGGTAAACGTGGTGGGGAAACCCATGGCCTACACATGACTTCATGTGTTTTGTCCCTGGGTTTCCCCACTGCTTTTACTGTGGGTTGTGCTGCCTGAGGACAGAGGCAGTCCAGCACAAAAACAGTTGTATCAACAGCACCCAATCTGGAGCTGAAACCGGAGCCACTGGCATGTGCTCAGTGCTGGAGATGTGGACAGACGTGGAATTGTATCCTCTCTGCTGTAGCGCAGTCCTTAACAGGCTGAGGCTTATGACTGCTGCACAAGTAACAAGGCATCTTCTATTTATTCCTCACTGCCCTTCATCTGCCTGCACTTGCACTCCTGCCAGGTAATCTCTAGTGACTCAGGCTTCACATTTCACTCACAAGTGTCTGCTCTCAGTGCCTCCCTCCACTTGAACAGACTCATTGCCCTACAGCTCCTGAACAGGACGTGCTGGCAGAGCCTCTGGGGTTTGTTCCTGACCCCCCATGCTTCATGTGTGTCTCGGTGAAGCAGTGCTTGAGGCACTTCAAGCCCTTCCTGCCATTCTTCCTCATCAGTGGCATGATAGCAGCACTGTACTTCATCCTGGATGCCATTGTCCACAGCGGCCCCTTCACTGATGAGCACTTCTTTGAGAAGTTTGAGCGGCGGTGGCCCAAGCCCCTGGCCTACAACAAAACCAGCTCCACTTGATGGTCTGCTGGATCTGTGGAAAGGGGCCTGGGAGCAGCTGGAGAGGAAACTTGTGGAAAGTTTCTGTGAAAGGCTTCATTTTCCTAGCATGGACTGTTTTCCCTACTTGGCATGGATCAAATGGTGACGTGTGGCATTGTCATGTGTAGTAGCAGTCTAGAGGGGGCACAGGAATGGGATGAGGGAAATTATGGGTGAGACGTGTCTGTATGTGGGAAGAGGTTGCTGTAATGGTGCATTTGGAGGCCTGGAAGCAACATGAGGCTCTTCTGATCATCCAGTCTCACCTATATAGAATAGGCCAGTGAGCCTCTGCCACCATCACTTCTTGAGTGGTATTAGTTAAAGAGATGTTTTTGAGCTGTTTGTGTCTATGAAGATAGATGAGTCTGTAGGGGCTTGTTGCTCAAATCCTTTCTAAAATATCTGTAATATTCTGGTCAGTCTATGTTAGTTTTCTCTCCTTATAGTCCACCCCAAAGAAGGTAAGTGTTCTGGTTAATGCACCTACTAGCTGTTAAGTCTGTGTCTTAGTTTTCATATGAGTCCTTGTCATTCTTCTGTCACTGTGCCAGGGCTGTCCTGTTGGATCCCACAATGATGTTCCAGTGAGTAGATTAGTCTGTTTCGTGGTGGGCTATGCCTTTAATAAGGGCTTTGCACACCTTTCTAGAAGCTCTTGGGAGCAGAAAGACAAGGCATGAAAAGTTGTGCAGTCAGAAGAACTGAATATTATGTTTAGGAGTTCCTGCTCTTCACTCTCAGGCGTCTCATCAGCCTGTGTTGTTCTCACTTTTTGCTTCCAGGGTAAAGTATGAAGACCCCCAAGCCACTAAAGGCCTTGCTGGTGCCCTGGATGCCCGGCAGCAGAACACGGGAGCGGTAAGTGGCCACAGCTTTTAGTGTATCACCAGGAATGGGAGCAACCTCCTGGCTCACCAAGGCAGTAAGTGTGCTGTCTGTTTGGAAAAAGTCAAGTAACTTCCACTCTCCACCAACCTGCATTTCCTAGCTGGGCTACATACCTCATTCTTTAAAGCCCTGATGTGAGGAGCTATGGAAAGTCTGGGGTTGCCTGAAGGATGTCCTTCCCCAGGGAAATTTCCACTTGGAAATTTTTTATTCCTCTTCAGCAAATTTCCAAGTCCAGTTGCCTTCTCTCAGTAATCAGAGAAGTAGGCCACCAGTACTAGTATACTCTTTTCCCCACCCCAAACCCACTGCCTCCCCTCTCCCTCACACTGCAATGCAGACTCTCTCTCATCCAGGGGGAGTCTGGTGCCTCTAGTGATGGAGCCCAGCTGACAAAGTGGATGATGCGTCAAGGAATGGTGAGATCCGAGGTCATGGAGTGCCAGCAGGGAGGAAGGAGGCTGGGGCTGCTAAAACAGAAGTGTCACTGGCACAGCACATGAGGATGCACAGCAGACATCAGCAGATACTGCTAACTGAAATGGAGCAGCCCTGGGCTGGGGCAGTAGTGGAGACCGGGTTTGGGAAGGAAGCAGGCAGTGTGTCAGTCCTTCCTCAAGTAAACATATGTGTAGGAAAAAATCCTAGGAGCTCCGAGGCCAAGAGAGCATGTGCCACTCTGAGCTAGAGGATGGCCTGTTTTGGGATGGGTGTCTGAAGCAGAGGCAATGGGTGGTGGCATCATGAGGGCAGCTGCTGCCCTTCATTGTCCTTGCAGTCTCTCCTCCTTAGCATGAGGTGCCTCATTTGAAGGAAAACACATTCCGACTTTAACCCTGTTGAAGGCCGCTTCCTATAGCTAGTGATTGAGCTTTCAGGCAGTTGAATTTGGTCTTTTGGCAGCAGGAATCCCTGCAATTGCATTCCCACAGGCACACAGAGGCTTTGACAGCTCCTGGGTCTGAAGCTTGTTAGCCTGTCTTCCTCTAATGGGCAGTGCCCAGACTGATGTCTGCTCTAGGAAGTTTCCCCACATGCTGTACAGTTGGCTTGAATGCACTTCTACCCCAAAGAGATCCTCTCTGGGTAGACAAAGCCAGTTTGCTTTGAAACTTCCCTAATCTCACACAACCTCTTCCGTTCCCATTCATCCATCTGCCACCTGTGATAACTATCTGCGCTTGCTCCCTGGTTTGGGAAAATCTGCCTGTCTTTGGTACAAAGGTGTTGCTCTTTTTCTTGGTCTCAGTGTTTTCCTGAGGGCAAGGGAGCTATATATATTAGAAAACTAATAAATAAGTTCCCACAAATACTCTCTCATGCTTCTGCTTGGGGAGCCTCTAGCAAGGGCTGCTTCTTGCTCAGCTTTGTTCAGGAGCTCATGACTGAAAAAAAGGATCTGGGGTTTTGAATCAGATTTTTTTTCTTTCAAGGTTATCTCTGTCCACTAGGAATATGTCTCTTTTCTGTTTAAATTCATCAGGGACATGAATTCTTCTGAGCTAGCCTCATCCCTACTGGAAGTAAAATTTACTTTAACTGTAGATGACTTTCTCTTTGATGGATCTGTTTCAGTAGTTTGGTGTGATGTCAAATCCTGCTGTGGTCCATGATCCTACCAGGGAATCAGTTCTTGGCAGGTGTCTTTCCCCTTTATTGTGCTGCCAGACCTGGCACCTCCAATATCTTCAGCATTTCAGATTTTGACATCAGACTGTCACTGATTTGTAGAAGGGAGGAGGTGTAGAAAAATGCATGTCTCTTGTTCTCTGGCTGCCTAACACAAGCAGCCAATATCCACCTAGTGGGTCCTCACCAAAAAGCAAAGTCTAGTCCAGTCCTAATACCCCAAAGCCAGCCACCAAACCACAGATGCTTTTAATGGCGTGTATCCTGGAAACTGTGTGTCTGGGCATGGATGGGGCAGAGGAAGCAGGTAAGCAATGGCACCGGTAGCTGGGAGAGCTTTGCAGTGGCACTGGCTGGATTTGGATGGGCCTGAGCTGACTGAACAGTGGAGCGAGAGGGTGAGCTTGTGGGTGGGGCTTTCTTTTTGCATAGTGGATTTAGTGGAACATCCTCTATTTTCTTGGCCTCATCACCCCTTTTTTTCTGCCCCAGGTACCAGTTCCTCAAGCCAATTTCATGGAAGACATAGAAAAGTGGCTCTCCACTGACGTGGTAAGTGAGGGGCTGCTTTCCTGGAGCCAGCAGTCCCGCTAGAGTTGTCTGTGGGCTGGACTTCAGGCGGTGTGTAACAGTGCTGGCATTGCTGAATGTGTGGCACAGGCTGCTGGGAGGGACCAGGGAAGGAAAAGCCAAGGACACAGGCTTTGGGATACCACAACAGTACAATCAGCCTTCTGGGAGACACAGCTAATGAACTGAGGCTTGGGGTCCCTCTAACACGTCTGTACTGTGAAAGTGGGGGCAGCACTATCCTGTCTCTCCACATGCAAAGAATCACATCTGTGAGATGCCTTTACCTACCTTCCTTCTAACCATGCCCTTCTCTTTCTACTCTAGGGAGAATCAGAGGATGCAAAAGGTGTCACCAGTGAAGGTAAGATGTGCCAGCCAACCCTCTTCTTTAACTGCTCCTGGCAGCACCTTGGCTCTTCCACAAACCTACCTCTTTGCTAATGCTCTGCTCTTCTCTTGCCCTCAGAGTTTGACAAATTTCTGGAAGAGCGAGCGAAAGTTGCAGACCGCCTCCCCACTTTGTCCAGCTCCTCAGCAGGGACGTCTGTCTCCCCTCCTGCTGCCAGCCATCATCGGAAGCAAGCAAAGGAAGATGATGCTATGTTTGCCTTGTGAATGCTATGGACCGGTGTGCTGTGGAGCAAGAGACTGTGTGTGCTGTTTTGCTTGCCTCCAACCAGGGGCCAGCAGAGGAAGGACTCTGTCCCCTTCCTCCATTCTCTTCCTGTTTTACCTTTGAGTTATTTTTATTTTTAAGCTGCTTTCAGACTTCAGATAATCTTTGTTGTGTTTAGGGATATCATACAATAGACTTGTGAGGGGGGGTTTCAAAGCTGCTAGAGAATGTGGGAGTTCAGTGGGCTTTTCTTTTTATGGTACAGTGTGGGCAAAGCAAAAGAAGCTCCGGAAGAAGCTCCTCCATCCTACTCTTCAGTGAGGTAGTTAGAGATCTTAGCCAAGAAACAGGAGAGGCTGCAGTCTGCTGCTGAAATCATTCCTGCCTGCCTCTTTCCCCACCCCTCCCCTAGAATGTATCTCCAGCCCTCTGCCTGCCAGTGTTAGACTGGAAAGCACGGGAATGTGAAGCATTACTGGTGGCCGAGGAGGAACACTAATGGTAGAGGGACCCTGTTGCTCTAATCTCTCTTGCAGAACTGCTTGTGGTATGCAACACCTTCCCACTCACAACCCCTCCTCTTCCTCTTCCTCGCCTTCCTTTCCCCATCAGTTTATTCAGAATCCTACCCACAGCTCAGATGTTTCCATTGCATGACAGCCAGTCGTCCAAGCCCTTGGCAGCACTCAGGACTGCAAGCGGTACCCCAGGCTGAAGGGGCTGTCTCCCATGGGGTAGGATGTGCCTTCAGCAAACTATTTGCAGTTAATTTAATTCTCCATTATCGTATTTTTCTCCCAGTGTGATCCTACCTCCCTCTCTCACTTCCACTGATGCCTTCCACCACATCGTGCCGTGGTGTGGGGAGTCTCTCTGAGCCAGGCCAATGCTACAGACTCCCTCAGGGTGGCTGTGTGTGCTGGGGTCACAGAGCTGCATCCCCCTAAAGCAGGAGGCCCTTCCATCAGCATGTGGGAACGTGCTGTTGCTGCAGAAGCTTGTTCAGCTGGTGAGCACAGAGGGGAAGCAAGACATCAGTCATCTCATGCCAGCAAAGAAGCCCTGCAGCAGCCAGAAGCTCCTCTGCACATAGGGAGAAAAACCCTCCTGAGCAAACTGCACACGCTGCCCAGCTGTAAATGAACGCCGGGGAGGAGGGTGCCAAGCTCAGGGCTCCTGCTCGTGGGATTTCTTGTTGAGCGTGGGAGAGTTGTCTTTTTTTACTGCACATTAAAGGAGCAAAGACTTGAGTCTCCCTTATATGTGATATGATATATAGATATGATGTGTGCTGTCAGTGCTGGTGTGGGGAGGGGAGGATGCTGTGGGGAGAAGAGGGATGAAACCATGCAGCCACATTTGCTCTCCATGAAAAGGCAAGGGCACTGGTGCTGAGAGGAGAACAGCATGGGGGCTGAGGGTGCTGGGAGCCAAGGGAGGTGCTCCCTGCTTTTTACCACAGTCTTGTGGGGAGGTGATTACAGCCCATCTCAAAACAGCAAGAGGGCAAGCTACCTCTTCTCCTTTCCCTCTCTGCCTTGTGGCCAGATCTGAATACCCACCTTGCAGCCCATAAGTCACTTACAAAGACATGCAAGAAATACAGTTGCTACTAAAGGGCCCTCTGGTATCCACAGGACCTCTGAGTTGTCTCTATGCCACCTCTCCAGTGTCCGGCTGAGTGGGAGCTGTGGGAAGGATTTTTAAAAGGAGCTTGAGTGGATTTGAAAATGTCATCTGAAGAAAGGCAAAAGGGCCAAGTGGCTGAGCTTCCCCTGCTGAAGCACATGCAGGAGAGGAAGCAAGAGCAGGGTCATGATGGAACACAGGCTGGTTTTGTAACTGTGGGGCTGGAAAGGCCTCCACAGCAAGCAAGGCCCAAGCCCTCTGGCCAGTGCCTGGCCTCAGGCTGCCTGGCTCAGCTGGGAAGGAAGGGCTTCTGGTGCCGAGTCAGTGTTTCTGCAGGGTACCAGCCTGTTCACACTGGTGATGCTTTAACACTGGTTCATGCCTCAACTGGCACTGAAAGCTCTCAGTGCCTCCAGCTACCTCAGAGCACCGCCTGCAACTTTCCCAAAAGGAGAGATGAAGACATCCCTGAATGGATATCTTGAGTACGGGGAGTTCAAACTCCTCCTTACTGCCTCTGGGATGCCCTGAGCCCACCTCAGGATAAAGACCCCGTCTTCACCCTCACCTTGTTTTTAATTCCTCAAATAGCCGGCACAGGACCTGGCAAATCCAAGAGGGAACTGTCCCCAAGGAAGACTTGAGTGCAGGAGAAATGGGTTGCTGCTATTTTCGTCAAGGGGCAAACAGATGGAAAGGGTTTTTGGTGTCTGCCAAGTGAGGTCAGTTTGAATCGATGGCCAACAGGTGAAAATTCAGAGTGCTGCTTGTGGCCCCCGGGGTGAGCCTGTCCCCTCCCCACTGTGCAGCCAGCCACGGTCACAGTGCTTTTCACTGAGATTTATCTGACAGGGACAATGTATCTCTTTTTCAAGTAACTGAAAATATGAAGAATGGGGATGAAGGCATGGAAAGATTCCAAATTAGTACTGTCGTACTTGTTATAGATTATACCAGTAATAGCTTGAATAATTTTGCAAGGTTTCTTTTCAGAAGGGATGAAAAAAACCCTGCTATTTCTGCAAGCAAAAAAAATAAAATGACAGCACTGCAAGGAAATCTTTTATATGCCTTTCCCTTTTTAAAAGTTTTCTGATGTTGTTGTTGAACAAAAAACAGCGCTGCCTGCTCGCTCTGACCACCAGATGGCTGTGGTCCCTCGCACACCCAGCCCGGGCTTCCCGATTGCAGAGGACAGCCCCTCCCTTGGCAGTGACCTGCTTAGCAGGCTCTGCCGCCCCCGGGGACAGAAACAAAACAAAGTTTTTCCTTGTTCTAGTATTTCGCTGCAACCATCAGCCTTGTGCAGACTCGCATAGCGACCACTCCAGAACATGCACCCACACGTTGTGACTGCACGGAGGACAGGAAGGGGTGCTTGTGCTCTGCCTAAGCATCCATTAATAACCACACTGGGAACAGGATCTTGACCTGGACAGATATTTTGCATGACCCAGAACAGTTGTTGCTATGCCAGATGAAGAAAGACATAACTTCCTTGTACTGGGTCAGAGTTGCTCCACATCTCTAAAAACTAAATATATGCTAAAAGTTGATGAGAATTTCCATGATGTTTGGGTAGCGTGATACTTGGCATGCCAGCATCACATTCATAGAGGCAAAAAATTACATGTTTCTCTTTTACCAACCACTAACCTCCAAATACTACATGAATTTTTTTAAAGGGCAGTAACAAAAATATGTCCTGATTTCCCACAGCATTGTCTCACAAAGTCAGCACAGAAATGTCCAAAGCCAGTACACTGGGAGGGCTGTTCTCCATTCCACAGGACTTTCATGTTGCTTTGCCATGTCAAAACATCCTCAAAGTTTATTTTGAATAACCAAATTCTCCCTCCCTTCACAAAATGAGAATAAAGCCACTTCCCCTTTCCTTCAGACTACTGTTGGTGCTGCTAAGGGTGGATGAAGATGCTGGGAAGGTTACAGTGGGAACCCAGTGGGCAGCAGAGAGGTGGGTTGTGAGGAAGGAAAACATTTCTGTAGGTAACTCATTTTTATCTGTGTAGAGGGCATAAACAAATGGAAGCACAAGAAGAGATGAAAGAGACTAGAAGAAAAAAAAAAAGAGGGAGGGAGGATAGGAAAACATATAAACAAATGAGAGGAAAAGTAAGTGCCCCAGTGCTCAGGAGCAAGGGAACAGAGATGGTCATTGACAGGATCACTCCCCATGAGTACAAGTTTGCTGCAGTGCTGTCTCCAGCAGCCTTCCTGCAGGGCTGGACATTGGCCCTTGCCGGGAGTCCTTGGATGGGGTGTGCAGGGGTGCTACACTGTGCAACAGTGAGGCTGGGGGCTCAGTCCTGGCAAGGAGGCTGCCAGGGAGAGGGGCTCTGCAGCAGGGATTTTCTCGGGGGGATCAGGAATTCCCTCTCAGCACAGAAAAGCTACATGTGCCTGCATCCAGGCACTTGTTTCCCTGGCCAATCTCGGCAGAAAAGCGTGGATCAGGCACGAAGCAAATTTGACAGTGGGGTGAGGCAAGGACATGGCTTTCCTGCGGCTTTAGGGGAGTCTCCTTCACCAGCACAGAGTGGTAGGAAAATCTGTGTTTAGAAAAGTTGCTGCAAGGCACTTCAGTGGTATTTTTAGCTGCTTGACCAAAAAGAAAAAAAAAAAGAGCTTAAATACCAGATCAGTTTCAGAGAGAGAGAGGTGCCAATTTCTCTGAGCTGTTTTGCAGTCTTAGTCCAAAAAGGAGAAAAAAAAAAAAGAAAAGAAAAAAAGCCAGTGGGGGATCTGCCAGCAGTGCCCTGCTGCCCCTGAGCAGGGACATGTTTTGTGCTGGCACGCACACCACGAACCACCAGGTCTGGCAGGGCAGTCAGGAGGTGGCTCACCCCATACCAGGCACTTTCAGTCTCACCATTTGCCGATCACCTTTGGTCCCTCTCGGCCTCTGCCAGACCACACCCAGCAGCAGAATATTTCAATGCAAATCCCACGTCGCCTTGTTAATAATTATTTAGCTAAAGAGCTGCCGCCACGGCCCTGAGGTCCTGCCATGCCCAGCACTGCTCAGGGGAAGGGCTGAGCCCAAAGCCCTGATTCATCAGTGCCTGGGATTCTAGGGAATGCATCCCCCCAAAAAGGGGGATGTTCTGGCTCTCTTGCCTTAGGGGCTGCAGTCCGTACGCTCCATCGTGCACAGGGCTCTCCAATGCTGAGCCCACTGTGCCATAAACTAAGGACTTTGAAGAAATATCTGCCCTTTCTAACCTTTCTTTGGCTTATTTCTCCTCGTCAGCATGCACCTGTCACCCTCTCAAAAGACAGCAGCTCGGTGGGGTAAATAAGGTCCTGCCTGCTTGCCCCGGAACGATCTTTGGTAATGAGCGAAGGAGAGAGCACAGGCTATGCCACAGCTACTCTACGTGGTCTTGAGTAAGTCACTTAAATTTGGCACATCCTAAATGCCAGTCTCTAAAATGGATTCATTCCCACACGTGGTTCCTGGGTTTGCTGTTTTCCACCAGCACAAGTGAAAGCTGGGTGCCCATCCGGCCCCGCAGTGTTCCCATGCCTTGATTCCCCCCCGTATGGAGCAGGGACTGTCCCGGTCCCAGAGCAGATGGCCACAGCATCCTCCACGTCCCCAGGTCAGAGAGGTGTGCAGCTTTCCCAGCTTGGGACACCAGCTTTTCCAACCCTTCCTGCCTCACCCGGTGCGGCTCTGGGAAGGACAGCTGAAAGGGGAACATTTTGCGGCTGTGAGCGATGCCGCACGTTCCACCGGGGCTCCCCCCCCCTCTCGCATGAGCCCCAAACCCCGCAGCCGCCTCTCGCTAGTGCTGAGTCACCCTTTTCCCAGCGTGGGCGTCCTGCTGAGTCAGGGTCAGGCCGGGCGGCCGCGGTTGCTGAGTAAAGGCTGCGCGAGGGGCTCTTTGCTGAGTCACGGCGGAGCGGGCTCCACGTGAGCAGCTGAGATTGCAGCTGCTGCTCCTGGCCCCGGTCCCGCTGCTCCGGACAACTGGAGAAATCTCCAGAAACAGCCCCTTCCTGCGGCCCGGCATTTCTCCTATAGCCTGGAGCCGGGAACCACGCAGAGGTGGTTTGGAAACCTTGCTGGGAGGGGGAACTTGGGTCTCACTTTCTGTGCAAAACTTGGCTTCCAGTTCCTCCTGCTCCTGAGAAAGGGGTGTGAGCAGTGTGGTACAAGGTCCTCCTTGTTGCATACGTGTTGTTTTTCAAATCCAAAGTTTCACGGTTTGTTCTGTCTCGCAGTCAGGGCACACTTTGTTTTCCACGGTCGTGGCACTGAAACAAAGGAGGCAGCAGCACTGAGTGAAACACTTTCACAAAATGAGATTTTTATTTGCTAACTCTGCCCCGCTCCCTTCCACACCTCCATTTGGCTGCCAAAGCAGCTCCTAGCTGGACACAGGATTGATTCCCATGGCCACCAAGACTCTAGGAAGCGTGGTGGGCTCTACGCACCCTCCCCCAAAATTTCACCCCAGTGTACCCATAACCTGGAGACCTGCTGTGTGCTTTAGGTCGCTGCCTGACTCTGGTCAGGCACATGCCTTGCAGGGTGCTTGCGCTGTTCTCCCTGCTTCTCCCCGCTCTGTTTCCAAACAGCCCAGGCTCTCTCCTTGCTCACAGCTCTGTGCTGGAGACACAAGTGTGCTGCACATCTATGCCGTACATCTATGAAAATATGTATTGTAATCTGCATTTCCTATTTTTGCCATGCTGGTTCATTTATCCTGAGAAATCTGCCTGTGCCTCCATCTCCCACCACACCGTTTTCTGGGGTTCCTGTGTGTGGGGTTTGCCTAGCACAGCCATGCCTGGCTGTACAACCCTCCAAAGGTACCAGCAGTGCCAGCCCCATGAACAGCTGCAGTGCCTGAGCTCCCCACAGGGATTTCCAGTGCATTGGACTCTTGACCTCCTTTTTTTCCACCTGTATCTTTGATCGAGACTGGGATTTTTGGATGCTGAGAGAGCAGTGAGAACAATCAGTTCTGCCAAGGCAGGGCTGGGAGAGGTAATCTCCCTTTGGTAAACACAAATTAACACACAGGATATCCCTGTATACTCCAGCACGGACTCCTTCCTACAGCAAGTCATTTTAAGCAGTTATCGTAACTCCTTTTTCCCCTACCATTACACAGCAAATCCTGGTTACTGAGTCAGCTTTCCAAGTGCAAACCAGGCAGCTGCATTTTGCTGTGTCACGGTTTGAGAGAGCCCATCAGCCCCTCTGAGCTGGCTAAGGCTGGTTTACCCCACGCAAGCCAAGCCGAGCTGAGCTGAGCTGCTGGGAGCTGCCTGCCAGAGCCCAGCGTGGAACTCCCCCACAAGGGACACAGGAGAGCTGACTTTGCATCCCGTGACTGCCTGTGTAACTAGATATTTCTGGCCATAAATCTACTGGCAAAATAGGTTAATGTACAAAGAGGAGAAAATTCCCCACTTCCCTGTTCCACATGGAAACACTGACCCCTCAATAACTTTCTGTTGTTTTTAACCATTCACCTCCCATCTCGTGACTAAGCATTTTCTCAGGGGCTGGGATGTGCAGACAGGCTTTTAAACCCAGCAGGAACTTTAGCAAATATCTTCTTGCCTGAGGCTAATTTTTTCATCTTTGCTAGAAATCCCCTGGGCAGTTTTGCTGGTGTCCTCATAGTGAGTAGCTCTGGCACCACTCAGCCACAGCTCGATGGAAGAGCAGGAGACAGCAGGACCTCTGGCAGGCACAGTGAAGACCACAGCTCTGATACTTCAGTGATATTCAAGCAAAATTTCCTAGTGCCCTGGATGCAGGCTGGCCTCTGATTTCCCATGGCCCACTCTGCTCTGGGAGCCAGTTTGTTCCTTCCACTAAAAGCACACACCTCCTTCCTCGTTCATCGCTCTCAAGTGTCAGCTTCCAAAGTTCTCTTTGAGGAAGAGATGGCCCTCACAAATCCCTGCTGGCACATTGGCTCACTCAGTGTCACTGACCTTCCCCCCACCATAAAGCAATAGCACAGCAGAAGCAATTCAAGTCCTTGCTGCAGAACACTGGATGGGGCCAGCAACTGCAAAGATGATGACACCCCACTTTCAGTTCTCGTTCCATCTTGCTGAGGGGCATTTGGGCCTTTCCAGAGAGCTAGGCTCAGTCTCACAGCTGCCCCATCCCAAGGAACCCAAATCAGCGAGAGATCAGACAGCATAAATCACCTATGGGGCATGGCTTGCTTGTCTGCACCTTTGCAAATCTCCTGGCAGAGGTGAGCTGCATCTCTTGTGACCTGCCCAGGGAAACGTGAAGCCCCAGGATCCAGAGGAGGTACTGCTCCAAGTCCTGGGGCAGTATGGTTACAAGCCAGAAAACCTACCTGGAACCGTAGCAACATGATTAGACCCTCTCTTTCTTCCCCCCAGTCTCATTCAGACCTACCACAATCCTGGATGAAAGGGAGAAGGACTTTTGTATACATCCTTTATAGGGCCTCCAAGCATGCAGCTACTTGGAAGAAGGCAGGCAGGCAGGCTGGGGACAAAGCCATTGGCTTGAAAGCACCCAGAAAATCCTTGGGGAAGAACTGGGTGCCTTGCCAGGGCTGCAGGTGAAAGGAGGGGCAGGGCTTGAGGATTGGATTTTTTTCATATGATTTCACAAAATGAATAATATACTGTCATACTATTATTCTTATTCTCATGTAATTCTCATATGTTTCCTACTTCCCTCCACTAGAACTAGAGGTTCAATTTGTGCTCCAGCTTCCCCTGTCAGAATAGGACTCACTGAAAATGACAGAAAATGAGAGCATTAAGGAATTATGCCAGAGGGAAACATTCATTTTGGGGCCAACCCTGTGGCAAACTGGTATCAGTGTTTCCAGGAGGGACTGGCCATGCCACTCTCTGCTCTACACATGGACTCTGCACTCTCAGGAGATGTTTGGGGCGTTGTCACACTTGCTTTGAAGATTCAGACATCCTGATACATTTATTTTACCTTACAGAAAAGCAAGCAAGTTGTCTGCAGTGGCATGGGGGTAGGAATGGACCGTGTCAGCTTTTTGCCAGCGTGCACTGTTGCTTTAAAAGACAAAAGCAAGACAGGAAAAGTCTGGCTGAGTCAGGATGGAAACGCTGAGTAATCCTTCCTGAACGCCGCAAGCCAGATGTCTGCTGGAGTCAAAAAAAAGAAGCGAGGAAGCATATTTTTTCCAGAACAGCTTTCTAACCTACAGCCCCCAACCCTGCTGGGGCTGGTGTGGGTGCAGTGACAGGGAGACGGGCGAGGTGCTGGCTTGGATGGCAGCATCCACAGAGGGGACTGGCTGCAGAGGGACGGCAGATGCCACAGTCCTTCTCCTTCCACCCCACGCTCTGCCTCCCCACCACCCCCGCATGACTGTGTCAGGGACTTTCTCACACCCCCAGCAGCAGGGGAATGGTGGCTCTAAGTGCCCTGCTCTTTTGGGCTGAGCACAAATGTGTGCTTTTCCAAAGCACAGCTAGCCAATGAATCATCTGTCCCTGCTAGCCCAGCTTCCAGCATAGCTACAGGTGGGAAAGAAGGGCCCAGCTTCATTTGTTGGCTGCTTCACTGACCACTTTATCAAAAAAAACCCAGCAGAGCAACAGCTACTGGCAGAAGCACCATGTCCAACTCTTTTCCCACATCAGAGAAATGATGTGCCTTTGAAAGTCTCTGCAGACTCCCTCAGTTTTCCCCAAGTCCTGTATGATGTCTTTTCAGCTCCCCCAGCCTTCTGGGTATCTAGGAGATGGAGTGCTATTTTCCTAAATTGCCCTGCACGCTGCTATGGTGACAACAGGAGCCAGCTGTCAAACAAATCAGATGCCATTGTTTCCACGAGCAAGAGAGCATGGAATGGATTTCGCTGCGCATCAGCGCTGGCACACCTGTGCTGGCTCTGTGCACACTGACAGGGTTTGCTGCCCGGTGCCAAGGGCAAGAGGGAACTGCACAAGGGCAGTTCTGGCACCTGCAGGCTAGAGCTGCTGCATGCATGTGCACGGCCATGGGAGATAAGATGCTCATACCTGAGCTGTGCTAGAGCAGGTGAGGGTGAGTGCTGGATTAGCTCTCCAGGGAGGGTGCAGGGGACACAGACTGGGGTGTAGGGAGAGGAGGCTGCTCTCCCTGCCCCAGGCACTAAATCCACTAAATCCCCTGTAAATCCACCCTCCTTGTCCAACCCCAGGACAACGAGCGCCTCTTGCAGTACCCGGGCTCTGCCTGCCACGGGCAAGGCACTGAAAGGGTTACAGAGCCAGGCACCCTTAAAAGAGAAGTTTCTGGACATCCTCTTGTTTGTGCTTAGTTATCAAGATGCATCAGGTGACTTCCTTCTGGTTCCTTGGGGCTGCAGGCCAGGCGAGGGTGACAGCCAGGCTGGGAAGGGAAGTGCTGCTGTGTTGCAAGAAGTTTGTGCTCACACTGAGGTCAGCGGTTCGCTGCTCACGTGGCCTGGCGGTATAAAGCTGGATGTGGGAGTCAGGCTGCCCAGCTCAGAGCTTCACTGTCCCGGGAGCAGAAGGGAAGGAGGAAAGCACGAGCAACAGCAGGGAAGCAGAGGAGGGAAACGACGTGGAGAAACATGGAAACTTCCCAGTCGCACAGCTCCGAAAGGTGAGAGCGGGACGGGAATGAGAGGGAAGCGCTTTGCCAGAGGAGTGTTGTGTTTCTCCCCTTGCTTTTAGGCATGCTGTTCCTGTTCCTGCTCTGCAGGGAAAGGCACGCTGCTGCTTTCATCTCTGGACGGAGTCTGTCAGTCTTCCTTGCTCGGGACAGTGTTGAAAAGCTGGTGCTCTCTGGTTCCCATCCACAGCTCTCGGGAATGCTCTGCTCTTTTTTCTGCCATCCCAGGCCCCCCCTTTTGTCCTGGGGAGCTAAGATCTATTTTGTCAGAGCAGACAGCACTAATACCTGTTTCACTGTTCCTCCCCAGAATGTCCACAGACCTGTCAGAACTGCTGAAGGAAGCTACCAAAGAGGTGCACGAGCAGGCAGAGAACACACCATTCATGAGGAATTTCCAAAAGGGGCAGGTGTCACTCCAGGAGTTTAAGGTACTTCATAGCAGCATTGCTTGAGGATGGGATTTCCTCACCAGTTAGATCAGATGGGCTGTGAGGGCACTAAAGCGGGGAGGATGGGGCCAGTACATGTAAGGATGATGGGGACATGATGCTGGTATCAGCATCTCCTATGAAAAAGATTAAAAACATCGAACTCCTGCACCCTGAGGTCTTACTGGCCCCTCTTGCAGAAGGTGGGGAAGGACTGTGCCTATCAGGATGGGCAGCCAAGCTGAAACAGGAGAAAAAGGACAGAGAGGTTGATCGGACTAATGCTGTTGCTTTTCTCTTTCTTCATAAATGCCTGCATGTTAATTATTGCCAGTGATGGTTAATGGAGATAAAACTATGTTCAGATACTTGAGCAGCTGAAATGCCCAAAAGAAGGGGAATTCTATATTTACAACACTCTAGGCAGCTGCAGCTAGAAATAATGATGGGATGGTGAGAAAGTGAGGATGTGGGATCATTGCTGGCACTGAACTTTGCATTGTCACTTGAGTTATACCACAGCTGAAATCATGAACAATAACTCAAAAGCAGACTGAGTTTGAGCAATCCATGTCTGCTGCTAACAAGCAGGAGCCTGTTGCTTTTTTCAAGATAAAAGAGAAACATTTCCACATATTAGCCTAACCTGGCTAGATACAATTCCTGGGATGTGAGCCACATAACAAAGCCATGAGCAAAACCAAAGCAAACACCTGGGCCAGAAATTCCTGAGAGACTATAGGATGTGACGCATGGACTTGCAAATAACAGCTACCAATTCAACCTGTGGCTTAATTACTTTGTTGTTCAATTGTTCCTTGGCAAATAAATCCACAAAAGTAGGAAAGAGACTACTTATTTCTGACAGGTGACATTCAGAATACTTAGTCAAGCATAAATTCAATCTCAGATGCTGACTTCCTGCTGTTAGAAATATGGCATTGGTTAGGCAGTGAACTTTGAAACAAGCAAGAGTGTAAAAAGACCTTCAGAAATAAAACTTTGTTTCTTAGATGATTTTTACATGCTGTCAGGGGAACGAGATGGAACATGAACTTTAAAAATTAACAAGTTTAAAAAAGCCATTCTCATTAAATCACTCCCTGCCTCTGAAAACAATCAGTTGAGTTATATTTTTGCTTAGTTTGTAAGGCAATGTTCCCATATTTTGTTTCTTTTCCAGTAAGCTGGGTAACAGGTTACTGTTTAAAAACCTCTGTTTTTGTTTACTCTCTTGGCAGACCTATATATCTGCCCTGCTATGTGACTCCCCAGATGGTGGATGTTTGTTTCCACAACCAGTCACTGCCCATGTGCTTATCAAAGTCCTGTTTGCTGGCACAGTGGGGAAAGGCTGAAACGGGAACTCTTTCCCTGCAGAACTGACTGCTTTGTGAGAAAGGAAACTGCTTTCTCTCCTGTAAGCAGCATAATCCCCCCTCCCCAAACCTGACTCACCTGTACTGCAACACCTTCATCTTTTACCCTTTGCTGCTCACAAGGGGTCCCAGGGTAAGGAAGGGGTGGTGTAGGTGTAACAGCCTCTGAAAACAGAATGCCTGGGGAAGGAAAGAACACAGCTATATTGTCTCAGACCACGTGGAAAAGCTGGCAGATAGAAGAAAGTATCGCATTAGCTGGGAAAAACAACAATAACAATGGTTTCAAAATAGAGGGGAGAACAGAGCCCCACAGCACTCCTTCACAAAGGCATCTTTCAGAGGCAGGCTGTGCTTCCAGCTCCCTTTTATCTTGTCTCCCCGGGGCAACCGAGGAGGCAACCCCACTTGCATGCCTGAGTGAGCAGAGTGGTGGTGCCTTAGCCCCCAGGATGGTGGGACGCTGACAGGATGAATATGTTGAAAAATAACCAGGGTGTGTCATCATCTCACAAGGCCCCACAAAGGGAAGCCACATTTTGGAGCATTCAAATTTGAACAATGTACCAGAAAGGATACCTTTGGGAATACCCTCTCTATTGACTGAGGGAATGGGAAGAGACCAGGAATGCTTAAGCAGGGCTCCAGTTTACATGACATCAAGCTGCAAGACTTCAGCTTGAAGGCAAAGCAGTGACTTTAAGAGCCAGTAAGACCAATACCTGCTGGAAAGGGCTTGATTGCTGCCTCAAGCAGAAAGGGAAGGGCTAAACAGTGTCCGACTGTACCTTGCACTCTGTTTTCCACATGGGAAATCTGCAACATCACAGATGTGCATGATTCACAGTGGGTGTGCCCACGAGTACCTTTTTCGTTAGCACAATTTTTCCCACAGACTTGAGAAAGACAAACAGATGCACCTGTAGCTCATCCTCTTTCTTCCCTTTCAGGTGGTTACAGCATCCCTGTACTTCATCTACTCTGCTCTGGAGGAAGAGATTGAGCGTAACAAGAACAACCCAGTCTATGCCCCTGTGTATTTTCCGGCGGAGCTGCACCGCAAAGCTGCCCTGGAGGAAGACCTGAAGTACTTCTATGGCAGAAACTGGAGGGAAGAGATCCCATGTCCTGAGGCTACTCGGAAATATGTCGAGAGGCTCCACTACGTAGGCAAGAACGAGCCAGAGCTCCTGGTGGCCCATGCCTACACTCGGTATTTGGGAGACCTGTCAGGGGGGCAGGTGCTGAAGAAAATTGCCCAGAAGGCCCTTCAGCTGCCCAGCACTGGGGAAGGGCTGGCTTTCTTCACTTTTGATGGGGTCTCCAATGCCACCAAGTTCAAGCAGCTCTATCGCTCCCGCATGAATGCTCTCGAGATGGACCTTGCCACTAAGAAAAGAGTCATGGAGGAGGCCAAGAAAGCATTCCTGTTAAATATACAGGTGAGTAACAACCAGCCAGCCCTGCCAGCCCACATCCTCTCTCAAACAAGAAAATAGCTAGAGGGGAAATACAAGGCCAGTATTTCTGCTGAGGAGCTTATGAGAAGTTGCGGATCAGGGCGAGCTGGTCAGAGTTGGATGGCCATGCTTCTCCAACCTGAGAGCCAAATAAAACAGTGGTCTCTGAGAAGCTCTTCTCCCTCCCTTAGTGTTTGAATCCAGTCTCTTCCATGTGCCTCTATTCAGATATGAATGAGGGTTAATACTGGGAGTGGGGATTGCCATCTACTATCTGTCCTGCCTCTGTGGTGAAGTTCCACAGGTCCTCTGTGGACTCTGACTAGGTGACAGGTACCTTGCTTTCCTTCCCATCAGAAGATGGGCAATAGCCTTCTCCTTAGCTGAAAGCTTCAGGGAGAACCTGTAAAGTGAACAAGGAGTTTGAGAGACATCCTCTTGACCTCACAGGCAGCTTTTGTTCTGTGCAAAATTTGCCAGGAGACTTGGACTGAAGCTTCATGTCTTCCTCCAGTTCCTTAAGTGCCTGGGGAAGGGGCAAAGGGTCCAGTGAAAGAACAAAAGGAGGCCACATAATGAGACAGTGTTCCTTCTTTTCAGGTGTTCGAGGCACTGCAGGAGCTGGTGTCCAAGGGCCAGGAGAATGGTCACCCTGTACAGCCAAAAGCAGAGCTTCTTCGCATGAGGAACACCAACAAATCACATGAGCACGGTAAGAGACTTCTGAGGGCAGGTGCTTCACAGTGCTCCTTCGTTTCCTTCTCCTCCCTTCCTCTGTCCTTGTTTGTAAAAGCCATTGGGAAATGAGCACGAGGTGTTTGCCCCATCTCTTCTCCAGCCATCAGCAGGTAGTGCAAGGAGAGGCACTGCTGTGTGCAAAGCTTCTTCTAGACATGACAGAGCAAGGATAACACATGTGAGCTCTCCAGAAAGAGTGTCAATGAGGAAGCTTTACAAAAAGAGACTCCTCTCTCCACCTCTAGGGCTTTAACAAATGTAAGGTTCATTCACCACAGGGAAAACTGACCCTGATTTCACAGAAGAAAAGGCATCAATTTTGGGTGCCACAGATCAGCCATGGTGCTGTGATGCTGACAGAAGGTTCTTCTGGACACACAGTCCTATCCAGCAGACTGTCCTTTTGGACTGTATCTCCCTCTGATCATTTTCCTGCCTTCCAGAAGTATTTACTGAAAACCCTCCAGAGAGCGTGCTGGGTTTATAGTGAGCACTGCTCTGGATGGTGGAATGTAATCAGCTTGTAAGCCAGGCTTGTACCTGAGTGGGGAGCGAGCTCAGATGTTTACAGAGCAGAGTGGTTTCCATGATGACATGCAATTCAAATTAAAAAACCCTTGTGACCTATACATTCTGAAACTAAAATGGAGATATTTTTCAGTGCATACTGGATTGAACCACAGTTCCATGGCAAAAAATGAAAAGCAAGCCTTGCCTTAAGCATCTCTAGATAGTGAAGCTTAAAGCAGCTTCTGTGGGAAAGACATTAAAGGTTCTCTGTGAAACTTTGCCATTCCTTTCCCAATACACACATTCAAGTAAGATTTTCAGAAAAACTTGGTGTTGGATGAGGAATCCCATCTTGAAGTTGTACTGCAAAAATTGCTTGGAGTGCTGAAGACTGTTCAAGGTCATTAGATGCCTAACTAATTAAACCAATGAGAAATAGGAGACAAAATGTCTTTTAAAATTCTGGCTTAAGTATTTGACTGTCTTCTGCACACATCAGGGGTTTGATGGAGCTGGGCAGCGCACTTACAAGCCTGTAAGGAGACAAGGGAAGAGGCTGGTAGTCACCTATAGGCAGAGGGGCTGTGATCCTTTGTGATTCTCAGGTCAAGTCTGCTGCTTCCCTTCTCCACTGGGAGAGCAGAACCTGCTTCCACTGTTTCTCCCAGCTGGGCTCTGGGCTTCCTCCTTCTTCCCTGGACGACTCCAGCAGGGTGTGCTCTGGCACTGGGCAGAGCAAACATGGCATGTTAGCAGCTTCTTGCCACAACCTCTTCTCACTTGTCTTTATTTTCTCTTTCTCTCTATTTGATCTAGGTCCAGCAGCTGGGAAGGAAAGTGAGAGGACAAAGATGAGAAACACAGACACAACAACCACCACTTCCCTGGTGCGGTGGATCGTGGCACTCAGCTTCCTCGCCATGACAGTCGCCGTGGGCTTATTTGCCATGTGAAAAAGCAGGACCTCCATCTTCTCTTTGTGACGTCCCTCAACCTGAACTAATCCACCTTCCCCAGTCCTTGCGAGAGAAATTACCCCTGACTGGGTACTGTGATCTTGGTTCTGCCACTAATACTAGGAGACTTTTCTCCCCAGAAATCAAAGAGTGCGGTAAGGGGGTTCAGGCAAAGCCTCTCCTGTGCTTGGTGTGAGCTCTTCTCAGAGACTAACTTTATCACCAAAAACCAAGGGTAGAAAAGGCTAAGAACAATGGCCAAGAATTGTCGTTGCTTTACAGAGTGCCTACAAAAAGCATACAGGATCAGAAAAACAGCTTTGACATCTGTCTTTCCTCAGAAATACTGAGCTCCTTGGAGCTCTGTTTGCTCAGTTTTTTTATACTGCTAGATAATACTGTGATCACTTTCTCTGTAGAGCCACATGGCTCCCATGGGTTACAGACGGTTTTATATGACACTAGTAGGTCTTTGTTAATCCTTTGTCCAATCATTTTTGGTCTTTGAAAAGCAAAAGACAGTTGTTGAAGATACAGTGTCATTCTTGTCTGGTTGTATAATTTATACACACAATAAATTTCAATGTAAAGCCTTCAGGCCTGGTGTTTCCTATTATTAAAGCCTTACCCAGGGAGAAAGGAGGTGTCTTTCTTCCTCCTGGTTTTATGTCTTTTGGAGCTGCTGCCTGCACAGACGTGACAATAGACAGAAGTGGGAGCTATCATCAGAGCCAGACTCTGCTCCCACTCGGTGCTAACAATAACCTGTTATGAGCTGGGGCAGGTTCCTTCAGCTCCCACACGCTGCTCTCTATTTCTAGAAACACCATGAAATTCAGTGAGCGTGCAAAGTATCTGTGAGGGGTGGAAGGGGTACGTAAGAGCTGGCTGCTGTTCTATCACAAGCAAAAGGGGAGGGGACCCTCAGCTGGTGGAAAGCAGGACAGCTGTCCCTGAGCTGCCAGCAAAGGGCTGCGTCACCAGGCTGCCTTTGCAAGAACTTCAGCGTGAATCAGAACTGCAACTGTGTTTTCACCACCCAAAAGTTAAAGGCATCCTAGGTTTTGGTTGAGGCAGCTGAATGAGAGGCATCAAGCACACAAACACATGCCCTCACCCGAGTGGCAAACCAACCCCCCCTCACTCCCGGGACTCGGCACACACGTGGCATCGCTAAAGGCACTCCAAACACACAGCACTGCTGGAGCACGCCATGCACACAGCTTGCTTTCCCTGCCTTTTGCTGGGGCAGATCTGGAGGGCTGGCTTTATGTCCAGCCCCAGGCCCTGCCTGCTGCAGAAGCTCTCCCAACACAGGAGAGGCTGCAGTTCGCGTATGGCACTGCAGGTACTGACAAAACTGCTGTGTTGTCACCTCAGAGTCCTCTCTTTCTACCAGAAAGCCTCTGTGATCAACCTGTCTCCATGATCTGCCTGTTCTGGCTGTGACCTTAATCCCAAAGACAAGTGCTCCTACTGATCTGTTTTAATGACCAGCACTGAACCTGCTCAAGGAACAAGAATCAGAAGGCAGGTCCTGCTGAGAATGAGCAGTGGGAGAACAGGACTGTCATCATTCTCAGGCTCTTATCTACTATACATCCCTTCCCCAATCCCGTTTAATAATTCTCTCTTTGGATCCACCTGCCAGAAAAAATAGTTAATTCTTGAAAAAGATAGTGTTGGAAAAGCAGGGATATGAGGCTTGGTAGCTATTCAAATACAAGAGCTTGTTCATTCCAATTTGTATTAAGTTCTACCTATTCAGTCCCTCTAAAGCACCCCAACAAAACCATTTTGTTCATTCAACCATGCTGAGGTAACTAAGGTCCCAAAGAGCCAAACACATGCCCATGAGCTCAGAATCACACTGCACCACACTCAGCCCCTCTCCACTGCCCAGAGAGCCTGACTGCGACCTCAAAGTTGGAAAATACAGGTTCTGACTGGCATCACACCCTCCCTGCTCACGGCAGGAGAGAGGGGGTGCTTTGGGTATCTCACAGCCATGGTTATCACACATTGAAGGACTCCAGACAGAGCCTCAAGTCCACACAGGTGGAGACTAAGGCTTTGTTTGTACATGTCTATGATCTTTATGAATACATCTGGTTTCTCTGCAACGACGACACCGTCTTTATTTCCCACGGGCTGCAGCTGAAACCTCCCTTGCCATGCACTCTGCTTCCCAGCTTTCTCTGCAGACGGGGCGCGCATTACCACCCTTTGGAAGGGCCAAAATGCGCACCCAGCGACCTGCCAGCCTTCTCCCTAAATTCACTACTAGCCAGGAGGAAGGCATCCCGGAGAACTCGTGTCCTGAAGCCCTGAGCAGTGACAGGCCCCAGCCACCCCAGGAGCCCACAGCAGTAATTAATTCACTTTATTCCCGCACCGCCCCCCCCCGCCCGCAATGGTACCACCCGCTCCCCCTCCGAGCACCGCCGCAATGGTGCGGCCCACCCGCCATTTCACCTCCCCCCCGCCCCTCGCTCCCAGATTTCGCGCCAAACCGCTCGGGGCGGGCAGGGGGCGGAGCGCCCCGGCCAATCAGCGGCGGCAGCGGGGCCGCGCGCTCCCTCTCGGGGCGGGGCGGGAGGGAGGCCGCGGCCCAATCGGCGGCGGCGCGCGGCGGGCGGGCCAATCGGAGCGCGCGGCGGCGGAGGCGGCGCGCGCGCCCTGCGCCGGTTTGGTTTCCGCCGCGCGCCGCTTTTGCCGCGAAAAAGTTGGCGGCGGGTTCCGGCGGGGAGCGAGGTGGAGGTGAAGGGGAAGGGGAATGGGATTGGGATTGGGATTGGGATTGAGAATGGGAATGGGATTGCGATTGGGATTGGGGGTCCCTGGGGCATTGCGGGGAAAGAACGCGGCCAATGTGTGGGGTGGGGTGCGGGGCAGTAGGCGAGGGGCGATCCCGCGGGACACTTGGTGCGGGGCGCGGGGAGGAGGCGGTGGGAGCTGACCGAGCGCTCTCGCCCCCGCAGCGGAGCAGCAGCCGCGATGTCCGGCTTCGACGACCCCGGCATTTACTACAGCGACAGTTTGGGGGGAGATGCGTCCGTGGACGAGGGGCAGGTTCGGAAGTCGCAGCTGCAGAAGCGGTTCAAGGAGTTCCTGCGGCAATACCGGGTGGGCACGGACCGGACGGGCTTCACTTTCAAATACAGGTGCTGCTGTTGCCCCTTTTCTCCTTCTGAGCCTTGCCCATCCCCACTTGCAGATCCCATCTGCTGTTAACCTCCCTCCTGCAGTGCACACTCCACATACACAATAGCCACTTTGTCTCTTCTCGTAGGCTGTAAAAAGCTCAGTATTAAGAGACGTTCGTATTTAACCTGATAGAAAAGCAGATATCTGGTGTTCTCACAAGTTTTTAGGCAGCCAGGCAGTGGCAGAGGTAGCAATAGAGGGATTCACGCTGCAAGGCTTGCACTTAGTTCTGAAATTCGAGGTCTGTCTTTGAAGTTGTAGTGCTTTCTGGTCTGGAGTATTGTCTATATCCATTAAAATCAGTGCAGCACTCTCCACCTGTGCTTTCCAAGTCTATGAAGTTCCTTTGGCTATCCCTTTTCCTATGCAGTTTTGAGACACAGCTGTGAGAAAACGTGGAGATGCATCATAATCAAGGGCTAGAACAGTCTTTCACCTCTGAATTTCGTGACTCCTGGCATTTTTAAGGAAAATGTTGTCTGTTCTGTTATTACTTCCTTTGTTTTGAATTGCATCTCGGGTATAATAGTTACTATCCTACATAGAAATTTTCTCATTGTTTTTCTGGTCACATAACTCCAGTAAATACTTTACATTGCCACTGCGAGCACTGTTGTCCCTGGTCTTATGTCACCTTTCAAAGTGGGCTTGGGTGAAAGATTGCCCAGGTTCTCCTGCACTTCTCCTAGCACTCACCTAATTTTCCCTGTTTGCTTTCCAAACCAAGGACTCCCTGCAGAACCTGCCTTTTCTGATCTTTGCTCGTTCTAAGGCCACTGTGGGTGACTGGTGCTTTCTGCCCTGCAAACCTTTGCCGCTTCCTGCCTTCCAGGGATGAGCTCAAACGGCACTATAACCTGGGGCAGTACTGGGTGGAGGTGGAGATGGAAGACTTGGCCAGCTTTGATGAAGATCTCGCGGACTATCTGTACAAGCAACCAGCAGAGCACCTGCAGCTGGTAAGGATGGAGGCTGGCAACCTAGAACACTGTCACATCGCGAGAGCAGCCCTGACGTTCTGCTGTGACAGGCCCATTAAAGCACAGCTGTTCCCTCTCTAGTTGGAAGAAGCGGCAAAAGAAGTCGCAGATGAGGTCACTCGTCCTCGTCCCTCAGGGGAGGAGACTCTCCAGGACATCCAAGTGATGCTGAGGTCAGATGCCAACTCAGCCAACATCCGCAGCCTGAAGGTGAGGTGGAGTGAATCGGCCGCCACGCAGAGCGGTGCTGGTGTGGGTGTGATTGCAGGGGAGCTTTTGCTACTTGGTCACATAGCTCAGGACATGGGTCACAGACAAATTTACAAGCAGTGATACACTGCAGCTTAAATCTGACTGCAAAGGGCTGTTATTGCTGGTTCCTGCTGCAGGGACATTATTGCTGTTAGTGATGTTCTGCACACACAGTGTTCTGTCCTTTGCTCTCATGCTTTGTAGTTTCCCTTCCATCCTCCACTGATGACTTTCTCACTGTCCCTTCACCTTTTCCCTTTCAGTCTGACCAGATGTCCCACCTTGTGAAGATCCCCGGGATTGTAATTGCAGCAACCCCTGTGAGAGCCAAAGCCACCAGAATCACCATCCAGTGCCGCAGCTGCCGCAACACCATCAGCAACATCGCGGTGCGCCCGGGCCTGGAGGGCTACGCTCTGCCCAGGAAATGCAACACGTAAGGACTGACATGGGCATGCACCAGCAGGCTGGAGGGGGAGAAAAGACTTCATTCCCTCCTCCTGCTCCTGCTACATCCCATCCGCTGCAGAATCTGCTCCCTGTTGCACAAGGCAGCAGCATCTGCACTGCTCTGCCTCCACCCTTGGTGCTGCCCATGTGCCAGCGTGCAGTTGTGGCTGGCAAGTTTTAGCTCTGTCCATCTGTGGTCATGCTGGTTGTGACCATGCGTGGTCAGTGCTGCATGCAGTGTTGAGTGACCATGTCCAGGGAGTTCTTTTTATTCGTAGGGAGTTTTTCCTGTTGTACGTAAAGATCCATTCCTGCCTCCAGCTGTCCCATAATGCTGTGTTAAGCTGCTCTCCTCTTTTCCAGACAAACTCCTTGCTTCCTCCTTCTGAGGGAGCTGTTTTGTGTTACCTTCCTTAGGGATGCTTTTCTACTAGCCTTTTTATCCTGCTTTACAGCTCTTGGTGCCTGTGAGAACTGTGAGCATTAGGCTGCCATCGTGCTGTAGCTCTCAAGGCAGTCAGTCCTGGTGGGTTGTGTCTTTGGCTCATACCTGCCAGTATTTGTTTTCTGCACCTGAACTCTAGTGCAGCTTGAGAGGAGTTTGGGCTAGGTATTTGTTATTGTGTGTGGTCTGTACAGCACCTCTCTCCTGATCCCTGACTGCATGAGTGTATCTGCACTCTCGTGTTGCCCTCCCTGAAAGCCCTGCATGGAGCCAGGCATCAGTCGTGCCATTCTGAGACGGCAGCAGGAGATGGAGCTGCTCTTTGTCTCAGCTTGTAATCTAGCAAGGCAGATATGTCTTGAGAGACTGGGAGGTGGATGTCAGCCTTGTCACATTGCTAATTGCTTTCTCACCAGAAACCACTTAACATTTGCTTCGTGCATGAGGTTGTAAAGAAAAATGCCCTGCCGTGTCACTGAGTCTGTCCTGTTACCTTCTGTGTAATTAATGAATTACCTTCCTCCCTGCTTACAGCTAGCAGAGGAGGGGAGGGAGGCAGAGAGAGTGCTCAGACAAGTGTCACCCTGCCTCTGGCTTGTTCTCTGTACACATTTGGCAGCTGGTGAAGACAAGACAGAGGGCTTGGTGGCCTCTGGTCTGGCCCCATGTGTCTGCCCTTACCTGCTGATGTGGCACTGCTTGGAAGGGGCAGCTGCTCCTTGCTGTCACTGCTGTCCCCTCTACAGGTGCACTCCAAGGGGTGGCTCCTGAGTGCTAACAGCCTTCCCTGATTGATCTCTCTGCACAGAGAACAAGCTGGTCGCCCAAGGTGCCCTCTGGACCCCTATTTTATCATGCCAGATAAGTGCAAGTGCGTGGATTTCCAGGTCCTGAAACTGCAGGAGTCCCCGGACGCCGTGCCGCACGGGGAGATGCCCCGGCACTTGCAGCTGTACTGTGACAGGTACTGGCACAGCCTTCCCACCCTGACCCTGCTGCCTGTTGCTGGTGCCATCCTTTCCCACTACCATCCTCTGCTTTCCCCTGCTAGGTACCTGTGTGACAAAGTTGTCCCAGGGAACAGAGTCACTATCATGGGGATCTACTCCATCAAGAAATCTGCGCAGAGCAAGAACAAAGGCCGTTACAATGTGGGGGTGGGCATTCGGAGCGCTTACATCCGCGTGGTGGGCATCCAGGTGGACATGGAGGGCTCAGGTAAGAGCTGCTTTTGCTCTGCATTTGGTCTGTGTTGGTAGCCTGGTGCTGGGAGACACTCCCCACCCTGTTCCTGAACGGGGTGATCCCTCAGCAAGGACTCTTTGAAATCACAGCCTTGGTCTTTTTCTGGTGTTTATATAGCAGAAGGTTCAAGCCATTCCACGGGTCTGACTTGCCCTGGGCTCTCTCTACTCGTGTCCTGTAGGACTTTTTCTCAGCGATATTAAATGAGGAGGTCTCAGCCTGAGCCGTCCAAGATGTTTAACTGATTTTGTCTTACTGATCTTAGTGAGAATCTGCCAAGCTATCCCTGAGGAGCCTGGTTAAAATTGTATTTAAAACATGGTCCTGACTGTAATTCTCCCTCCGGTTCCTGCAGAGCTGCTTTGCCCAAGATCCTTGCTTTTTCTTACTAGCCTCTAAGGACACACCCTGCCTTGCTGGGTTAGCAGATGCTTGCCCTCTCCACCCTTCCCACCTGGTGGCACTTGGCTATGATCTTCAGGAGGGGATGTTGGTTGTAGTGTGTGTGGGGGGAGTGGTATAATTTCCTTTAAAACGTCCATTTGTTCACTGTTGCATCATTCCCCTCATCTCTGTACAGGACATAGCTTCACAGGCTCGGTGACCCCTCAAGAAGAGGAGGAACTTCGTCGCCTTGCTGCCATGCCCAACATCTACGAGACCATTGCCAAGAGCATTGCTCCCTCCATCTATGGCAGCACTGACATCAAGAAGGCCATCGCCTGCCTCTTATTTGGAGGCTCCCGCAAGAGGTGGGGAAGAGTCAGCCTTTGTTATCAAAGTCAGTGCTTTGTTACCAAAATAAAGGCTCACCATCTCTCCTCCCTCTCTTCTTCCCAACTCGGTCACTCCAGGCTCCCAGATGGCCTGACCCGCAGAGGGGACATCAACTTGCTGATGCTGGGGGACCCTGGCACGGCCAAATCCCAACTGCTGAAGTTCGTTGAGAAGTGTTCACCCATTGGGGTACGTGGCTTGAGGTGCCCACTTGTAGTGCACCCCTTTTCTGCCTTCTGCCCCTTGTCTAGCACCAGAGACACGACTGTGGTCACAGCAGACACCTGCCTGTGCATCCACAGGTGGACTTGCTGGCAGAGGTGTGAACTGCTGTTTGCAGTACTAGCTTAGAAGGGATGCGGGTGAGGGAGGGAAGGGGAAGCAGGTCATGCCTTTTATTATGCTATGAGCCAGGCTGTTTGCAGATGTCCAAAGACGTGCCTGGTGCTGCTGTTTATCGCTGAGACTTGATCAGCAGAGGGGCTGGCTGGTCAGGACAAATTAAGTTGACTACAGCTCAAGCACGGACCTCCAGCCCGAGCCGAGGCATAGAATTATGTTTTCAGCTGTGTTTTTTTGAAGTCTCTATTAAACTCAGCCTCTGACTGTATTGTTCCCTCCAGGGGAAAACAAAGCTAATGCAGCAGCCCACCAAACAATGAATCACTCCCTGTTCTGTACTTAATATCTGCGTTTGTGTGTCTGCATGCCCTCCGGTGTGTCACAGCTGCTTAGTCTGAGGCTTGGGATGAGGCAATAGTCCTACTCTTTACCCAGCTGCTTTTTACATGTGCTGAGGGGCTGTTCCCGGAGGTTCTTGTGTTTCCCCCAGGAGCTCTGCATTTTGTGGAGCCGGGGGTGCTTTGTCTCAGCTAGAGCAGTGGGCTCCTAGGTGCTGCAGCAGCTGATGTGCTTTCCCTTTCCTTGTTCCACACGCCACTAGGTGTACACCTCGGGAAAAGGCAGCAGCGCTGCCGGCTTGACAGCCTCAGTGATCCGCGACCCTTCCTCCAGGAATTTCTTCATGGAGGGAGGAGCCATGGTGCTGGCAGACGGGGGAGTGGTGTGCATCGATGAGTTCGACAAGGTACCTGTGGGGCTGCCTGTGTGGGAGTGGGAAGGAGAGCCCTTGGGATGCCAGCTTGCCCCAGGAGAGCCCAGAGCTCCAGGAGAAAGGGCAACTCCTTTGAGATTGCCTCACTTCCATTCAGGGAAGGTCAGGGGGATGGGGCTGCAAGGGAATTCAGTTACATCCTGCTCTCTTGGGTGGAGGTCCTCACAGAACTTTATGTTGGGGGTCACTTCAGTAGGTGTGTAGCAGCGGTCTGGCAGAGGTGACTGATGGTGACTTTTTCTCCTTGCCTGGTTTCTCTCACCTGGGATGAAAAGATGCGGGAGGATGACCGCGTGGCCATCCATGAGGCGATGGAGCAGCAGACCATCTCCATTGCCAAGGTGAGCTGTGGATTGATGCATGCTGCCCTGAGGTGGGAAACTGAGAGCCCAGCAACCAGTGGTCACACATCTTTTGCCAGACCTGCCCATTTTAGAGTCCAGGCAGTGGTATTGGTGATTGCTGGTGTCTCTGGTCTGAGACCAGTCAGCCCTGCCTGGAGGCTTTGGGCAGGCTGAACTTTATGGCTTCTCCCTGCTGGTCACTGTCAGGCTGCTCCTGCAAACCTATGCTTTGTGCCAGAGCTGCTCAGGAGGACTCAGTCCTCGCTGCCCAGTGTTTGTCTCAGATCATAAACCTGGGGTGAGGTCTGCTCTGTCTCTGCCTTTGACAAGAGGTTTTAAATGAAATTACTCAGTACTCAAGTCTCAGCTGACGCCAGTCCTGTTCAGAAGGACATGTGGGTCCAGCCCCGCCATTACAGAGCAATTGGGTGCTACTCATGGGGCTTTGTTTAAATGCAAGTGATTGAGGATGAGTCCTTGAAAACAGCTTTGGAACTTTCACTGAATTAATGGCCTTCTTGCCTTGCTGTGACATGGAGGTGGTCTTGACACCATCCCTTTTTTTTGACTTCCTCCACAGGCAGGAATCACAACCACACTCAATTCCCGCTGCTCAGTGCTGGCAGCTGCCAACTCTGTCTTTGGGCGCTGGGATGAGACCAAGGGCGAGGAGAACATTGATTTTATGCCCACTATCCTGTCCCGATTTGACATGATCTTCATCGTTAAGGATGAGCACAATGAGGAGCGAGACATGGTGGGTTGAGCCGTGCGGGTGCAGCTGGGACTCGTGGTGCCCCTTTCTTTGGGAGGAGGAGGCATTGGGGTTCCTGCTGTCTGACTGCCTTCTGCTTTCCTAGACACTGGCCAAGCACGTGATGTCCTTACACGTGAGTGCCTTGACGCAGACCCAGGCCGTGGAGGGCGAGATTGAGCTGAACAAGCTGAAGAAGCTCATCTCCTTCTGTCGGACGTGAGTGACAGGCGTGTCTTTTTGGCAGCACCCGGGCTCTGCAGTGGGGGGCAGTGGTGAGAGGCGAGAGGAGCTCACAGTGCTGCTGCAGCATGGCCCAAGGAAGGGAGGGGTGCCCAGGGGACCCTCCCCAGTGGCGCTGCCTCCAGCTCCTGTCCCCCCTTGCAGGAAGTGCGGCCCTCGGCTGTCGGCAGGGGCGGCGGAGAAGCTGAAGAACCGCTACATCCTGATGCGCAGCGGCACCCGCCAGCACGAGCAGGAGAGCGACCGCCGCTCCAGCATCCCCATCACCGTCCGGTGAGCAGCAGCCCCTCCTCACCCACCCACACCTCCGGCATTGGGCCTGCATTACTCTGGGGTAACCCAGGAAGGGGGTTGTCACGGTGCTGGGGTGTGAGGGTGTGGCCCTGAACAGGGCAACACTGAAAGTGCTGTGGGTGGAGGCAGGAGGTGCCTGGAGTGGGGTAGGTGGGGATGGCAGGAGTCTGGGGGAAGAAAACACTCTTGTAGCTGCAGTAGAAAGCAGGGAATGTCTCCTGTGGCCACAGGCAGCTGGAGGCCATCGTGCGCATTGCCGAGTCGTTGGCGAAGATGAGGCTTCAGCCCTTTGCCACCGAGGCAGATGTTGAGGAGGCCTTGCGGCTCTTCCAGGTGTCCACGCTCGATGCAGCCATGTCGGGCAACCTGTCAGGTAAGGAGGAGATGTTCTGTGCTGGGGGTAGGAGAGACATGCTGGGCCTGGCTGCTCAAGGCAGGGAGAGACAAGCTCTTCTCCCATGACCTGGCTGTCAGGGGCAGGTGCTGGACCTCCTTGAGCAAAGACAAAGCAATGCTTGTGGCAGCAAGGGACCATTGTGGCTCTGAGGCTGTGCCTCACAGGGAGGGCAATGGCAAATGACACTGAGGGTCTCCTGTGCTGGTCAGGGGAGGGGGCTGGTCTGGCCCCTTGTGGTCCCAAGGGCAGAGTCTGGTGCTGGAGGTGGTTCCCCAACCTATTAATCCTCTAACATCTTTCTCTGTGGAGGTGAAGACAATGTTTCCTTGGACAGCAGCATGGAACAAAGGGTTTGAAGAAAGCTCCAGCAGTCAGATCCACGTTCAGTTGTGGGGTTGGTGCTCCACAGCCTTTGACAGTGGAGTTGTTCATGGGTTCCCTAAAGTCTCTAAGCCAAGCTGTGCAGGGGTGGTGGGAGACACAGGAGATGAGCACCTTGTCTTGGAGAGTAACATCTGGGCAGCACAGAGAGCTCACACAGTGTCTCCCTGCAGGGGCAGAAGGCTTCACAACACAGGAGGACCAAGAGATGCTGTCCCGCATTGAGAAGCAGCTCAAGCGCCGCTTTGCCATCGGCTCCCAGGTCTCGGAGCACAGCATTGTCCAGGACTTCATGCGGCAGGTGGGTCAGGGACCTCATGGAGGGCTGGGCTGTGAAACCAGGGGCCCCAGGCTGCTGCTGGGGGCATGAAACCCTTTCCTCAAGAGCTGACTGGAGAGCCTTTTGGTCATGCCTTTGAAGTTGTTTGTAGGGAATGGTGTGCAAAGTGATTGCAGAGTTTAACGGGACTGAGGCAAATTTCTGCAAAAGCTCTGAGGTCTGGGGCTGGTTTGGGGTCCTAACCTTGAAACTAGATTCGTGACACTGGCTGCAGTCAGACCTGAAATAGTGAAAGGGGAAGGGAGCATCAATGTCTTGGACTATTGGGCTTGTTCCTTCTAGAGAGTCATAGCCAGGCTTTAGCAGAGGTTGCAGGTTTCTGCTGAGCTCCTGTCAGCTATTCTGTGCTGGCTCACCTTCCCCTGCTCTCTCCTTTTGCAGAAGTACCCAGAACATGCCATCTACAAGGTGCTGCAGCTGATGATGCGGCGAGGGGAGATCCAGCACCGCATGCAGCGCAAAGTCCTGTACCGCATCAAGTGACCACCCTGTCCCAGGCTCCAGGAGGGAGCTGCTGCTGTTTGACACCTGCCAGGGAGCAGGCAGAGTGCCCCAGGGAGTTGGGGCCTGCTCCTGAAAGAAGCTTTTCCTTGGGGAGCCAAACAGCCCCAGGCCTCCATCTTGAACCAGGGTTTGGGGTGGTCAGGGTTTCCCTTGTGTGCTCTGTTGCTGTGTCATGTCCATGTTTCTTTGAACTCCAAAAGCTTTTAATTTGTGTTAAAATAAAAACTGATAGTGGTAGCTCGGGATCTTTGGCCCTGAGGGGCAGAGGGGATGGATCGCCTTCCTCCTTTGCAGGTGGTGCAGGATTTTGGATAGAAAGGTGTCCCTCCTGCCTGCCCTCTGTTATGCACTTACCCTCAGTCAGGCTCCAGCCTCATGGGCAGCACCAGCAGCCCTGAAGGCAGAAACTTATTTCTCACTCAGGGTTTGTCTATTAAGGCATAAAGCCTGTTGGCACAGGCTGTCCAGTTGGGCACGCCAGTCCCTGTGTGCAGTCTGCTGCTTTCTTCCCCCTTGACCAGTGGCAGTGAAGGAAATTACTTTTGTCCTGCTTGCTCCAGTGAGGATGCGGATGCAGGGTAATCCCCCTGAGCTATGTGCTGTCCTCAAGTAGTCCCTGCCACTTCCTTCATCCATGCCAATGGCCGTGGGAAGGATTGTCCCACACACCAGGAGCCTCTCCTGGACACTGCCCCAGGGTGCCCTTGTGCAGCTACTCACCCTTCTGCATTTGCTGCACAACCTTGCACTTACAAACTTGGCAGGTTTCTATTATTTCTAGGAAAGTGGTGCTGGCTCTCACAAAGATGTATGGTGCTGGTAGGCCCCTGCCCTCCGCAGCTTGGCTGTGAGAGCACTGGTGGGAGCCTTTGAAGACTGCAGTGTTGGGTGAGTACAGCTGCTGCAGGTGCTTGTGTCTGCTTTCAGGCTGAAAAACCCCAGGAGAGGCTTCAATAGCAAAAGAAACGTTCAGGGCCAGCAGAGGGTACCAGAGTCCCGAAGATGCTGAGCTGTGGCCCTGCTTGTGGCGCTGCCTTCTCCTAGAGGGGAAGCCAGGGGGTCCCAATGGGCTGTGGTGTGCACCCAGTCTGGCAGCTGTCACACGAGGGCTGGGCCCCACTGCAACACTTGGGGGTTCAACAGCATCGCTCTGCTTCTGGGTGTTTTGAGAGGCACACAGTCCACTCCTTATGTGGTTGTGGAGTCAGAAGTCTGTAGGGGCTGGGGTGGTGGTGGGCTGGGAAAGACTGGCTGCAGGTTGGAGAAACAGCCTTCTGCTCTTCATTCTCCAGTTTTTTGGATGGGGATAGCCTTTATGGAGGGCTGGAATGAAGAGAAGGCTGGCCCAAAGACTCAAAAGGGATAGGCAGGGATAGGTCTCTCATTCTAGTGATTTTATTGACCCATATTTTTGCGTGTGCCAAGCACCTCACAGTGCTTCTTGGAGCAAGCAGTGCTGGGGCAAAAGGGGGCCCCTTCTTTTCCCCTCACAGTGCTCCCTGGATGGAAAAACAAGAGGATGTTGCTGCTCCATGGAGGGGAGTGTCTCCATGGAAGAGGAGGAGTAAGTGAATGTAGGAATAACGGCCACATTCTCCCCTAGAAACTGAAGTTCTCAATACTACCGGTGTCTGTTAGAAAGCATCCTGCCCTCCTCACAAGCTCCTGTGCCCCTGATCGAGCACTTGCTCTTGCAGGATCGGGAATGGCTCTTAGAGCAGGGTGAACACAGGCCTGAGGTAGCAGCGTGGTGTTGTGGCTGCTTTTCTGCCACGAGCCACAGCCCCTGTGAAGCTGTAGTAATGGGTCCTGCAGGTCTCTCAGCCCCTGCCACCTTCCCACAAGTACCTCTGTCCTTGCCTCAAAGGTGCAGGCAGTACCTGTGTGTGGACCTTCTTTCAGAGGTGCAGCAGGAGCAAAGCAAAGAGGGAAGTGAGTGTGGGAGTATGGGATCAGTACCCCCAGCCTGCTGCCTCCGGAGAAGACTGAGAGTCTCTGTTCCCAGGCTTGAAAAGAACATCCAGTGATGGGGCTGTGTGGGGAGAGAGATGGGGAATGGGGTAAGGGAACACAGTGCAAAGGGCTCTATTTCCATCATGTACCTTCCTTCCCCACTTCCCTCCTTGCCTCCTTTCTTCCCTCAGACACCCCCCCATCATCATAATTTTTTCTCTGTGCTGGAGCACTAGAACATGGCTGGATTTTGGCTGCTGCTGGCTGCCAGTGGTGGTCATGTGTCATTCAGAGGTTTTAAATGAGCCATCATCTCCAGGAACCTCAAGCTGTGCTGGGTGTTAGCAGATGTGGAGGTTGGAAATTCTAATTTTTTTATGTTGTTTTTGTGACACGATAGAGAGCTGAAGTATATTTCTGTGATGGGGATCAGAATGATTGATCTCTTCGTGCCAAGAAATGTGTTGATTATATGGTATGAGGTTATGTAAGCGTACATACGACTTGAAACAACATTGTTTAGCAATTAATGCGTGCAGTGTTATCACAAGGAGCGGAGATGGGATGTGCGTAACTGGTATTGTTTGGAACCTGAGATCACTGATCAGTGCTGACTTGTGTTGAACATAGCGCTGCAGGTGGAAATTTTGTGAGGAACAGCACTTCTCAACTGGGTAGGTGCTTGCTGATATCTACTTGATAAGGGATTGCTGGTCCTGCTGGTGACGATGACCAGACTTTTCCTCAAATGATAACTGCTTGATAAAGGACTGTCAACCTCCTGGTGAAAGTGTCTCCTTTCGGTCTCAGCTGAAGTTCTGGCATGCTGAGATTTGGGATAAAGTCTCTGTCCAAGTGTCCTTAGATGACCAAATATACTGTTCTCAAATACAATACTAACAGAGAGAGTAAAAGCCGTCGGGCTTAGCCACTTGGATCTGAGCAGCACAGCATTCCCTTACCTAGCCTGCTGAACTGACCTTGTCCCTTCCTGACCTCAGTGCTGTCACTGGCACAGGAGGCCCCTTCCCCATCCCTGGCTTGTCTCCTTGGGAAGCACAGTTGGATGAATGTAATCACCCTAAACCAGGCTGTCACCAGCAATGCTCAGGTGCCTTTGACTCAAAGCTCGGGCTGTTGTAGAAGACACCGACCTCTTGCCACAATGAATTAGTACCCAAAGAACTTGCAGATTACATGTAATTCTGCATGAGATGTGTTAATCTGTGGGAGTGGATCCAGTCCACTGGGCTCTTGCCAGCATTTTTGGTTGTCTGAGGACATAGCCTTAAGCTGCACCAGTGAAGGTTTAGGTTGGACTTTAGGAAGAAGTTCTTCACAGAAAGGGTGATTAGACATTGAGATGGGCTGTCCAGGGAGGTGGTGGAGTCACTGTCCCTGGAGGCATTTAAGAAAAGACTGGACGTGGTGCTTAGTGCCATGGTCTAGTTGACATGGTGGTGTTAGGTCATAGGTTAGACTTGATGATCTCAAAGGTCTTTTCCAATCCAGTTGATCTGTGATTCTGTGAAGCTCATCAGAATATTTCTGTGAAATGTCAGTGGAGCTCCACTACTGTAAAATCCAGCAAAGCTGAGTCATCACATCTGCACCACTCAGATTTCTTCCATCTCTGTGTAGGACGAGAGCTGTTGCAATGCAGCGACATAACCTCTGAGCGTGTTGTGAGTGTCACTTCCTCCATAAAATAAAACAAAACCAAACTGCAGAGTCCTGAGGGCTATTGCTCAAGGATGTGAGATAAACACTGGCGAGTGGGATGTGCTGATATGGGCAATGTGAGAAATAATCTCATCTGGTCAATCTCAGACAAACGAAGCTGGAACTCCTGCTGCTGCTAACTTACTGGACTAGTTGAGCAAGTGACTTTATCTCCTTGCCTATTCTGGATAATAACCTTTTTGGAGCACAGATCACTTCTTACCATGATTTGGTGCAGTGCCTGGCAGAACAAGTAGCCCAATTTCAGTGGCGGAGTTTACCTGCTGGCTTAAGTAACAGTAACATATTCTAGGACTGCTCCAGCACTTGTTAGGATGAGAAATGATTTCCTGCAGGCAAAGAAATTCCTGTGATTTGCTCTGGACAATGCCAGAAAAGATCAAGAAACCATGGGAGACCGTGATACCGCAATGCTGTGCTGCCATGGCATGACCCTGTGGAACAGCACACGTCATGGGTCAGGGTGCCTGTGAAGTGCTCAGCTGGGTGGGGGTCTCATGCTGAGTCTCACGTCCTCTGAGTTTGGTTAACAGCCTGTGTTCCCTAATTCTGGGCTAGGTTCCTTCAAAATCCCAAACCACTCATTCTCCCACAGCAGTGACGTGCAAATGTCTGCTACTGCTCTTTGTCATGTTTTGCCATCCTTTTGCATCATCCTTTGCTCTTTCCTGGACACCTGCTCCAGCTCTCTCCCAGCAATGCCAGGCAGTTCATTTACTCCTCCTCCCCTCCACTGCATGCCTCATGCCTGCTCTCTTTTCTCATTTGCATGGTCATCACCTCCTATTTCCCTTCCTGGCCGTTGTGGTGTGTCCCATGCCACCTTACAGAGCACTTAGCAAAAGCCTCCCTGCTTCACAGGCAGGCAGGATATCAGGGTATAACTTGCTGAATCAACTCTCAGCACTGCCTGTTAGGAACAGGACACCAAGGGACATTCCTCAGAGAACATCCCCTGGACCATCTGCTGCTTCTTGGCTGTTCCTCTCCTCCTTGCCCTTCAGCTTTCACCCAGCCGAGGTGCTCTACCTCCTCTCCCCATTATTTATCTTCACCTTATCTCACCTCCCTTTTTTATTTTTTCATAAGGCACTTTTTTTTCTTTTTCTCAGACTTGTGTATGGGCAATTTGGCCAGAAATCCCACAGCTCTCTGGCCAGGAAAGCCAGGCAGCGCTGGTTTATAAGAGCGAAAGCAGGAGCACTATCCTGTTTGCCTTGATCCCAGTACCCACGGGCTGCTTGCTGAGTGGGAAGCAGGTCTATCCACAGCTGGCCACACACTGTGTGCTCATCAGCACCCAGCACTTCTGCAGTATAAATATGTATAGGCGTCCTTCCTTTCTGGAAATCTTTCACTTGATAGAGTCTGTCAGGTTTCAAAACTGCACCTGGTACTTTTTGGACTCTCGACACAAGTGACCAAAAAGATGAACTTCAGTATTTCACTAGGACTCTGGAGCTAAGTGCACAGTGTTAAAGGTATTTATAAGGTTTTTAGAGAAACAGTTGACAGCTCATCTAGCACACAGGTAATGTCACTGTCTTAGACCCTTGCACCAGAATAAGGTGCACATCCTACATTATCAGTTATCTTCCATTTGTGTTTTGTAATGAGGAGATATTTGGTGGTCTGCCCAGGAGTGCAGAGACTGTCACCAGTCTGGGAGGTTTGCCATTCATGCAGGTCCAGCAGGTGAAGGGCGAGGGCATGAGCTGGGGGAGAACTGAAGACACAGAGGAAAACAGCTTTCCCAGCACCACATGGCCCTCACAAACCACTCAGTGCCAGAGTCCTACATACCTGGTGCTCAGTCCAGATCTTTTGGCAGCACAGCTGCTGCAATGGGAGAACTACAATGACTGATTTACCTGGCTTCTCCTGAGTCAGGCAATTAAAATATCATGGTTTCCACAGCAACATTACTGCCACGCTGCACCAACGTCAGTTTACTGTACCGTATTCAGGTACAGATGCAACTTACAGTAATAGATAAATCACATGGAAAGAGGGTGAAGCTTCTGCTGTTGCATCTCTTGCACTGGAGAAAAGGGCAATGCTGGGTCAGAGAACCAGCTCAGAAGGAGAAGCCCAGCATTCGAGTCCCTCCTCTACAAGAAATAACAGAAGACCTATTCGTTTGTGGCTCATGCTGCACACCCCAAACCCAGAGACATAATTTACAGTTGTGACCCCTTCACCTTTCTTGCTCCTTAGAGGATAAAATGGTTTCCTGTTTATTCCAATGGGCAGCTGTTGTGTCCCCAGGGGAGAGCAGCACTCATGGTTAATATGGCTGATGTCCAGACACGTTTTGCAGAAGTTGCTTGCTTGTTTGCTGGGCCGTCCAGCAGCTGCTGAATGTCCTGCCTTTGGGAATAGGAGACTCCCAGGCAATTCTCAGATGCTAGAGCATGGGAGAGGACTTGCTCCCCCCACACAGGGATCAGCAAGCAGGGAAGAGGTCCTGAGGTCTTCTTCAACATCTGCCATGTGCTGAAGTATTTTAGGAGCTACAGTACCTCTTTTGACTTTTTCACCTGGTTCATGCGTGCCCCAGGGATGTTCTGTGTTACCCATGGGAGAGCAGAGGCAGTGCTCTGCCTCAGGGTCTCATAACCTCAGCGAATGCTGCTAGGCATGGGTTGGGGTCCATAGCTAAGGCTATGAAACATCCAGGACTAGTGAGGGAAATTCCCTGGAGTCAGTGCATAGGCAAGAGAAGTCTTGGGGTGTAGACAATCCCTGAAAATATTGTCAACATGGGAGTCGCTCCTCAGGCTGCTTTTGTGGTCACTTGGACGGAAGAAAATGTCCCAGGATGTGAAGGATGCAGCTCCCAGGAGGTTCTCTGCCAGACATGCCGTCACCATAGGCCATTTTTGATCTCCTCCATCAGCTTGGAAGAGGCAGTTAAAATTGAATGCCCACGGGAAGGAAGCATCAAAGATAATTAAATGCAAGATGAAGACAAAGCTTGTTGCCCTCTGTCTTTGTATGTTTCTCTGTTGACATCAAAAGCACTTCTCGTGTTTACTTTTCCTCTTTGCATCTGCCTGGCAGGGCTGTGTTGGCTATTTATGTTTTTTAATGCTACATTGACCCAGATTTGGAACAGGCAGGTGGTGATCCAGGCAGTGGGTTTGTATCTGACTCCGCTTATGCAGTCAGCTATGAAACGCTGAAATGGAAAGAAATCAAAGCCTAATCTCCAGTGACCCTTACACAGGCGTCAGAGTCACCATCAGTCTGGAACTGGAGCACTGAGATACCGGCTGAAAAGTGGAGACTTGGCAAGAGCTGGCCTAATGAATCAGTTGTGCCCTCTGGTCAAGCCATAGCTGGTACCAACCCCATATATTTACTCACTGGCTTTGCTTTTCGGCAGCACATCCTGTGTGCGCCTCCAGGCTGGAAAAGATGCCAGCTCACAGGCATTGCAATAGCCAAGGGCTTTGGAGAACTCCTGTTGAAGTGGTCAATTGTTTTAAGCGTGTCATCTGCCTGCTTATGACATAGAAAAGGATGTGGGTGGTTCTGTTCTGGGTCGCAGAGTAAGCAGCAAGACGTAGGTGAAACCTGTACAGTCCAAATGACTGTAACTTCTCTGCTAGCTAATTTCTCTGCTTTTTCTGGCCACTTTTGTGGGCTCCCTCATGTGAAGATGACAGCAGAGCAAAAGGAGCAGTTAAAGGCTACCCGGACTGGGTGCTGGTGGAGGCAAGGGAAACACAAGGCTAGTGGGAGCCACTGAGAGGGGAAATCTTGCGTAAAGCATGCCTGGGCAATCCCACTTCCCAGTCCTAAACTGGTTCCCAAACTGCTGCCCAGGTCTGTTATGATCATTGGTGGTGATAACGTTTATTGCAGCAGGAAATCAGGAAGAGTCCAGATGCAGGCCTCGCTATCTGGAAAGAAACCCTGCTTCAGTGCATTTCAGCCAAACTGGTTGACAAATAGCAGAGGTGAGGACTGTAATATGTTAGTGAGAGAAAAAGGGATTGCAGCGCTTCTCTGCAGAACACAAATGGGTTTCTGTTTAAGCGTAAGTTAAATATCAGAGGAATGATGATCTTACAAATGAAACATAACACCCCCAGGGGCTTATTCCTCTATCAGCCACTAAATTACTGTGTGACCTTCAGTAGTTCATTCAAGCTCTTTCTGCCTCCATCACTTTTTTTGTCAAACAAGCCCAGTGACAAATTCCTTTCTTGCAGAGGTCTTGTGAGGACTATGCATCTCCACGAGATCCTCACGGGATACATCAAAGGCAAAGTGTTTTCTCAACGAGATCTCATTTAATCTCCTCAGTGATGTAATGTGGCACATTAGCTCCTTGCGCTAAGCCTGGAGCCTCCCACTCAGAGCCCATCCCACCTGCCTCCCACAAAGGCATGTGTTGCCCTTCCGCAGCCACTTCTCAGCACACTTCCTTCCTCTCCCCCTGCTTCCTTGGATATCTTTCTAGCCTCCCCAACACCTCCTCCCTTGCCGTAGCATGCTGGTCTTCACAGAAGAGCCCTTGCCTTGGCACAGATAGGCAGAGCCAATCACTTCCCTTTAAAGGGAGATGTTGCCTCAGCAACCAAAGTTTTGAAGTTGGGCAAAGTTCTGAAAAAAACCCCAACCAATTGTGATGGGAAATGACACTCGGGAACAAATGTACCACGTTGCCATGGCAGCCTGAATACTTGCACGGAACTTGGTGTTTTGAAAATATAAAAAGACTGTGCTTCAGATGAGTCCAACTAACTTAATGCCTTTGTCAGGTAGCTGCACAATGCCAAGGGTCTGGCATTTGTGTTTTATACCTGGCGTGTGAATGACTTCATCACTTCTGAAATGGAAGTAACTTCTGCTCTCAGTCTGACAGATGAGTATTTGAGACCGCAGGTTCTTCTATGTTGCCTAGTCTGGTATTGATCTGTTAGGGTTATTTCTGTCATTTGAACTCCATCAGTTCTTGGTTGTCTTGGTTTCCACACCTGTGTTTCATCTGTTATTTCATTTGGTGCACTTCTATGTCTCAGTGTCTGGGCTAAAACAGCAGGTGATTTGTTCAAATGTATGGGTCCTCTTGCTAGTCCCACAGTCTTTCTTTTCAGCCATGAGGTGCATGAGTGGGTTTCAGAGGCCACAGACTTTTTCATTCCATTCTTTGAGCTGAACCGAACATGGTTTTTCTCCATCAGCTAGATGCCTTCTCCTAATTACAGTGAGGAAGAGGAATAATCAGCCTGAAGGTATTCCTGTGCCTGTTGGACAGACTCACTTTGCAAACCCAAATGTGAACTGAATTCCTCTGAGAGCCTGTAAGACCATCCAGGTCTGGAGTTCATCACCATTTGCCCTAGAAAGGCCTGATTCTTGATTGGCCACTTCTTGGTAGGGCTTCCTGTGACCTGGGAAGTAAGAGCAGAAGGAGAGTGAGAATTTGAATTTTGGTGATCTGTCGCTGTTACTCTTCACTTTCTCAGGCAGCCAGCCCTCTGGTAAAAGCAGTGTGGGTCGCAAAAGGGCTGTGAGATGCAGCAGGGAAAGAGGCACTGGTCCAGTGCTGAGAAGACTGAATCCCAGACGGTTCATAGAAGGAGGCAGTCTCAGTATTTAGCTGAGATATAACCTGGGGCCCTGACACCACATTTCACTCCTTGCTGGTGAGCCCCTTCTGAAAGCTAAGCATGGGGACAGCGCTCTCACCTGGCCAGAGCAAACCTATGACTTTGGCAAAGTCAACTCTCCTATGCTGGCAGAGAAACACCTCAGCTGAGGAGCCACCATACTACGGGTGCAGCGAGGCCACAGATGGACCCCCACGTGCCAGCTTGGGCTGAGTGCATGCACAGAGCACCGTGACATGACGACTTCCCACCCTCGGCTGGGCACAACTCAGAGATCACGTTCCACCATCATCTGTGACTTTTCTTTGTCCCTCTTCCACTGGAGTGTGTTTCTAATTGCCCAACCCTCCCTTGCATCATATCATCTGGGATTCTGTTTCATCATCCTTAGCATCGTCCCCATTTGCCCTGGGTGGTCCAGTGCTGGCTGCTCTTGTAGGCTGTGTGGGAGTGACCTAATTTGGAGAAATTGTGGAAGAAGCATCAGGAAGCCCACAGGGAAGTGGGGATTTCTGCGCTCCTTGGCAGGAGCTCAAGCCACGTATCCATCCCCTGCAGCTCCTAGGCACTCTTCCCTGGGTCATCTACTCCTCTGGTCCCTATGTTCATCTCATCCCAAATGCTCTTCTCCAAGAAGACAGTTTATCTCAAATGCTTTGGAGAGGGAGTAACTGTTCTTCATTACTTGGCTGTACAGAGGTTTCTGGTCTCTCATTTTCCCTTGACGGTTTTATTATGGAAATATTTTTTTACTTTGGGCTTTCTCCTTTGTGCTTTTGTGTGGTGTTTACAATACGGGCTCTTCAGTGCTTGCTCTCAAGCAGCTCCAGTGAGAGACTGGCTTCAGACAAAACGTGCAGCTGTCTCCGAGGAGGCAAGCAGAGAAATGCCAGCTGTTTCATAAGGATGCACTCTGGTCAGTGCCAGCTCCCCAGCCTCCAGTCCTACACCTGCCTTTTCTTCTCTTGGCCTCCACAACTGCAGGAGACTTGAGGGATGGGACCAGTCCTGTGCCCAGTGACAGGTTCCTCTTTGCAGCCATGCTCTGCCGTGATACTCAGGACTGCAGGGCTATGAGCTTCATCCCTCATGGAACTCCTCTCTGCCACTCCACCTAATTACTGTTTCTTATCTACTGTTTGTACAGAGCCATGCCAATAGATGGAAAGGTATGGTATGTACCCAGCAGATGAAGATGGAATCTGGAAAATAAATAGAAAGAACGTGAGGTCACTCTAAATATTCACTTCAAATGGATCCCTTGATCTGAGCCTGTTGAGGTCTGTGGCAGTTTTGCTGGAGATTAATGCCACAATTACTTTATAAAGAAATTGTATAAAATCCATAATCATCAGTAAATTTGGGTTGTTACAGTTTACTAGACGAGTAAGTGCTCAAGCCTACAGCAATCCCATTTAGGAGGTTTATTTTGTGCCATGAGGGCTAAATATATTTCTGAGCCGCACACTTTATAGACTTAGACAGAAACCTCTTCTCAGTTTACATAAGAATAAGCACAGAGAAGCATCATTAACCAAAATGAAAGTATTGCCTTGCCCATGATCCTGTCCACCACATTCTGTTTTTACATGGAATGGGTCTGTCTCCTCTCTGTGTACATGGTATAAGGCTATCACAGTCATCATGTGAGAACACGGCTTTGAAAGTAGATTTTGTGTACCCCAGCCCAAGCCAGTCAGCCTGCCCCAGCAGTGCAGGCTTTCAGGGAGTGGGATCTGTGTAGAGCATTCAGATAAGGAGTGAAGGTCTGTTTCATGTTAAGTGAGTATTTTTCACTGATGTTGTAGTTTCTGTTAGTAGTGATGAGTAAAGTTGAATTGGTGGGAATGAAGCAGAACTAGTTTCCTAGAGAAGTCCCAGTGGATCCGTGATGGTTGCTTTGCTAATACTTTATTGCTCAGAGTTGACTCACTCTGTCCAGAGGGGATCTGATCAGCAGTGGCAGAATCTGCCTTGCAGGACAGAGCCTGGTGACGTGGAAATTTCCCAGGATGGTGAAGATGGCCACGTGCCGTTACCTCTGACAGTTCCTCACAGGACCTGTCAGGAAGGTTTCTGCAGCGTGGCTCTGTAGTTGCCTGCAGTTTTGGTGCTTGGGGTTTGATATGTGCACAAGTTTTTGTGTGTGTGCACTCATCTGTAAGTTGTAAATTACTGTGCTGCTCAACCAAAAGACACTGTAGCTCCTTCTCAACACCCTTGAGAACTGCTGGCTGAAAACACTACCAGCATAAATAACCAGGGAGACCTGCAATTTCTCACATCCCAAAATAGGAAAATGGCTTCCATTTCTCACCATACTTTATTTTTTTTTTAAAGGGGGCTTTGACTGAATGCATCCCTGCTTTTTGGTCTCGGCAGTTCGCAGAAACCACTGTTTATAGTGTGTGTACAGAGGTGCAGAAGCAGACACAGTGCCAGGGCTGGAACATGGCCCTGCCACCCCTGCTTTGCTGAACTGTAACTGCAGGAATTTGTTATGAAGTTGGGGAAGGAGGAGAGGGAAGAAGGAGCTGGAGGTCACATAGGATTTTGGTACACGTGTGACAGAGCAGAGAGGGTGGCATCGCTGACAGTGCCAGAAAGAAGGAGAAAGGGCCAATGAGGGAGGAGAGATCAGGTGTTGGTTAGCAGGAGCTTCTCCTGGAAATTTGCTCTCCACCTAAAAGCTATCTGTCGTCCAACAAGGCATGCTGTGGCACCCCCGAGGCAGTAGGGCTGGATACATCCCAGCTCCTTGCAACCAGGGCAGAGCTGTTCCTGTGCCCCAGGAGAGGCAGGGCCGCACTCTTCCTTCTTGTGTGCATCCCTGGGGGCCTCTATCTTGGCTGTGCCCTGGTCTGGGCTTCACCTGTGACCATTTGCTAACACCCAGTGTGAGATGCAGTGGTAACATGGGTTTTCCAGCAACCTCCCTCAACAGAGCTCTCACCGCTCCAGCAGGAAGGCCAGCATCTCCTCTCAGGGCTGGTTTGCACCCAGCCCCGAGCCTGAAGGCACTGCTGCTTTGAAGAGACAGTGGCAGCATATCTCCCGTGTCCACAGGAACGTGCAGAAGACAGCAGGAAGAGATGAAAGCATGTTGATTAACACCCAGGACCACCTGAAATCAGAAAGGAGGCAGGAAGCGTTATCTCTGAGTACCGAGGCCATCAGGATGGAGCTGGAGTACCGCTGAGTGGAGCAGGCAAGGACAGGTATACAGAGATATATGACCCACTTAAAAAAAGGTCAGCCACACTTGATTTGCCAGAGCCAATTTGTGGTGAGCATGCAAGCTGTGACACGCAGCAGTGACCACTTTCAGATGATTCCTTTTGAGGCCACCGTGAATCTCCCGTCTTGGAAACCATTGCCCTGAGAGCTTTCACGCAGCGACGTCTCACCCTGAGGAGGGTGGATTTCGGCAGAAATGGGATGGAGAGGGGCACAGGCCGGGGTCTTTATTGGCAGGCAGACCTGCTCAGCAAATGGAAAATTTTAGTGAAATCAAAAAAAATAGGGTTTTTTTTCAAAACTTCATGTTTGTATTGTTTGCTTTCTCACAGAGAAAAGAAAAATGCTGGGATTTCACAAGAAAAAAAAACAAAAAACTTTTTCATTTTCAATACTTACTTTTCTACCAAATCCAAGATTGGAAACTGGTGAAGATGGCTTCATGAAGATGGCTTGAATGAAGACTCATCTTGGAAGGAATAAAATAGGTAATTTCTAAACACATTAGGGGGAAATTGAGATGATTTTCCACAACAGTGTTTTGTCATGCTGTGTCCCATGTCTCTCTCAGTTAGCACAGAGGGTCATTCCATGAGTACCCACTTAGGATGCCCTTTGGTAACAACATCCTCTCAGCAGGATTGTCCTGGGACATCTCAGATAACAGAACAAAACATTTCTTCTTCTAAAAACAGCTCCCAGTTAGTCTCTGGGCACTCTCAATCTGATTATTTAAGTGGGGTTTGAGTACAAGATGTGATTTGGTCATTACAAACTCCCATCCTTAAATAAATTTACAGTGGTGTTTCACGGGAATGTTTACTCCTGTTTCCCTGAGTTCCAGACATTAAACAAATGGGTTTTGCTTAATTAAAAGCACTCTGCAGGGGTTCTCCCTTAGCTGGGAGATGGGAGATGAGGAAAGGAAACAAATGGGGAAAAATGAGATGTATTTCTTCTTCTCTTGGAACTGCAGATCTGTGTCAGGATCTCCCATTCCTCAGTTTTTTTTATACATGGGGTTGTTTGGCTTCAGAGTTAAAAATTCATAAAGCAAACCAATTCATTTTAAGTTTCCCATATGGATCTCAAAAAGAACAAGGTATTCCTTTGTACTGCAGCACAATTGGGAGTCTTCCATCATTTCTTTTTTTTCCCCCGTTTTTTCTTTCCCTGCTCTGGCAGGGTGGGATGTGTTTCTGAAGGGTGTTATACCTCTCTTTCCTGAGCAGGACTCCCTGTTCCGTGGCAGAGGAGAAGTTCAGTTGAGACGGGTCAGGACTTTTAGGGACAAGGGTAGTCTACATGCCATACTCATGGAATGAGAATCCTGGATCCTGAAGGGATGGGAGCTCTCACAATTTCATAATTTCCAAGGTAGGTTCATGTGATTCATGCCAGTGGGGCTAAGGGGAATGGAAGGTGAAGAAAGACGTGGTGGTACGAGCCTGAGATTCCAACTTTCCTTTGCCTTTTCCAGCAGGCAGTTTTGCATCAGGATGAGTACAGCATGCAGGGTAAGCCTCAAGCGGTGTTGCCTCAGGAGAACCCTTCCGAAAAACAGTAGGAATTCCTGAGCCAGGAGATGCTTCTGGGTGACTGCGTTTAATAATCACCGAGGAAGCCAGTTACAGCTACCACAACACCTCATCAAGAAGTTCCGCTGAGCAATAATGAGCATTTTTTGCCAAGATCCAGAGAGTTCCTAGTGCTGTCATTTTAACTACATTTTTATACTTGACAGTTTTCAAAACACTATAAAATTATACAAAAGTGAACTGAATGCTGTTCTGCCTATGCTGGATTGTGAGCTGGAGCTGAATTTGATGTTTCAGCTCAGCCTCTGTATTGCTAGAGATAAATACTCACAGCACCCTGATGATGAGCAAAAAAGCCTCCCAATCATAAAGGAAATCGAGAAAACAAATAACTCTCAACTCTGTTATTATTTATAAGACGAGAATATTTCCTATACTTATGAAATAATGCGCGAAGCTATTTTCATAGAAAACTTCTGCAGAGCATCTCAGTGCTGAATTCTATGACCAAAAAAGGGTTTCTTGGTGTTTCTGAACTGCTTTTCCTAAATCTAGGTAGCATGTAGGATTTTTCACTGATCTTAGATACTTATTTGGCTCCAGAACACATGGCAAGTCACAGTGTTCTGGAGCCAGATGGTGCTTCTTGAACCTCTCCTGGTACCGAGCTTCCCCCTTCATGCAAGCAAAGGTTACTGTGGAGCATTCACCTCATGAAAATGTTCCTAGAGTGATGGAGGAGGAAAAGCTTTAAACAGCTGTTGAGAAAAGAGGGTTATGCAGGAGCAAAATATTTCACATAATAAGCAAAACTTAAGAAGTAAGCCAAACATTAGGAATAACCAAACAACAGAAAGAAAAGCAGAAATATTTTGAATCTCATCAGTGCATCCTCATAGAGATGCCCTTTATACAACCTAGTGCCGTTGGATTTGTTCTCTCCTCACCATTTAAGGAGCTCCTTGCATTTTCTGTGCATCGTTGCAACGTTGATCCTAGCGTGCAATGAGTAATTGTGTTTTCTTTTAGTGAAAATCCCTGGCCCCCAGCTTGGTTTCTATAGCCATGTTCTTGTAACCATTCTTGAGAGGGTGCCTGATATTGTTCCACTTATTCATTAATAACATGTGTTGTGGCTTTTTCTGATGTAAACATTAGCCAGGCTTTCATTAAGTTTTTAATAAACTTGTCCACCACCACATACATTAAAATGAAAAATTACCAATTACCCCTTTTGCAAGTTATTAATGATGACACGCAATTTGGCTGATGAATCACGAGTTTGCTGTAGATTTAGGCTATGTTTGTGTCCATCTCAGTGGAGTCTGTCCCCTTCTCCATGGTAACTGCTCTGCCTCTGACATCACTAGCCAAAATAGAGCATGGAGGTTATAAAATCCTGAGGGGGTGTGGGGTGGGGAACAGTAGAGACAGACAGCATGAAAATACAATTCAATAAGGGAAACTTCCTTAACGCTTCAGTCACCAGACAGTGCCCCGTGCATTGATCAGGCAAAAGATGTCTGAAGTCTGAGAAACAGGGATATCAGAATTCCAGAGCTGGAGATCTGCGTAAGGTTATTGAAACAACTTGGAAAGCAAAACAATCTGTGACTTCTTTTTGGACTGAGTCATGAAGCACTTTATCCATATGATTTTCTTTTTTGGCATCAAAAATCCTCTTCATCACAAGAAGGGTAAAGAGCCTAATGCTGGGAGTCAAAAAAGTTCTTTGACAGCTAGGGAAGGCCACAAAAGCAGGAATCACAGAATAAGTGTACTAAAACAGATGCCAGCACCACTCAATCTTTATCATAACTTTTTTCTGTAGCCTGGGATGCTGCTTTTCTAAAACCCAGACCCCAGAAGGCATGAACTAGATGACAAAAAGGAAAGAAGAAAAAAAAAAGAAAAGAAAAGCAGGCAGACTTTTTAGGTTAAAAGAGACAAACATAACAAAAAAGACCAACGTGGAAATTCAAAACCAGAAGGGAAAAACAATGAACCCAAGGTTTCTCAGCCACTAACATTTCATAGTTCAAAGTACAACTGGGAATTTCCTGGGCCCCAGTTTAGTGCTCTGGAGCCATCAGTACTGCAATTTGGATGCCACTGGAGGACAGGATTGCTTAGAAGGTGTAATGTGGCATGGAGGAGACAGTGGGCATGGGGAAAGGTCAAGAGAATGGGAGGAAGTTTAAGCTGATCTCTGCTCATTTGAACAGGGCTGCTAGTCTTGGGAGGGTTAAGCGTTTCCAGGGGAATGGAAACTCAGCTCGAGCCTTGTCAGAGCTCTGACGTGACAACACATATAAAATAAACACCAGTGAGTGTTAAGATAATGCACATACACCAGGCCTGTGCAATGTCGGGATCATTTTAGATCACTTCACAAAGCTATTATCCCTTTTTGACTTGCATTATTAGCTGGTTTTAAACATCCTGAGGACTGTTTCATTTAGGAGAAAAAAGCTAATAATGGAGCCCTGTATTTTCTTATTGCAGCCCTGCTTTATTTACACTGAAGGTACATGAAACCCTCTTTCTTTGGACAAAACAGGAACAAAACAGCAGGAAACAGTTTCTTTGTTCACAACTCTGAGGCAGCATTTAGTCCCAAAATCTTTTTCTCTATGTTCTCTCATTCTTATGTTTTCCTTTTCTCAGTGCCAGCTTTTTTTTCCCCCTCATAAACCAGATGTAGCAGAGGTTTTGTTTATTTTTACTGTAATAAAATGTCTTCTAGGAAATTCAGAAAGCAAGTTGTGCAGCGAACAGCAGAAAGAATGCAATGTGAGTTCCTATAAATCTGTACCCGCTGCCCCTATCTCTATATCCACTCAAGAGCCCAAACAACACAGACAGTGATCATGTGGCTGATACCCATTTGCAGTTTGGCTTGACTGCATAGCGAACAGGACAAATAACTGGTAAATTTATACTGTGGCCTCCCCCTCAGCACATTGCTAGCTTGAATATCTTCACTCGGTCATTGGTTTTCATGCAACTTGTAAGAATTTGTTACGTTTGAGGCTTTCACCGTAGAAACTAGGGAGACTGATGGCCAGACTGCATTGTCTCATGTCTTCTTTCCTTAGGAGAGCCAGATGAAAAACAATATATAAATCCACTTTTTTTTTTTAGTCTCAATGAACTAAAGAAAGAAAGAAACAAAAAATGAGTGAGGAAGAGAGGAAGGAAGAGAGGAAGGGAGGGAGAAGTATGGTGAACAAAGGAAAAATTTTGTTTTAAGATAATCTGAGAGGGGAAAAGAAGACAAGTAATTGAGAAGGAACAAAGATAAAGAATCAAAAGTAATCTACACATAATTTAGGTAAAGGAATTTTACACTGCTTATTTTATAAAATGAATTTAACCTACCTTGCAAATACAGGTGCAATTAAATCATGTTTCTCTATTAACATTAAAGGATAAGAAAATTTAATTATGCCATCTGCAGAAACAGCTGTCAGATATCAGCTGTTTCTGTTTATTTTGATGAATCTGAGTGAGTCTGGACCATTGATTGTATGCACACCGTATGTATTAAATTACATTAAGAGGATGGGTGACGTGATTTGGTCCTTTGTCATGATGGTTTTAGCCAGGTGCTTAAACATGCATGTTCCAAAATGCTTTTGGTTGCAAGGATGGATGTTACACCGTGGTCAAAGACCCAGAGCTGAGGTTTGGATTGGTGTCCAGCAGGACCAAGGCCAGCGGCAGGGGGCTATTGAAGAGAGGCAGGAGGTCCCAGCCTGGGTTCATAGCTCAGCCCCAGCTCCAAGGGCTGCAGGGCCAAGCACCTCCAACCACCACTTTGGCCAATCTTGCCCCTTTGAGATGAGAGTCTCACAGATCACGCAGAGTATCTGCTGCCACACGGCTAGAGACTCAAGTCAGGGGGGTACAGTGTGGCCAACCACTCTCCCAGCCTCCTGTCCCAATCCATGCAGTGAGGAGCATCCCTTCCTGCCTCCATCCCTCACTGTCACCTGTCCTCCCTCTGACATGGTGGCTGGCCCTGGTCAGCAGAGACTGTGCCACCCTCTGATGGAAACACTCTGCCTCCTTCATGGTCATGCACCCGTGAGACAAAGGCTGCACTGGCATCAGCAAGGGTGCGCAGAGGTGTCGTAGGTGGTCACTGGTGTGTGCCCACACAGGACAATGTCTTCACTTGCTCCGAAGCCCAGGCAAGACCCCGGCGCAGAGCAGGAAGGGGAATGCTGCAGCCATCGTGGGGTGATTCAGACGTGAGCAAGGCAAGCCTGGAGGCACAGACATTAGCTCAGGGGTGATGAAGAAATGTCACCATCCCTTTCCAGATGACTGTGTTTCACGGGTGGGCAAATGCTGCAAATGACAAGTGTAGAACTCCCACCTCATCTTCTCCTCCATCTTGCACTTTCACCATGCTGTGATGCATGGCATCACTGTGCAATTCATCACTGTGCTGGAACCATTCTGTGAGCTCACAGAAAGCTGCACCTAGCAAAGAGTAGTGGAGCATACCAGTATTTTTAAATTAGTGAAGAGGAATGGTGCAGGTGACAAGAATCAGCCTGAGAGCCTAGCCCCACTAAACACTGCAGCTGGATCCAGCTAAAGGAGCAGAGAGAGTTTATGGGTACACCTCCAGGAGTGAGCAGGCAGGCTGGTCACCCTTTTAAGGTAGAGACGGAGCTCTTTTTTCTAGACTGATCAGATAGTGTTGCTGCCCATCTCAGACGAGGGGCAGAAAATGTTTTGCTCTTTGGGTTCAACTGTCCTGTTACTCTTCTCTGTTTCAGATAGAGCATTTTCCAGGATGCTCAGTTTTGTGCTGACGTGGCTGGTGCACTCATTGTTACAGAGCTTCCTGGAAGCCTGAGCAGCTTCATCAGGTCCCCATGTCCCACGAGAGCTTCCAGAGAGGGAGCTTCCAACTGCTGCCTAAATTGTCGGTCTCTCCCTTGTCCTGGGTTAAGCTGCAGATATGTCAAGTGATGAGTGTGGGTTTTCTTCAGCCATGTGACAATGAATAAACCCTGCCTGTGTGATTCAGATCATGCAGATGCTGTGTGATCTGAGCGAGGATGCATGGGCTGATGCGTAGGTTGGAAGAAAGTGGAAGAACCTGCGAGCTGGTGTCCTCCTTATCACGCAGGGAGGCTGATGCTGGTTAAAACACAATGTTTGTTTCCTCCAGCAGTGGTTTTCTGTGACATACTGCCTGTGCCCTGAAGTTTGATTAGGGGGACGTAAGTGATTCAGGTTTCACAGCATTCAATTTGATTTCAGCAGTGTGGGCCAGGCGAGAAAGACGGGGTGGGTCGTCCTAAGTTGTACAGGATTCAGATCTAGCAAGGAAATGACAAGGAAGGCAGTGAAATTATCTTAATTGTGGAGTTTAAAGATTCCCTGGTGATTTTTTGGCAGCTGTACTCAATCGTCCCCTGAAGCAACAGACACACTTCAGAGCGGGGTGTGGAAACGGCGCTGCTGCCTGGTTGTGATGAGCCCTCCCTGCTGTGGAGGGCCAAGTGCTACTTGGTTGTGGGGAAGGTGCTTTGGGAGGCAGGGGACACCTGCCTGCTCATAGGCAGAGGATGTGATACAGTACAATAGCGTGGCTTGCTGCTGTTGGACCCAAGTTCTATTACTGCAGATAATTACAGGTGTTTCAAGTTTGTCAGTGTGCTTTTTCCAGAACTGTGTGTCTTAGCACATTTCAAAAGAAGCAAGCAACCCACAATAAGCGTGCTAATTAGGAAGCTGCAGTGATGAGAGACAGCAAAGAGATGCTGGAGGAAAAAATGCCACAAATGGTGGACAGGATTGCGCATTTCGGCTCTCAGCCAGATTCAGACCCTGCGGTCAGACTCCTGGCTTAGTGGGGGGGCATTTCCAGCCTTTGAAGTCACATTTTCTGCTGACACCTTTGTGTGGTGAGGATGGGCCCACACTGCAATCCCTGATGTGCAGAATGGGATGCAGATGGGATAGCACAAGTCACTGCTGTGGCAGAACAGAGCAGTGACAGCCTGCAAGCCCTGGGGTGGACAGGCACCGGCTGGGGATGTGGCAGCCGGGGTATGGCTGTGGCTCTGGGTGCTGCTGGCTGCCCTTTGTCACCCTTGCTTTGAGCAAAGATGCCCTTGATCAAGCCAGGTCAGGCACACGCCCTGCACAGCAGCTCCCGATCAAAACCTGACTCCTGGGAATGCCAGGAGGCTGCTAGGACAGTTCCTGGCTGAAGGAAGTGGCACCTCACATCAGAAATGAATCACAGTCTTCTCTTTCAAATTCCTATAAACCACTTAAAATCCATCCTTCTTTGCTTTCTTTTTCTGGGCTCTCTCCCAAGTGATTTCTCAGAATTTCCATGAAAATTAACTCACAGCATAATGGAAACAGAATTAAAAAATACATCCCATATTTTTTCTTGATGACCTCAGCTTTTTTAAGGTGAGGGTGTCATGATGGATGAGTGGGGAAGTTCATTTCCATTTTAATTTCAAACTTCAATGGAGTGGGTCGCCCGCTTCATTCTCTGAGTGAGGCATCGTACTGAAAGCTGTTAGCTCTAGGCTTGGCTGCATTATAAGTGCATTGCATTAACTTCAAGTCTTTCCACATGGTATTTAAATTCTAGGTGTGCCTACTGGGTGGATTTTCAAAGGCTACTCTTAGCCCAGCAAAGCCAATCTGTCTTAGGGAGCTGCCCCTGTTGCCTAAGATGAAAGAAGAGGTACAAAATTCTGTATAAAATGGTAGAAGTCAAGGCCCTGGCTTGAACTGAGTGAAAGAGGATCCTTCTTAGTGTGTCTTTTCACTGGGATGAATACTGGAGAGGTAGAGGGGATTGTTTGGGTCGAACTGAAGTAGAAAGTTTTGCATATATTTTTCTCAAAATAAAAAATTGAAAACCTGAAAGAAAAGGTGGTTCAGGTCATCCTGAGGCCTTTTTTCTCAGGCCAAGAGAAAACACTTCACCATTGTCTTGTGAATGTTCTGCAAGCCTTTTTTTTTTTTTAAATACAAAATTGCTAGTCAACTATCGAAACCCACTGTTTTGAAATCCAGTGATTGGAGTGCTGTTTGAAAGTCTGAAGTCAGTCTGAAAATCTTCAATGTGATTTAGGCTTTTCCGAAATGGAACACCTCATTTTGCACATGTCTAAGTGACATTGCACGGCATTTTCAAAATTCCTCCTTCTCTTCACAACTTTTTTTTTCCCCCAACCAAAATTATTTGTTGATTTTGACCCAGTTTTGCAAGTAGTTTCATTTAGGGCTTGTCAAAACATTTTCCAGATGATCTAGCTGTGCTGGGGTGAGAGGCCAGGAGGAGGCATGGAATGCAGCAAGGGCTGTGTGAGGAAGGAACAGAGGGCAGAGGTGGGAATGGTTGAGCAGGGCCACAGCTGGTTTTCGCCACCGTCTCGTTGTGGATGCTTAAATTCAGCAAATGGGGTGTCACAGCCAGGGCACCTCTCAGGGAAGAAGAAGTGGGAGGAAACCCTGGAGTGTAGAAGGCTCCAGGAGAAAAACTGAGGGGAAAGAGAGAAAGAGTTAATTGGAACAGTCAAAATGAAACATGAATGTGTTCTCTGGTGACAGTAAAGCCACACTAATTCATCACAGCTCAGTAAGGAACTGAATGAAAAAAAGTGATATAAAGCAGACCCAGAGTCTATGCAGATAGGCATGCAGAGGGTTAAGCTCAGCCAGCTGAGCAGTATGTCTTTGTCTGAGCTGGCCCAAACAGGAATGGAGAGGGGGTGAAGTCCCAAATGCCGGCTCACATTTTTTGCCCGTTAGACTGCCAGTATTAATACTGTCTCAAATCTCACTTGCAATAAAACAGGCTGTGTTTGCATTCCTATCCCTATCGTGGCTACAGAAGCCAAGCCCTTCAGTGCCCAGACACACCCTGGAGTGGGAGATGTGCTGTGGCCTCTCTGTGGTTCCAGGTGACCAACGCACTGAAAGCACAGATGATACCCCTCAAATTCACTTCTGCCCTTGGATAACACCATGCTTGTTGAAGGCAAAGCCTCTGTGTTCAGACACTGGCTGGGTTTCTTCACAGCCCAGGGTATGAGCCAGCTCCCCATGGCCATGCCAAACCCACGGCATGCAGCAGAGCTGGGCTGTGAAAGACAATGGGGGCTGCCTCTGCGGGCAGCAAAGGAAAACTGGCACAGGCGCACACTAAAGCATGAAGATCAGGAAATCTAGGAAAGGGTTTCAGGAAACAACGTTTTAAAAACTGGCAGTCAGTTTTCCCCTCTTCCCTCTTTCAATGATGTCCTGGTTACAGGAGCAGAGGGCCAGTTTAGCGCTGTAGGGTTGTAACCAAACTGTGCATTCTACTCTCCTCCAGGTCATTTCTGATGAACTGTTGATGATGGGTGGTTTGCAGGAGCTGCCCAGTGCACACCTGACACCTCAGGCTACACACTGGGTGTTAAATGAGGTAAGGAAAAAGAGGCAAACTCTGCAAGGCAGGGGAATGTTTCTTTTCCTTCACAAATGACTCGGCTGTGATAACTCCCTCCGGGGAAGCACCAGCACGGTTACACCCACCCTGAGGGGATCATCTTTTCTAATGGGCCATAACGGACTCAATGGCACCAGCAGAATAGACAGATGCAAGGATTTAGACCATGAAGGACTCCCAAAGTAACCCGTAACTCACAGGATTACATCATTCCATCGTAAAACTCCCTACCCTGGAGGAGGTACTGAGCATTCCCACCTGAATCTGAGCATATATAATCTTGGGGTTTGGAGACCTGGGGCACCACCTCTCAATGGATCCAGAAGACCAGAATTTTCACAGGACCATTGCTTTTAACAGGACTGCAACCACCATTTGGTAGGACTGTGGCCACCACCCTGATGAAAATAGTGCCAGGTTGTACTCTGACTTTGTGGGTTTAAGCCAGTTTTTCTCTGTATTGTTGCTTTTATTGTAACTCTGACCTGAAATCTCTCTTAAGGTAATTGAGTGGGGTTCATTTCTCCTGCCGGTTCACTTTCAAACCAGAATAAATGGCCATCCATCCCTCTATGCTGCTCAGGGACAGAAACATCTGCTGTGGTACACAGCACTGAGATGTCACAGCAGTTTGAGCCAAGCAGATCTTTGGGGTCCATGGGGACCTGTCCTCTCTCCTATTATTTACATCTTGGGCTGGCTTCCATGGTAAACTACTATAGATCTGTTTCTCTTCATGTCTGTGTTTTTCTGTGGTATTTAAGGAGAAGAGACATCCATGGAAAAGAGTGCTCACCCACAGGGCTGGGGGAAGCCCACGTATTTTAGCTATTCCTCAAGGATACAGAAAATATCCAGGGATAAAGGAAGCCTGGCAGCTTTGTATTTTGCAAGCAGTGGTGCGGGGAGGTACAACAATAGAGGCTGGTGATTAAAATGTGAAACTCAAATTGCCTCACTCTTCCTCGTGGCAGGCTGGGTATCCCATACCTTGTGTGTAGGACATAATACTCTGGCTACTTCCTTCCCCAAAGCCCTCCTGGGCCAGATGGAGCTGGATGTCCTGGGTGTCTTCTGATCCATGGTGCCTGGGTGGGAGAGGCCCTGCAGCACTGCACTGCCACAGGAAATACACTAGCATCCACAGCTGCTGCTTTCCACTGCAGCCCCTTCCCCATCCTCTGTGATATGCTGGATATGTCTGTCATCACATAACAGGATCGCTCAAGCATTACACAGGAGGATGCTTGAGAGACCTGGGCAAGGAATATAGGGGGTTTTTACAGAAAGGAGGGGGAACAAATAGTACTCATCTCTCCAGAGCTAATCAGAGAGTTATTGCAAGCTCTAGTTTCTTCTCTGCATAGAGGAATAATTGTGTAGATTCTCAGCTAGAGTAAATCAGCATTGCTGCACAGCCAAATAAGCATCTGTCAGCACAGCAAGTTGTTCTCATGCTGTCTTCTCTGTCAGTAAACTGAGAGCATCCTTCTCAGTTCAACATGAGATCAAAATCCTTAAATCCCTGATGGCACCGTTGGTCCAGCCGCTCTCTCTGGCTTTGGCTGTGTCCTATATACTCTGCCTTTAGTTCCCTGCTTCTCATGGGTCCCCTTTCGTTTTATGAATGCTTTTCCAGTGAAAACAGCAAAACAGGTAGAGAGCTCTTGGATGTGCTCAGAAAGGAAGAAGGACTCCACAGTGAGTGCCACACCATGTTCAAGTCTTTGCTCTAGGCTCCCCAGGCTTCTAAGCCATGAAAATGGGGGTTAATAAAATAAGCATCTAAACTCCCCTAGCTTTGAATCCATGAAAAATATTTCCTGTAAAAATATCAACTAGAAACACAAAAGTCCAGTTCTAGGGAATGTCAGAGATGTAGTTTCCACCTCATCCTACAAGTATTTAAGTGTGGTTCTGCCCTGCCTGAGTGGTGCAGGCAGAGGCAGGAGGCTCCCTCAAGCAACAGCTAGAATGAGGAGTCAGGCTGTGCAGAGGCTGGTGTTGTGCGAGGCTGATCTCTTAAGCGAGAGGAAGCAGCACTTGGCCAGCTCTTGGCTTAGGGTGGTCACAGAACAACATTGCTTCAGTAGGAGAACGGGACAGAGTAGGCCCCAGCCTGACCAACAATTGTTTGGAAATGTAGAACTGAAGAAGGATTAGATAGCACTGTGTCCTGTATTTACAAGCAGGGAAATATAGGCAGGGAAAAAAAAAAGCTGACAGAAACATATCAAGATAAAAATTAAATATCTGAGCAATGTATTTTTAAACAAAGTATAAAGATCTGGTGAAAAATGTAGAAAAGTTTTAATTCCAACGAAACAGTGCTGCACTCTAGGTTAGCTGATTCTTTGTCTAATCCCTTAGTTTAAATTCACAAAAGCGCTCTGTGTCATGGCAGCAGCTGCAGGCACGTAAGACCAGCACTGCCATGGATCCAGGGTATCCCTTTCACTAAAGGAGAAAAGTCACAATCCCCAGCAGCCTCTCATGGGTACTTCTGGCACCCACCAGACTCCTCGGTTTGCAGATTTGACTCACTAAGTTGGAGGAAAATCAGTTCAACCAGAAAATAAAAATGGTTAGTCTGTACCAAGGTGCTGAGCTGATCTGAGCTCTACAGTGGGAAGGACAAGGACTTGTGAATGGGCTGGTTTGGTTCAGAAGAGGGTGGGATGAGGGCACTAAAGATCACAGGGATCTCTGGAATATAAGTTTTAGGGGGAAGATGAGTGATCAGAGGCCCAATGTACCAGAGGGCACATTGTACAAGAGGTTTGATTCCACGCAACAGCTCTATCCAGGACTTTCATGTATATAAAGGACATAAGTTTAAGGTCCCCTTCTCATCTCCACACAAGACTTCTGCTGTATTTCACGTTCCTTCCACCCCAGGGTACCTTACACGGCTTCGAGTTATTCTGCCCAACTTGGTTGTATCCCTTCCAGGTATATCCTCTGCCATCCTGGGATATTTCTGTTGCTATCAGCGAGTATTAAACCCTATTTTCAATGGCAAACTGAAGGGATTTTTTTGTCAGATACAAACTTATTGCCTTTTGTTGGCATGGTGCTTTCTATTCCTCTTACCCGGGCACCTACTTGACACTCTCACTTTACTCAGAGTAACAAAGGAACAGCTCAGCTAACTTATTGTGCAGAGCCATTAGACCTAAACTTGTCAAGCAGAAATATCCTTAGGGCAGTTTCACAAGCTTTCAGAATCCAAGGACCAACTTTCCTCTCTGAAAGGGCTCCAAGGACAACTTATGCTGTGTTTCCATGGAGGTTTTCATTCACAAGCCAGTAACAATTAATCCATTAGCAATAAATCTGTTAATTCAGTTAATTCCATCTGTGTATGTATTTCCCAACACCTACATCAGAAGAATTCTGAGTGAGAGTAGGTTAGGAAACCAGGGGGTTTGCAGGCATTTTCCTGGTCACAGCCTGAGGTAGCTCAACCAACTTCTGATGATACCATTCTTTAAGGCAGGTTTCCCTCCTTTGCTCTGCCACCGTGGGTAGTCAAGATGCAAGAGTTGTGAAAGGAGCAATGTTGGGGCAGTGCTGTGCTCCCTTTGGAACGCCTTTTGCACTTCCAGTTTCCCTGGAGCTCCAGGCTTTGTGGCTTTTTTAATCCTAGCCCTCTCCCAACCCCTAATTGCAGCCTTTGGCTGAGACTCATGTGGCCATCACCACAGACTGTCCAGATGAGAAAGGTGTGTGACAGCTACCTTTTTGCCTCCCCTCCTTCCTGATGGAATTTGGGCTCATTTGACCCCTTCAGTACACTGATTTACAGAAAAAAACTCTCAAAAACTAATAATTTTAATTTTTTTACCTGACCCTGTTATCTGATTCACTCCAGGTACAGAAAATCATCAGTATCAGGGCAAGGGAAGGGATTAGGGGACCTGGCTGGGGACAGAGTGCAGGACAAAATTGCCAGAGACAAGTGGCCATTGGATTTGAAACCACACGTTTCAGGCCATACTGGTCCAGCAGGTGGGGAATGCTTGCCAGGATGTTGATGCTGTCTAGATGCTGAACTGCTGGTATCTTCTGTTCACCTGAAACTGCTGGACCTCACTGACATATTTCTTCTCTCACTATAGATATTTGCTAAAAATAGTCATGTTAAAACTGAAGGGGATTTTTTCAGAAAAGATTAACAACCAAACCGTCAACAACGCAAGAGATTACAGGTTTAAGAGGGTCCTTACAAAAAAAGACTGAATTTAGGGAGTGCTAATACTTTCCACTGCCAGCCACTCATTCAAACACAGCCTTGGTCATTAGTAACTGGAAGTGGTTCCTGCCTGGTGGATTTTTCATTTAGCTACATAAATAGAGGTGAAATGGAGAGGATCCTTGACACAATGGCCAGATGCCAACATCACAGCCCCCCGGTATAATTTTCAATGGAATTGAATGGTGCAAATGTATTATGAACAGCACCTTTTTCACTTGGTCTAAGCAGTTTCCTCCACGGTCCTCTCCAGGTGGTGAGTAGCTTGCCTTCCCACTATCACAGCTATAGCTTTTTTGTGGGTAAGTGGAAGATTTCACTCTTGTGGGCTGCCAATCAGGTGGCTTTCAGTACCAGCTAGAGTCAGACGGATGATTAAAATAAAGTGCAGCTTTTTGTCCTGTTCTTTGCAAAAGGAACTATCAGCCATTTCAGAGGAGAATAAAGATTTATCCCACCTCCTGCAGTCCAAAAGATGAACAGAATAACTTTCAAAATGTTAGAAATATATATTGATTTACCACAATTCTCGTTTCCCATTTAAAGAGACAACTTGCCTTCTTTTTCATGAACCCTGGCATTTTATTTTAGTGTTTTGGCTTTCTCCTGGACCCCTGTTTACAGTGTTAGTGCAAGTTAGTGACCAGTTTTAGCCTAGCTCTTACAAAATAGACATTCCTTTTCCTGCTACTTGGCATAACTGTACCATTTTCTTTCCTCAGAAATGTGGTAATATCTTTAATAAGAGGCTGACATTCAGGTATCAAAAGATTTTCTAAATTCTGATCAGACAAAACCCCAGGCTACTCATCGTCTATGGTCATTTGCAAGTACCTTCTCAAAGAGCAGTGGTCAGACTACTCACGTCCTGGTCATATTCCAGTCTGGCAAACTTTAACTGAAGTTTTGGGTGGAATTTTTTTTTTTTCTAATTTTGATTCTGGAGAAGCTTAAAGCTCTTTCCAGACTGTTACACAGATGCCACATTTCACACCAGATGTGAATGTCCTAAAGTAAATCCTGCTGTGTATAGAGAGGACTAATGTAAAGCCTTTGAAGTAAGTAGCGAAACCTGCTATTGACTCTGGATCCTTTATCTATGGGCTGTAAAGATATTTGCAAGGTCTTTGGGATAAGAACACCACATAGATGCAGAACATCCCTGCAGGCCAGTAGAAGTGTCTGTGATTCATTTGAGATGGAAATCAGCCTGCTGTCTTCAGTGGGAGATCTATTTCAGAATAAATATGTATAGTAAATGTATTTTTCCATCCTTAGAAGTTTTTGGAATGGCAATCATTCTTCTATTCCTGCATTGATATGAATCTACTGGGGGGGTGGGTCTCTCTCTTCAGTTTCAACAATGACAAAAAGTACACAGGAAAGTGCTGAATGACAACCAATCTCCCCCAAGGACAAGTTTCAACTCAGATGGTTTATCCCTGGAAAAAAATCCTCATTTCAGTGGATGGGCATGAAAACATTAAAAAAAAAAAAAGCTTCCTTGGAAAGTTCCTGACCAGGAATTTTCTTATAGAGAGTTCTAAGCACAGGCTGATACTGAGAAAGAGACTGGGAGGTATTTGGCTCCTGCCAGGCGTTGTTTCTTAGTTTGATTAAGATCTTAATCTTGTGTTTCCTCTGTGAGTATCAAGCTCCAGAAAACTGCCTTATTCAGATGCCTAAAGGGAAATAAGATTCAACTTCAAACCAACAACAATCACTGCTCCATTTTTGATCATAATCTGGGGGGAAATGTATCATAAAGCATCATGTCTCGATACTGCCAAAAAATCAAGTTTGGGAGTCAGAATTTAAGAATCTGTCAAATCTAATCACTTCAAATAATGCTGCAATAGAAGATTGGACTCACCACAAGAAGCACTTGCAGCAGGAGATAAAAAGATTACATGTTGAATGGTCTGATGTGAATAGGAAAGATGCTATTCTTAAAGCCCTGAGCTCCCATGATGCAGTATTACAGCTTTGGACTGAAATGGTAAAGCTAAACTAGGACCGTGCACTGATAACGTCAGAGCAATCAGCCTCTGGGATGAGAGCAGAATTCCTACTTCAAAAACAATTTTTTTTGTTGGATTGCGATTATTAGTATTTAAAACAGCAGCAATTAGAGTCACTGAATCCAAGAGGCATTGTGCTGGCTTTATTGTGAAGAGCTGCTGCCCCAAGGCCTATAAATGCATGAGTAGACAAAACAGAAATATGGATGGAGGGGATACAGAGGAGGAATGACCTACCGAATGCTTAATACCAAATCAGCATCACAGCAAAAAATACAACACAGGGTTGTAATCTGCTGCCTGCTTCAGCCATGAACCCCCCAAGCTGCCTTCCCTGAGAATTCACTTTACACCAAAGGAATCTCATCTCAATGAGCCTTTGTCCTGGTGGGAATGGGGAAGCAAATGACAGCAGCTGTGATAAGGTAAATTCCATGGGTTAATCACCTGTTCTGCATTCACCTCTGGAATGAAAAGTCTTTGGAAAGAGACATCCCTAAGGGACCAGAAAGTGAGTCCAGGTCTTCTGAGGATACATGTGAGTATCTTTTCAAGGAGTTAAAAAATCTGCTCAGATGCTCAGACATCTACAGAATAGTGGGTATCAGCTGCAGTGAAACTCAGGCTGGCAGGCTGCATTCAACCCTAGCCGAGCCATGTTCAGGAAAGGTGAATCCACCAGGCAGAGAAAGCATGTCCTGGGGATTTTAAGGAGATGCTGTCATACAAAGAGAGACTACAACAGCCTATCTCTGGAGTCCGGCTTCAGCTAAACGCAGCAGGAGGAAAATATCAGGTTGGGAGAGCAGCTGTTCCAAACACAGGATGATGTTAAAAAGTGGCAAATTAGCAAAAGTTTTCCACAAATGCATTTAACCTTTGAGCAACCCCTGCTGATAGGAGTAGTGAGGCAAAAACTAGCAATGCTTTTTAAGCTAAGCCAGTGAACAAGATATTGCAATGCACTTTGCTATGGAAAAGGGAATAGAGTTAATTGGTCCTCCCAGGCCTTTGTTCTAAGAAGATACTACAGTCCTTCATAAGATAACTTTTCTAGAAAAAAGCAATGAATTTTTTTAAAAAGCTCTGCGTCCCACAGAAATCTTATAAAGTCTCTTTCCTATTGCAACGTCATGACATACTTTATAAATGTGGGAATATCTGATAACTTCTTGAAGAGGCTCTTGTGATCATTGAGTCATTTAGTCTTTATTATTTTTCAGCTGGCCGTTTAACATTTTTAAGAATTATACTTCTAAAACCTGAATCCTTTTGGCCAAAAAACCCCAAGTTTCCCTAAAATGCAGGGAACTGGAAGAACAAAGCTCCCCACCTCAAAAGCAAGCTGGTGAACTGCAGTTATCCTAAAGTTTGTAACAGACATATTTACAGCGATCTTCTGACCTACACACTTCAAGATGATTCATTTTTGAGATAGTTTAAAGCCTGCCTTTAAAGGATGTCTTCACCACCACATACACCCATATCTGCTGCCTCTGGGGGAAAAAAATTAATTATAATACATTGCGTTGGTATTGGTGTATTAATCACACATATGTGATGATTATTCTTGATAATGCAGCTTAACAATATAATAGAGAATTAAGGTAGAGGTCTGATTACATGTCATTCAGCAAGGGTTGAGCCACTATACTTAGATGCTGACTAATTTGGGAGAGCGCTTATCCATCTTCCTGAGGAATTTCTGCAGCTCCTCTTCCTGTGGGATCTGAAGACTTCACACCAGCTGGGCATTTCACTCCCAGGTTTTCTACAAGATTGGAACATGCTAACCTCCCCATTCCACACCTGCCTCCTAGGGCTCCCTCCCTCTGCTTGCCGCAGTGTCTTGCAGGTACCAACCCTTCTCCTGGCTCTCCCAGGGGTGGCAAAGACCTGGTGTCACCTGGACAAGGGTGAACTGAAGGATATATCCCAAGAAAACTGCATCTGTGACAATCGAGATCTGGTGTCTGTGGTGCAGCATCACCCAGATGTACACTTGCACCTAAAATATGGGTTTGACTTAACTGAACCCGATTCTTAGTTAAAATATGGGCACTTTACTTTTTTCCTGTGGTGTGTGTAGGAAGGGAGGAGTAGAGAGTTCTTGAACAGGTGTAAATGCTCCTCTTCAATTTGCCCTTAACAGTGCCCCATGTACTTCCAGTACAGCGCACTGTGTTACTCTACAAGCTATCTCTAGAGAAGCATCCTTACCTAGGAGACATGGGCTTCCCACATCCGCACTGCTGCTGAGACACATTTGCTGGGAGCTAGAAGAAAACATTGCTCATATCTAAGATGAGGAGCCGTGGCTACAAAGTCCACAGGGACAGCAGAAGTCAACTCAGCAGTGACTTTCCCAGGTTGAAAAAATCCATGTCCCAGACAGACCCAGGGATTTATAGCCAAAGCCTTTTTAGGAGCTTGTGAACTGAGCATGCAGACAGACCCACCAGTGGCAAAAGCTGGAGGAGGCATCAAAGGGCTAACAGAGAGGCTGGCAAGGAGAAGCTGCGAGAGTGAAGCTGGACCAAGAGAGCCAGGAATCACCCATCATCCAGCCCAGAGCTACAGCAACATGAAAAGACAAGGCAATCAATCTTTCTGACTTACTTGGCTACATGATCAAGGAACGTTAAGCACTGCATCACAAGGCTGCTGTACTTGGAAAGGTATTTTGGGTCCACAGTGTACTGAACCAGAGCGTACTGAGCGAGGCTGGGTGGGAGGTTATTGGTTGATTCTTACAGAGACAGCAAACTCCCCGGCATAGGAAGAAAGGACCACACATAAAGATGGCACACGTGAGCTATGCAATTCTTTCACTTCTTTAAGCAGACCCCAGGATCCAGGCAATGGAGCACATTTGAATGTCTCTGGCAAGAACAAGATTCCACAGAGTACAAAGACAGCATGGTGCACACAAGGTTAGAGATAGCTGAGCCAGAGGACACGGGAACTCAATCTCATTTCAGCACACAGACCTGTCTATCCCTGCTTTGTAACAGGTGGACAAACAAATAACAGGATCATATTTGATTGCCCCCCTCAGAAATGTCAGGTCATCATTGCAAGGGCAGCTGGCCGAAATGAATGTGTTTTTAAAATCACTGCGTTTAGCTGTGACTAAAGCTACCAAACAAGAAAGTTTAATCTATTACTGTAATTCGTGAGTTTGAGGTTTTTGTGGGGTTTTTTTTTCATTTTTTCTTTTAAATTATTTCTCTGGAAAAAGAGAAGTAGCTTTTTTTTTCCCCCTGCTACTTGACAGTCAGATTTGCAACTAGTTATACCCTGAAGAATAAATAAGGTATTTCTTTTTGCAAATCAAGAGAATAACTTGTGCGCATGCTTAAACATCTTAGTATAGTGGAACAACCATTCACCATTTTTTAAATAGTTACATCTTTAGAATTCCTAATCTAAGTAAATACCATTAGGAAATGGCTCAGAATCCAGAAAACTAGCATTTAACCTGATATTATTAGCTAAGTCAAACAACATTACCTGTGCTGGACAGAAGTCACTTATCAAAATATTTTACATTGAAACATATGGTTTGTTACCCAAAGAAAATAAACTAATGAAAGTTATTTTCCTTTTGGTGTTCATCAGGTCTGCAGAGCTAGTAGATGTCAGCCTAATTTTGAAGAAGACAGACTTCCCCTTTTCGTTGTCTATTCTGCTTCTTAGCTTTGAGGGGGTTAACTGTTGCACTGATGTAAACTGGAAACAAAAGCAGAGAAAATGTTATTCAGCTGCAAAAGGGATCTCAGTTGTCAGAGCCATCCACCAGTAAACTCTCATTCCTGGCAAATAGCTGTTTCAGCTAGTTTTTAAAATTTATAGCAATTAATCTCTCCTGACAACTGTTAATTTTAAACCTCGGTCCTTCACCTTTCTTATCCCCCAGAGGAAGCAGTGTGGATCCTTAAGGCTAAGAGCAGCCTCCACAGCCTGTCCCATCTCTGTCTCCTTGCTCCCCCCAGCCTGTGAAGGCAGCTGGATAGGGTACAGCCAGGTATAGCTGGCATGGGGAGAGGGAAGGGGAAAAAGGCAGAAGATGCTACAAGGAGATGCTTTAGGAGAGGAAGAGATGGCTGCCCAGGTGGCCCACTCTGAGTTAGATGCCTAAACAATTCATTGGGAGAATTAGGGTTTGCAACTCATTTTCTTGTAGACTAAGTGCCTAAACTACCCAATACACATCTGAAAAGAGAGTTATGGCTACATTCCATCTTTCCCAGGTGCTTTGCTGACTGAGTTGCTGGGTAAATACTGCAAAAGATCAAGGTGCTTGAATACCACTGGAAGAAGCAGACAGGGACTGACTGTCTTTTAAAGCATGTACATAACCATGACTTATTTTTGTTCTGAAAGCAACTTATGTTCTTCCCATATGGGTGTTTTTGAATGCAGCCCCAAAATAACAACCTCCAGTTGGTTGGGAATGAGAGTACAGAAGAATGAGCAGTGCTGTAAACAGCCAAATTCTCCAGGGAAATAAGTAGCAGTTAGGAGTTCCTAATCAAAGGCTATTTCATGTCTTTATAGCCATTGCTGAATTCCTAAAGGAGCAAGTTACTTGGAAACTCCCCATCTAAGAAATTTGCTGCAGAAGGTCTTGGATGGAAGTTACATGCCACCTCACCATCGAGTCTCAGATCCTGGGGGAGCACTGATCAGCAGTTGCTGAGGACATCATCTCAAAACCAGTTTCCATAGATTTGGAAGGTGAGTGAAACTCCTGTGGTTTCTGGGCAGAGTGCCCAGGGATTACTGCAAGGCTCACACCAGACAGTCAGCACTCTGGGCCAGAGAAAGAGCCAGAAAAGCACCCTTGGCAGAAGATGTAAGCAGTCAGTGCTTGAGGGCACAGTACTGAAGGGCTGTATAGTGCTGAGGAAGCCGAGTCTGGTGAGGACTCCAACATTCTGCCTGAAGGGTGAAGTTGAATGTCCATAGAAGAACACACAGCTTTTGCCTCAGTAGCAGCTGGTTTATCTGTTCCAGCAGAGGCTAGGAGTAAGCTAACACACGTGTAGTGTGGATGTTCCCATGACCATGCTCTGCAATGAGAGAGCTAACCCAGAATCAGACCAGCCCTGTCCCACTGCTGGGGTGTAGGACAGATAGAGTTCACAGCCAAAGCAGCAGACTATTCCCCTGCCCAAGTATCAGTCTCTTGCACTGCCTCTTAATATGAAAAACTGATTTTTCTCCCACTGCCTCTGATGCTGCTGTCAGGGAGGGGGCTCAGTCAGTTCCCAGCACAGGATTGTTGCTAGTACTTAGACTGGTGCAGACTCACTGGGGTAGCACCATTCCACCACCTAGGTGGTAACTCCAGCACAGTGTTGCCCCAGCCCATGATTTCCCTGCTCTTCTCCCAGGTAGGCTGTGTGTTAAAGCACCCTCTGCACAAAGCTGACGTGCTGCACGGCTTTTGGGAGATGTCGAGGCCCATCTTCCCCCACACACACGCACAGTTTTCTGAACTACACCAGTACTGAACAGAGATGTTCCATCCACCAGCCTCTCGTATTTGTTTTCATCTGTCAAAAACCAAATCTGAGTCTGAAGGCTTGCAGGAAAATCCTGGAGTCCAGATCCAGGCTTCAAATAGAAGGAGTAAAAGTCACAATGTTAATTTATATTAACTTGTATAGTTTTCTACATATTGAAAACATTTTAAGACAGCCAGAATTATCAACTATATAGTAGACTTTTACTGTATCTTTAATATTTAACTCTACATCCACGTTCATGTTCAGACTGGCTAATACATTTTGCAGCCATATGGAGATACCATATTTTGGACCTGGTGTAAAAAACATGGCATCACTAAAATGCCATATTCCAGTTAAAAAGAAAAGTCTTGAAAGAATAGTCCGATCTACCAGTAATGAATACAGACAGGAGGATTTGCACCAGGCTGCCTTTATCAGTAAGGAAGAGATGGAAACTGGAGAGAACTGGCTGATCCCCATGTCCCTTTTAGAACTGGGCTCTTTGTGGCAGGTTTGAATCATCTCTAAATTCTCCCTGAGCAAGTGGAAAAGGCATTCTCCAAAACTGACTCCAACTGGCGTATCCAATGGTTCCAGGTACACGTGATATGTCTCTTCCCACATGTTTTTTGCTTAAAACCTTCCTTTGGAAGAATAGGGAAGTGTGTTTTTTCTGGATTGCTAAGTGTACTGATGCACAGACCACTCACGAGCCAGACTCAGGCTCTGAGTGGTGCCAGGCTGTCACTCAATGCTTAGGCTATGGATATGGTTTATCCCAATGGAAACCACAGCAGTCTTTCACCACTGAGCAGCTAATTACCCATAATGTGCTGAGATGCTTTGCAGCTACAGATGGGGGCAGAACTGGCTTCTAGAAGTAAACTGTCTGTAAGTCCTGCATCCTCACTCTAACAGTAAATAGACAACCTCTCAGTCTCTTGTGGTTAAGGTCTAGTGTAAACTGTGACTTACAAGATTGAATATCTTTTCCAGAGTAGATTTACGGGCTCTGACTTTACCCTCTTCTTTTAACTCAGATGGGGATTTGCAGCTGTGTAAACGAAATGAGAATTGCATCTATATCTGTGCCAAGAAAATGTGCTAAATATACAAACAGGCTGCAATGAATATGATTTAATCCTCAAAGCAGACACATTTTGAAGGATTTGATTTCCTTTCCCTTCTAAAAGTCAAGCTCTTGCTGTGAGCCTGTATCTACAGAAAAATACTGTTTGCAGGGAAGAACCCCTGGTTCTTTCTTTGGCTTAGGGAGTACCATGACCCAGAACATCTCTGGCAGCCTCTGTCTCAAGACCCTTATAAAGAATGGGGAAAGCTGGGTGGGATGAGAGGAGGAAATCCCTTCAGTGGGCAACAGAGTATGAAGGAATGTTGCCATTTTGGAAGAAGCCTCCTAATCAAAAGCTTTGCAAGCTGGTATTTCTCAGGTGAATCACACAGAGGGAGGCTTAGGACAAGGTGTCTCTTGCTCAGCCTGGATTAGCTCTGTGACAAGGACGCTGATTCTCTGCACTGTGGCATTTTGCTTTCAAGAAGCCAGAGAGGCCACGGCTCGTTCATCCATGTGCTGGTGGCCTTTCCAGAGTCACGTCAAAGCTGGGCTTGGGGCCATTCTGGCAGCGCTGTTGGCTTTGGTTAAATCTGCCCGTTTATTAAGGTAATGTCCCCTTAACTCCCAGTGTGCTGAGAGTTTCCTGTGAGTGTGCAGACAGGTGTGTATGTAGGTGCAGTGCAGCAAGACTGTGAGGAGAGAAGCAGGATATGTTATATCCATATGGAGCAGGGAAGGTTATATCCATATGCAGCAGTCACTCAGTCTGCGAAGGTGGGATGAGGACACTCCTACTAAAGCAAATGGGAGCCCCAGCCCATCCGGGACATTCAGGGGAGTTTCTGCCATGCCTGTGTTTGCACAGGGGCTGTTTCACATCAGGTGTATGGTTTAATGAGAGGGATCTACCTTCCCTGGCAGTAGGCTGGGGCACTCACTGGCTGAGCTGGGAGGACTGGGATGCAAAGCCTTGGGGAAGCAGTCATTTATCATGAGCTGCCCAGACTCTGGTGTGAGCAGTGGGTCCAGCCGTAGACAGCAAATCTCTATCGCTTAAAGAGAAAAAAGGAAGCAAGAAAAGAGGTTAATGCTGCTTACCCTTGATAAAGCTTTTAGCTGCAAAATGTCACATTCTTCAAAACCCAATCAGCCAGTCATGCCTTAGGCTTTAGCAGCTGTAACTCTAATTGGACCAAGAAAATTAGTTGATCTGCAGCATGAAAACACAAAACACAGCAAAACCCCCTCACAAAACATGTTAATTGAGTTAACATGGTGAGAGGGTCTGTATGACATGAGTGTTGACTTAGCTACCAATGTGGCCTTTACAGCCCCCTCCAGAAGACAAAGCCACTCTGAACTCTGCCTCCAAAGTGCCTGAGTTCCTAAGATGCAGCAACCGCACCAAGTTGCCCCATAAAGAAATGCAGTTTTAATTGCTGGTATTAGTCAGCCTTGGAGCAGCGAAACAACCGGCTCATCCAGGTGATTAGCATTCCTGCTGCTGGAAGAGCAGGAGTCCAGTCTTGTGGAGGGGCTCAAATGTTGACTGACACCTTCCCACACTCATTGTGCTGTTGTCTCCTTCCCAGGGAGAAGGGCATGCTTTCCTTTGTCCACATCTGACAGCACCATACATCACCTCTCCGTTCCCTGCAATATTAATCCAGTGGCAGCACCAAGAATAGCTCCAGGCCTCAGGGCAGAGAGGGAGCTGCCCAGGGTCAGACTGTGGAAGCAAAGAAAATTATTCCAGGAGACAGTCAGATGGACAGCTTCCCATTTTAAGCTGGGCATTCCATATTTTTCTATCTGCACTCCTCCAAGCAGTCTTCATAATGTCAGACTAAACCTGGATCTCTGATTGTGAGAGTTCCCTGCCCTGCTATGTCCAAAGGCTGAAATGTGCTGCAGCCTGCCCTGGAGGACTCCTGGGACTCTTGCTCATGAAAGGCAAGGCTGTGCATCTGCTTGGGTTATTTAGGGGCAAGAAAGGCTTGCGAAAGGTTTATTGCGATGGTAACTCCTCACCAGAAGAGGACTGCTCACTGCAGGGCACCTCCCAGAGCCCGAGTCTGTCAAGCTTTATACAAGCAACAAAAAGCAAAGTGGCTTTCACCACTCTCCCTGGAGATTAGTCCAAAACCAGATGGATCCCAGCACTGAGAGACTGTCATGGCATTGGACAGAATGTCTGCTCCACAAACCAGCCAAATAGTTCTCTCTTTTCCTTGTTGTCTGCATCCTTGGGGCTTTTGTGGACTACGGTTATACCCTCTATTTATCTCCCCATTTTAGGCGTTTCCCATATGCAAAGGCCTTACCACCTATGGAGGGATGGATCTACAGCTGCTATATCTTTCAAAGGCTAATTTCCACCAGGCAAAGAAATTGTTCATGCAGTTGGAGATTTTTGACATGGTCCTGTATGTTTAACAAGGAGGTATGGAATCCTGCTTCCATGCAGCTCCTTTCCTCTTGGGTCCTAAAATCTTTTAAAGAGCATACAGCACAGCAGCCTTTCTCCAGGCTCTCTTCAGGGCCATTCTTCCATGCATTTTCTTTTCCAAAGTTGCTGCCTGCTTTTCACAGGAACAGTAATAGGTAAAAGTCTTTCATCTGCCTTTAATTTGGGCAGAAGAACCTATTTATATTTGAGGTAGCAGATGCTCTTATTTTAGTTACTCATTTCACAAAGCAGCTAGTTTATAGGAAAAGCTTTATGGGTGTCTCTTCATGGGTACGTCATACACAAAGTTTCATAATTCCTGGATTTGCAGAGGCATCATTGTATCAACCTGAGCAAACTCAGAGACCAGAGGAAAGAAGTGTGCCAGGGTCCATGGGATAGTGTCACAGTCATCCCCACTTTCAAAGAAGAGTAATCCCAGCAAGATTTGGAGTCCTCAGCTCTTGAGTCATCAGGAATGTGATGGTCAGGTCACACTTCTAGCAGTTTGTGTTTGTCCCTGCTCTAAATAGGGCACAATAGGTATGTAAAAAACAAGTTTCTTCCTTTACAGATTCCTGTGGTGGATTCTGGCAGGGTGTGACTGAGAGGAGAGGGAGATGTGACCCTCTGGGAGATGGAGTGATCTGAGCTGGACTCTAAGCAAGGAGTTTCCCCAGTATCTTTCTGGTAAGTGCCCACACTCAAGATAACGATTCCATAAGATTGCTGATTACAGTCACCTAAGTAGTAAGTGTTGCCTTCCAAGGCTGTGGCAGAAAGCAATGCAGACCAAACTGCTTGTGTTTAGTTTTCTGACTGACATTGATGACCTGTGGAGCCAAGACCAATTTGCTGCCCACTATTCCTCTCACGTCTCTTTAGACACTGTTCCTTTATGTTTCTCCCTCCCAGGGAGCATCTGTGCTTCTTGTTGTTTCCAAAAGTTAGCATTTGACACAACTTGCTCTTACTGTCTTGTCTACATATCCCTTCTCTCTTTAGACTGCTGATGCAACCATGGTTGGTGGTTTTGAACCTGGACTGGTGTGCAAATCTCAGGGTTAGTTGTGACTGCAGGCTAGGCTTCAAAAATTAAGTGCTTTGTTGGAGTCCTGTCTGAGAACTGGAGAAGGATCAAATGTGTCCACTATGCAGCCATCCATCTCCCTGGAGTTTCATAATATTATCCATCTGTTCTTTTGCTTTCTTACGAGAAAGGATTGTGGAGCCATAGAGGTACAAATTAGCACATCTGGTTGAGACTGTGTTTAAAAATATTTGTTGTCCATCTGTGTGGAGAGAAAAATCCATTTCTGTTAATATGGTTGTTTTCCTTCTGACACTTGCTGTCTGCAGTACCCAACTTGGAACAACACGTGTTGGAAGACAGGAAGAGCTTTGCAGCAAGTGGACCAGTGCCTAAATTTGCATGGGACTGGTAAGAGTCAACACTAGAGAGTGAGAGAGAGGTTTTGGGTGCAGGAAGGTGGCAGAGGAAGGGGAAGTATTTGTAATGCTCCCCCTTCCCACCCCCAAATGCCACTGGAGACAAAGCCTACAATGGTATGATGCCACGCTTGGGGTGCACTGTCTAACAGGGCTCTTTTAAGTGCATGCTCACTTGGATCTTGCTGGCCAAAGAGGGACTACAGAGGGAGGTTTTGCAGAGAACAAGCACTGCATTCACCACAGATTGGCATCTGCTTGTCTTACAGAGCTCCTTTAAGGTCTGATGGTAGGAGTGCCAGCCATTCCCCACAGCCACTGACTTCAACTCCATCACGCTTGGACACTGCATCCGTGATCCTCACTCCGCCTGACAATGGCAGACAACAGAAAGCAGCAGAGATGTGAAGGAATCTGGCTGTCCTCTCATCTGAGGGAGGCTTTGGTCATCAGGCCAAATCCAAGAAAATGGCTGGCATGGGGTGCTGATAAATCCCTTTGTAAGCAGAAAGACTGAGGGGGTAGCAGCTAGACAGCAGAACAATGAGCAGCTCTGCGCCGTCCCTCTGCCACCCCCTGCAAGGCACCCCCTCCAAGAGCCACTCAGCCCATTTTAAATGTATTGCCTGTCAAATTCCTTCAACAGCAACGAAGCACTGTAAAAGGCACTCACTGTGTCCCCCATAACTCCCTAGAACTCCTGGGATTTGACTTCCTAACTGTGTCTGTATGCTGGGTTAGTCTTGCTGCTATGGCAAGGAGGACGTGCAAAGCAGCTGTGGCTGCGGAGACACTGGAGAGAAACAGCAGGCAGCAGATCGTGCTTGGCTGTGCAGTCCATGTGTGCTTGGCCTGCACTTTGCACTGGACTCTGTCACAGCCTCAAAAGGCAATGGTGCCCCTACATAACTCTGGCCTGTTGTGTCAGACTGTCTCTTGGGACAAACAGTGGTCGGTGAGGAAGGGGGATGTTGTCTGTGTGAGGTCGGTAGCAAGTGACAGTCCGAGTGAAGCTGAAGGACATCTCCATTACCACATACAGATACAGGTGATATTCCAGGACCTCTCTGCACTGCAGCTGTGGGACAATTAAGGAATGCAAAACCTTTAGCTTAAGGAAGAGTTTAAAATTGTTTTGTAACATTTTTCTTGGCTGTTTAGGACTTTGTGTGATCTCATTGTAGTTGGGCCTGGCACGCTGCAGGCTTAGGTCTGCGTATCCTCAGCAATAACCAGAGGGGAGGTGACAGTACCTGCCATGTCATTCTTAGGGCTACCTGCAATTTTCGTCATTGTTTTGTAGCTGGGGGTTGATCAAAAAGGAAGCCTGAAGGAAGCTCACAGACCCAAGCCACCAAATGTGAGGACCTTTCAGTGCAGGCTGGCTTGCATGTAAGTGTTAGCTTGCCTAGGTGCTGGTGAACACACCATCTTCCTTAGTGTGAGCCCAGTGAATCTGTGCTTGCTCTGGGCAGGCTTTAGTAGGAGCAGTGTTCCCCTCTAGATGTGTTGGCACAAGGTGTGAATGTCTCCTTCTTTTCCTTTGCGGACCCATTTTCATGATGCTCATGTGCCACAAACAGGACAGCTGTGAGACAGGAGTTGGGGCAGAGGGCTGGAAAGGCTGTTAAAGGCACCTCGTGTAGCTGTTCCCTTTCCATAAGTACATCTGTCTTCAGAATAGCTGGGATGAGCTTGCCAGCTCCTGTCACCTTCCTCTGCTTTCTCCTGTCCAGAGCATGAGAAAAAATGGAAGTACTCCAAAAGAATGTGTATGGGCTGGCTTTGGTTTACCAAGTCATATAAAAAATTCCCCGAAGCTCAGTGTCAGGAGTGCTGGAAAACTGCACCCTGGCTAGATATAATTTCCATACAGAAAAAAGCCATCCAGCCACAGAGCAGTAAAGAACTGTCTGAGCTCCTCACCACCTTTGATGATTCTAAAGAGGCTTGGCCAGGTTCACTGGGAAACACATCAGGGCATATTTGGCAGGCCAAGGCACAGAGGGATACTAACCTGGGCAGCCAAGGTTTTTTGCTTCTTCGGTGGCTATGTGGGAAGTCCTAGCGCCTCTGACTACGTGCTAATGGGACATTGAAGGTGCTTGTAGCAATGTCAGTGATGGCTTGCCAAGCATCTTAAAGCACGAGTCACCTCTTCCTGAATCATGAGACTGGCCTGCAAGTTATTAATATTTATTTTCTGCCTGAAAATAGGAATGACCTGCATTTACTTCCAAACCTTTGGATCTGTAGGATTAATTCCAATGACATGTACAGAATTTTCTCTGCATTCATGAAAACTTTGTTTTGTTGTCTTTGTGTTGCTTTCCCTGCCTTAAAATAAAAATAAAACTGAGGAGTTTTTTCTTCTCATCTCACAGATCCAAATCCTGAAGGACCCATCAGCTGTTAGGAGATTTACTGTAAAACCACAAGGATTTGCAGTGGTTATTGAGCAGCCATATGCTCAGCTCAGTGCAGTGCCCTTTTGCACTTCTGACCAAGCTGCCTATCTGCCCACTTTAAAGCTCTCCCTGCTGGCAAGAGTTTACATTAGCTCAGCTACAGCGAGGACATCAGATTTATTCCCTAGCTGCCCTTTTCAGTATTCACAAATAAAATTTGTCCAGCATGATAGATGCAGTTGCTAGTGGTGTCTAAAAAACTCACAACTGAGGGTGCAATAAGCCAAGATGGAAGCAGATCTCCAATCAACCTGATGAACTACTCTATGCTGGAAAAGTATCTTGGAGATTCATCCTGCTAACAAAACCCCTGGCTTTTCTACACCTTTTCCTTTGCTTAAAGGGGGAGGACAGAAGAACTGCTTAGCTGTTCACCTGAAAACACTTAGTACCTAAAACGTCCATGCTTTGTATTGGCAGTGAGAGCAAAAAGCTGTCATACATCCTCTTCATCTTCTTGGAGCTGCAGGATTGCATCTCTGTGGTGCAGACCTGGAGCACATGGTTTGGTAAGGCTGAGTGTGTAAGGGCTAAAGCACAGCAGTCAGTGGGTCATTCATCCTATTTTTAGTCATGCACTCTGTACCTGCAGCACCCTTGGTTGGCTGCAGGTGGTGAGTAAAACCCGGAAAGCCAGTAACCTTTCTCAGGTCATGCTCTCATGGGTGATGGATGGGGTGAAGGGCACTTTGCAGGCTCCTGTTGTTGCCCAAAAGCTTGTAAAGCCTCCAGAAGGAAAAGCTGGGCAAGGGGGAGGCTTTGCAGGAAGCTCAAAGCTCTGGCAGATCGTTTATTTCTGCTTATTTGCCAAGGATGTGAAGCAATTGTTGATGAGGCTGCGAGAGAAGGGAAGTGCCCTTTCCCACCTTCTCAACCTGTTCCTGGTTGCATAAGCCTCAAAACGCAGAGCCTGAGGTTGCTATGCCAACTTGCACAGTTCCTCCCATCCACCTCCCCATCTGAACAATGCCGTGGGCCTGAAGGAGCGGGAGTCCATCCTGAAACATAACAAATGATAGACCTGCAGCAGAGGCTCTGCTCCATCAGTGGAGCAGACTGAAGGACTCTGCGAGCTGTGTGTACCCACGGCCCTTGTGCCACCGATGGGAGACTGCACCAGAGCAACTGGTTTGCAGCACTTCTGATTCCATGTCCTGAAGGCTTTACCTTTGCTGCTGAATTTGGTTTCAAGTCCTCATTGACAGTGCAAAGTCTGTGCTGTTACCCATGAAAGGAATCACAAGTTCAGCATGAGTCTGTGTGCCTGCTTTCCCTTCTGTAGCATTAAAATAAAGTGCCTTTCAAAGGCACTGGGAAGGAGGAATCACTATTTCCAGGCACTTACATAAATGGTCTTCAAGTGGAAAAGTGGAAAAACTTGAACTCCTTAGGCTCTTCCCCTAACCGCTCCCTTAAGAAGGACACTATATGGACCTAGGTTGTATGGTAAAAGGGTAAAATCCTTGAGAGAGAATGAAAAAGCAGTGTAATTTAGGTCTATACTGCATGGAAGAGGCTGGCAGATGAAGCAGCTCCCTGTTTTTGAATTTTATCTTAATTAGCAGTGATTTCCAGAACAAATTCTTATGGTCAGCCCCTTTCCCATCTTTGTTTGACCTCCCACATAAACCACAAACACTTTTCTCTACACTCCAGCAATACCAGGAATGGAAATCCTGACCAGTTAGTTTGCCAGTAATTAAATTTGTCCCTTCTGTTTGTTTCACAGATGCAGTTGCCCTCTGATTCAAAGCAAAGTGCAGGTCAGTGCCAATGGGAGCCTTTAATAATCTGGTAGTCTGATTGGGCGCTGAAGAGGGAAAGTTTTCTTGTTAATTGCACTGTTGTGTAATTATCTAAGAGGAACAAGCTCCTCTGGACAGAGGAAGGCTGAGAGTGTGCAGAGTGATGGAAAAGGTGATGGGTAAATTTATACTCCTGTACACGTCCTCTGAGCCTTCAGCCAGAAAAAACAAATAGAAGATGCCTTAGATCTCTTTTCCTTTGACTCAGCAGCTTGCTTTGTCATTGACACCAGAGTAAAAGGCACTTTGATAGCCTTTCATGTCAGAATGATCGCTCTTTACATTGCTAAAACTGGGGTGCCAGGCTAGCACCACCTGCAGCCTGAGCAGGGGACACGGGCTCGTAGCAAGGAAAGGCTGGTGCTGCCCTCCTGCTTCTGCTGGGCAGGGCTCGAGGGGGATTGCCTCAGCCTTAGAATCTGGGCCTTGAGCACTCAGGCAATGGCACCGCTGGCTCCATACAAACAAGACCTGATTGTAGCTGTTGCTAAAAAAACCTGAATTTTCGTAATTACAGATAATCAGAGAGATTTGCAGGCAGAGGAACCAGGTAGGTTCAGGAACATTCTCCAATTTCTCATTAATGAAAGGGGCCCATTCAAATTTGACCCCTCTCAGTAAATATGTGCAAATAGAGAAGCTTTATTCAGAGTTCTGATTTTTTAGTTGAAAAATAAGATGCTAGTCATTTCCACTGCAGAGAAAAATGTGACCCTGCAGCACCCTGAGGATCTCTTTCCTCTTATCTGGTTGGTTTTAATCTTGCAGTTTTCAAGCCTGTTTTATGATTTTGAGGACCTGACATGTATTTGTGGAGAGATTGTAGCAGGCAACACTGCCTTTTAAAAACTGGGCCAAAGCAGTTCTGTGCTCTGGTTCCTTTCAAGGACGCGGATGAGGTTATTGACATGTCCATTAACTGCACTTCCCTGGAAGGTTTTGGTGCTCTGCAATGAGTTTGTTATACACACATCTCTGTGTGCTGTGTCACCTCCCGGCCATACAGATGATGCTGCGGACTGTTTCCAGTCCTGCAGCCTGAAGGCTATTATTTGTGGGGCCCTTTGCAGACAGATAAAACTCACTCTGCTCATGCTCTGAACTAGCCAAAAGCTATATAATCTCTCACCAGGACCGATTAACTCACGCTCAGCAGCTGGCTCATTAGTAATGGCTGCTCAGTTTTCAGTTAGTTTGGAGTGTGGGAAGGGGGAGCTTAAGTCTGGAGATGCTTACTCCAAGTAACCTGGGAGTAACTGTTTAAAACCTGTACGCACATTCAGTTTTTCCATCTGCAAACTGCTAAAATATTTGTGTTCCTGCTGCATAGGAGAGACTGAGCCTAACTTCCTAGATATTTGCAGAATGTGTGGAGATATTAGCAAAAAAGTTACACTAAGAGTATGTAGTATTACCATTATTACTATTATAATGGATTTTACTTTGGTTCTTGAGTACATGATTGCAGTCCTCTGAGAGAGGGAAACAGAACAAGAACAAAAAAGAAATATAGAAGAACAACCTGTCATTATCACCTGTTCTTCCCTCAGAGTGATATTCCCATTCACTGGCTTCCTTTCATTAAAAATAAAGGTGTATAATATCTCTCAAATCAAAGGGATGAAGCATTTTTCAATCCCTAACGCATTCTTATTTTCTTAATAAAGGAACTGTAAATGCCCAGGTTCTAACATGGAACTGATCCTTCAGATAGAGGAGGGCACAGAAACAATTAACCCTGTGTGAAGACACACAGCTCTAATTCACATGTTCTCATTAATAACTGCAGTGAAACCAAGTCCCAGAAAAAAGCTGTGCAGAATCATGCAGATGTAGAGCCAGAGCCACCACAGAGCTTCAGGGTGGTAACCCAAGAAGATCACTAAGTATTAGACAGCTTTAGTGCTCAGGCTCTGGCTCCAGGAAGACAACCAAGGGAATTGTCTAAGAGATCAGCTTGTCATTGTGTAGTCCACCCATATGGCTTCAGGGCACTGAATTTAGAGAAGTTTGGCAGCCAGGCATAAAAAGACATTGGTGTGAGCAGAGCTGTGCTGGAAGGATGTACCTGTAAAGACTGACAGGTTCCACAGGTGAGTTAACCCTGTTTTCTGGAGGCACAGGCACATATTGAAGGTGTTGGTGGAGTATGAAGGAATGGAGAAACCAGACCCTTAGAGAAAGAGTTTTCTGCCCCCAACAGCTCACTAGGTAAGAAGAGCTTCTGATTGGGAATGTTTATATGGAACCAACTGATACCAAATACAGTGGCCAGACCCAGATTTGCAATTGCCACTTCTTAATGGAGACCCAAATAAAATAGCTGGTCACAGGCAGCACCACATGGGATGCAGAGGACTCTGGCTTGTCAGTCTCTTTTTCATGCACCTCTTCCTGTTCCATTTGGTTTGTCTTTGTTTTCAGCTGCATCTAGTGAGGCTTAATTGTGCTTTTGATTAACTATTTTTCTGTGAAGGCTTACAGGGCTCTCATCCCCAATCCTTTTCATCTTCTCCCAAGTCTTCCTTCCCCTTTCTCCCCCTTCTGCTCTCCTTAGTTGTCCATATTCCCATTGCAGGTAAAAATGTTCAAGAGATGATCATCATCCCTGGTAGGGGGTCAGAATGGATGGTAAAAGAGGACAAGTGACTACACATCTTGGGGATCCAAGCAACATCACTGGGGACACAGCTGTAGAAATGGCCCAAAAGAAATCATTTTCCTCTCTGTCCTTTGGAAGGTGACAGTCAGGGAAGAGCTCTTGGGGCCTTTTTGAATGAACCCCTCCCTACCAGCATCATTCAGCAGGAGAGACATGTTGGCTCCCTCACAGGTATGCAGTTATCTGTGTGGACACAGGGCCTGGGAGCAGCTAGGGAAATGACATGCTAAATAGAAACTGGAAATTGTGAAGTTTACCTACAGCTGCTCCTTCCTGAAGCACTCTGTAGTCACTGTCAGGTGAGTGCCTGAGTTGCCTTTCTGCTCCAGCAGGATCATAAGCTACAAGATGGATGTGTTGGGGATTGCTTTTGCTCCATCAGAGCCTGAGAGACCATAAACAACCCTACCTTGATATTCACCAAGGTCAAGGAAATTAATTGTACACTTTGGGTGGTTTTTTCCCCCCATGTTCTATCCTGAAGGTTTTCCAAATAAGGTGGTGGGGGGGGAAGTTAAGCTTTAATTTTGCCATTGAGTAGTTTTTCCAAGATGGAGAGTGTTTTAAAAAGTTCAACAGTGAAACAAAAATGAAAGGATGCATGCATGTCTGGTAAGGAAATCTGAACATGCTGTGCCAGTGGCAAATGGAAAGGAGAGGGACAAGAAATGCAGTCTTTTCTCAAAAATATTTCATTAAAATGTAATAAAAAACTGATTCACAAGAAATGCAGCAAAGAAGAGGTGACTTGAATTCATTTTCCACAACGTTTTTCCATTTTGCAGGGATCTCAGTAAATACTATTAATACATTTTACACCCTAGGACACTGAGAAATTACAGCCATGCACAAATTCTGTGGCAGGACCAAGAATATAAGTCAAACCACCACTTTCTAAATTGTATGCCTTCTATAGCTGCATTCTCTCAAGTATTACTGTTCTCATAACTGATGATCATTAGTTATTTTCCCAGTTGCTGTAACACCCCTGGAGAGCCCTTCACTGAGTTTAAATGCTGGGGGGGAGCTACAGATAATTCAGAGGCAGTAACAGATCAGCTGCTCATCTATTTTCTGTTCAGAATATGACTTGGTACCTGCAGTTTACTGGCTCTTGAACACTAACTTTTCAGCACTGCTGTAAGGGAGGAGCACCAAGCAGGAGGGATGAATGTGGGAGGGAGGTAGGGAAGGAAGGTGAGGGGGTGGAAAAATGAGTCTGCTTTACTGAATAATGAGGAGAATGAAAAGGAATGGGAAAAGAGAGAAAAAACTGGTTTAAATATTTAATCTCAGTTGCATTTGCTTTTGAAGAGGAGACAAAAGGCTTGGAACATCTTTTGTCTTGAACTAATTCTGACCAGAGATGAACGGCATGTGATTGTCACTTCTGTCATTTGCCTTAAGGTGGAGAGAAACAGATTGGTCCTGCTGCATCAGCCCAGCACATCAGTCTCTGTCTCCAGCCGCAGCCAGTGCCTGAAGCTGCAGAAGGTATTAAATTACTCATGACAGTGAAACATGGCTTCATGAGCCCACACTGCCCTGCATCCTGGTGCCAGTGTGGTCAGCATGTGTGCTGCCCGAGAGCTGCACCCTTCTTTGGAGAAGGAAACTCCTTGGAGAGGTCTGAGGAGCAGTTGTGCCCCGCCATATTCACTTCATTTAGGTCTTCACCATTTGAAACAGGTGGTTAGTACAACACACACGAACTGTAATTTCCTCTTGTCTCTCCCCATTCCTCTGTACATCTTTCCACCCAGCCTCTTTCTGCCACACTCTTTCGCTTCCCTTGACTCCCTCTCTGTAGTCCTCCACTCTGCTCACCCACAGTCTAGGCAGGGCCAAAAGCCACACAGCTGCCTTGTCTACCAGTCACAGCTGCACAATTTGCAGCACCTTCCACACCTGAGGCAGCCCCACGGATGAGCTAGCAGGACCTACTTGCCAGCATCAGAGACAACAGCTATGTGTGGTAATGGCCATTGCATCAACAAACCACAGAATCACAGAACGATTTATTTTGGAAGGGATCTGAAACATCATTTAGTTCCAACCACCCTGTTCCAGTGCCTCACTACTCTCATAGTAAGTATTTTTTTCCTTAAATCTAATATAAATTTCTCCTTTTTCAGTTTGAAAGCATTACCAGTTGTCCTATCCCCTCTCCTTCTTTTCTGTAGTCTCTACTTAGGTATTGGAAGGTGTTATAAGGAATCCCTTCTCTTCTCCAGGAAAGAAGGAGACAGTCTTTCAGGCTGTCTTCATAGGAGAGGTGCTCCATCCCTCTCATCATCTTTGTGGCCCTCTAGGCCCACTCCAACAGGTTCATGTCCCTAATATGTTGAGGGCCCCAGAGCTGGATGCAACGCTCCAGTGGGGTCTCATGAGAGTCGAGTAGAGGGGCAGAATCCCCTGCCTCGAGCTACTGACCATGTTTCTTTTGATGCAGCCCAGGATACAGAGCTGTGAGTGGACATTGCTGGATCATGTCGAGCTTCTCATCCACCAACACCTCTAAGTCCTTCTCCCCAGGGCTGCTCTCAATTCATTCCCTGCCGTGCCTGTATTTCTTCTTGGGACCACCCCATGTGCAAGACCATGGACTTGGCTTTATTGAACTTCATGAGGCTCACACAGGCTCACCTCTCAAGTCTATCAAGGTCCCTCTGGATGGCATCCCTTCCCTCCAGCCTGTCACTCAGCAAGGCAGGCACAGCCCTTCTTAGCAGTGGTGGTTCTCTGTAGCCACTGCTTGTCATCCTCTGAGACAGATTTAGCCGGATAAAAACCTCATTTAGGATTTCTTTATAGACTGGAGGAGTGGGAGGGAGAAATGCCTCTAGAGAATAATACGTTGCAAGCCTGGCTTTTAAATTGATAAATATCTGTAAGCTCTAAGAAAGCCTGATGGTCTCTGACTAACTAGAGGAAACTGCTGAGACTGGAAACTTCTCCTCTTGCTTTGGCAGAGACTTTGTCTCTCTGATTCACTTATTCTCTTTATAACCCTCAAAGTAAAGAGATGCTGCGATTCCTGCTCCTCAGATGAGGGCAGATGTAACGTGACTTCTCCAGCAGAGCCACTCCTGGGATGTATTTGAAAAAGTAGGGATTTTTTGAGCTCTGGTCTCCTGAGCCCTGAGGGAAAACAGGGAAGCTCAGCTTTTTGTCAACTCCTTAACTGGTAGCACACCAGAAGAAATGAAACAAAAACCACCAACCCAAAAATCTACAACGATTTCTTTCAAGCCTCTGAAGCCTTACAGTTAGCAATTATCTTTCAAAAGTTATTACTTCAGAAGTAATTTATTATTTTGTTAGCTGTTCAATAAGAGATCAAATAAAGCTAAGGTGCCTAGTTAAGTATGTTCTTATTTTATTTTGTTATCATTTGAGGAATTTGATTGGCTACTTGAAAGACTGGAGAGAATAGCTGAGTAGGAGTTTGGGCTGGGTGAAGCCAGCTAGCCAAGAGTTTTGCATTTGGTTTACGAAAGAGCTTGAGTAGGCTGAAATTCCAGGCTGATGAGACGGTGTCCACTATGACTACACTTCTTTCTTGGTAGAGAACTTGGTACACTTAACATGTGAGCTACAGGGGTGAAAGAGGAGTTTCTTTTCTGTAGCACTACAGGATTTCACTTTGCTGGGTTTTGTGGCCATTCCTCCTCCTATGGCAATGATAGCAGGATGCTGGTCACTCTGTTTGGATCTAAGCTACACAAGAGCTGACAAGACACCAGAAATGGTCCAGACTTGATCTGATGACTTAGAAATGGGAAACATCATATCTTATGTCAAAAATTTGTCTGAGCCATTAAAGTACTCCCCCACCTTTTGCCAAAAGGCTCAGGAGCTGACAAAGAAGACCTGGTACAGTGGTCCAAAAAGAGTTCAGTTCTGGTCATGACCCAATACCAGTTCAGTACTGCTGCACTGTTTCAGTGGTGCTCTGCCACATCCTGCCTTTTCTTCCCAAATCTAAAGCTGTTTGCAGGATCTCCTGCTTCCCAGATTTGATCAATGTTGTTTTGCCTTTGTGTTAGCCTGTGAGTCCCCAGATACACGTCCTGCTTAGGATGACCATGACCCTGACTTCAGTGGGAGCTGCTTCCTCTCACAGACAGTTCCAGCTGGACACATCCCACAGCCTGCGTTGTGTCCTTTGAGGTCTGTGGGCACAGAGACACTCACAGGCGTGTCAGGCTGTGCCTGCAACAGCCCTGGAACCCTCCTCAGTGGTTGCTGTGAATGGCTGTGGATGGCTGCTGTGCAGCACCAGGAGCGCAGGCAAAGGAGGGAAGCTTTATTCCGAGGGTGGCAACAGAAACATCCCTGTGCTCTGAGGAAAAGGAGGAGAGAAAGCGAAGTGTCTTAGAAATTCCTTAAAAGCTGCAGGAATTGGTGAGGGGAGGAGGTTTCGGGATGATACATACATGGTAATTGAAAGAATCTTTGTGCTCAAAAAAAGAGTAAATTTCTCAGGAGAAAAAAAAAAGAGGGAGAACTGTGGGAGACCTGAAACTGTGTTTGCACCTGGAAGACTGTGCCTCCCTTCCATTTTCTTATTGTCAAAATATCTTGAAAATCTCAGTGTTTTTCTTCCTTTCTCAGTGTTTTTCTTCCTTTTCTGCCTCACCCCCAATTAGGAGTTTTAAATGGGAAATGCTGAACTATTTAATTTCAAATCTTTCAAAAGCAAGCTTTTTGACATCTTTTAAAATAAATGCATAGATTTAAACTATTACTTCAGCTCAAAAAGGAGAAAAATTCAAGTCAATCAGCAACTAAATAAACTGCAAACGCAATGTTTCACTTGGGGTTGAACAAATTCCTTGAATTCACCCTATTTTTAGTTTGTTTCTCTCTTTTTCCTGAGCTTCAGTTCCACACACTTTCAGTTTGTTTGACCTTTTTTAACATTTCTATTACTCATCCCTAGTTTAGTTTTTCATTTATTTAAATATTAATGAAAGAACAACAGTTACGTATTATTCTCCTTTCTTAATCAAACCGACCAGCCATTCTAATGTAAATGTCTTGAGGTTGAGCAAACAGGGGAAAGCATTCCATACAGCAAAAGATTTACAGAAATTATGGACAGAAAGCCCCTGCTTGGGGAATGAGTCAGTCTGCTGCTGTCTAGCAGAAAAAATCAGAACATAAGTATAGAGCTTTTAGAAACAGCTTATGAATTTACAGCTTGCAAAGTAAATGAATTCTCTGTGTCTCTCATACACATACGCTAACTCATTCCCCACACATGCACACATACAGGTCTCTGGTGGAAAGACGGGGAATGTGCAGTCTGCGATGCACATGAACTTTCTGTTTAGAGGAGAAAAGAAAAGATTTTTCCAATAGGCACAAAATCCCACCCCCTCAGCACCCCTCCTTCCCCTGTGTCTGACACTGACTTCAAGGGAGGAGTTGAGCCAATTATCTGTGAGTCCTACAGAAGGAAAATCTGCAATTTGCCAGTAGTTGTGAGAGAGGGAGAAAGGCAGGGAGGGAAGGAAAAGGACTTAACTGGCAAATGTGAAGAAAAGCCCCTTCTGTCCTAGAGAGAGAATATTTTAAAGCAAATCTCAGACCAGAAGAAAAGAAGCTCGTGCAGAGAGATGTGCCAGGCAAGGTCTGGGGAAGCATAAGGTCACTGTAGACAACTTCCATGCCCACTCTGATCTTTCTGCAGAGGATCTGAGGCGGCACAGAGGCAAGGGTGGGCCAGCTGGATGCACCCACTACCCTGCACGAGTAGGTGCTGCTGCTGAAATTCTTTTCCCGCAGCAGAGCCTACGAAGTACAACTTGCAAGAAAAGACAGTGTGAGTGGGAGAGACTCTGCCTCTCCTTTTATTGAACTGAGCCTGTGAGGAAAAGAGCTCATCTGCCCAAAGGGAAAAACTGTCACCGATTCTGAGACTCTGCTTTAGCCTGTGTCTGCTGCCTGATCCAGTACTTACATCCATGGGGGAACGCCCTCTGGAGCCCTTCGATAGTTCCCAATCCTGCTAAGTTCTTGGGAAATACTGGAGAAGAACTGAGCCCAGAACAAGCAACGTGGGATCCACAGAACAACAGCATTTTACAACAGCAGCCACCTCTGATTCAAATTATCATCTTCATCAGGCTACACCGAGACCCAGGACTGCTCCTCCAAGGAAAGAGAGGTAAGAAATCAGCACGGAGTTTGGGGTGAAAGTAGGAAACAAGCATCCCACAGGAGTGATTTTGGCATGCATGAAAATTACAGGGACACTAGTAGTGATTAAGAAGTGACAGGTCTGTTATGCATGATACAGTTTGTGTCTGCCTATGTCCTTTTTTGCTGGGTGCAGTGATTAACACTGGGGTGGCAAACAGAGACATAACCAGTAGCTGAAGACAGAGGAGTGCAAGGGAGGTAGTTCAGAAGACTTTCATGAATGGGGAGTGGTAGGAAGAGCATACACCCTGATGGGAGGATGGAAAACTAAGGTGCAATAGCTCTGGGCAGGTTCAATAGAGAGTATCTTCCTTAGATATGTCCCTATAGGTGCTCACCATCAAATTCCGGTGCTCACCGGAATTCAGACAAGCACTCTCCAGAGCATACAAAAGCAGGTTCATTGTCATTCACTCCAATGCCTGCCTATGAAAAGAGCAGTGGTGGTTAGCAGGTAGAGGATAACACAGGGAGTCAGGAGAAATGGGGCTTAATATTGATTTTTGGACTGTGGTTTCAGCTCTTTCTGGACATATGAGCCTTTCCCTTTATTTTGTGGAGATAACATTAATTGCCTGTATTTCTATGACATTTTGAAATCCCTGCACTGTACCAATATAAAATACTAATATAAACTTTCTAGCATCAAGCCAGAAGGCAGCACTGGGAATTAATCTATGCTTAAGCATTTAATAAACTGGAAGGAAAAGATGTAGATTAAAGCCAGCTGGAGGTTGTTTGTCTCCTCATTCCCTTCTGATTGATTTTGCTTTACTTACTACAAGAACATGTGGTCTCTCTCTGTTTCCTTTCTTCTGTCTTTAATCTTTTTCACTGTATGAGCCCCTGTGCTCCCCCCCTGCCACTCCTGGGTGTCAAGGCTGAAGTTTCATTCCTTTTCTGAGGAGGAAAGAAGGCAGACTGTGTTGAACTAGAGAAAAACTGGACTGAGAGAATAAGAAGGAGAAGGCACAAAACACAAATATAAGCTCCCAGTTCAATGGCACACCCTGATTCAGATCTGCAGCAGAGGTAATGAGTAGCAGCTCCATGAATCAAAGTGCTGAAAAGCATATTTTGAGTGAAATGAAATGCAGTTAAGAGAGCACGGGAGTCCTCTTGACTGAATACCCTGACAGGTAGAACAAGGATGGTGTAATGTGACCAGGTCCCTCAGCATGCATGTTCTGTCCAGGACATAAAAGGCATTGGCTCCAAATGCTTAATTGTGCTCACTCCCAGATGCTTTTGCACCGATTTGTATGAAACTGCTCTCTAGCAGGTGTAAACCACACAGTCCACTTGCCCTCATGCAGCTACTCTGGTCCATCATGGTCTGAAGAGCTGCCTCACCTCTAGATACTGGTCCTGGGCAGTAAAGTAGTTCGTAGTTTTTACAACTAATCTATTTCTCTGCTCTTCTCTGCCAAATAAATAAGCCTGAGAGGGTGAAAGGAAGCATTTTTTTTGTCTGCCCGTGGATGCAAAACAGTATTGGACTGGCTATGTAGGATAGTGTACATGGCAGTGCTTCAGAGACTGAATATGGTGTTTCTGCACTATTGGAGATAGGTCCTGTGGTAAACAAAACACAGAGCCCAATTCAAATACCAGCTGCACTCCTTGCTGTCATTCCTGCCACAGTAATCTCAACAGTACCATAATTCTGAATGCGTGTGTCCATCCAAAGTTGTGTTCTGACATTAGTCTGGCTCTAATATTAGGCTATCCTGCCCTCTGAATGTCATTCAGAGTGTAAACTACTCTGAGGAGAGCATTGCATTTTCTTTTGTGCTTTAGATAGGGCTGAATATGCCATTGTCGTGCTGCAAATTATAGCAATAATAATAAATAGTCGTGTTTTGCTGTTTCCTTGGGCTATAACACAGAGCTTGTAATGATGCTGGGTCAGAATTCCAGAGACTTCTTTATTTAGCAGTGACTGTATCTTCACTGCTGCTTTGGTCCTTAGCACATGGTAAACAAAGTAAAATATTTTAAGCTCTTCACTGAGATAATTGTCAGCTACATAAAAGCTTGGGAGATAAAATTCACTCAAGGGAAAGATAGGAATCCAGATCTGGACCCAAAAATGATCTTTCAGTGTACATAAAGTACTCACATTGTAATATCAAATAAACAACACCTAAGTTAAATAAATGGCACAGTGGGAACTTGATTATTCTCTAAATAAACCAAAATAAACTGTGTCCAAAATGTGCCTCCTTTGCTGTAACAGGCAGCTTTCCCCACACAGGGGTTGTATTTTTCCTTCAGCACAAAATTCATTTGAACTGGTACACAAAAAATGTATGAGCAGCACTTTTTCTTTCCTTCCGAAGTTTCCTGCTTCTGAGTGCTATGTCAAAATGCAGTCTCCAGGGTCTCTAGACTCATTTTAAATGTCAGGGGATGGAAATCTTGTCTAATAGCTATTTAAGATGGCTGTCCTTCATCTTTTCTCCTGCTTGTATTGAGCACCCGTGCTTAGCAAAGCCAGTGGCACCCGCAACATCTGTACGTATAAAGACTGGAGCTCCTAAAAAATCTGTGTTTCTGCAGTTCCACCCATTGACAGCCATTCTGCTGCAACAATGATAGTTTGCTTATAGGGAGTTCCCACGCTACCAGTCCAAAGAGCAAAATTAAAATCTGGTTTCTAAAAGGTCATTGGAGGCACAGATCTTTGAATTTATCCCCAGCCAGTTCTATTTTGTGGCTCACACTCCCTGCATCAGCAATGAATATTGCATGGGACCAGCTATTTACAGTTACTGAGATGTCTAGCTTGCACTGATGTTAAGCATGATTCTTGTTTCTGTCTGACTTTTGGCTGATCTCAGAAAGTGAGTATTATGCGCAGCTCCTATTTAGGCAACCAAACGAAGCGATCTAGGTTCTAATGGCAGCTGCAGTGGCTGTAATATATTGGGGAATCTGACCTCTGTGTTTATGTATCTAAATGAGAACCAAGTTCTACTGAAAAATCTGGTAATGTGTAAGTGACGCAGATGGCGAGAAGGAACCTGGTGTCTCAGTTGAAGGGCAGCTGATAAATTCAGCCCTTAATGTTTAAATGTAACAGCAAACTACAGTTCAAAAGCATGTTATTTTCAGTGTAAATGCCTTCATTTTTGTATTACTTTAAAAGAAAAGAAAGAAAACAACAACATCAATAAAACAAAACAAAACCAAAACAAAAACTCCCTAGAACTGAGACTGAAAAAGTTTAAGCATTTCCAGTGAAAAGATTTCTATACTGATTATCCTTGCTTTACTATGCAGGACTATGCTCCAGAGTGTTCTTTGGCAAGCTTGTGGTGAGGAGCTGCCTGATTTTACCCTCCATTTGGTTTCTGATCTTTCCTCCAACTCTGTTATTTCCTCTTTCAGGACCAAGCAATGATGAAGACTATGTCTGGTGGAAACTGCAACCTGAATGTGCCGGCCAAGAACTCGTACCGCATGGTGGTTCTGGGAGCCTCCAGGGTGGGGAAAAGCTCCATCGTCTCACGCTTCCTCAATGGCCGCTTTGAGGACCAGTACACTCCCACCATCGAGGATTTTCATCGCAAGGTCTACAACATACGGGGAGACATGTATCAGCTGGACATCTTGGACACCTCTGGGAATCACCCTTTCCCTGCCATGAGGAGGCTTTCCATCCTAACAGGTGAGAAAGTCGGGGGGGAGATCGTAAGGACAGACATTAGCTTGAGAAGTGTAGCTTGGAGATGACTGTTTTTTGGGAGACAGCTAAACAGACTGCTTGATTTGCTGCAAGATGCATTTCTATAGAGGGATATTTCCTGGTTGGCATGTTCCCAGCACTATAAGGAATGCATTAGCCACAGTGGAGAAGTCCAGTGGGTGAAGGTCTGAAATTGAGATTTTCCCTTATCCATCTACCTTCCCCTCCTGCTTTGTATTTTTATTGATGTCACAAATAAATGGCTGAATGAAATTCTGTGGGTATAAAGAGCAGCAAAGGGCAAATTAAGCATGTTGTTATAAGACACATACAGTGAAAAACAAATATAGGGAATTCCAACCAAGAAAGTCCCAATGATTTTTTTATTCCTAAAATTGCCAGCCTGATTTCCTTGATTTAGTATTCCAGTAGAAGGATAGCTCAACTTTTACCATTTCTCCTTAGTCTGTGGATAATCAAATGAATTTAAAGGTAAAAAAGAGAAAATTGTGGGATCATTTTGCATCTTCTCACTGTCAAGCCATTCCTGTTGTGAGCTAAAATATATTCTTTAATTATAAAAGTGACAGTAGACATATATTCAGCCATAGCTCACAACAAACCTTCTTTCTGGATTCACTATCCACCTTTCTAACAGGCCAGTGAAACATTCACATCTCACAAGGCTACAATCCATATTCAGTGAGATCCTAGAACCAGTTTCTGGGTTGCAAATGCAAGCTTTAGTCCCTGAAAGCTCTCTTAGCATGTTCCACACAAATGTCATTCAACAGGCAATGATCTGCCTTATTTTCTACTTGCAAAAGGAATTGTAAGTCGGGAAATGTCAAAAGGAAATGCCAGGGGATCTGTGTCATTTATGTATTAGGTTTTTTTCATGGTCTGCTTCTCTCAAGCAAATGCAATGACAGCAGAGCACACTGAGAAACCTCTCATTCCTGACTTCGGTGTTCAGGACTGATTAGCTGTAAGCCTTCAGTTCAGGTGTTGTCTTGTGCATGGTGTGATCAAAGGGCTAAGGCTGAGTGGCTAACAGCTCTCCACTCTTTCTGGTGTCAGAACAGGATGTGTTTTACAGGGACATACAAATGAAAGAAAGTAAAAAGAAGAGCAATGCAGCAGAGCTGAGATAGAAACATGTTTACGAAAGAGATAAAAACAGGCAATAACTTACAAGCCCAGTGCAAAATAGGAGAGCAATTGGATATGACTGAAGTGACATCATAGCCAAAAGTCTTTTCCATAGCACTGTAGAAAGGTGTGGGGAGTTGAAGCAGAAGAACTAAAGTACAGCTGAGTGAATGGGTGCCAAAGGACCAAAAAAATATTGGAAGGAGATGGAAATAAAATAATTTCTTTTTAAAAATTTGCTCCTCTGAAACTATCTGTGACCAACAAGCCTTTACAGTATCTTTTTTTTAATTGCAGGGGATGTTTTCATCCTGGTCTTCAGCCTGGACAACAGAGAATCCTTCGATGAGGTCAAGCGACTCCAGAAACAGATCCTTGAGGTCAAATCCTGCCTGAAGAACAAGACCAAGGAATCAGCTGACCTCCCCATGGTGATCTGTGGCAACAAAAATGACCACAGTGAAATATTCCGCAAGGTACGCACTGATGAAGGTGAGAATCTTGTCTCCAGTGACGAAAACTGTGCTTACTTCGAAGTGTCAGCCAAGAAGAACACCAATGTGGATGAGATGTTTTACGTCCTCTTCAGCATGGCCAAGCTACCTCATGAGATGAGCCCTTCCCTCCACAGGAAAATCTCCATCCAGTATGGTGACACTTTCCAGCAGAAATCCTTCCGGATGCGCCGATTCAAGGACATGGACGCCTATGGCATGATCTCTCCCTTTGCTCGCCGGCCAAGTGTCAACAGTGACCTGAAGTACATCAAATCGAAAGTTCTCAGGGAAGGTCAGTCCAGAGAGAGAGAGAAATGCACAATCCAGTGAAGGAGGCTTGCACTTCTGTCTGAAGACAACATCCACATGCAGTGCCTTAAAGAAAAAATGGTCTGTGGAAGCAAAGGACAGGCTCATGGGGTTTATTGAGAAAACCCAACACGGAGAAAGGATAGCTTCCTGTGGATTCTGCTGAGTCACAATTGTAAATAACATCATCCTTGAAGACGACTGGGAAAAATCATACACCTGAGATACGAGTGCATTTTTTTGTCTTTGTAATGTAGTTCCTCTTCATTCCCCTTTTTGTTTGAAAAATACAGTCCTGAGAAGGAAAGACATTTCAATCTTATCATTACAAAGAAAATAGATCAAAAATGCACAGAAGGCATTGACAGTTACCCAGCATGCAGCTCTTGCTAAGAGAGAGGAGGTTACATGTGTATATCTCTGTGTGCCCATGTGCACGTGTGCATGCATGTGTGGAGCTCTCCTTTTAAAAAGTGGGACTTGCATTTCAAAGGGCAGCAGTCTTAACTGAGGATTCCCAGATTGGGAGCGGACTCTATTTGTGGATGCATGACTTTCGCTCACTTCTGAGGGCACCTGCATTAAGAACTTGATTTTATGTTTGTTGGGACAGTTACCATTTGACATTGACATGAATGTTAGTTTGTATTATAGATTTTATTTGGTATTTGTTGGGTTTTTTTATTGTCTGGGGGTGGGTTTTTAGCAAAACCAGATGGCAAGTGCATTTGATATTAAACAGTGTCTGCTTTCCACCAGCGAAAGGTAGTTTTCATCTGTAACACTTTCTAATGTGTACATTGATTGAAAGTGAAATTATTCCACAAAAAGCCAATGCATTTGACTGCTTTGCAAGCCTGGTGTGATGTTGTTTCTCAAAGCAGCCACACCAATTCTGAGTACCATAACACAAATGCCACCCTTTGCCTTGCTGGACACTGGACTAATGATTCCTTCCTCTGCCTGTATCAGCTGAGAGTGACCAGACTCATATGTAGACTCAGACCACTTCAGAGGCAGGACTGGATTTTTCTTCAATATAGAGAACAGAATGGTTACAGGGCCAGCTCCTTCATATTTCTTCTGCTAACATGCCTCTAGTCATTTTGTTCATGGTTTCCCTCATTGTCCAGTAAAGGTTACCTTCATGGAAACGTTTGCACTGCAGAAGTCCTTCAGAACAAAAGCTTCATCCTGGCTGTTCAAACAGGATTGAACTGACTGGTCAGATAAATCTGGGGCTGTCCATTCACTTCTTTCCTTTTTCAGCCCAGTACAGGCTTCCTTATCTTCAGCTCTCTCCCTGTTCTGCTTCCGGCTCTGTTGTTTGATGAGCTCTTGTATGCCCTCAAAGTCCAATATATTCTCTCAAGTGTGAGTTTGCCACTCTTGCTGACTGGAATGAGATGTGTGCACACATATCTGTGGGCAAAGCATGGCCCCAAGACAGTACACAACAGTAGAACATATATGTTATATATACCTCAGAAACATCTTCAGATATATTGTCCCTCCCTCACCCTCAAATTCTGTGTTTGGCTACATCTGCCTTGCTGTGTCCTGGGCAGAGCTGTGAGCTGGTTTGTGCTATAATTTGACAGGAAACCAAGAATGATGATTGTCTGTAAAAATTAGCCTCTGGGACTCAAAATCCCATATTCATTTATCAGTTCCACCCTTCATTGGTACTGTATTGGTAAAATACACTGTTCTTTTACTCCTGTTGCCAGGGCAGCACCTTTCTGACCACGTCTCCCTCCCTGTCTATAAATATGTACATGGTTTATGATTAAACCTGATTTATTTATTAGCTGTGTCCTGGTTTGGTTTTGGATTTTTTTTTTTACTTTCTCCAAGAATAATGAGGAAGGTCCTGTATTTATGCTGTGCAGGTGCATCTAGGTAAGTGAGTTCTGGGTTGAGAGTCCTGATGAGATCTCCAGTAAGTTCTGGAAGAGCCTTTTATGTCCTCCAGACACCAGGGGCTACACATTTGCCTGTTTGGAGAAGAAGTCTGTCTACATCCACATCTATCTATCTATCTATTTATCTATCTATCTATCTATCTACCATCTTTTTGACCATTAACTTATATATACAGATATCTGCAGAGGCAGTTACTCTTCCCCATGCTGCCTCCAACATGGGAGAACAACAACTCTGTCCTTTGTGCACAGAGCTGACGTGTTGATCCCTGGTGCAATTTAACGTGGTCTCTGAAGAGACATCAGTGTTTATCTCAGTAATCTCTCCAGGTTACTATCGGTACTTCCCACTTCTATGAGTCCTGGTCCCTCTGAGCACATCCTCACCACTCCACAGACTCCCCACCCAAGTGTATGACTATGAATGTACCAGTGATCAAGCTCTGGGACTCGTGTGCTGCAAGAACATGGAGGGAGTTTGAAGATGGAGTGAGAAAGGCATGAGTAATGGATATTGGTTGGGTTAAGGGACTCTGGAAAGCTAAATGAGAACTCCTTGTACTATAAACCATGCACTGCCTTACTGACCCTGCATCTGCTCTCCCTGCATCTGCTCTCCCCGGCCTGCAGGATAAAGCTGAATTTTTAAACAGCCTTCAAAATCAAGTCTCTGCCTTTGTCTTGTAACATTGACCTTACCATTGTTTTCCCTACTTCTCCCCATCTCCACAAACACAGTCTGTCCATCTCCACAAAGACATCAGATTTCCATACCCTTCCATGTTCTCCCATTCCTGCCTCTTCCACCATGGACACAAAACCACCCAGCATGGAAAAACAACGTTGCAGTGACAACAAAGGCATAAGTGTAGGGGAGGCTGAAGACCAAGGAGCAGGTGCTCACAGAGTTATGCTGGACCCCACAGGAAGGCCAGTGAGCCCCAGCTGCACAGTCCAGCTCGGCCAGCCAATGCCCAAGGTGAGAAGCATCTGAGAAACCGGCTGGGAATGAAGGTGACGCAGCATTATAGCCACCCACAAAAACAAATGGCAATAAGGAGATAATCCTATTAAAGTAATCCTCGTCTTCTCACTGCATTTTGTTACTGACGGTAATTGCTTTTGGAGTTAGATTTTCATGCTCCTGGGGACCTTTTTTTTTCCTTTTATTGTATCATTACAGTCATTCTATTAATATCTATATATTATTTGGGCTCTAAAAGTGCTTACAGCCCCTAAACCAGACAGTATGTGTATCAGTTGTTTATTCACAGTTAGCAGCCATTATGTTCTGTGGAAAGAGCTGGGACTGGGAAACAGAGAGCAAGGCTACCTTCCTGCACAGGGGACGTAAGGCAAGGCAGGAAGAGGAAAGGGGAATTGCTTCTTCCCTGCTAACCACTGAATGTATCTGGCTGTAGAACAGAACAGGGAAGACCTTTATGGGAAACTCTTATTATGTGTGTTCAGAAACTGTGAGACCTTGAAAGCAGCAAAGAACAGACCTACAGCCAGGTCTCAGAGGCACTGGAAAGAGAAAAAAGAGATACGGCCTCTTTTCTTTTTTTTTTTTCCTTTGAGATTCAAGGGACCTGCATGGAACTTACTGCGACCCAAGAAGTCATGAAAATGTGCAGGACTAAGGGCAGGTCTGGAGGAAGGAATCTGTCTGGAATCTGCTGAGAGCACATGTACCTTTATTTGGTCTTACCTGTTGTAATTAAATTGCTTTGTTCCAACAGCTACCTCGCTCTACACTGCAGTATATAAACCCCAGCACTAGTGATACAAAGCCTCGCTTACGGTTTTTGTGTACTTACTTTCAGGACGACAAGCAGGGACCCAGCTGAGGATCAATCACAGCCCTGGAACAAGATAAGACTGAGTTTTATTTTGTATATTGCTCAACACAGCAAGAAAGTCCTTGTCCTGAAGAAATTATAAATCAACACATAGGAGCTACTATAAATACTGGCAAAAATCTAATCAAGTCACAGGGTCAGTACAAATCAGGAAGGAAACAGTGATCATGGTGAATTAAGTAAAAAACAAACCAAGGGTGGGAAGGACAGAACGAAGGCCTGTTTTGACATCCAAAGGATTAAATTAGGCTTGTGTTCTGAAGGATCCCCAGGAGAGCTGCTGCCACCAGGCCAGCCTGATGCTAGAGAGAGGCTTTCATGGTGCAGCCTCACAAAGAGCATTGTCTCCCTGAGACCCTGGGGTCCAATATGTCTGATTGTCTGAGAGGTCAAAGGCCTTTTACAAAGGCGAGTAGGAAATGGTGGGATAATTTTTAAAAGGGCAGCAGAAAAGAGCTTCAAAAGGGAGGTCACAAAGGTAGGGTGGCAACAGGAGGTTGTCCAGGTAAATAATCGAAAAGATAGGCTAGAATGTAAGCTATGAAATGTACCTTTCATCTTTATTTCAAACTTCTCTACACACAACTCAAAAAGAAGACATTTTATTTAGCCTTTTTGTCCTTCCTCAAATGTTAACCTCTGCTTACCGCTGTGTAGAACCCACCCCCCACCTTTCATTACACCTTTTGCTGCCTTAGATTTACTCTCCTGTCAGCTACCTTATTATGGGCTGCTTTGCTAGCCCTGTCCTAGTGCCTTTGCTAGGGTGGAAGGTTACAAGAAGAGGTGTTTTTGAAGTAACTGATGATTATTTGATTTGATTTGAAATCACTACTACATTCAGGGGCTTTATTAGCATTATTGTTTCTGTAAAATTACATGGTGGCAGGCTCAGATTAAAGGATCTCCTTGAAAAAGTATGTAAAACACAATATAATGTACATTTTCCCTCACTGGTTTCTATAGCAACGGCCTTTTCTCTGCACTCAGAAAGAGCAGAGAATTTGCAAGGGGAGATGAGTAGCAGTGGCTCGGCCCTGCTCAGATCTTTCACTTCTGAGTCCTCATGGGAAATTTTCCTCCCTTCAGTTTCTGTTATGTGGAAGAAACAAAGACCACCAGGCAGACCGGCTTTGCAGACTACTCGGTATGTCTTGTAAAGCTGTGGGATGGATATTTACCATAGATAAGAAAGTTCTTTTCCATGATTTCCATTTCCATGATGTGATTGCAAACTGGGGCATTGCTCCTGGCACAGTGCCTGTTATGGGGAATACACATGGCAAACTGCTATAAACCTGCACTCAAGTTTGATTAGAGATAACTGTGAGCCTTGACCATCTCCACTCTTCCCGGTGTCTGGTACAGACTGAGCCTGAGATTTCCCAGAGAAACATTTCCTTTTGCATCATGACAACATCAGCCAAAGACCTTCCCTTGCCTCTACCATCACTGGTCATCCACAGTGGACAGAACCACCCTAAGTCCCAGGCATCATGTTCCTAGAAAGTTATTGACAGCTTGGAAGGAGACCAAGAACTAGCAAGGAAAACATTTTATGAGCCTAAGGGGATTGACTTGAGTAAGCCTTAAGAAAACTCTGAAAGGGATAATTCTGTGCTATGTAGGCAAACAAACTCTGAGAGAGCCTGGCTGAAAACCCCTAGATGTGTTTGAGAGGTGGAGATGACAACTAAGACAGCTCTTTTTTTAGAGTCGGACGGGGGGTATAATTCAGTGGGAATAGGAGTATTAAGCAGTAGGCAAGACAGCAGGGCAGACTTTAGGGCAGTGGAATAGACTGGAAAATTTTCTTAGAGATGTCAGGAAAGTCTCATTAGGAAAACACTGGGAAAAACATTGAATCCTACAGGGCCAGCTGAGATAACCTGGTGCTGGCAGTGGGCTAGACTGACTGAGCCAGTAGGTTATCTTGATCCCACACCCTTGTTTCTGTGATGGACTCTGAACCCAAGTCTGCTTCAAAGAAATTTCCTCAGACTGTCTGTCCTCACTGCACACTCCCAGTTCCAAAAGTAGAGGATTGGTAGTTCACTGGTCCCCTCCCAGCAAACCACTAACAGTAGAGACAAGACTTCTTACATCAGACCCTGTTTTTCAGAGCATTTCCACAAAGATCCCTGGACTGTTTGGAGCAAACAGCTCCTTTGGTGAATAGTCCATGAACAGGTCTTTGTGCATTTGTTTATTGTTCAGAAGCATTTGATGACTGATTAATGCAAATGGGTCCTGTGCTTTAACTGGGATGGTTAACTAAGATTGTAAATTCAGATTAAACACGAAAACAAGGACGAATGAGGTCACTGTGTTTCAGGACATCATGTAGCAAAGTAAAATAACATAAAGGAAAAAAAATCCAACTTGAACATGTGTCCTCACATTACTCTGACCTAGAGGCATTTCAGATGGACTGTATTTTTTCCAGAGTGTGCTCTCACAAGCATTTGGCATTCAGCAGTTAGTACAGAACACCAACTCACACATGAAAGCACGGAATATTTTACACTTTTTTTAAACAACGTGTCTTGAGTCCATATTTCGAAGTTAAAAAGAAGCAAAACAAAAAACCCCTACAATTTCCACAGTTGTGGTGGATGAAGGGGTGGTGATGGATAATTCTAGCTGCAAGAAACAATTCCTTGACCCATTGAGACCTTACCTGGAAAACTGGACAATTCTATTGCACTGGGACTTGTGGTCTTTCTGTGGTTCCACTGGACACTAAAGCCACACAAAAACAAAGAAACACATTCCCAGCAGTGGAGCTGCATTTCAGAACCCACTAGCATCAGGACTGTGACAGGTCTCAACTAGTTCTTCAATGTCTTCGCAAAGCTTTCAGGAGTTTCAGAGTTAAAGTAAGCTCAAGCTGGTAAAATAACTGTATGTTAGGTAACATGGATTTCTGTCTTATTCTTCAGGTCAGAGATCTAACAGCCCCTAGGAACAGTTCTACCAGTTTCCACATCCTTTACATAAATCAGCGTCTTGGTTTCCCATCCCTGAGAGAGGGCAAATAGCACTCATGGGATAGCTGAGAGAGGATAAACATCTTCTAGATTGCGAGGCACCTGGGTATCACAGTGATGGATAAACATGTCAAAAGGTGAAGAGGCAGACCGGAAACAAATATCGCCTCAATCAGGAGCTGAGCTGCTGCAGTGCCAGTTACACAGGAGAGCAATCACACTCTGCATAATCCCTAATTTCTGCTCTACCTACAGTCTTGTTCTCTTAAGCATCTGCTGAGCTGGGAACTCCTAGGAGCTCCAGGATTAAAGTGACACACTGGCAAATCCCTGTCCCTCGGTCACTACTTATCTGAGTGCTAAGCAGTAGTGTGCTGCAGAATTGTTTTAGCTCAGGAACCCTTGGGTGAATGCACAGCATACCATCTTCTCTCACCCTCTCTCTGCTGGAAAAACGAGTGCCTCAGGAAAATACAGCCTTGTTAAACACAACCTGAGGGGTTAGAGGATGGCATGAGGAAGATCAGTGGTAGTGCTTTTGGCTGGTCTAGGGCAGAATGTGTCATCTTTTCTGTCACAAAACAGTTTGTTCCTTGCTGTGTGGCTCATTGCCAAGGTAATAAATAGAAGTTTCTAAAAAGAAATAAAATAAAAAGGAAAAATAAACACAGAGCAACAACTTGTTCTGCAAATTGACAGGAGACTTGCCTGAGGCAATGGATAAGGGGTGACAGGGATGAACAGCTCTCTTGTGGAGCCTTATTAAAGAGAGGAGCAGAGCTCTTCTCAGATACTCTTTATGAGATGCTGCCATCTGGGAGAAATCCAGATTGCCAATTATCAGAGAGAACAATTCCAGCTGGCCACGACACTGTCAAGGCAGAAATTATCTCCTTACACAATGGCACTGACTCAGACTGCTTGCAACTTTTGTCAACTTTGGGGCAGTTACACAAGGTCTGCCATTAGCCATAGTGGTACTTATTTGTATTATGGAGTCCTGCCCACAGACCAGGACCCCATTATACCAGACAATATACAAATGCACAACGAATAGGAAATCCCAAAGTATGCAAACACCAGGGCAGAATCCTACTCATTAATTCATGTACTCCACAGCATCTGTCTTATATCCTATGATGACTTCTACCTGTTTCCTACCAGTATCTTATCTGCAACCTAAAGTGAGAAGAAGCTTCTGTATGCAATATTAACCCACCAGTTTCCTGATTAACATCTGACAGCTAATTATTTCAGTAGAGACCTTGGAACTACTACATTGTGGCAGTAGCAGCACCAAGACCTAGTACAATTTTGTAATGCTCTTCCTTCAGATGGTCTTACTGAAAGTGTAAGGATTATACACTGCTTCCAAAAAGCTCATGGGATGGGTAAATTCTTTATTCTTCTTGCACTGGTTCCTCACAGTGCTTCCCAGCTGTCCTTGCCAAGGAGACTTCTTTTAGGCAAACAGAGCATCGTTGTGGCACGTTAGTAGTCCGGCGGTCATGCCAGCTCCAAGGCAGTTGCAGCCTATGATTGTTCAGACCTAGCTCTGGACCTGAGACAGGCAGAGAAGCTGCCTTACACAAGGCTATCGTGAAATCTGAATCAGGGCAGGGCGAGGAAGTGAGGCAGCCATGCTGGCATTGCCAAGTCATGGCAAAGGTCTGCTGACTCCCCTTTCCTTTGGTGGCCAGACGACATCTCAAGGAATGTCTGCCCCTCTCCTGCTTGTGATTTGGGACCCATAGATCTCAGGAAAAAGAAATGCATCATATACTTCTATGAGCAGGGTATGTACCCACTTTTGAAATACAAATTGATGGAACAGACATTTTTAGCCACCCACAGAATTTAAAATTGAAAGCAGTGAAAAAGCACAAAGACTGAGATTCTCCTCAGTGACCCCTTTGTACAGCTGTAGCCCATGTAAGAACTGTTATTTGACCTTGATCTCCCAGAGAGGAAAACCTCTAGCACAGGCATGACAAAACTGTTCACAGTACCCTAGAACATTGTTTCCTGCCTCCACAGCATGATCACTGGAGAAAGGGCTGCCCTTGGATGGTAAAACGCTCACAGATGAAACAGAATCCAGATGATGGGCAGCAGCAGGACACTGTGCTCTGCTAGACAATGAGCAGATGTGTAAGAAATGAACACCCTCGGTTTAAGGGAGTGCCTTAGGAATGTTTTCTATCCCTTCTTCTCAGGACTTCACATCTTCCCCAATGAATTTTCTCTTTTCAGACAAGAATTCTGCCAAAGAGGAAAATGTCTGAAAGCACCTCATTTTTTAAGGAACCTTGAGTTTTGATGATTTTCCATGAAACTTCAGACTCCGAATTGACTTTTGAAAATGAAATAAGCTTAGGCTCACTCAAGCACTTTTTCAGCTTTATCCAAATCTGTTGAGTGAAGAAAGAGCATTTAAGGACTGAGATTTATGAGGAGGAAATATTGTTCTGAACCAAATTTCCGCTGAAAGAGAAAACTGAAAAAATAAGTGACTTTGCCTGAGAGGTGCTTTAGTAGTGAAGGTTTTCTTAGTAAAACAAGAACTATCTGAGAGGCTCTTCTGCTTTCCCACTCATTTACATTAGGAAAAAAAAACCAAACAAAAAAACAAGAGAAGTGTTCTAGCTTTCTGTTTCTTAAAGCAACTGAGAAAAGGAGTGTATTCCAGAGTGAAATGTTGGGTTTGCATTTTTTCCCACGGTATCTTTTTGTCAACCAGGAATTAAAGAAAAATGGAGGGAACCCCAAACATAATCTGTGCCCCCACCTGGGTTTGGCTGACTCTGTATTCCCTATCTCTACCTTCTACCTCACTGACTGTAGGAGAATATGAAGCAAGAACATTATAAAGGAGCCAATTTTGTTTTGACTAGAGGTATGTGGGGTGTTCCAGGACCCCAACACAGTAGAACATCATTAGCAAGTGAGGGAGAAAACTATCTCTAAATTAGTTCTATGTTTTGTGTCTGCCACTGTTCTTAACTAGAAAGGTCCTGTCCTCTTCTATTCCACTCCAGCTTTTTACAAAAAGCCGAGAAGGGAAAGAGAGTATCTGTTATTTCTAGCTCTGGTAAACTTCAGGTGAAAGCTTCCTCTTTTTCTGCTTAGTCAGAATCAGGAGGAAATCAAATGGCTCTGTTGAGCTGTGCTGATACTGCCAGATACTTCCCCATTTTGTATGTCAGACTTGTGCTCTGACTGTCCTCATCACCTGCATGCTGCTGCATACTGCAGTGCCATGTTTGTGCCTTCTTGCTGGCTTTTAGACCATGGCCTTGATGTATGCTCAACCCTGCAACCAAAGTCTTCACAGATACAGACAGTTTCCACAGCCTATTCTCTTTTGGCATGTCTAGGGAGGTGGCTGAGGAGACACAGGCTTTTTGTACATATGGCAATGCAACAGGTTCTCTGCAATAGGTTGTGTTCCATCTCAGAAAGCCACCAGATGTCATTCCATGCCATGTCACACAGAGAGCAACAAATTACTGCCAGAACTGAGAGCTTTCCCCTGTCTTGTCCTTCTTCACACAAGTAAACATTGGTGCCAGGCAAAGCATTAGAAGCTGTATGGTAAAGAGCCTAGATTACAGGAATCTTTCTGAATTTCCATGCCACAGTGCTTATCTTGTCTGTGTCCCATACCAGACATAACTGTTTTGGTCTGCAGAGAAACAAAACTTGTGATAACAACCCTAAAAAGGGACTTGTGATGTGCTCCAACAGATGCATGGTGTCTTCCAACAAGTCCATTGTGGGGCACAGCCACAGACCATCCCAGAAATAAGTGTACAGCCAGCCAAAATGGCCTTAACTTCAGAAGCGAGAAGTCAAGTGAGAGCACTTTGGAAGCCTTGCAGTGCTACATCAGGGCAGTTATGCAAGACTCGCTGGATAAACAGTGCTGTGTTCAAACAGTTTGGTTCTGGGGTACTCACAGAAAAGCACAGCTGAGCCCAAAGCGTAGGGTCAGTAGCCTCAGAGGGAAAAGAGTATGTTGGCACAACACAGACAAGCTTGCGGGGCAAGTTTAGGGACAAACCGGTCTGTGAGACCGTGCCAGCAAGGTAGCAACCTCACAAAGGCCTGACATATAATAACTGGTCCACCAGTTGTCTGCTGTGACAGGAAACGTCAGGGGCTCATGCCTTGACATGACTCCAGCTGAATATGGGCATTAAGCCAGAAAGTGCTCTGTGGTGGGATGTACTGCCTGCCTCTTTGCCAGGAACTGAGTATGTAGAAAAAGGTCAGGCCAAGGGTGACAAGAGTCAATCTTCAGGCTACCCCAACACAGTTAAAGATAATTTACTTCCTGAAGCCTGGAAGGGGCAGAGAAGAGAAGACACAAAAAAGTGGGCAAAACATGGGAAAAATTAAACAGACAGAGCTGTCACAGGGTGAAGCCTGTCCTGTGGACAGGAAATGTTTCTTTGGGATAGTTTTAAAAGTTTCATTTTCTGCCTGTGTTCCAGAGGCCAGAGGCAAGAGCCTGACTATTTTTAAAGATAAGTTTGACGCATTATGAAGGACCTTGTGTAACATGATAGGATGTTGCAGTCAGGAAATGGACACCCTGACCTAGGAGAGGCATTCCAGCATTGCGCTCCTGAGCTCGCGTTCTGGCCGTCTGCAAGCTTCACTCTCTTTCTCAGAAGGAGACAGGAAAAGAAATGAGAAAAATAAAAAACCCAACCAAACCTTTAATTTCTCTCAAACAGAAATAATTCAGAGGGAAACAGGAAACTTCAGGAAGCAAACTCAGATGAACAAAAAAAATCTAAGAGTGTGTGTATGTCAGATGTCCCCTTTAACTGAGTGAGTAGTAGTGCTATTCCTGGGATCTGGGGTTTGACATCAGGCCAGCAGTAGTACCTGGGCACCAATGGCCTATGACTTGCTGGGTTGATGTGAAAGCAGAAGCCCATGCAAGGTATTCCCAAAGTCTGTGCCTCCAATTAGGCTGTGAGAACATGTTGCCAGGCTGAGCCCGTACTAGCATGTAATCCGATGCAAGCCCAAAAAGCTGGAGGTGTTGATCCTGAATATTAAACAAAAACACTGGAAACTAACACCCCAAGGATTCAGTCTTTTATATCTGACCATAAAACTTGAGAAGCTGAACAATGGTTAAAGAGACAACTTATCTGTTGGAGGTACAGGTCTCATCCTTAGCTAGAAGTCTTGACTGCTTTCCCAAGCCTGGGGACAACAGCTTCACAGTTCTTGCCTCGTCACAGAAACAGCAAATGCACATTCAGGCAAAGAGAGACCACAAAACAGAAGCCAACAAGAAAGTTGGGACAGTTTCCCACCTGGGCAATTACAGTTCCTAGTGTTCTGCTAGGAGGTGGAGTGACAAAAGCCTCTGCCCTGCAGAGAGGAAGATACTGTATGGGAGATTCCCACTTGGTGCTCCTTTTTGCTCCATTCCAGCAGGATTTATGCTTCCTCCATCTTCCCTTCTTTGGTCCACTGTCACCTCTGACACAGAAGAAAGGGCTTTAAGGTGGCAGTTGTGTTGTAGAATTTACAAAATCAAATGCTCAAAAGCAAGAGACATCTTGGTCATGACTGTGACCATGGTGCCAGGATGTGTTCCCAGACTCCAGAACTGAATCATCCACTTTTAAGTTGTAGTACATTCCCTGTCACTTTTTTGACCCAGACGAAGGAGAGATCCTACCAGAGATCCTACCTTTAAGGAGTCGGTGATTTAGCCCAGGCTAGGAACAATTCTTCATAAGGAGTTTGCAGACAGCCACCCACTTCTGGAGGGTAATGAGGTTTAATGTAAGTAAATTCAGACCTTTCAATTCCAGTTGGTTTCAATGCCAGAGAAAAGATCCTACATTTAGTTTTCTCGTACAGCTGTAGCCTCCAGTATCATTCAAGGAGCAGGGTAGAAAAAACTACAGGGTTTGGAAATATCTCTCACACAACCTGCTCATGGTGTGAAACAACATCATCCTTCACATCTCTTTGACAAAGAGAGCTGTGGCTGCTTCCTTCATCTCTGTCTCTGTTTATTAAATGGCCCACTGGCAAACTCATGGGAATAAACTACAACAGGCATGAAACTCACCTTTTTGGAAGGTAAAGCAGAGAAACAGCAGTACATTTCTACATCTAGGGCTCTGGAGTAGCAAAAAATATGTGTGGTGGGGAGGAGGAAAGGAAAACTGCTCAAAATGAAATGAGATGTGAGGGCAGGTCACACAGGGCTAGGTTGCTGAATGTAACCATGAGTCAAGGGTCTCATGCCAATTTACATTGCCCAGCTGATGTCATTCAAAAAGCCTAAATGTACATGCAAGTCAAGTCACAAACCTTCAGCTCCATTCATCTTTTGCATCAGAAGTACTTGGAGCACAACAGCAGTAAATTAGTGCCAGCTCTCCCACTGAGATAATTCAGAGGATCTTTTCCTGCCCAGCAGGGTCTGATTTTTCATGTAGATTCCATATTGTGATTAACATGGAGGCATTTTCTCATTTAACAAGAGAAAAAACCCCAAAAGTACTCTAAAATCTTCACCAAATAGGACTTTTTTGGGGAAAACTTGCTGTGTTTCTTCTTGTCTACCCAGTGAACTATTAATTTAAATTAAATACTGTGCCAGCAATGGGCAATGATACAAAGAGATTGATTGATCCACCCTGTTTCACCCTCACGTACCTTTTGGGGTACATGTACATTCTGAGTGAGGCTTGTCAATCACCTTGGTACTTGATATTGTCCCTACCTCCCACACCACTGATTAGTGTCACTCACTGCATGAGAAGAGAGGGCGTGGAGGCAGATTCTGCCAGCAGTAAGAAGCTTGCTTCAAATCAAACATGTGAAATACAGCCAAAGATTCGTGCTATGTAGGTGGAGGGAGGAGGAGAGGAAAACGTCTTTTCCTTGAAGGACTCATGGCTTCATGGCTGCTTTTATTTCTTGTAGAAAAGAAACAGTCTAGTTTAAGGAGGAGAAGAGAGAAGGTAGGTTGATTTTTAGGACCACTGTATGATGCCTTGGTAGTAAAACAGGGTGAAGGGGTGAGGGATATACCAGGAAATTGCACTACTTGTGGAGGGTTTCTGTGAAAGCAGGTCATCCATATCCATCTACCAGAGACAGCTAGATTGTTTTTATGGAATTATTTCCACATGGCAGGAGCCCAAGGGACTCTGCAGTATGGTAGACAGGTAGGGAAGGAAGAAGGAGAGAAGTGGGAGGCCAGTTTTCATGTCTGCATGTTGACAGCCAACATCTTGGAAGCTCGATGCAGAAGTCTTCTGCTAAATGTTGGCCTAAGAAGAGGTGACATGCGGTAGCTAGAAATGGTGTGGAGCTGCAAAGAACTGAACTGGAATCCCTCCAAAGCTCGAGCATGCCTGGAAATTGGAGCTGTGTTCACATCCCATGAAGGGTTAATTTGGATGTTATGGAGTTGGAATGGGGGATGGAAGGTCCTAAATTTTATCTGGTTGCAAATGAAGAACAGGAATTATACCTCAGACTGGGGTGTGACAGAAATATCTGTGTTGTGTAGTGGTTATTCGGTGCATTTGGAGTCAGGACTTATCTGGAATGGGACAGACTTACCTGTATGGCACGGGTTCCACCTTCTGCAAAACTAGGCTGTTAATATTGCTGAGATAGGCACTGTGAGGCTTAGGAATGCTTGCAAAAGGGTTCAGGGGAGCCCTAATACCCCAAAGTCAAACAACAGTGAGCCCCCACCACTTCCACTGATGGCACTGAGATCTGAGTGGAGGAAAGGAACAGGGCAGGCTTGCAATGGGGTTGGACTGGGTTTTTAAAAGAGCCGTATCATGGGAGTGTCATGAGCTTTGACATCTGTGGGGTGAGGAGCCTGGACAGGTCAATTTTGATGCGAGAAAGGAAGTCATAAGGAGAGAGGATGTAAAAGGAGATGGAGGGCTGGGACAGAGCTCTTAAGGCTAGGGGTAGATGCTCCTGCAGTCATTCAGGAGAAAGAGAGTACCTGGAGCAGTAGCTGCTCTTCCCGGCATTAGTCATCAGTCCCTGGCCAAAGTCTGTCCAGGAGCCCCAGCCAGCTTCAACAGCCCTGGCAGAGGCGCGGGGAGCTGCAGAAGCAGGGCTGCCCTATGCCTGCCCAGCGGACTGCTGCTCAAGGCAGCCTGTCCTGCCTACACCCAGACCCACCTCCTCTGGCCTCTCTTGTAAAAGCAGCAGATCCTGGGCTAACCTGGCACATGGACTTCCACCCCCTTCTTGGGGCACTAACTACAACCCACAAAGCCACCAGTACCATTAAAAGGCCATTATGTGATACATACAATTAGGGATTACAGCACAGCTTGATTCTGCACCCTCTGACACTGCCAACAAAGCCCTGTTCGGGCAGGAGTCCTTTTCAAGGCATGCATGGGGTTCTCCACATGACGTTCACACTTTCAGGAACTGATCATTTCACTGCCAAACAAAAGCCATACAGCTGGATTCCATGCACAAATTACTCCGTCTAGAAATAGATGTCCAATTAAGGGAAAAGATGTTTCCAAAATTCATTGTGTTTCCTATAGTTTAGAAGCTTTCCTTATTCTTTTTTTTAATTGACTTTTCATGTTAATCAGTTTGGGGTTGGTTTATTTTTAACTGAGCTAGTAAATTCCTACACACTAAACCCCCAATACAGAAAAAACAGAATCTGCTATTTATTTGGGGTTTTTTTAATTGCAGAACAACTATCACATTTTCCACTCCATCTTTTGTCCCAAAGCCTTTCATGCCATTGTAATTCAATGGACCTAAGATCTGTTTTTAAGGGAAGCTTCAGAGCTCAGAAGATCCAACACCAGGCAGGCCCTGTGAGCTTTTGAGTGCTCTTAAGGATGACCAAGACAAGTAAAAAGATTTAAGATGAGATTAGTGTAATGATCTAGTTTACACCCCTGATGAAGTACATCCAACTGTCAAATAAATGACCAGCAACGAGGAAAAAAGAATGAGAGTTCACAAAACAGATCCTTCTTCCCAGCAGAGATCCCTGCAGCCTCACAGAAAATCATTCCTTGGAGTTGGTGAAGACAACAGGATGCACCGAGAAAGGAAGGGGAAGCTGCTTAGAGCAGGTTCATGTCAGGCAGGTGTGGTTGCTTGGTCTGTTTCGGTGCCACATCTTTCTTCTGGGCTTATCCATGTTCAGTGGCTCAGAATTACCGCTCTTCAGTGAGTGCTGGGGTCTGAGAGAGAGGAGAGTCCCCATCCTTCTCAGGCCTCTAGGAACTAAAAAGCCTCCTGGAAAAGCATATTTTGCCGGTGTTGGGCTGGAGTTGTCCAGATGGTTTGGCACTGGGTTTCATCAGGATTTCCACCCTCTCGCATTTCGTTGTCCCTCACCTGCAAAAGCCTGAGCCTTTGGTACAGGGCAACCAAAAACGCAGGAGAGGCCAGTGGGGCGGGTGGAGGTGCAAATGGGGCCCAGAGGATGCAAGGAGGAGAGGGGAGATTAAAATCTGCTTCACCACGCTCAGAATGGATTTGAGCCACGCCGTGTGTCAGCGCGCTGACCCTCTCTGCGCGTCCTGTCCCGGGCTAGGGAGGGGGGCTGGGGATGTGTATGGGAGCAGCAAAGGGAAGGGGCAGCGCGTTTTCCCTGCCGGAGGCTATGCAAGGAGCATCCCTCACACTCCTCCACCACGGCTTGCAGCCGGGATCCCACCGCTGCGCTGCACAGCCCCCTCCATCCTCACCCACAGCTCTGAGCAGCTACCCAGGCTGTCTGTGGGAGATTTGGGGAGGGGGGGGAGAAACAAAACAAAAAACAAACCAAGAGAAAATAAAAAAGGCAGCTTAAAAACGAAAAAAGGAGGGGAAAGCACCTCACAAGCACCTGCCGTGACAGGCGGCCCCGTCAGCGGGGGCGCGAGGCGCCAGGGCGCCATCTCGTGGCGGCTCCCCCTCAGTGACGGCCCCGCGCCATGTCCGCGCCAGGGCCCCCGGCCGTGCCCAGGACTCGCTCCATCCACTCCCGGGGTGCCACCAAAATGCAAATTCCTGCACGAAATGCAAAATTCTGAGGACCTGGATTATTTTGAGGGTGGGGGAGTTGAAACGTGGGAAAGGGCTTCCCGTTACTTCCGCGGCAGTCACGACCCCAGAGCAGCGGGGTTGAAAGCGCCCCCTGAAATGCAGTTCCCATCCCTCACACACCCCGAGCCAGGGCACTGCAGCTGTGCAAACACGGTGGCTCCTGGGGCAGCCCCTCGGCCACAAAGCTGAGAACGCTTGTGCGGCTCCCAGCGGCCCAGCTCTCCCAGTGGGCCAGGGAGGAATTTTCTGACAAAACACACTTCAAATCAACAAATATCAGTTTGTTAAACCTCATGCTTTAACCACTGTGAAGTCCAATGGTGTGCTGGTAACTCAAAGCCTGAGTAACCATTCCTTTGCTGTGTATGCCAGGTGGGAGAATTCTCAGCTGGGAAATTGGATAGCAGTAAGGTCTTCATCTATGCGCAGCTTGCCTTGGCAGTGTTGCAGGAAGGTTTCCATGACCAATCATGGAAATTCTGGTCAAAGGAAGAGGGAAGGCAAAATAAAAGTCCTTATGAGCAGCTGTCAAGCAGCTACTGTCCTCTATAGCTCATCTCAGAGTACTTGGCTCACATTCAGAGAAACAATGATGATCCCAAAGCTCAGGAAGAGAAGAAAGTGAAATGAGTTCTCAAGTTTTATTCTAAGCATGGTCCTTAAGTGCAGCAGCAGAACTGAAAGCTCCAGTACCTTCGTCTCTGAATTAATTGTTCTTGACCTTCTTAGTCACTGGACTTGATACCATGAGTCAAAGCTGACAGAGCACGACTATTTGCATTTGAACTTCTCCCAGGCAATGGTTTCATGCTGTTTGGCTTGACTGGAAATGTGGCAATCCAACCCACTATATCTACCAAAACGAGGGAAGTCTGTTGTGACAGTATCAACCACTACATCTTATGTATAACTCAGTGCTCCTCAGATGACATTAGAAAAATAGATTTGGGTTTTTTTTTTTTTCCTTTAGAAAGTAGTAGAGATCTTCTGTATCATCTGAGGTCATTTTTTCTGTCCTTCAATACAGCAGGGCTAAAGAATTTCCCTCCATAAACTTCAAGTTGAGCTCACAATTAAGCTAATGTCAAGTGTGTCATTTGGGGTTATTTTCTGCAACTGAATCCGGTTTTGTTGCAGTGCTCATCTCCTTTCTCTGGCTGTTTTGTAACCAAGGCAAGCCACCTCTTATCTTGACATCTTCTACTTGCTAGAATCCCTCTTTGAAGTCCTTTGTTTTGTGGTGCCTAGTCCTACAGACTGAGCACACTGTCTTTCACAGCTACCCAAAAGAGTTATGTGAAGAACAAGTAGATCCATTTGAGTGTATTTTGTGTCTGACTGGTGTTGCTTCTGTACAGTTTAAAGCTGTGTTGAGTATATGAGGCCTTGTAATGAAATCGTGTCACATTACCTTGTGCAGCAGCATGGAGCGTCTGGAAGCAAATGAGCGAAGTCTGTCTTTGGTTGAAGTGACTGTCCCTTTCTGGAACAGGTTAAGCCTACAAAAGAGCAGGAGTAAACATGCATGTCAGGCAGGCTGTGCTTACACCCAGCTTTTCTAGAGGAACTTGAGAAGTTGCACTACAAAACTGCATGTGGTCTTCTGTAACAGTTACGTCAATGCAAAGGTGGACCCCGAGAAGAAGACAGTCAGGTGACTTAAGGAATGATAGTCATGCTCTTCTTATTTTTTTACATTCATGGGGAGTGAAACAGATTAATTTTACCTTATTGGGAAATTATCTCAGTGCAACCCTTATTGGCAATAAATGTCAGCTCAGCAAGGTTGTCTACAGAGCACACACTATTTATCTTTGGTCTCTTGTGCTTTGTCCAAACACTCAGTCATCCCTCCACCAATTATAATAAAGGTAATGCCTCAAATGGATCTAAAGGTTTTCCTTGAGGAAGGACTTTTTTTTTTTTCAGATAGGTGGTGTCTTGTGGAAGGCTGGGGAAGATGCTCTATAATGAAACTCTGAACCCAGTCATCTGAATGTGGAATGACATAGCCCACTACTATGTCTGTGATAAAGAAGTAGGTTGAATCTGAAGATACAAATGTCCCTTCCCCCGTTCCAGTTCTCATTTCAGTGTCTAATCACATCTCCAACATCAGGCTAGATGCTGCTGTGTGAGCAGCTGTCTCACATCTGGGACATTGGACAGCAACAATTAACTGAATGGAAGAAAGAGTCTGAACCAGGAATCCCAGCATAGTAGCAATCTTGGTTTGAAAAGAACTTTAGGATTTACTGGAAAGTTGGGAGGAAGAAGTCCCTTGTATTTGGGCCAAACAATATCTCCTCCAGTAATGCATGTGACAACATCCCAAGGAGATAAAGACAAGAAAGAAGAACTAGTCACTGCTAGTTAAAGTGCTTTTATTTTTCCTTTCCCATTTTAACTTGCTCAGTTCCCCAGAGGATTTCTTCTTGACCCAGCTGTGCTGTGGTACCAAACATGACTCAAACTGCTGCTTGACTAATGTCATCATTTACAGTCTTTCTCTGCAGCCTGGGTGGGCAAATATGCTTCCCAGTTCTGCCTCTGTCACAGGCCAAATCCCAATTACTCAGGGAAAAATAAACAAATGAACAAGCGATGTCATGACAACTAGTTTAGGCTGTACTGGGAAGTTGCGTTAACTCCTCCACAGACGAGTTTTCTTAGGAGACAGCAGTATACAGCTGAAGAGTGGAGCAAAACTTGCCACTAGTGTGTCAACTGCAGCACTCAGCTTGGTGTCATCTGCAAAACTGCTGAGGATGCACTTGATCCCGCTACCAGTGCCATTACAATTTAATTGTACTAATATTGAATAGTTTTGGTCCCCGTATGGACCTTTGAGGGACACCACTCATGAGAGGGTCAGTACACACTGGAAGGACACCACTCTGCCTTCTTAGGCATACCTAGTACATCTTTTGCTCTTTTCACAGTTTGTTCCAGTCCTGCTCCGGTAAGAACAGCCTAACAGGGAACAACTCTGATGAATATGAGCCTTGGTTTACACAGCAATTTGTACAAAAATTTCCTATCCAGAATTCTTAATAGCCATCCATGGTGTCCTACCAGGCAGAGAAACCCTGAACTTGGCCAGCTCTGACACCAGTCAGCCAAGTGCAGAGGATGAGAGTTAAATAAAACAGTTAATTAAGAAAAAAAACCCAAACAAACCAAAGCATCTCAACAGTTTCCCCAAGAAAAGTATCTGGCTGGGCCCCCCTGCTTTCCTGCAACACTTACCCATCTATGCAGCTTCACAGTTCATGTTTAAGGATCACTTGCTGAGATGAGAGTGAGTTTTCTGCTGTTAACAAGGCTGGCAGTCATACCACGTGGACTTAGCCATGACATCTTTGAGGATGCAGAGCTACGCCACAAGAACAGCAGTGTCTCCTCCTTGAATGCCTTCTAAGAGGGAGAAATGAAAGAGAGTGAATATGAAGCAGGGACTATAAATGGCAGCAAAACTTCCCCAGGAAACCTAGCTCCAAGCCCCAAACCACCGAAGAAGGAGCCAAAGCCCATGTGGCAGGAATTGGGTAACTTGCTGATCAGAATGGAGCCCACCCTTTGCACAGCAACACGAGTTCATTTTGACTGATTTCCATGGATATCTGCTTCCACTACATCTGCTGTGGGGAACTGCAGTTTGAAGGCTTTAAATAGATCACAGCTATTGCCACAAAAGGCACTAATAAAAGGGGCTCATACTTCAGCTGATGAATAGATGCAGAGCTGATTTCCAAGTTTGTACTGCATCATGGGCAGAAAGAAATCACTAATACTGAGCCCATGGCAAAGAATTTGCTGTATGAATCCAGGTCTTTGAAAGGTCTCACACCCACTGAAATTTATGAGTATTGAGAGGCCGTGTATGTTTGGGGCTCTGGAACAAAACATTTAGTTCTGTGTATTAACTACAGCCTTTGTGCTGTACATGCACAACCCCACGCATGTGCTCTCATCACAGACTTAATTGTAGGTAGTTGTAGGTAAGCACTTCCAACAGGAGGGAAATTAAATGCCTAAAGAAAGGTTATTCTTTGAATTTATTTCTAAGATGCTGTGCCCTCAAGATACAAGTGATGTGTGTTCAGTCTCTCCCTCTCTCTCAATAGACACTCTCTAGTATGTATTATCTCTTATCTCACCAACACCAGTACTTGAAAGGATGCTGTACTCTGCAGCACTTACTCTATTTTTGTCTATTTCTAACATTGAGAGGCTCTAACACACTTTTCTCCATAATTAACCCTTTTACTGAGAGTGATGCCGTGTTGTCCATCTTCAACCTGACCGTAGATGGAAAGAAAAAGCTTTGCCTCCATTTCTATTTTTCCCCTACTGTGTGTTGCCAGAAGAATCGGAACTGAAGACTTCCCAGTCATAAGCCACTGTGTGTATGAACAGGGATGTGATGAAGTTAGGAAAGGAAATGTTTCTCAACCATCCTACACGAAATCTGTACATTCCTTCCAGCCAGGCACAGCTGCAAGCTATCCTCAAAGCACAGCAATAAGAAAATCCTCTTTCTCCTGTTGCACTCACACTCTTCCAAAGAGAATTGTGAGTGCGGGTAGATCCAGATGTTACTGTCAATGAGGTGGGAGGAGAGGTTGGAAGCATAGCTCACAGGAGAAACAACCCCAGATACTCTGAACACCACACAGCAGGCTGTCACATAGGCTGTTGCTCCCAAGCAGATACCTCATGCTTTGCAATATGTCATTTAATGCTAGGCACAAAAATATCTTCTCCCTCCTCTCTCCATTTTACTTCTCAAAGAGAATCCCCTTGGGAAGGAGAGGTCCCATTAAAACAGTAACAGCCTCAAAGGTGTATGAAGGCTTTTAGACAGCCTTGGTTGCTGGAGTAGAAATACTCCAGGCTGAGCCACTTGCCCAGGACTCCAGCACACCAATAGAGAGTTTGGTGGTTTAAAAGGATTCAACCAGCCATGTGTTGGGTGAGGAGGGCTAGCTAAGTACAGTCAGTATGAAAACCAGCACTGGGTTTTTTTCTTTTTTTTTTGAAGCCTGCTCCTTTAGAGCCTAGGCACACAAGTCAGGCAGGGATCAATCACCAAAATGTGGTCTCCTGAAGGCAAGCCCTTTCCAAAATGGAAAGGCACAGCTCATTTTTAAAAGACCGAAGGATTATGAGCTGACTTATCTATGTGATAACAGGCATGCACCTGAACCTTGTTCACTAATCACACTATTGGACAGAGGTAGCTGGAACAGCATTTTTTGGAGGCTGGATGTAGGCAAAATATGACTGGATCTGCCAAAATAGGCAGAAGAAGGTCACTTTTATGGATTATAAATTAAGTTAGGCAAATGAACACTGGATGGCTTAGATCCGCCCAAGATGGTGGAAAATCAGGGCATAGCAGAGGCCAAATGTTAGAAATCAAGGAGGGGATGACAGATGAAATTGTAAGCAAGTACATAATTACACAGGAAGATCTGAGGTTCATACACTTGGATTTAGGGACCTCCCTTCTGCTGGTGACATATTTAGATATGTATGTCCTTTATTATCTCAGTCTGGGAGTCTTTTTTTCTTTGGAAGTGAGAAGATTAGGAATCTCTCAAGTGCCACCATAGTTCATTAATCTTCAGAGAACTTCATTTTAAGCCCAAAAGTATAAAGACTTCACTTTGCATACAGCATCTGTAATCTGTCGGGGTATTTACACTGCACCCGCATTTTGACAGCACATCTATATACAGGATGTCCTTTGACAGCTGCTGAAACGCAACCACTTCAAAGCAAGAACTGCTTACTGGCAGATGGCACGACTTCACGTCTTCCTACACAAAAGGATCACAAACATCCACTGCCCTACAGTCAGCAGCCTGGCCTAGTGGACAGCTGAATGAAAAAAACCTGAGAACAATGTGCTCATGCCTGTCTCTGTCTCAGTTTACCCTCTCTAAAATGGGCCTAATTGCACAGCACTGTAGCTGGAAAGCACAGATAGGCCTCTAACTAAGGTCTAGGCTACGAACGGTAGAGCAAATAACTCAGGCGTATTGTAAGAAGGGTGTTGTTTCAGTATTTTATAGACTGAGAGTTTTAAACTGGATGAAACTGAGTTCTTAATTACCATTAGAAATTAGAACAGAGCTTGTCCCAGATGACACTTACAGTCAACAAGTTTCTGATCTAAAACAGATAAGGAAGCTACAACACTGCTCGACTAGAAAAACCATAGTAGGAAATATGTTAAGGATTATTTTCTAATTACTCTTCTTGTTATGAGCTAGCAATTTGTGACTGTTACGAAGAATTCCATTTCAGGACAGAGGATTTTGACCAAAAAGAAAAAAAATTGATGACTTTATGCACTGAGGGATCATTTCTCAGCTGGAGAGGGAACATAGCAAGAGACATAGGGCCACCAGCTGAAACGTGACAAGCTAAAATTAGCTGGGGAATTAGTTGAGTTAGCAATACATGCTATTATCAGGGCAAAACCAAAATGTACGAAAAGTTTCTTTCTCATGATTTGTGGGCCAGCTTTGTGAAAGCATCACATCCATAATGTTAGCACCATGAGAAAACTCCATCTTTCTTCCCATACAAAAGCACACCAATTGCCATCTTGAGTTAGGAAACTCCGTCCATTGCATTACAGCAGAAGGGTTGTCAGAATGATGCTATTGCTCTTCAGAAGGCACTAATAGAGTAAATAGCCTTTGGGGGGGAGGCAGTTGTGCCTCCATTTCCCACCTGTATTGCATTTTTCTTTCTTCCTTACGAACCAACCCCACAGATTCATTTGCCCTCAGAGGGGGATAGCTGCAAGTGTGGCATTTGGTGTGCCCTGCCTACTTTTCCACCATCTCTGGACAACTTGTATGAGAGTGACTGGTGCAAACCCTTTGCTCAGCCACAGACTCTGCAGGGACACCATATGGGTGGTTTACACAAAACTCTGTGGTATTTTTACTCCTTTATACCAAACCAACTCACAGTTAATCCACAGCATCCCTCAAAGGGCAGACTATTCATCAAGCTAAGTGAAAAAACGCAGACTCACTTTGACACTGTATCAGCTAACTCTCCAGATAACCCCAAAGCTTGCCAAGAGGACAAGCCTGATGTCATGCAAGCCCTGAGCAGAGCAATCCCAGATCTTGGTGAGGGTATCAGCTCCAGGAATTTTCCACCCCTTTGGTGAGAGCTTGGATGCTGGAATTTATCTTGAATAAGGAAACATTATTTATTGTGTTAAGGGAGGACAGAAGATAGAAAAACTTAATAAAAGCACCATTAATTATACATACTGGGAAGTAACAGAAGATCCACAAGCTAAGCATGGAGACATAGAGAATTAAGTGCTAATAATGCAGAAGGTCTTCCACCCAAATCTATTCTGACACTTGAACATTTGAAACCTGCTCTAAGGACAGTCTAAAATAAGATTGGGCACCCAGCAGCTGCATTCATACTGAGCTTTCCTTGGAGAAGGGAAATGGGAAACAGGCATAATTTCCTTTAAACTCTCCTCCAGACGTAAGGTGCAGCTAAGATACACACCGGTATGTGTCCCTCCCCATCCCAAATACATATTGCCTTGTCCATGCAACTACCAGCTATGCTGGTATGCCCCATGCCAGGGCCTCCTTGCACAGGAGAGCCCCAGACCTGCCTGTCTGACATGGCTTATCACGGGTGGTCACCACAGGGCTGGAGGGGAAGGTGGAGGCAGCCTGTTCTGTTTATTTATTTGCAGGCGATGAAAGCCAAACAGGGAAAGGACTTTGGTAAAGTGCAGTCAAGTGACGATAAAGTAGTGCTTTAAAAAGCCACAAGGTCACCTTTGCTGACATTTGGATAAGGATTTTATAGAAGTCACAGGACTGGGAGATGGGCCTGTTGTGCCTATGATCACAGGGGAGGGAGGGATTTATGCTGTGGTTGAGAATGCTGCATTGTTGTGACTCTTTCATGTTCATAAATGCTCATTTGTTAGGCTGTTGGATAAAAGAGGCTGATTGGGCTTTTTCTTCTCACTTACTTAGTTCCAGGTGACTTCCTTGACTCTGTTGGCACAACTTCATGAAATTTAACAGCCCTTCTACCCACCAGTACTCTCCAGGTGCCCTGTCCTTGCATAGTCTGTCTTCTCACTTGGTTAGACCTTAGCTATTTCAAGGCTGTACTTCATTTGAACACAATGTGAGAGCTCATATAGATCATCCTCTCAGATGAAGAACCAGCACACAAGAATGCTGGAACCTGAAGGATTTGGACAGATGGGCTTTTCTATGATGTGCGTTTTGAAACTGGTACTTGTGTATAAATATCTCTGTGTGTGTGTGTGTGTGTGTGTGTGTCTGCGTGTCTGTGTGTGCGCTCAGTCTGAGAAGCAGTACAGACTCTGATTGTTAAGCCCTGCACAGCCTGAACAAGCAGCCTTGAGCAAACCTGAGAAGAATGAGTCCAGGAAGAAGGAGGACATACTCTGATGCCATGTACCTTCTGGAAAAAATGTTCTGGGCAAGCATGTCTACATCAAAAAAACACCCGGTTCCACCATTTCTTTTCTTCAGTGGTATAACACACAGGAGAGGTTTTGGTGGTGGAAACCCTAGGGATCATGACAAAAATAATCCTAATCTGAAAGCATGCAGTAAAGGTGAGCATTTGTCTCCTTATAAAATTGATATCATATAGACATTACATCCTTCAGGCACTGTCTGTGCTTCAATTCCCAGAAACCAGACTTATCTGTTCAGTGACTATTACATGGACTATAGAAACATCCCTGCCCTTTCCTCACATTAGCCCTGCAGGGAGATGCAAACATGAAGAATGTCACAAGCTTCATACTAATGTGCTAAATATTTAACATAATTAGTCATTGGAGCCCTATCCCTTTCTCCTGCTGAGGTGACCAAGAGACAGATCACAGGATTAATAGCATGGTCCCCAGGGTCCCACAGCACTTGTTCTGTGATGCCACTTGATGCTGGCAGGTGTACTGGAGTCAGGCGGGATCAGCAGGCAGAGGGAAAGACAAGGGGGACAGGCAGCACAGCCTGCAGTGTTGTTGCACCCTGGCTGGGGCTGACAGCTCATTTGCACAGTGTCTGGGAAGTGAGGGCCTGCTCCCCTCACCTGAGATTCTGATGAGTGGCTGGTGTCTGACACCGAAGCCCAGGACAGCCCAGACAGGTCACTGGCTCGATGCCATGGCGAGCTCTGCCATGCAATGGAAACCGCAGCAGGGAGAGGGGCCGCAAGCTCGATCTGGCTGCAGTCGGTGCGTACGTGCTGGAGCAAGGAGGCTGGCAGCCACACAATCCACATCCCATGTGTGACTGGGAAGGTGTATGTGACACCACATGGTCCCAACAGGGAGGGGGGCTGGGAACAAGTCCCTGGGACCCATCCACCTGATGTAAAGCTATTTCTGGAAAGGAAGGAGGAAAATGTCTGGGCTTGCGCTGATATGGTTTATCTCCACTAAAGGACTTTGTCCCATATATGAACCAGAAAAACTTTACATGCTAGCAGCAGAGTGAAAGGAGGGGCTCCAACAAAGACTGAATCAATATAGCACAGAGCTAAAAAATCCTTTCACCGTCATCCCCTTTGCTCTAGGAAACTTCCCCTGTCCTTAAAGCAGGGGCCACTGCAGGAGTTTTATAGACTCACTCTGTTGGAATTACATATATCCCTGCAGTTATGTCAGGACTTGGCCAAGGGCATACTCTGTGCCTAGAGTAGCAAAGGTGCAGAGATGTGGATTTCACCACAAGCACCCCAACCCACTGAGCCTGCTGAAGATACCTTCACTGTTATTGTTACCTGAACATGCTGGTTCATCTCAGCTTGCACATCTTCACTGAGCCATAGGCCCTACCAGAAAACCTCCATCCGGCCCCACATCTGACCAGCAGATTTAAGGATGGTCCCTAGAGCACTGACACAGTGGGGTAAGGCAGGCAGAGAGAAGGGCAGTGCTCCCAATGGACTGACATTTAGTGCAGGTACCTAATAAACCGTAACTAGGCACAACACACAAACCCTCCCTCCTCCACCACACTGCCCTACATAAAAATATCTAGACAACTCCAGTCCCACTCAGACTGACTGAGGCAGCTGCTATAGCAGAGCTTTTAATCCTAAAGCAGAGTCTGTTGTCACTGGCAGAAAATCTTATTGTGTTAGACAAGCAATCCTAGACCTTAATTAAATATATTGCCCTCCCCACAAAACCAGACAGACGAGACTGGAGTCAGACGAAGCACACTTCTTAAGCCAGGGACCACCTGGCTGTAACTTCATCTAGGTGACAGCATATGCCTTTGTGACCCCCTCTGAAAGGTTGAAACACCAAGCAAGCTCTCAGAGGTAAAGTGAGGATTTGTAAACAGCAAGAAATCAGATATGCACTGTTCTGGAAAGGAATTTATTGTTCCTTCTCCTTTCAGAGACTGATTTTTTGTGGCCTTTGCACTGACCAAAGACACAGCAGATTATACCGGTTCAAGACTGATTTTTAAGGGAGCTGGTGGCTCCTTCACTGTCTCCAGTGCACACAGTGTAGCAGGGAGTACTTTGAACTAGGTCCTGCTAGTAGCTCCTGTTACTGAGCACCTCATTTTCTTTCTTGTGCTTGCCCTCACACTGTCTCTGTGAGATAAAGTGCATTACTTTCTCCACACCAAAAAAGAGCAGGTGTGTCACCTCCATGCATTTCCCCTAGCCACAACCCCGTGGTATTGGGATGGGGAGAGGGTGACAGGCAGAGAGAGGCATCTTGCCATTATGTCTGTCCCTTAAGGTCCTCCACAGGATGTGGGTGTACATCTGTAAACACAGTGCAGAATGCACAGCAGAGGCACCTCAGAAAAAATTCAAAAGGCTGCAAAGACGAGAGTTTGGGTCTTTAGAGCATATGTTGCCACTGCAACCTCCCTCCTGAGCTGATCATGCCTCCTTTCCAGCATCTGGAGAGAGCAATGTGCTGTGCTGCTGCCGGGACCCAAGGCTGCTTGTGCCACCTCCCCATAAATAAGCAAGGGACCTTCCCTCACCGAATTCTCCCAGCACAGCAGTGGCCATGGCCTTTAGTCAGGGAGCACTTCTCTCAGTTCCGAGGCATTGAGCTGAGGCTGCTGTCCTGGGCTATGAGGTCCGGTAATCAGGTCATGCCCCCAGGGTGACATCTGAGTGCCCCGAGTCCCTGGCTAAGACAGATGCCACGTGCTGCTCAGGTCATGGACTGACAGTGCAGGTTGCGCCGCAGCCAGATATGCATGCAAAACACATTTCCACTTTCTCCTTCTCCCCTAGTTCTCACTGGAGTGTTTGTACAGCCAGGAGCAAACACACAACTCTGGTGCAGGGATTTTTATTTTCTGAGAAACACATACTTCACTTCCTGGTGCAACAGACCTTCAGACGCATAGTGGCAGCTGCTAGAAGCCTACAGATCACGGGCAGTACTGCTCTTTATAGTTTTGCTAATGCAAGTTTAACAACTAAACCTTCCAGAGCTGGCAGGCACTGGAGACTGACTGGCTGCATTCACCCCCACAAAGCAAGGTAATACTGTGCTGGAAGCTCTCTATAGTAACCTGCTAACAGTCTCACCTGTGGGAGGAATGGGATGCTGTGTCCCTGCTTCCCATTCTCACATCTCTCATTTGAGTCATTCCTTCACTCATTCATCACACTCAATACTTCCCTTGATCCTCCACATCCCTTCATCTTTGGCCATGCCATTTGCCTCTCAGATGAGACTGAGTTTCAGGGAGAGAGAGAAAGGGGATAAGATAGGCTGAAGCTCACAGATAACCCCTAATGTTATTTTTCCTAAGAAAGCAGAATATTTCTTTTGTATACATTAAGCCAGGAAACGACAGTTTATCATGAATATCACTCTGAGTGCCTCTATGCTGCCTGGAGTGACTCTTGGCCTCTCATCAAAGCTTTCCCACACATCAGAGACAGCCAATTGTGAAATGTCCAAAATAGAGCTGGGGAAAGATGCGTGGCCAGGCCCTCCGTCGTGGTGTTCCTTTGTGCGTATGTGCTAACCCTGGAAACCGAACTCCTTGTACTTGCTGGCCATATCATTTCGGAACAGCTCCAGAGCCTTCTTCATTGCAGCCTGGGAATCAGCCCCAAAGTCTGCAGCGTGTTTTTCAGCAATGACCTTGATAATGACTTCAGAAATGAACTGTGAGGAAGGAAAGAGAGAAAGAAAAACTGAAGGGACACTCAAGGTTTATTTTCAGAAAAGCCAGACTAAGAAATAGGTTGCAGAGCCTGGAAATATCTCCGAGCTAATTCAGTAGCCCTTCCTGCAGCCTCTGGAGAGACAGTGAGGTCTAGTATGCAAGGAGCCTGGGCTGGGCAGAAGCACTGGGCTCTGTGCTTAGCTCTGACGCTGATCTGCTTCATGACCTTGAGTAGACCATGGCCCCTCCCACTTTTTGTCTGCCTCATCCATTAAGTCTGCAAATTCATGCCCTGTGTTTGTGTAACACTTAGTTTTATAGGTCTTGGTCTCCAATGGATCCTCCAGGGCTTACTCTAAAATTGTATGTCCCTTGTGTCCAGTCACTGACGGGCCTTATGTAATACAGTTTCCCAGGCATGCATAGGCTGCATGGGCTGGTTTATTGTTGTCAAGGGCTGGTCAGACTGTGTGTGGTGTCTGGAATGGGAAATCTAAACTTGGATATTCACATACCATTTGCATACCATGAACCCTTTCTGTGCCTCCGTCTGCCTGTACACACAGACCTTGGACTTGAGGGAGAGCTCATTGAAGTCCAACTAGTCATCAGTAAATAAAAGCACAACTCTCACGTAGCTGTCTTGCACACATTCACTACACATCAGACACTGAGACTCCCTGCCCTTTTCCATACCTCCAGATATTTGACAGGGATTTTGTGCTTGGTTGCATGGGTCTGAGCCAGGGGCTTCAACTCTGCCTCATGATTACCCTTCGCCTTCAGGATTTTGCCCAGTTGGGTAAGAACAGTAGCTCCATGTTTCTTCAGATCTTCAGAGCCCTTCATCGCATCAGGGGTCTTCAGGCCTTTGAACTTTTCAAAGCGATCAAGGGTCTCAGGATGATCCTTAAAGAGTCTGTGGACAAAAGTAGAGGGACTTTGGAGAGCAGAAGCTCCTGACATACCTCCCTTTGAGTATTGAATCTACTTTAATCCCATCTTCTAACCCATGTCTTAAGATGATCATCACTGTCTATTTCCATTCGCTCTGGTCATGACAGAGACACTGCCCTAAACATGTCCAACTAGAGCAACAGAGCAAGTGTCTGTATATTTTCTGTATAGTTCTGCTAACTCTTTGGCACCCATTCCCTGCATTATGTCAGCTGTTTTAAGACAGAGACAAGAGCCGAGGCTGGTCATGGTACTGAGAGGTGAGTTCTAAAAAGGAGCAGCCCCCAGCCTCAGGTCCCTTACATCTGGAGGCCACGTGTTCTTGATCATCTGGATGGGAGAGTTTACTGTGCCCCTAAACCCTATGATTGCAGATGTGGAGGAATTTGGTTCCTGACCTTTTTTCTCACCCTCTTTCCCTTGCCTCTCTCCTCCCTCAGAAACTCCTTGGAGGAGTCTTGGGTTGGCAGGGGAGCACAAAGTCACAGGGTGGCATCTATTTATTTAATGCCATGCTCTACTCTGTGATACTTGTAAGAAAAATGGTATTACTTTTCCATTTGGAACTGCTTTTACTATCATGTGGCAAATTCAGAGCAGAAGTAGTCACCTCAGAGATGGACGGGTGAGGATGGCTCAGGTTCCCTCCAGCATGCCTGCTCTGAACCACATGAGAGGAAAGCCATCACATTTCCACCCACTTCATTCCCACTCCCTTCCCTTCCCATCAAATGGCAGCTGATCTGGGACATGATAAAGGAGGTAAGGAAAACAGCCCCCTGCTTTGGCTCATCTTTGAAAAACATTTTTCAAAGCTTTGCAGTGGATATGCCTGGTGGTGTGGGCCCATTGGTTTAGCAATGCTTAGGGTAGAAAACCACCCAAGCAGGTACCAGATCCCCACTACTCTCCTCAGTGTCTGTACCCTTCCAGCACATTTGGGTGTGCACAGTCTGAGGGGAGAGCTGAAGAGAATCTCCTCAAAGTCTGCATCCCTTCTGGTCTTAAGGGACAAGCTAGGCTCCAATGTCCACCTAATGTTCTTTCCCACTCGGCAGTATCTGGGGTGTTCGCCACTCCGAGTGCCAGGATCACAAGGACAACATGGAGGTTGGGGTCCTCTCAGTTGGAGACCTCATGAGCACTTCTGACACCAGAATCATAGAGGAAGGACGTAAGGGGAAGGATGTGCCTCATTTCATACTCAGACCTCAAATTCACCATGAGGTAGTGGACAAATGTTACCACACAGATTTCTGGCCAAAAGGCAGGATGGGCAGGGCTCTGCCAGGTGAGACTAAGGTGGGGAGAGGGAAATACTCAAGTACTTCACGGTTAATTTTACTGAAATAGATTCCAAGAAAATTGCCACAGAGGTGATGTTCCTCTCCTTTCCTTCCCTGCCTCCCCACATCCTTTCTGCAGGGCATCTGAAGCCCCATGACACACAATTCACTCCAGCATTTCTCACTGTAGTGCTTGGGAAATGAGGCTCCAAAGCAGAGCTTAGCCACCAGAGGCAGAGAGACAAAGCACAGCCATATGTTAAAAGCAGCACTGGTCTGCTCTTGCACCCACAGAGAGATGGAGACACAGAAGCACAGCCACTTTACACAGTGAGTAACTTTTAACCCAAAAAATAACGATGGAAAAACCACCACCCTACAAGAAAGAAAACACCTTGTTGAAATAGACACTGACAAACATGTCTCTCATCAAAAGCTCTCAGCTTTACTCTTAGAACTGAAGCTTCTTGCCTACCTCATTAAAACTTCATGGCCATGGCCAGCAAGGTCAGACTCCACCTTTCCCCAGATGGTCAGGACTTGCTGCCATTCCTGGTCGCTGAGCCCCATGGTTCACCAAAGACAGGTCCGGAGTGCTTCCTGCAGCCGTTTGTCTTTCCCCAAAGGGTAGCTGGAGAGCTCACCCCTGGGATTTATAGCCCCTGCCCACAAACCTACACCTGTCACTCATCAGCTGGACTTCTTGCTCTCTTTCAGGCTTGTCTAACCTAATCAGCCTCCCTGTTTTTTCCTAGGAAGCTATTTTGGGTCAGGTACTGTTGTGGGTGCCACTGATGGCATCATTTCTGCTTTTCGTATTGGACTGGCACATGTCCCACTCGAAACAGAAAGGGCACTGCCGGAATGCTGTGCCAGGAGCCTGTCCCAGGTTCCCAAGGACCAGAGACAGTGCTAAGCTTTATGGCAGGAGATTCCTGAAGAGCACTGTCATCTGCAAGGCCACCCTGCCTCCCTCTCCCCTGGCCTGCCAAGGGCAGGCAGGAGAAAAGGCCGGGACAGCCAGTAGCATTGACTCCATCGCTCCAAAGGCCTTTCCTTTCCCATAATGATCTCACCATCCTTTTCTCCTGGGGTAACACACCACTTGCGACACGCCCTGAAGAGATAACCATATTCAGAGCAGCCCAGTCATTTCCTCACCTGCTGCAGGAGGAAGGAAGGGATAAAAGCTGTATGGGAGCCAGTTCCCCCACACCTCCCTGCTGGGATCTTGCTCTTCTGGGAAACACCTAGGATTATCTCAGTCTGGATATTGGAGCCAACAGATGTACAACTAAGCCAGAAAGGTAATTTGCAGTGGACGAGAGACAAAAGGACACAGCAAACCTACATTCAACACCCACCCAGACAGCAGTTCTGGTCTCTGGCTACTTCTTTCAAGCCAAACAAATTTCAGTGTTGGAAGGAAAAGCCACTGAGCTGACAAACCATGTGGGTATGCTTTGGGAGAGCTCCCAGACTTTGTCCTCCCTCCCTGTCAGGACTGGTAATGGCCTGGCACACCAATGGAATGACTGGTCCCTTCCAGGAGTGGCTGCAGTCAGAGCACAGCCTGATAACAAAGCCCAGCCTGATAACAAAGCCCAGCCAGCACTGCTGTCCTGAGCCATGCACCTACCTCTGGATGTTTCCAAGGAGAAAGCAGGCAAGAAATATCAACCATAGGCTGAAGACATCCACCTTGGGATTCAGGAGAAGAGCTTTCAATCCCACAGTCTCCACCACAGTGCTGCAGGACCTGAGGTACATCACTGCCTCTGCACCCTTCCACTCTCTCCTACTGCAGCCTTGCAAGGGGAGAGAAGTGCCCACATATAATGGTAATTGGGCAGCGAGGATCATGGAGGCACAGAGCCTCACACCCCTTAGAAACACGGAGGTTTAAAGGAAATACTGTGGGTAAGAAGGGTGGCAAAAGCCCAGTGGAGGTGTCAGCTGGCATCCAAGCCTAGAGGCAAGGACATTTTAGCCCTTACATGTTGCAAGCCTCTGTCAGCCAAGTCAACTTGTGACTGAAATCCTCCCCTTCCATCTCCTCTATGCACCAGTTTGCTTCACATCCAAAAATCTACATCCAACACTTCAAGATTTCATCCTGATTTACCTGTGCAAACACCAGGTCGCTACCAATTACCCAAACTAAGCTAAAGTGACAGAATAGAGCTTAGTACTCCCCCAACTCATTCCTCGTGCAGTCCACAGCACAGGGCTGAGACGGGAGAGATCATATATCTGCAACCTCACTTCCCAACTACTCACAGCAGTAATGAAGCATTTGTACCCTTCCAGGCTTGGGCAGGATCCTGAACACTGACCTTACTGGTTTATACACATTTCAGACACAACAGAAACGTGCTCCCAGTACATGAGAGGCTGCTGTTTATGCACAGAGCTCTGTATATTCCCCAAGCTCGAACTACGCAGTTGTAATAACTCCATTTGAAATCGGTCACCTCTTCGCTCTCTGTAACTTTCCCCAGGGCTGTGAAGCCAAAAGTCCTGGTATGGACATTAACATTAAATGGTCAGAAGACTTAAAACAAATATTAGATTCCATAATGCTTTTTTCTGCAAGTGAAGTAGTAATGAAATGAAATCATAAGCTCTTCTCCCTAGAGCTTAAATAAATAGTCTACAGAAATACTAAAAGATTTATAGTGCACCAGACCACCCCTCAACCCCGTAGCCGTGAAAAGGACATAACATTTTAGTATCTACAGGCCTCTTGTCTTCCCCTTGGGGCGAAATCTATCACTTGCATAATCATCTGGATAAACACAAACCACAGAGAGCCAGCATATTGGCTGCCTCCTTTAAAAGGCACCAGGTGGCTGAATAGCCTGTTTGAAGCAGCTCTGACTACACCGGAGCCGTACTGGCCCACGTGGCTGTGCCTCTGCACCCACACCTGAAGCACTCTCGCTAAACCAGCATAAATGGACCTTGGATGCTTTAGGCCAGATTTCGGGGTGCATCGCTGGCGAAGTGCGGCTGCTTTCACCACACTGCAAAGCCCCCCGGGTGAACGTGCTCGAGCAGCCCCTGCTGGAGCACGGCGGGGTGCAGAGGGTGACTCCGGGTCCTTCCCAGCCCGGCCGCTCCGTCACTCGGTGTCCGCCGCGGGTGCCCCGCGCTGCCCTGCCCTGCCCGGCCCGGGCGGGAGGTGCCGCGGCTCCGGCCCCGTGGGCCAGGGCTTGCTGCCACCTCGTGGCCACGGGAGACGGAGCCGCGGTCACCGGGGGCCGCGTCCCAGCCCCTGCCGCGATTTGGAGGCTCGGGGAGCTGCCCGACAGGCAGTCGTCTCATTTCGGAGGTAGGACAGGGACCCCAGGGCTGGCAGGACTGCAGCAAGCATTGGGTGCAGAACTTCTGTAAGGGGCTCATTTTCAGTGCGGAATGTAGAGACATCGTTATTCCTTGGTCACTTGGGATGCTGTGCCTTCCCCCCTATCCCCCAGCCTTCATATTGCAGAGGGCTGGGGGTGGTGGGATGGGGGCAGAGCAAGATCCTATGGGACAGCAGTAGAGCCACAGATGAGATTCAGGGTACTGCCGAGGAGAAATACTGTTCTAGAGACTTCGTGGGGCTTGTTTCTACCCAAAAATGCTACCAAAAGGTGCTTAGGAAAGGTTCCCTCGCCTTACAGGCTCAGCAGACAGGCGAAGAGCCATTTCTGGCAAAAGAGTGGGTGCAATCCCACCTCTGCCTTGCTCCACCCTCCACAGCTGGCAAACCTTACAGGTATTAATGAATTTAGACCATGCCACCATTCCATGGACAGAAAAGCCACTTGTCCTCCCCACTGACAAGGGATGAAAGAAGTTCTATGACTTGCTTGAGTCCACAGACACACCAGTGAAAGAGAAGGGATTGGCTCTTGGGGATGGTTTCAGAAACACCAGCTGTTTTGTAGTTATTACTATGGGGCTTAGACGCTCAGGTGGAGCTGGGAGACACAGAGGAACACACACCAGCCACAGGGATGGACCAGATCCAAGTTTGTTTGGTCACATTCAATTTTTTTCTTAGAGTATCACTGCTGTGAAGAGAGAAGTCCGACCCCAGCCTGGAAAGTGAATGTTGGAGAGCCCAGCAGTCCCCCACACTGCCTTGGTGGTTAAGAGAACAAATTTCTAGCTCTGTTTCCTTTGCAGCCAGACCTGCCACAACTAGAGAAATGGACACCCGAGAGAGGCACTGGCAGAAATCATTGATTTCTTTTTCATTTGAAGTAAGTTTGGGAATTAAATTTTCCAGCAAGGAAGAGACAGAGATGTTCCAAAATCCAGTCCTTCCTCAAGAAACAACCCAAACCATCTTGTGTGCTTACACAGCAAAACATCTCAGAGGAACAAACAGATATTTTGATCCAATACTTTTTTTTCTTTTCAATGAGCTTTCTCCCCCACAACACAATTTTTAAAAAGCCCTGAGAGCAGCCAAGGGTCCCATGGCTGGGAGCTGTGATGACAGCAGCCCCAGCTCTGCTGTGAGCCTGGGTTGTATAAAGCATGACATGACGTAAGTAATACACACTGCTGTGGTCAGGGGGAGGCTGGCACTCCGAAAACGCCAGGAATATTATATAACAACAACTTACATAATTACCTCTTGCATAATGCCAGGGAAAAGGCCCTCTGTAACGCAGCTGTGGTTTCTATGGCATTTTACTGAAACACAGCCGGTTCTAAGAGATTCATTCGAGCTTTGTTTCAGGAGCCTGCAGCTCAGCTCATGCAGACAGACAAGTGAGACCCCTGCACTCACAGCAGCTTTAGCTGGAGAGGTGAGGGATACAGTAATAGGATCTTATAGCAGGGCGAGAGCATTGGCTTTTCTGCAGCCCTGCTGTTGACTTCACTACTCTGAGAATCAGAAAACTGTCACATAAGAGCACCATTCGAAACTGAGTGTTGTGTAGCCTCCACTGCTTGTAGGAAGTGAGGTGGAGTCTAACTGATGATGGCAGTGGCCAAATCCCTTCCAGGCTCACTCCTCTCTTCCCCTTGTTCTTAGACATTATTCTTAGCAATGCCTCCAGGCAGGCCTCCTGCACGCTGATTGATTTCAACAGCTGAGAGGTGACCTGACCCGCTTGCTTAAAAGGAAGAGGAAGGACTAGTAGCAGATTTCAGCATCAGGACAAGACTTGGGGTGTGAGTTTGCAGTGTACCTACCAGTATCTCGGCATGGATTCTCTCAGGGATCATGCCCTGTGCCATAAAGTCAGAGGTAGCTTGACCTTTGCTTCGGTGCTCACAGGATCCAGCCTTTGGTGACTATCAGACATAACACAGGCATGACCCACAGCTCCTGTGCAGTTATTGAGGCATCTCACAATGTGTGACATGCACAGCACCTGGACAAAACGTTTATCTCAGCTAAACAAGACACTTACTGCAGACCAGGGCTTGCATTCAGTGGGAGAATGTGCAGGAAAGCAGCAGGGCAATCCAGGACAAGAATATTTAGGCTACAGTGCAGAAACTGAGGCTGTCTCTGGGGCTGCAGCAGCTCTCTCTGGGGATGCAAATATTCTCTGAGGGACTGGGAATGCAGAGCACAAAAGGACTGAGGATTTTGTGTGGGAAACTGTGAGTGCAGTTAAAGAAAGGAAGAGTATGATTAGAGAACAAGCAGATTTTAAAGCCTCGTCCACCTAGGAGCCAAAGGAGAAAATTATTGTTTAGAGGTAAGAACATGGGTTATACCAGTGAGACCCTGGAGATCTCTGGGAGTCAGCGGGAAATGTGACATGCAGCAGTCCCTTCAGGTGAATTAGACTTCGTAACACCATACTGGCACTCAAGGATTTGTGTACTGCTCACTGAAACACTAAAGCAAGAGAGGAATTCCTCCCTCGTCCCTCATCATCAATAAAATATTGTAACTAGAGCCTGCTGAAGGACAACTGAGAAAGGCAGGGCTGCAAAAACACATATGGGCAAAAAAGGTCAGGCAATTAGCCTGCATTCAGTACTGGGTGTCTGCCTGCCACCCTGAGCTCTGCAGCTTAGAGCTACCCACAGGAAGCTGCAGCAGAGAAGTTTACAGCATGGCTAAGGCTGGGATTTAATGATCAGGTTAGATTAAATCCAGGCAGCTGGAAGGGGTGGCTGTTCCCACTCCATGCTTTGTGCCAGAGAATGTCCTCATTCTCCTCTTCCCAGTGCCTTGGGCATGTGGGTGGTGCCTCGCAAGGTTCCCTGCCATATTAGATGTGGGGTGTGCTCTGGGCATGGCTGGGTGCTGCTGGAGAGGTGCTCAGGTGTCTGCACAGGCAGCAGCAACTGCAGCATGACCAAGACCAGAGCGAGAGCAGCCTCAGTAGTGTCAGAGCTGAGCCACTGTGCAAACAAGTGCCCTGTGTGCAGCCCTCCCTTCCTTGGGACACACCGACAGCCATGCTCAGAGTCTGCAGGGAGCCAGCAGTGCCTGGCTGCTGGTTAAACTCTCTCAACAATGAATAATTCCTCCTGTCTGAGCTGCTCCTCGAGGAAGAGGAGGCACTGGGCCTCAGCACACAGTGCATAGCTTAGCTGTGGGCTCTCAGACTCCCAAGAAAAGAGTGGGAGAGCCCACCACTGCATGGTAAAATTGGGTGATACAACTGCAGATTTCTTTCTCAGCCCGCTGGGCAGGCAATGGCCCTCAAGCTACCAGCACTGAATATGAGGCTGTGCATGTTTTTAAATTGGATTTGAAGGCAATGACAGCAGATCCACCCCCACCCCATGATGCCTGTGCAGTTCTTTATGAGGGCTTCAAATGAGCTGGATTAAGGAACTGGTCTGAGTTTGAAGTAACTGTGTTTATCTTTTGGAGAGTGTATTTTGAAGCCAGATGAGTTCTGTGGTCTGGTTTGTCACACAGCTGGACCGATGCAGGCTGGCAGGGGGGATGGGGAGGCAGAGCTACTTACGCAGGCATCCTTTGTGGAAGAAACACCCATGGAGCCATCCTCCAAAACCCCAGGCAGCACTGTCTAACTAGTGGAACAGCACATACGGATTAGGGTTTCCCTTTGCCTGAGTTTCATGGGGTGAAAAGAGAGAAAACAGACACACATTTTCATTCCCTTTGCTGGCAAAACAGCCTCTCATCCAGAGAGCACGAAGCTTCTGCAAGATAAGAGCCCGTGGGGAAGCCAAGATCTACCCCCCATTTTTATTGATGTTTACACTTGCCTTTTAATGGGCTCCAGCAGGTTCTCGCTTCCAGCTGCAGTTGGCCCTTTTCAAAGTTCAAGGTCTCATTTTGCATTATCGTTCCAACACCAAGTGCACCCTTAGGGAGGAGAGGAACAACCAGGACTTTTTCTCTTCTGAGAAGCAGCACCAGTTTAAGCAGCCCCTAATCAAGTAGTGCTTTCTGTGCTCTGCTGGTCTTACTGGGAACTCCTGCAGGAAAACCAATCCCTCTGAAAAAAAAGTACTTGGCAAAAACCCCTCAGTTTTCTTCAAGCAGATCAGCACTGGGCAGCAGTGAGCATCCTAAACAAAGCACCTGTGGCCTGGGTGCCTGAGCAGAACATTGACCATTCAGTTGGGGTGGGGTCTCTGTTCTGCATCTCTTCCCTGTTGTATCCTTTGCTGTGCTTGCAAACTGATCTTTTGCCCTGTCCACTTCAGGGCCCTGCTGGCAAGACAACCACAGTGGTGGGGCTTGCTGCTGGCTGCAAGATACTGGGACAAAAAATACAAGTACTGTAAGATTTCACCTCTGCTGAGAATCCTGGTCCAGTGGTTCCTTAGGTAGTGGTACAAGTGTAACACAGCATCCCTGCCAAATGCTCAGCCTGGCCAGCCCTCCCAGCTCTTTGGGGTCTGGGGTTGCATATACACGTCCCAGGCTGGGCACCTTTGGAAAGCTCACCTGTAGGTATCTTACATATACAGGATGCATGGAAAACTCATGCCAGCTCATCTGGCATCTTCCCCCAACAACACTGGTGGCAGTTGCCCAGGGAAAGTGTAAGAAGCAGGAACAGCTCTATTCCATCACAGCAACTTGAGGCTAAAGGACTTCCCAAGGTTATATTTGCATGCTTGTATTTAACAGCCATAGGCAGAATTCTTCATGAGTTCATAATTTTTGTTAATCCTCTTATACATGCTCCCCAAAATATACTTCAGACATGGCTGCAGCCTTACTAGGTCAAACTGTTTAAAACAACCTGCTGACTTGGTGACTTTGCAGAAGATCAGCCAATGCGCAAAGACAAAAATCCGATAATCACTTTCTAACCATTCACAAACAGCTTTAAGGCATGCTCATTCTAAAAAAAACCAAACCAACAATAAAAATGAAGCTCCATTACCCTCAAAGATCTCTGCACATGCAGGGCTCCCATCTCTGGGCCCTTTTTAATTGCGAGTTCCTCAAACACCATGGTTTTATTTTTTGATCTTCCTCCTCCTGCTAAGTGCTCCAGTGTTGGTGGCGCAGCTGGTTGGATCCAGCTGGTCTGTAGCAGCATCTGTCTGGAAATTGCTTATCTTAGCCTGCGGTCCTTTTATTTCCTTCCCCGTCAGCTGCAGCAGAGATTTCGCTCCACGTGGTGACTCTGCTGTAAATGAATCCATGCTCCTTCTCTGTGTTTCAGTGCTAATTTTGTGACTTGTCTATGAGTTTACAGTAAGGGCCAAATTACACTGAATTTATTATCCTCCTGATCGAAAGGCCAGCATTTATCTGCTGCTCTTGTAGACCTACAGCTAATGAAGCTGAGAGAGGTACGTTGGCCCTCACAGGAAGACGTACAGGGCCTCACCTATTTATTGGGGCAGAGAGGGTCCAAATCATAAATGAAAAACAGACAAGGACACACTGGGACCACAGATCAAAAAGTCAGGAAAAGGAATGGGACTGCAGATGGACCAGACAAAGAAGTCAGACCTTTTGAGTCAAAAAACATATAATGCAAATGTCTCATCCATGAGCACAGTCTAGGCTGAGATGAAATCTTTGGGGCAGGGGAGGAGTTCAGATGGAAATTCAAGTGGGAACATGGGTAAGTTTTGACTTGTTTGGTTTTTTAAACAAACTAAAAAGACCTACTTGAGCAAAGTGAGAGGGAAGCAGGAAAGTGTAATCCTGGCCACTCTGACCTGCAAGGAGTGAGTATGGGAAGTCATTGATTCCGTATCTGCTGCTCCTTTTTCATGGTTCTTGCTTTCAGGTGTATCATTTTACAGACATGTGCCTCTCACCTGCTGAGTGATAAGCACAATGCCAGGGCACTCCAGGTGCTGACTCTGCAGCTCAGGCCACCCTCTTGGCCTATTTTACATGGATGTTTAATACAGGAGTTATGAACCATCTCATTAGGATGAAGCCAACAGAGGTTCAGGGCTGCTGGCAGGACCGGCAGCTACCAGACTACACAAAGCAGAGGGAAATGCCCACAAGAGGGAGAGTTGGTGTAGTCTCCACAGTGATTCTGTACAAACGGCACTTCCCTGCCTGGCAACTCTAAGAGCCATCCCCTTGCTCCACTTCTCCCAATAGAAACGTTTCCCTCTCCTGGAGATTCCCTTTTCCATGCTATTTCCCCTCCTCCTCTTTCTCCAGATGACTGGTATTTCATCTTCTTTGTGTGGGGTAAGCCCAAAGGCTCCACCATGTGGGTGCCAGAAGTGGTGCCATTGGAAAGGCACCGTGACTGAAATGATTTCTCTGCTCTTGCTGCTGCTCTGCTCCCCTTTCCTCCCACTCACACTGTATTGTGCTGGGAGGGCACCCCTGTACCAGCCTCAGCCCCCTCTTGCCCAGCTCATCACTCAGAGGTGGTACCCCACACCGGTTCCTCTGGGGAGTCCTGCTACCCTCCATGAGCACACATGGAAAATACCATTCCTGCTGGGCTCAACACCCCAGGCCTAAATCAGACTCCACTGGGGCATGGGACTTTCAATCCATTTTCCAAAAATAGTTGATGGCTACTGGCAACAGGACCCTAGAAGTCTCTGAGCTTCTACAGGGCAAAGCTTCATGTGAGGAAGTACCGGAAAACACTGATGATGTGGGAATAACCACTCTGCAGCCTCGATGGCTGGAAGTGCTCCATGGTGCTGGTGCAGCATGAGCAGCAGCAGGACTTTTCTTGTGGGATCATCCCACCAGCTCCAAAAACAGCATCCCTATGCTCCCAGGTCCCAAAACTTTCAAGAAACATTTTGATGATTTTGGTTAGTGATTAAAAGCAGGAACTGTAACACAGCTCATAGCATTCCTGGGGCAGTTTCCTAACCTGAAACCTCAGAGAAATGCCTTCAGAGGAGATCCACATGAACCACATCACCAAAATCACCACAAGACCCCCAAGTGTGGCACATCTTGGCCACCCTCTGGCCACCATTAGCCTCCAGCTGCCAGAGCAAAGCAGGGTAACTGGTTCCCTCTACGGAGAGGGATTTTCTGCCCAAGGGAAAAAGCCGTGGACGCTTCCTCTGAAGCACATTGTGCCTGCTGGTATTAACATATCAGGCATTGCACACAAAGCTGCCCTGGAGAGCAGCATTGACATGAAAGCACAGGAGCCCCTAAGCCTGATCCCTAAGTGGTGAGCATGGTCCATATCCCAGCCGGGGGCACTGGGCAGAGAGGCCAAGGAGATTTATCAGCATGCCCACAGGATCTGCCTCGCAGGACATCCACACTGCTGTGCAAGATGGTGCACATTGACAGGGAGGAGGGAAATGCAAAAAGGGAAGAGAGATGCCACCAAGATGATCAGAGGGATGGAGCACCTCTCCTATGAGGAAAGGCTGAGAACAGGGTTTGGTCAGCCTGGAATAGAGAAGGCTTAGGGTGACCTAATTGCATCCTTCCAGTACCTGAAGGGACCCTACATGAAAGATGGGGAGACGTTTTTTGCAAGGGCCCATAGTACCATGGGGGTAACAGATTCAAACTGAAAGAGTAGGTTTAGATTAGATTTTAGTAAAAAATTCCTTACTGTGAGGGAGTGAGGCACTGGAACAGGTTGCCCAGAGAAGCTGTGGATGCCCCATCCCTGGAAGTGTTTAGGCCAGGTTGGACGAAGCTCTGAGTAACCTGGTCTAGTGGAAGGTGTCTCTGCCCATGGCAGGGGAGATGGAACTAGATGATCTTTAAGGTCCCTTCCAACCCAAACCATGACTTTGTAATTCTAAGCCAGCTTTATTGTAAGTTGAAAATGTAATCACTCACTTCCAAATTATAACTCTAGGACTGGGCTCACAAGCTCATGCATCCAGTTAACTTTTAGAGCAGCTTATGATGATCCAGCATGTGGAGAAATGCACAGTGTGAAGAACCAGCACGTAATCCCAGCTCCTTCGGTGGATCGGAGCACCTCGTTCAGCATTCCCTGCTAGGATAGGGTTACCTGAGCAGATACAATAAGACAGCAGTGTAAGCAGTGGCTTAGAAAATACAACTGACTACTGCAGGCAGCATGTTTTTACTTGGCTTTAGGCATGCTGACAGGAGGTAACATAGCCAAAAGGCATCAGAGGTGAGAAGGCGAAGCAGAAAGAGAAGGGCCACTCCTTGGCACAGGTGAGGTTATTTACACAACAGCCAGTGGATATGTGTCTTATTTACACAGGATAAGAAGAATGAAAGTAAAAAGTTATCTTGTGTTGAGTGAGATAGTTTAGTAGTATACAATTACTTCACCCAGATTTACCTAGAAGTAATTAAAAGTAAGGTTGTGCTCTGAGGCAGAGTTCCCCTGCCACTGAATTCAGGTCCAGTGGGAAGCTCTCACTTGCAGCCACTCACAAAATCAAATCCCTAGAGTTCAGACATTTCCCCTAGCAGCTTAACTGTTGTGTCCTTTGAAGTTATATTTTAGGTTTTCATTTCAATCTTTATCCTCCTTTCTTACCTTTAATTTCTCTCTAGTTTGAAATCCAGAGGCAGCTTCCATCTGCAAAGCTGAGTGCCCTGGTGAAGGGGGACAGGATCTCATGCTCCCCCAGCTGGGCAGTCTTAGGCAGCCAGGAGGCAGCCGTGTCACCGGCCAGTGTCTTCCTGCCCTCATGCAGGAGTTCAGAAGTATCCTACGGATTGGAAGGAGATCTGCCTTGGGAGTGGAGCTGGGAAATGTTATGATTTCATCTGAAAGACCTCTGATGCAACACAATGCCAGGGTGTCAGGAGGCTTTTAGCTTGCCAGGAACCTAAAAGAAATATTTTCAGCCTGAGTGAGGTTGACATAAATATTGTCTTTCTTTTTTCTTCCCTCTGAACTCGCAGGTGAACCAGAAGCCACAGGTTTGGCCATCTTGGGAGTAAATTTATAACAGCAGCAAATGCTTTTCAAGTGCCCCAGTGAAGTATGAAACTTGCTCTTTCCTTTCTGTCTTTGCCCACATGTGACTGCATGAGCCCTCTGACACTGCAAGAACATGACTTTGAGTACTCTGGCAGCAGTACATTTGCCCCAGTTCCCCATCATTTTTTATCCCTGCACAGCACACACAGAGTGTGCCTTTGACAGGGGGGCTGTGTCAGAGATGCCTCCAGCACTGCCACACCACAACTGCATTGCACCCACACTGGGGGGACCCAGACAGCATCCTGGGGCCAGGGCAGTGATGTCTCCAGGGACAAGAGCACAGCTGGGGACACCATTGAGGAGCACTGTTAAGTGGGGACAGGATGGGCTGAAGACTTTTCCCCCACCTCCACGCACACAGCTGCAATATCCCCAGCATGTCCTGGCACAGAAACCAACAGAGCAGATTTTCAGTCATGAACACAGGAGAAAAGAGAGACAGAGGGACGTTTTGTGAAGGCTAAGCACACACACCAGCTTTGCAGAAGTGTTTTGCTTTCCACCTGCATATTCCCATCCATTTAAGCAACTTAATACTGACTTTTCATTCATACTTTTTTTTAAAAAAAGCATTTGAAACAAAGCTATCTAATTACAGAGTAAATATTTAGCTTGAAATGAGCAGACATATTCAAAGCCATTTTCTGACATGACAGATGATCTGAAAGGCGCTGCGCTGCAGGCATTGTGTGCCGATCAAACCCAATTTAAAAATACAAGGCGTGGAAGCAAAAATAGACATGACCCTAAGCACAAACATCCCCACACAGGCAAATGTCTCCTGTAAAATGCCATGGGTGATTTCATGGCAGCTGAACCTGGCAGCACTGGAATAGCATCGCCCACCCCTGAGGGTGCTGCTGTGGTAAACCCATGTGAACACCACTGAAGTAACACACACACATTGTCCTGCCAGGGCTTGTCCAGCTGCTCCAGTTTTGGGACCCCAGCTCGGGCCCATGCGTTTCCTGAAGACCTAAGGGAAATTCCTGTCCCCTTATGCACGTGACCTAACTTCCAGCTCTTGGCATGCTGGGTGAAACCTAAGTGACTCTTGTTACCTTTGCCACACCTAAATTATTGTGGCATTCAGATGACAGGTGGGAGCCAGGTAATGTGGGAAAAATTACCTTTTCACCCTTAAATGCTGAGGAGCTCACATCCAAGCATTCACACCCCAGAGATGCTGATGAGCAGGGAGACACAGGAGGAGCTGCGCCCCCCTATCAGCTCCAGCTCCAAGCCCACAGAGCACGCATGGAGCTCAACCTTTTCCCAAAGCTTTGGCTTAAACTCTGCTGCCCCTGAAGCAGCCCTGAGCTTGCAGCAGAAGTGGATGGAGACATGACTCCAACTTTGGTGACCAGGATTGGGAAACAGGAGCTCTAGAGCCACACACCACCCACACAATGGAAAAACCACCTCTGAATGGCCAGAGCCTGTGCTGGGTCCTTACAGGAGTGAAGGGATACGACCAGATGGCTCCACGGGGGAAATGCAGCTACAGGCAGGACCTGGGGCAGCCTAGAGAGGAGAGGTATGAGAGACCTCACTACCCATACCACACATGTGGGAAACCAGCAGGGCATTTATGGGATTAGATGCAGAAGGAAAATCCTCAAGGCAGTAGCTCTGGGACAGGAAAACATAAGTGAGGAAATCACACAGTATCACTGAGTCACTGTGCCACATCCTTGGAAATGCATTAGCTAAGGAAGGCAGGGTCTCCACCAGGTCGTCCTGGTGTCTAATGAGACACATATTTTGAAATCAGAAACACAAACAGCTGCAGCAATGGCAATGAAAACATGGACATCAGTGGCTGCTGGCAGAATTGCTCTCTAGAGCACAAATACTAATGAAGACAACTTCAAGCATGAGGTACTAGTCTGGTTCTTCACACTGAGGGCTGGGCAGAAGGCACCAAGTAGTCTTGTGGGCAAGAGGAGGCAATGCCCGTACAGCCTGTGCCCCATCAGTCCTTCCACACCAGCCTCTTCTTCTCAGCTGTCACTAAGGCAAACAGCCATCCCTCCTATCCTGTGCCTGAGGTTTGGGATTAAACTTCACAGAGCCCCTTCCTTCTGTTCTCTCCAGGAGACCCCAGTGCCAGGATGTCTCCCCAGGGCTACCCCACCATCCTTGCCAGGCTGTGTGGTCCCTTCACCTTTTGGTGAACTCTTTGATCCAATTTTTAGCATTAGGACCATGCTGACAATTCTTTGGTCCTCCAGATTTCCCACCCAGGGGCTTGGGGTTTTTTTGCATGAAGCAGCTGTAAAATCAGACCACCAGTGGGCCAGGTCTGAGACTGGGTCCTGGGTTTGCTGCTCTTCACTGGACAGTGACACCTATGAGGTGAAAGAGAAGAAGCCAGTCCTGTTCCTGGTGTGGCCACAGACCCTCAGCACTGCAGCAGAGCTCTGGCTCTGGACATGGCCTTCCTGCACATGGAGAACCAGGAGATACATGGGATATGACAGACCCAGGTGCTTCGCTGTGGCTTTGGGACCTCTCCAGGCTGTTTGCAGAAACACTAGTGAAAGAAAAGAGGTGTTAAAAAATAAATTGTAAAATGAAGTGGAATAATAACTGTCCTGGGTAAAGATATCTCAGAAACATCATGGCCTTCACTGCCCTGGTGGGTAAGACAGCTCTGGGTGTTCATGGCCCTGCTGAGTCCTGCAGTGTGTCCTGGGAGGCTGGCTAGACCTGGCATTATTGGTCCTCATTCTCTTTTTAATTTTATCCACATGACCAGACTATTAAAGTACCATTCAAAATGTGCCTTGCTGCTTTTTCTGCCTTGCATCATCCTGTGTGCTCAAGCCCTGTTGTTCCCGTGAGTCATTCCTTTGGGCACATTCATGGTGCATGGTTTCTCTGACTTAGACGATGAGATGGCAGCTTTTAAAAGCATTTGCATTTTCCCCAATGCCTGGAGTGAAACTGAGGCCAGAAACATTTCTGGGCATGAAACCTGCCTCTGAGCATGTTAGGATTTTGTTTCATGAGGACTGCTTGGCTGCCAGAGGGTAGAAGCAAAGGATTTGGAAAAAGATAACTCCTGCTCTGCAGCACGCCCTGAGCAGCCACCTACCACCAAGCCAATCAGTCAGGGCAGCGTAGCAGAGCTCAAAGCTTGGGACCTGATCGTTTGCAAAGCAGAAAAGAGGAGATTCATCCACTGCCTCTTCTCTCCTCCTGGCAACTCTCATTGTATTTTGGGCACAGATGCTCAGACTCAGTGCTGGTAACTGTTCTAGAAACATGTGGCCCCAGGAGACCGACGTAGCTGCAGTGGCAGGGAGGGAATGACGCGGATACACGTGGTGAGCAAAATCTCCAGGGTCGCATCCGAGATGCACTGTACCCAGACCCAGCTCTTTTTCAGGACACGCTTCCTGCACACACAGGGTTGCTGAGATCTCAGCCTTGGCAGTGCCCATAAGGATGCTCCTGTTCCTATAGAGCCTCTCAGCTGTGAGGATCCCCTGCAAGGGGACAGGAAGTCATAAAAAGGCACAGGATGATCAATATTTCACATTTTCCCGAAGGAAACCAGAGTTTAAATCCACCGTGCATCTGTGCAGCTCCAAGTAGAGCTGGACACTGCTATCTCATAGGGACAAAGTGGCTCCTGGCTCTGCACCACGGCCACACAGTACATGCCCCTGGTGCCATCAGTCACCGGCAGGGAGAGGGATGCTCAGCCAAGGTGTTTCTCACAGGACCCCTTTGTTTTTGTCAAGGGGTTTCATTTCTAGTAGAGGCCTCAGGGAAAGGCAGCTGCCAGGGACTTGCAAGCAGGATGAGGGCATGCCAGAGACAGGCAAGACTCCAGAGCATTTAGTTTTCTAAATGTGGGTTTATTGCCCACCTGGTAGGGAAGGGGGTTGGTTTCCTTTCCCCGATACAAGAGGTTGGAGGAAGCTTGCAACGTCCCCCTTGCCACAGCACAAACCCTTCAAAAGCTTTTTCTCCTTCAAAATGAGAAACAATTAAACACACAGGTAATGAAAAACAGTGAACAAAGCTCCCTGCGTGGTGAGCAGTGGCAATTCACTGCCATTGAGAAGAAATCTCCCCAGTTCCCCCTGCAGTGCCAGGTCACACCTGGCCTGCAAATCACAGCATGTTTTGTGCAGGTGCTGGGATGTCCTACCTGAGACACCTCCCAGGGTGCTGGCACAGCTCTAAGCACCCCAGGCCATTGCTGGGAGCCACCACTCCCACAATTTGAGCAGCTTTGGCCAGGCGCAAATGTGTTCAGCCCCTGGAGGGAAATTTGGCTTCAGCTCCATTTTTTGAGGGCACCATTCCTCAGTGGAATGCAACATACTTGAGAGCCTGAAGGCTCCAGGATCAGCCAGAGGTAAATCAGGTCTGGTATCCCATCCCTGGGGCTATTTATGACCCTCCTTGCTACTAGGGATGTCTTACAGCTGCCTCCTGCACACTGCTCCTCAGAGGGGGGGACAAGCAGAGCAAGTTCCCTTAGCTCTGCACGTGGGGTTTTTGCCCAGTTTTGGAGTGAGGCCACTGGCTGATGGTGAGGAAGCCTTTCGTGGTGCCCCACAGCCCATGGATAACGCTGGGGCCCGGTGACTTGCTGGCACAGGCCCCGGTACTTACTCATGCTGCTGTTGACACGTCCCAAATCCATAGTGCAAGAGGTATTTGATGTAACTGACGAGCCTGTGGGAATGGCGTGTTTCCCTCAACCCTGCGGTAACTCCGGGTAGTTGCTCTTTTCAAGTCAAAGCTATCTGAGAGCCCAGGCTCTCTCTTTCTGAGAGCCATGCAAAAAAGAGATATTTTGCACAGCCGCTCAGTGACCCGAATTGCTGAGCTGGGCCCTGCCTGGCCTCCCCTCCAGAGCTAATGACCCTCTCAACCAGGGCAGGACCTGGATCTCAACCAGGGATGAGTCGGCTTCACCACAGCTGTCATCTCCCATGCTTCAAGGCTGTCTCACCCAATCTGACCCTGTGAAGTGTGTCAGACTCACCTCTCCAGACCGCTGGATTCACTGGCTCTCAGCTCAGCGCTGGTCACATCACAGTGTTTGTGGGGAGCAAGGGGGTCATTTCTGTTCCTGTACCACAAACCCCATTGCAGGTCCCCAGAGAAATGAGAGTGTTATCCCTGGGTCACAGCTCTGCAGCCAGCTCAGCCCTCCCCCTCAAGGCCACTGTGCAAGTTCAGCACACACCAGCTTTCCCCAACTCTGAGTTTTTCGTTTTCTCCCCAAACTTTTCGATCAGCCCCCCACAACACAGGCGTGAAGCTTCCTACCACCTGTGCAAAGCTTTGCATGGATGGCACCGATTCTCCCTGTTCCTTTCTCACCTTCAAGCCCTGCAGCCGAGTGGGACAGCAGAGCAGGCAGCTCACCCACATTCGCACCAGGGTGAGCCGAAATCCCTCCCCAGCCCCTTGTGCTGTGGGCACAGGCATCTGCAGCTGCCCTGCACCGGGGGAGAGCGCAGGGACAGCCGGCGGCACTGCGCCCACGTGAGCCGCGCTCGGCCAGGAGCAGGAGCTATTTCTGGAGAGCCGCTTCTCGTGGAGCAGAAGCGGCAGAACTCAGAAGCACTGACCGAAAAAGAAAAGCCCTGGTGTTCCGAACGGGAAGCGAGGTTTCCCAGCCTCCCGCCGGGAAGGACGGGTGACATTCTTGCAAAAATAAGAGAGGACTGCAGCGCTCTGTGGCAGCAGGGCTCCAGAGGAGCTCAAAGGCTACTTCAGTGAGACCGTAAACACGCCAGATTCGCTGTTGTTGCAGAGCTCCGTGAAATCGGTGATGTCTGAGCGGAGTTCAGCTGGAGAGCGCTGGTGCTATAAAAAACAAAGTGACTTTGGGCTTTGACGCTTCCTCCTGACACACAAAAAGGTGATTTGTGATTCAAAAGACAAGGAATTTATCATCAAAAGGAGCTGGGACAGAGCTCAGTGTTTACACATGGAAGAACAAGACAGGCACCAAGAGCAGATATATTTATACTCATCCATTAATAAAAGAAGCCAAGTCAACCATACCTTTGTGCTAAAGTTAGAGCACAGCACTCTGCATGTCCTTAAAAAGGCAAGAAAGTTTCCACAAACTGGGACAGCTGCTCCCAGTGCCGGCTCTGTGCATCTCCTCCTTGGCGCACGCAGGGACCCCGGCATCGGTGTGCTGCAGCAGGAAAGGGGCCAAACGCCTCGAGGCTTCTCCAAGTGGGAAGGCTGACTCCTAGAGTCTGGTCATGGGCTGGTGGCCACTGCACCTCAGGAGCCAAACAGTCCCTGCTCCCCCTTCAGAGACCTGCAGGAGACGCCTGCCTCTTGCCAGAAACAAAAATCTTCCAGTTTCAGCTCCAGTATTCTCACTGCTTCCCTGCTTATGAGGCTCACACAAGCCAGGAGCTGCGGGTGATGTGGGGGAATGCTGGGCTTGGCACAGCTGGGCTGGCCCTGTGAGCAAGGACTTGGTTTTGTGGGGCTGCCTCCACCAACCAGCAAAGGGAAGAGGAGCAGCACCCAAGGGTTCCAGGTTTGGGCTGAGGGGTCAGTGCGAGCCCAAGGTGAACAGAGAGCACCCAGGAGAGAGGATGGTTCATCTCCAGTGAGGTCAGCAATAGAGATGGATGGTGTAAGTCGCTGGAAGCTCCTGGATTAGTATTTGGCACTTAGAAATGCTTTAGAAATCACTAATTGCAGCAAGTTCCTTAACCCACAGCTATGGCTGGAGTTGCCTGGCTTCACCTGCCGTGTGCTGGGGAATGTTACACCAACTGGCAGGAAAGACACGGAAAAGTCAGATCTCTGTTCCTTGCAAGGTGCTTCTAGAAAGCAATCAATTATCCTTCCTGACAAATAACAGATGAGCTCTCACGGCTGTTTTTCTGTTTCCCCTCTCTTCCCCCACCCAGTTCCAGCCCTTAAACCACGCTGGAAGCAGCAGGAGCCAGCACTGGACACGCTCTGCCAGAAATGATCACGTTCCAGGCAAAGTGAGAGCAATCACAAAAAATACATCTTGTCTAAATCAAAGTTAAGCACATTGCAGTTTTTCTCCTCCACACCCCAGTGAAACAGCCACAAGCAACAACCACCCCCAGCTGCACGGGGAAGGAAACAGCTGCAGGCACACAGCAGAGCAGGGGTCACCTCTCACCTCCCAGAACATGCCAAAGTTGTTGGCACTGCGAAACGCATTTCCCCTCTGAGCTCACGCTGAAGATGCTACAGTTACACGAACTTGACTGACCTTTGAGCAAGACATAGCACTAGATGGCCTCCACAGATCTCTTCCAACCCAAATTATTCTACAACTTTGCAATTTTCTGCATAAAGACAGAAAGAGGGCATGCAAATAACTCTTCCTCCCACACCAGCTGCTAAGCTAAGCTCTCCTATCAAAGGGATGCTCAGGCTGCCATCTCTGAGCCAGTACAGTCAAGAGAAGTCCAGCAGCAAAATCCTGAAAAGAAGTCAGCTTTGCTACTGGCACAGGGATCAGGACTTCTTCCTGAGCTTTTGGGTCAAATCTCCTGATGCAGCTTGTCAGTGCCAGCCTAAGATGCAGCCTTAGCAGTCATACTAACCTCACCCTTGAGCTCTTCTGCAAATTCAGTTTGAATTCATAAATCAGTTCAGTGTGATCCGAATGCTTTCCAGCAAACGTTACCATTTATTGACTCCATCCCACCCTGCAGCAGCCAGGCACAGCCATGTGGCACCGAGATTCTTGCTCAGCAGCCACACTGGTGGACCCTGGGCTGACACCAAGGCCCGTGGCACAGAGCCCATGCCCCGGTTATTGCCAAACCCTCTCCCCAGGTCCTTCCTGATGGTTGGTGGTACTGTCACTCTCAGGTGATGCTACCTACACACACAGAAACAAGCACCATGGCTCGTGATCAGCTGTGACTAGCGTGATTTGTCTATTACTTATTACGATTATTTACAGCTTATAGAAAGGGGGAATGTATTAAATCAGCTGTGTTTGCTTCCTCAGCCAGCTTGCAGTGCATTCAAAGAACCTCTGCTTCCTTTGGTGAGCTCTACTTTTGATTAAGCACATTGAGCAATGCTGAGTATTACTACACTTTTACTGACTAATTAGTGAACTCCAGGATCAGCCATTTTACAGCTTTGCCTTGAGACGAAGGTAGGCTGGAAGACCTAGAGCTCCTTTGCTGTGCCTCTGGAGCCTGCCTCTGCAATACCTTTCTCCCAGCACAGCAGAGCTTCCTTTCAAGACCTTTCCCAGTTCCACTGATGCAGAATCCCTTAACCAGCTTTTCTTCAACAATTATTCAGCCCTGATTTCCAGCCATCTAATTTTAGCAGTCACTGTTGAACATCCTCTTGAGTTATTGTTAGAATGAAATGAGGATCATCTGACAGGAACATATCCTTGGTAAATACTGGGAAGGAATGCTTAAGGAGCTCGCACACCTTCCTGCATCATAATCGACAATCCTACTGCCCAGGGACACACCTTATCTCACCCTTCTTGTTCCTGCTACCTTGCATTTCCAAAAGCAATTAAAGCACCAGCCTCAACTGTACTAGGCATATTTGGCTGCATCATTTTGCTCAGTTATTGTTTCAATAATCACTTCCAATTAGCCACAGGGATTTATTATTTGCTATTTTTAGGATCATTTCAGTTTAAAAGGCATCTGATTACATGGATCTATATTTGCATGACATCTTTCACTGGAGGATTTGTAAGTACTACACAGAATGTGAATCAATTTCTGCTTGTCTGCAGCAACACTCCTTTTACAGGCAGGACAACAGGGACAGTGATTAAAAGACGTGTCCAAACTCCCAGAGGAAATTTACACCGACACAGGAACCCCAGCTTCCAGTTGTGTGTGTTAACTATTAAACCTGTGCTAACACAGGTGGAGGGAGCGAGGGTGGCTACACAGGCACTAAAGGAGATGCCGACACCGTAATTTGAAATGGTTGTCTCTCCTTCCACACTAAACAGGCTCAAACACCAACTAGGCTGGGAGAGAAAAAAAAAATAAAAAGGCTTCTTATCAAATACCAAGCAATTGGCCCTTTTCTGCTAACAAGCAGCAATGGGAAAGAATGGCAGGGAAAGGTGTGGATTTTCTGAGAGGTTGGTATAGGAACAGATGGGGCTGGGATTTTGCCAGCGTGACTTGCCAAGGCTTCACCCTTTATCATTGTTAAGAAGACCCAATCTCCCGGCTCGTTCTTCACACCAGCTTCCCTTCTTTGCGTTTTACCTGCCAAGGAGATGCACCAGCGAAATTCATCCAGATGTGCTGAAAAACAGACAACACATGGGAGCCAACAGACTGGTGTTTCTCTCTTTTATTTAAAAACAGTGCTTCATTACCATTTGCAAAGGGTTAGGAAGGGTTTCCCCCCTTGCTTAGAGTTTATAAAAGCCAGCAACATGATCAATAATTTATACACATGGATAGTAATACAAAAAAAAGGAATAAAAGCTAAAGATCTAACTACTCCAACCTTCACAATTCCAGCTACTTGATAATAATAGGAATAACCCAATGAATACTGTATGGTCTGAAAGCTACTATACAATATGATACTTAACAAGGGAGGGCGGGAAGTTAAAGGCTGTCACAAAGCCCTGGGATGCAGATACTGCTTCTCCAGAGTCAGCAGGGAAATGGGACCCTGGGCAAGCGGCTCGGGCGTCCTAGGAAATGATCCAGGGGAAGGGAACGCGTCCCACGTGGGACACGTCCTGTTCCCCAGCGGTACCTGGCAATGGGAGGTGCTGGGGAGACTGCGAGAAGGGGCAAGTCTGTCGCTGCCATTGGAGGTGCTGCGGCATCTCAGCCTCGCACTGAAAATCTCCAAGTCTCAAAGAGATCAGCCTGTGAGGTCAGTAAAATACTCCACCAGCTCCGTATCGCTCTACAGCCCTGGTTCTCATTTGCTATCAGCCCCAGGTTTTAGCTCCAGCTATTTACAAGCAGGATTTATCATATTAAAAAAAAAACAAAACAAAACAAAACCCAACAAAAACCCCAAACAAACAAACAAACAAACAAAAAAAAACCCAAGGAAAGAAAACAAAACCAAATCATATCCCCTGGGGTATAAGAGGATGATTTCGTCACTTGATAATGCAGCCAAATCGAGCTGCCAAAACTACAACACTCGCACACAAAAAATACTGTGAACAGAAAAAATAGAAAAACATGACCAGAACTGAAACTACTAATGTGGGAGGCCTGATTTCTGTAAGGAATTTACTCCTCAGGGAAGCAACAAGCCCCTCCACCAGCAGAGAACTGGGAAACTGGCAACAGATTTATTGACCCACTTCAGAACAACAAAAATTTAAAAAGAAAAAACATTCCTAAGATCAACGGGCATTTTGCTGACTCCGACTGCCAGCCAAATGAATATCTGGGTGGACGGCTTTAGACACCAGCAATCTCCTGGTGAAATCAGGCAAGGTTTTTGGCTGAGGCATTCCTGCTCTACCACAAGTTGAGAGGCAGCATGGGAAGCTGGTCTCCTGCACAAGCCTGGGCCAGCTGCAGCCTGTGGCCCCAAGAGGACAACCATGGGCAGCACTGGCAGCCCCAGCAAGAAGTTGTCTTCCAGGGTCAGCAGTGGCAACAGAGACGGGGCTTGGCCATCCCAAGTCCCGTTTAGGCTGCCATTGATGCAGGCACTGCAGAGGGATGGGGACTATCCTGACAACTCCTGGCTGGAGCAAAGTGTACCAGGCAGAAACCCCACAGCGTGCTTGCAAAGGGCCCCATTTCACACTCTGGCTATCAGACTCCTGCTTGCCTTGTTGACTGGAGTTTTCACTGTAGAAGAGAAGTTTACTGGGGTTGGAGGGCGGAGAGGGCAGTCAGTAAGGTGGGGATGGAGGGAACAGGCTTTTCAGACATTAACATCACCAAAAATAGTGTTTTATGCAACAAAGAATCAAGTCTCACTGGTGTATACTACAAAATGTTTGACATTATCCAAGAGCATGTCAAAAATAAAAACACAAAGAAGTTTACATTGGATGTTCATCTTGTTCACTAGGTTGGTTTGTTTCCCCCCCCCTCCTATTTTAAAACAGTGCAAACAGGTAAAACACTTTAAAAATCACCCCTCTGCACCAAGGACAGCAATCCCCCGCCCCACCAAGCTGGAGGGTCACAGGCAGCAGGCCCTCTGCCAGGCTGCCTGTGTGCTTTCCCTTTGGAGCTAGACTCAGCAAAAGCGCTCCCCAGAGCTGTTGTTTGGGTTTCCCTTTGTTAAATTCCTAAGTGCTCCCCAAACCTGTTTTCCACTTGCCTCCATCTTCGTGGCTAGGATGGGAAGATACAGATAGGGATGGGCTGGGGAAAAACGTGGGTAGAACCCAGAGGCTCTGCTTTGTATTCCCCAACGATGGAGTTCTGGGTGCTGGAATTGAAAGCCCAGCAGCCAGTGTCTCTTTTCAGGCAGCAAAATGGCTTCATTAACCGTTCCACAACCAGCACTTGAGCCAGCTACTCAGAAAACCCTCCTCAGCTCTTGCTGTGCACTTCACATCCATGGATCTCAAAACGGGTAAGAACAGGGGATAAACTTCACTTTAGGGACGGGGAAGCGAAGTCTAAAGTAGCAACAAGACTGCCCCACAGGGACCCTTGAGGGGTCACTGACAGAGCCCTGTTCGAAACATGGGCCTCAGACTCTGGAGCCAGTGCTCCTCGCTGGGCAAGTCTGCTCCCTCTCAGGCACCGGAACAGCCAAGCCACAGCTATCTTTAAACATGGCTTTGTCTATCTGAACTCATGACACAGGATCCACATAACTGCTTAACCTGGGAAAAGCTGGCTATAGCAGGCTCATACTGAGCTCCCCATCGCCTCCAGGTCCTGTCATGGCTTTTCTTAGAAAAGCTAACCCACCTACAACAGTGCAGCCTCCCAAGCATGGGGACCGGGACAACAGTTTGCTAATGTGCTGGGCACCGATATAACTTATTCCCAGTAGAGAATATGCCATACCAGTAGAAGTTACTTTGTACCAGCACAACTGCAACTGCAAGGAAATACAGACCAGCATGTCATATAAATCAACTCTTCAAACCAAAATTTCATCTGTATGTCATCGTGCTGGCTGGACCTATTTGCAAGACAGTACAAACAGCTACACTTAAAGAAACATTTTTTTCTCTGCATCAAGAGGAATCCCAGATGCCACCAGACTAGAAGGTGACAAACAGCAAGCTATTTGCCAGGCTGCCTGTGCGTTTTCCCTCAGAAAGCCAAACCCTGCTTTGCAAGGGACCTGTGACTGCAGACCCATCGCGCGGACAAGCACTAGCTGCCATCATTCTCATAAGCCAGGGCCCAGTTCAATCTATTAAACGTAATTAATTTTGCATAGGGAGATATAGGCTTTGTCCTCACTTCTTCAGAAGATGGATATAGCCACACCTTGGCTACTCTGAAAGCATCTCTAGCCAGTTCATAACACATCAGAGTGAAACTGGAGCTGTTGTTCGCCAACAGGGAAGAAAGGCTGAAGAGCTCTCCTGTCACGGCACAACACTCACTCGAGAAACCCTGCCATGCAAGTTTTTGGGAGGTCTGGTGCTTTGGACACCTGGAACCAGTGAGCTACCTCTGGCCCCCAGCCATGCAAGCGTCCCGGTGTCCCCCCTGCAGCTCAGTGCTGAGAGCAGGAAGCCGGGCTATCAGCAAGCTCCCCCAGGGGATCTTGCAGCATTAACTGTGGAGTCATAGAGACACTGGCTGCTTAATGCACCAGTGGAGCCCAGCAGGGAGGGACCAGAGCAGGCCAGGCTCACATACGGGAGGAATCAGGCTGGATGGTCTTGGAACAGGTACTACTCAGAGATCGGGGGACCACGGCCCCCCAAAGGTTGGGTGCTTCTGCACTAAACCCCTCACATTCCTAATATACTTGGGCGGGCTGAAGCTGCCATGCATAGACTCTGCCAGGAGGCAGAAATGGGGCTGGCCTCCCCACTCCCAGGGAGGCCAAGTGGCAGGGGGGGATTGCAGGTGGCACTGCCAGGGCAGGGGAGGGCACTCAGGGAGGGAGAACCCAGCTTTTGGGGAGCCGCAGTCAGAACCAGCTGAACTGAATGTGGGAGAGGGGCAGTGGGGGAGCAGCTGCCCCAGCGGGGTTCTGCAGATGCTCCTGGGCTCACAGCCAGAGGAACTGCCTGCAGGAAGGGAAGGGACGGCCTCGCTCAGGCCCTCCATCCACAGCGGGGAGAACAAGTCCAGTAGAGGCTTTTGCTGCATCCCAGCTCCACAAGTCCCCTGGCTGCTCTGCAGTGGAAATAACTCCCCTTGAATATGACTATCTCTACCACAAGTGTTCCCTCTTCTACCCCAACTCAGGCAGTAAAAGCCCCCAAACACACCGAGTCTCCCTCATTTCCTAGATTTTGTGAAAGCCCCAACACCCTGTTCCCCCCCTCCCTATTTTCAAGCTAAAATATTTATATACAAACAACAAAAAAATTGTCATAACAGCAACAAACCAAACTTTGGCTTGGGAAAAAAAAAGTAAAAAACCAACAATAAAACCAGAAAAAAAAAAGGTGGCCAACAGGCTGGCAGTTTGGTGTCCCCTTTATCTAGCTATTCCTCCAGAAAATCAATAGCTTCAGGGTCTCTAGCTTAACTAATGGCGTCGCCATTCTTCCCATTTGAGGTGCCTCCACTCTGCTGTGCACAGAGAGGCTCCATGTATCATTGGGGAAGAGCAAAAAAAGTGTGGTTGTGTGTGGCTGGGCCAGGACACCTCCCCAGGAGCGGGACCTCTGCTTGCTTAGTGTTAAATGCAGGAATTTTCCTATTCAGCGGTGGATGGAAAAGCAGGTGTTCGACAGGAGCCGGAGAGGCTCCGCCAACAAACCCGAACTCTGAGCTGCCCTTCTGGGGGCAGTGGCTCACCCCAGCACCAATCCATGGAGTCGAGGCAGCCTGGTACAATTACACTTCTGCATCTCTCCAGCATGTGGTTAGAGCCTGCCTCTGACCACTGGGGTTACTGGGAGCACTCTAGGAGCCAGCAGCTGAACAGGGAGGTCTGGAGAGCAGCAACTCTGCATCACATCACAGCTCACAGTCATCTAAGTGTGCTGTCTTTGAAACACAGCGAATTCTCTGCATGTGAGAGCAGAAGGGAGATGGTCTTGGGAGTCGTGGAGCCCTCGGCTAAATAGCCTCTATCCTCCCAAGTCTTCTAATACGTAGTGTCAATAAGGACTCAGCAGACCAGGTGCACAACTTTCTGTGAGAGGCTGGGCAAAACAAACCCAGGGGCTCCAATGCAGCTATTGGAAGGGCCTGAAACAGCTTGTGGTAGGAAGTTCCTATTAACTCAGAGCTTGCACGAACTGCTTCTGCCAGATACAAAACTACTTCAGGATCACATTTATATAGAAAGGATCCTCTTCCCCCACACAAACCCACATGCTTGTCCCTCACCTCGAGCAGCTTATGCGTGACTGGTTTTTCCTCACTCACGTTATTTGAAATAGAATACTTGCAGAAGCACCTAAGCAGCCCAGGATGAACAGGAGCAGAGCCCTTGCACGCTGGGCCTCAGAGCATGTGCCATGCTTGACTCTTCTGCTCGCTTTCTTCCTCTGCAAGGCTGCAGGTGCTTCACCTCCCCAAGTTTAACCACTTGCTGCCCGCAACAGAGGTACTCTGCGTGATCCTGCACTGCATCTGCCACTCCTCGAGGAACGAAGGGGAGGAAAGGGACAGCAAGAGAGAAAGATCTTCAAAAGGAGGAATGAAAACTAAGACAATTACAGCCACCTGCAGCGGGCAAAAGCCAGTGAGTAAAAGTTCTGCATGTGGGGAAAAGATCATCCTCATCAAAAACTCCTTTCAAAGTCTTGTCCCCTATACAGCAGGTAACAGCTGAAGTCTTTGGGCAGGTTGAGGGACTCTTCTCTTGCGAAGTCTAAAGTTCTGACACTGCTGAAACTGTCACGAACCTGTGCGCGTCAGACGGTGACAGAAACAAGGAAAGTCTCTGCATTTCCCCCATTTCCAAATGCAAATCACTTCCCACCAGCATGCAGGTCCCAGCCACAGCCAAAGAGTGCTTCCTTCTGCAGACCAGAAACACGGCAGGTGGAGACTTCTCCCTCACGTCCCTCTGTCTCACAGGCCAGGCACCAGACCCCAGGGAAGTAACTCTGTCTGCGTGTTCCTGATTAATTGCATGATATCAGTTTCTAACAGTTTTCCTTATCACTAATCGCCTTTTCCGTGATTGGTAGGATAAGCTATGCACCAACATACAGACACGGAAATGCATTATTTTTACCACAGTTAAAAAAACCCCAAAAATGAAAACAAAAAACAAACAAACAAAAAAAAAGCACAATCTTTGGAACAAAAGAATTAAAGGCAGAAATTTAAAGGAAAAAAAATACATATTCAAAGAACATAGTGAGGTATAAAAAAGTATTTTCTCTTTTGTTTTTTTTTTTTGTTTTTCCTCCTCAACTTGCTATAGAGTTCCTCTACTAGTAAATATTGCAATAGCCAGGCCTCATGAACTGGGGGGGCTGTCCCACTTGCAGGGGGCTCACGTCACTTCAGTAGGGGGCAAATCGGCTGTAGCCACCTCGGTATAAACTCGCCTGTAGAAATGAAATGGGAGAAAAAAAGGTTGTTAGGAGGAGAACTGTGAAGAGACACCCAGGACTGCACCCAAATGCTTTTGGCAGGACCAATGGGCCTGTCCTGGCACTGACCCACCACCATCAGCACCTCTAAGAAGCAAGAGAGAACTCTGCCTGCAAAACCAAAGATGTGGCTCAGGAAGGCATGCTCATGGCCAGCCAGCTGGAGGTGAAGTTTGGCAAGTCTTGGTGGAAGGGAATTCACTACCACAGAGGGGACTCACCAGTCCTAATCTCAAGCCACTTATCCAGGCTGCCTTTATAGATTGTGGAGACCAGGACTTCTAGGATGCTCTTCACCTCACCTCAAGGTAAAGGTCTAAAATAGATATGATGACTGGGTATCCTAGAATTACCTGCTTTTCCCTCATTGACCCTACAGAGAATCCAAAGGATGAGCTGAGGCTGAAACGGAGGTGCTACACTGCAGATATCTATTTTTAGGTGTCTTTTTCTCTGAACACATTTGTATTCCAGCCTTTGCAACAACACGGATACTGCGCTGGCTAGCAGATGGGCAAGCATGTGTTTTAAGCAAGCTGCTCCACTCCCCTCCGATGCCAGCATACCTCATCCTGCCCTTGCGTAACTACTGCTGGCAGGCAGGACACCGCATCCTTCCACTAGTGCAAGAGGGAACCAAGTGAAGCAGCTCTGCTGCAAGATGTCACAAGAACAGCTTATTCCCTTGCTTCCTAGAACTGAAAATGGCAAGAAAGGGTATCCTGAATCTCTAACTATTGCTGATTTTTGCTCTATGTATCACCTCGATACAGTTCTACTGATTCGCCAACAGTGTTCCGGCTCCCGGCAGTTGTGGTCACTTTTCATTTTCATTTTTCATTGTAGTAGATGATGTGCAAGACCAAGTAATAACTGGTCTCCTACAGCCTGGTTTCTTTCTTAGTGCACACATACATATGAATGTGGAACAACTGGGAACCCAGCACTGCTGCTAAGGACCTCCTCCCTCAACAAAGAAGTTTTTCTGGGTGAAGTTTCACTGCATGATAGATACCCAGTGGACAGCTGTTCCCCATGCTGGAAATGAGAAACAGCACAAGAAAGAAAATCCCACTTACCACAGCGCCAACTCCGTAGCTAGCGGCAGGGGCAAGGGCATGGTAAGGATCTGCTGTGTACACCCTGCCATAACTGAAGAGAGGGAGAAAAGATATAAAAAGAAAAAAAAAGTCACTTGGGAGGGGCAGAGAAATAGCTGTCTGACCACAGGTAATGGAAGCAGCAGCATGCCCTTGCACACACATGTATGCATCCATGCACACAGGCACGCAGGAAGCCCCTCTGCAGAGAAATCCTACGGGCATGCTGCCATGCATTGTATGAGATGGGCGAGAGAACCAGGAGGAACGTGGCAGAGGCCACGAGCCTGGCCTGCAGGAAAGAGGTCAGCACCTTTGAAATGACAGCTAGTGCATCCCTTACCTTTGGGTAATTGAGTGATGCAATTAGGGAGGAGAGCGACTGCTGGCACTAGTGCTACTGGCACAGTAACAGCTGCTAAATGGAAAGCACTGAGGGATTCTCCACTATGAGAGGAGTATGAACTTTAATGGGCTCACATGTGCTAGGATTAAAACATGGCCTCACTGCACAGGCAATGAAAAATCTTAAGGCAAGCACCCTGATGAAGACAATCCTTTGTATGTATTCAGAGCTGCATGTTAAAGCATCCTAGAGCACTGCATGAGCTGAGTCATTTTTACTTTATGATGGGGAGAGAAACACACCTAGTGATTAAGTAACCTGCCCAAAGCCAGCTCTCTGACTCTGAGGCTGTAACCACGCTGCCTGCTTTGTGCAGAGAATCATAAGGACAGAGAAGAGGCCAGGATTTGTGCCAGCTCACATACACCGAGGGCAATACTGTCCAGGAGCAGACACAAACCGTGCATTCAAGTCTTCTGTGTCGGGTGGTGCATGCATGCACGCGCATGCGAGTGCAGGTAAGACAAAGAAATGGGGGAAAGAAGCAGAAGTTCTGTGATGGATCAATGCTCCTTGAATCCCTGAGCACAGCAAGCGAGCCCCCACGGACACCTCTCCCTTACATACCCATCGCTGTAAGCTGCTGCAGCGGCTGCAGCGGCTGTGGCTGCTGTTGCAGTAGCAGGCTGTGCATATCTGTAGGCTGCGTATCCACCCTGCAGGAGAGAAGAGAACTGACTTTACAGATACCTGTCCACCCATGCAGAGCATAAAAAAAAAAAATTAAAAAAAAGTCACACACATCACAAGGAGAGGAAGTGTTTCAAACTGCATCAGCTCCCATGCCATGTCTATCGCAAGCATCACCCATTAACTCATGTATATCCCTTTCCTTAGAGGGACCAGGGAGGCCCTTCCACTATCCTCTCTAGCAGAAGGAATACACTAAAGGAAGACTGAGCATTGTTATAACCCTGCAAAAAATGCAATTTGGCATGGAGGAAATGGAAACCAGGAAAGACATGGAATCTTGTATGCAAGGTAATTTTTATGGCCCCTTCCTCTTAAGGAGGGGAAAACAGAGGTGGACACTTTTTATGAAGTATTTTAGAAAGGGGACCATTCACAGAAACTCTTACTTTTTTTTTTGTTTTACCCTCTCTTTTTTACAGCCTGGAAAACCCAAAGGGCTCGAATTTAATTGGGTCCACAAGTGCAAAAGTATCAATAGCCAGAGAAGGTGAAAAGCAATCAGGAAAAGATGGTCAGAGAAGACAGCCCCTGGTGGTTTCAGGGCTGTCAACAAGCAAACCAACATTAGGGCCAACCAGACTGTTCTCTCCTCCTCTCCATATAAAAAGAAAAGAGGTCAAGGGAATTTATGCCAGAACAGTCTGTTCTGCTGCTGCATATCTGCCCATGCTACACACCTGTAGCAAAGGTGATCAGAGGTAGTTACTAAAAACGTACTTAACAGCTGTGTTGTCAAAATGTGAATTCTGACTCATAGGAAGACCTGTGAGTCTCCTCCTGGAATTCCTGCAAGGAGCTCTTGGGGCAGAGCAAGGAATCTTGGGGCAGAGCAAGGCCTGCAATACTGAAAGAGCAAGGCCAGCCACCTTTCAGACCAGGGACAAAGGTGGCACAGCAGGCAGCAAAGGGGGCTCTGAAGCCCTCCGGTTAGATCTTTATTGTATTTCTGAACACACTTTTTTTAACTTGAGGGTGAGGGCTTGGTAAATGAACCATAGTTTTGACTTTCTAGAAACACAAGGAGCTATAAAAAACCATCAGAAAATTCCAGATTGCTTCTGGCTTTTTTTTTTGTTTGTTTTTTCTTCCAATTGACATTTCAGGGTTTGAAGGACCAGGAGGCAGAGTTATGCTCTTCACCTCCAGAATCAGCTCAACATACTTCTACCACTTCTTCCCTATATGTCTTTTGCATATATGTAACTAAGAGTACAAGATCAGCTCCACTACAGAACTGTGTGTTTGCTCAACAGTTCTCAATCTGGACCTGGGTAGCTTTTAAATTAGAAGTAATGATTTTAAATTAATATTGGTTTCTTTTGTGTGGCCTGCATTAGCCTTGTGAACACTAACATGCTATCCAACACATGTTTGCAGACCCTTTCCTACTCCCAGAGGAAAGGGACTTGCAGCCTCTTCAATCTTCTAGTTAACAGGAGAAAAGGCAACACAGATTTACATCTGTGAAACATCACCACATGGCCTGGAAGAGATGTCGTGTTACAGTTTAGCCCTTTTAATCTCACCTGGCTGTTTCAAATCCTGCATTTTGGAGTGATGGTTTGGGGATGTTTTGCTTGGTTTTGCCATGGTATCACCATGGTATTGCCATGGTATCATTGCGCCACCATGTAAAATGTGAGAGAGTCAAGAGGAATGAGGTGCAGCCTTAATCCAAATCAAACTTTCATTAACCTCATCAAATGAAGAAAAAACTTTGTATCAATGCCACTGTGGTATTCCCCTTAGGTTATGAGCTTCCTGAACCCTTGGTTTGTCACTTGGCCACAAGTATTTCCTCCAGGCACTACCCTCCACAGGGCAGCTGGCCTCACCATGCACCCTGATTCCCACTCTGCCCCACACTTCCACACTTGCCAGTCACATTTCAGATCAGAAACCACTTCAAATGTGCCTGGCACATACTCTGAACATGACAGCAAGATGCAGTTTGAAACCAAAAAGGCTTATCATATAATTCTCTTTTAACTCATGTCTCTCATAAAGGAAAACGAAACAGAACGAAAACAAAACAAAACAAAACAACAAAATTAAAGAAGAAGAAAAGAAGGGTTGGAATCAGGTGTGGGAGGGGGAATGGAGTAACATTTATTAATCAAAATTAAAAACTAAGCATGCTGACATCTGGAGCTAGAACAACCAGCAAAGTCACCACGTTCAGACTCATATTGGCTAGTTCTATCCATCCCAGCATTCTCTTGGGACAGCAGTTCGCCCTAGGCTCTACCACAAGCTCAGTGAAGTACACAGCCTCAAGTACTAGAGCGTGCAGCCACAACAACCTGCTATTACGGAAACAGTCAGTCACCACTGGAGTTAACATTCCAACCTTAACGAATCCCGCAGCACCCCGCCCTCGCCCCCCAGAATGGCTCCCACCCTAGCCCTGTCCCACACCACAATGTTAATAATTATAACAAGCAATAACCCATCTGTTATATCAGAGAAGGGAACAGAGACTCCACTGAGAGATTTAGAGCGGGATGTTAACATTTCTTCAGTCAACTGCACAACAAACCAAAAAAAAAAAAAAAAAAAAAAACAAAACAAAACAAAAAAAACAGGAGAAATAATTCATTGGAGAAATGAAGTTAAGAAATAGCTGACGTGTATTGCTTTTTAACCATGCACTGATGCAAAATTGAAGCTACTGGTTATTTAAAAAAGGAAAAAAAAAAAAATCTCAGGATAGAGGTACACACGCACAGGCAGACCTGCTCATTTCAAAGCGATCTGCAAAGTCTACTTATGTGTACTTCAAATAAAACCAAGAATGGGGATTATAATGGCCATGGTGCATTCCTGTCATAGGAGCAATGAGTGTGGACAGCTGGGAGATTTCTGAGACGGGGATGTATTTAGCATGACCGGCAGGTCCAAATATACCAAAATAGGGTGAAGGAAAGAAGAAGAACTGCTGCAACTATTATTTGTTTTTCATAAATCTTTTCACCAAACTCTGGGACCGTACAGAGCAGACACTGTACAGGTTGCCTTACCCAGCTGATGCTCCTGTTCTCCATAACCCAGGATCCACCTATATAATGCAATAAATGCATCTAAAGCCTGTTCAGCTTGTCCAAGGCACCAGATATTTTCTCCTGTTATTCCTGTTCACACAAAATTTGTAACTGATATGCAGAGCTCATCCACAAGCTCAGCTGCAGGGTCCTACGACCCCTAGTGATTTCTGGTGCTACCCACTTCAGGTACTCCAGTAAATATAAACTGTAACAGCATAGAGCATCTGCAACAAAGAGGAAAAACCGTGTTTCCAAATGAAAGAAATAATTATTTTAAAAAAAATTTAAAAAAAAGGCCCTTGCTAGCTTCAACACATTCCTTCAGTGCCACAGCCAAACCACAACAGAAGAAACCACTGAGTGGCATAGTGCCTGAAACTCAGGACAGCCATGCAAACTCCCACTCCACCTATTTGATTCCACGGGGATGGGTTACCCATGTAGGTTCAGTTTTTTTAAAATATTTAGTCTCATTTCAAAAGAAGTAAGTGTGGCTGAGCTTCTTGTGAAGATGTTATGTCAGAGGCATTTCTATCAACGGGACAGTTTAATTACTGCCTCCATAAAGAAATGGGAACTAGTGAGAAGGCTTATGCATTTTCACTGGGCATTAAAAACAACCAAAAGGACTGTGTAAACCAAGATCAGCCCTTTTTGGTACAGGCTTTGGATTGTCTGGGGAGCATGTGAGAGAAATGAGCACCAGCCTAAATGCTGCTTTATCTTGCTTCAAGTTCTCTTTCTCTGTCTATATGGCCTTCCAGTGTTGCTGGGGCTGTGCTGGACCCCTTTCCCCATGTAGTGCTTGAGCCTACAGACCTGAGCTGTCAAACAGCTATATTGCTTGGGTATGAACAAAAGCCCAAATTGAAAATTACTCTTCTGTGATGTTGGCTCATCAACAAAGCAATATTTTATTTTAAATTCCTTCTTTAACATTAGATGACAGCTTTTTCAGTATTGTCTTATATTTTCTGAAATAAGACAAACATGGAAAAACAACATATACAGGAAGCTGCAATCCCAACTAAAGCAGCATTCCAATTACTGAGTGTGTTAATGAAAATAAATTAGCATTTTATGCAGTTCAGCTCAAGTACATCTTTTCTTCCACTCTTCAAGCCCATACCAGCTGATCAATCCAGCGAGAGCAGGAGGAAATCCAAAACTACATCTTACTATGCCAGTGTGGTATAAACCTCCCTTTTCTTTTTCCCTTCCTGCCTTAGAAGGGCACACAAAGTATGTCACTGGCCCTGTTTACTCCAAAGAGCCTTTCTGCCCCTAGGACACAAGTGTCTCCATAACCCTGGAGAAATGTGTAACTCATGGTACCAGAGAGGTACATTTTACTGCTTGCCAGGCTTAGGCAGCGAGCCCAGTTTTAGGATCTTTTATTTGTCAACTCTCAAATGTGTCTTCTCCACCCCCGTACTTCCATATAACAGAAGCTGAGAAGCAGAAAGGGCTAGAACCGCTTCTGGTATTTCTGTATTAGAAGGGTGGCATATGTGCACCAGGAATGAGCATGAATGAATTAAAAGAGGTGACAGGACAACGGTGTCCACTGCAGCAGGTGCTTCTACATGGTAATGGGACAAGCATGACCTTGTTAACCCTTCCACTGAATTTAAGTTTTGTTGGTTTTTAGTTTTTTGTTGGTTTTTGTTTGTTTTTTTTATTTTGAGTGAAATGCCACTTGGTATGAAATCTGAACACACGCCACCCTGGTACAGCAGGGGCTTGGCTCACACGTGAGTCTGCGCTGCTCTAAAAAAGCCTCTGTTCCCATCTCTAATGTGGTGCTGGAATGGTTAGTATAATTCAGTTTTTTCCACTGCAATCCACAATCTGATTGGTTGGCAGGTCACACTGGCACTCCTACCTGAGGTATTTTAGCGCTAATGATTGGTTCCTGTAAGACTATTCTATAACAGAACACAGGAAGAGCAGTTCAAAAAAACACAGCTGTGGAAAGAAACAATCATACAAACAGCCCACAGCGGGGCTCACCAGCCTTTTCTTTCCAGTGGATGCAAGCACGCTTTTCACAAGCAGGAGCAGTCTTCGCACGGGTGGGTTTGTTTGGGTTTCCCCCCCCGCCACCCAGATTGACCCCATTGTAGAAGAAAGATAACCTTTCTTATGATCCGAAATGAAGCCCTCTGCATCCTGGGGCAGGTTGTTTTATCAATTCAGGTGTCTTGCCAGAGTGGGACGCATCCAACAACAGATGGAATGCCTTCTTCACAGAAGAAATGGCTAGCAGGATGGTTGCCCCAGGAAAGAAAAAAGGAGTGAGGAAAAGGAGGAGGAGGAAAATGAGAAATCGGTGCATAGCATATATGCAGAAAAAGCAGCCCAAACTTGGGACACTTCCCTTTCGTATCACCTACTATTAACCACTCCCTGCCAGCTCAGCTCCTTTCCACAACCCTATGGACTCAGAAGTCTTAAGAGAACCTCGATTTAACTTCCCCCCACTCCTAACTGAAGTATCCTCTGCTATCGCTTCCAGAATCTGGGTAAACCTATCACAGCAACCAGAGGGATGGAAGCACTGCAGTGAAAAGCACAACAAATCAGTGAGACACAGGGACATTGCAATCATTCCACCTGTGCCAAGCAAATTGTTTGGAAGGGCAACTTCAAGTTTGGATAATGATAACTTTTTCCTGAGCTCCATTGGAGGGCTCTAGGCAGCAATAACACAGGAAAAAGCATCACCATCTACTTTGATGCAATCCTCTCGTCTATTGTCCTGCTTTCTGACAGTGACACCACTGCCACCAACAACAAAGTCATCAGAAATCCACCTAATGGTTCTAACCTGACCTGGGGGCCTGGCTTTGTGTTATGTGGCAGTACTGCTCTGCAGCACCAAGTGGTTACAGGTGTTCTCCACTGCTGAAGTCTCTGTCCTTAAAACATGTTAAATAAGCCTCTCCTTCCCAACAAAAGCTCTGATGGAGCTTTCTCAAAAGAAATAGGGAGTAACCCTGGCCAGTCTTCCCTTTCAACATGGCAGCCTTTTATATGCCACACTCTGGGGGAAAAGGCACTAAGCACCACTCATTTTCTTGGTTACCTGCCATAGCAAATCAGTGTCTGTAAAGCTAGTGTTTTAGGAGTGAGGCAGGAAAACGCAGAACCTTCTGTAGTCCTTGACACAGCTTTATAAAGAAACACTTGACTAGGCAGATCAATCTTTAAAGGACTGCACACACGACAGTATATGGAAGAGTGAAGAAATGCACGCAGTTCTCTCCATCTCAGAGAGCACATCTTCCAACTGCTGCACCTGGGCTGGGAAAAGCACCTGTCCAGAACTCGATCCTCCATATTAGCCAACAAAATCCAAAAGCTAGTTCCATCCATCATCCCTAGTCTAACCCCAGGGTCCTCTTTATAAATGTCAGGAACAGCACCTTCAAAGGAGCGGGAATGAGAGATCCGTGCTGACAATTGTGCCACTACCCAAACTACACAAAACTTCCCCAGCTCCAGAGAGCTATGACCTACAATGCCACAATAGGGAAGTCTGCTGGAGCCAGGCAGGCCACGAGTTGCAATGGCAGTAGTGGCCCTGAACATTTCTGCTTTGAAAGGCATGTTCCTACCGTATTCCTGCTCTGCAACAGCTCTCCCTCGGAGAGGAAACCACTTTTCTCACTGGCCAGTTCAAATACCTCCATCCACAACCCACCTATGTACACACAGACGCCCTGGAGATTTGCAGTACAGACTGACTGGGTAGGACGAAGACAATGACAAGACAAAGTCCCCCATGGTGTCGCAGCTAATTCCCAAACAGGAGGAGGCTGCTGACTCTTGTAACCGAACATCTCCACATATCTGTACTTTACAATTCCCTGAAGAGGTGAGAGAATCTAGCTTATTTAGGTGCCATTTCTACCAGCAAAATGAGATGTCAGTTTTCACTCTAGCATCTCAGTCTCCATTTTTAATCAGTCCCAGTGTCTTCCCCAAAGGGATAATCTCCACATCCCAGTGGCACATGAACATTTTTAAACACACAACTTGTTCAGTGTAGTGTGGGCTGCACAAATCAAACCTAAAAGGGCCCCAAGAGGGAAGAGAAAGGGGAGGGAAGAGGGGGAGAAGGAAAGGGAAGGTCTGAGGCTAAACCAGTCCTGTTATTTTTATATCCAAATTATGTAAATGAGAGAAGTGTTGAGAGAAATTTTAATTTGCTAATCATCTCTCAGGTTGATTAGTACCAGTGTGCATGTGGGGGACAGGACACCCAATAAACTGACCCTGGCAATGATCAGGAAACCCAAAGGCTTAGGTCTTGCACCCAGGGGCAAGCGCAGTGACAGAGAAGCATGCTTGCATTCCTAAATATATAAATGTATATATCCACAAGGAAGAAGAAAATTAAAGTAAATGATATTTAAAAAACCAAACCAAACCAAACGAACAAACCAAAAGAAAAAGAAAACAAAACAAAAAAAGGCTGGCTTGTCAGGGGTTGGGGACAAGAAGGCTCCGGTGTGTGTACTTACATAGAGGTCAGCACCGTAAAATCCGTCCTGGTAAACCACACTGCAGAAAATCCACACAAAAACAAAAAAACAAAAAAACAAACAAAAAACAAAAGAACAGAAAACACATTCCGGTTATTGAGGACGGCAGCATGCACATGCGTTTTACACAGGCAGGTGATGTATGAATCCACAACCTGGGCTTTTGGCAGGAGCAAATCAGCAAGAGAATGTGTGTGCGCACGCACGGCTCCAAGTCATCTTCCATGGCATGCAAAGGGGGAAGGGGCGGGCAGAGGGGGAGACAGTATGCGAAGGAGAGAGGGAGGGGAACCACCATCTTGGACAGTAAATATGGACTCAAAAAGATCTGACGTCCTGAAGAGAGACACAAGGGTTTAGAAACCTCCACTCTGGTTATTCTCCTGGAATGATTTTAGTTACCCCCTAAACACACGGAAACATTGGCCTCATGAAGTGGGCTTGTGAAATTGAGGAGCCCCTCACAGAAGGCCTCCCACGGGGGCTGGAGTCACCTATGTCAGGAAGTGTGGTTCAGAGACTTGTGCCATTTTTCAGGCTTCACAGGGCTGCATGACTTTTGTTTCTGACATCCATACATCACCTGCTTTTACCCTGCACATTAGACATGCGTTAAGATTTGGCTGATCACACAAGCATGCAAAGTATTATTATTCAGCATCTTAAAGAACCGATGCAACACCTCAGGAAAACAAGTCAATCAATTCTGATCAAAGTAAACACAGAGAAATGTAATTGAAAAGAAAAAACCAAAAATACCCACAATGCATTGCTTTCACAAGCAGAGATAATGAGCTAAAAAGGTTAGGTGACTGGTCCAAGATCCGAAAACTGAAAGGTGCAGTGGGAGTCCCTGGTAGTAATGACCTATTCCATAGCAGAGAGGAGCAACTGGAAGGGTTTCCATGGGATGGTGCTTTTTCTGCTTTAAGCCATCATTTTGTTTCTCTCAGAACTTCAAGCACAAAAACTGTTTAACAGAGCCTGGGGTTCCCAAATAGCTGCTCTTACCAGAGCATTCACTAGCATGAGACTACACAGCTCACTCTGGGGACAGGGGTTGGGGAAGGATGAGGAAGGAAGAGAGGGGATGCCCCCCACCCATTTGAGTTCAGCGTGTGCTTCACAAACTGAGGAATTTCCTCCAGCTTTGTCCTCTGAAGAGCTCCACACAAACTCGCTCAAGGCTTTTAAAAGCATTAGCCCCACCATCTGTGATGTTCATGGATCTGATGTGCATGACTTACCCATAGTATTAAGGAAAAAGAAGGTATGGAACACTAGCTATTCTTTTGACTATCATTTTTTACCCATCAGATGGAATGCGAAATGCTGTGAAGAGCCTGCCACCTTCAGACACCCACCTATTGTAAGGCACACACACACAAAAAAAGCCCAGCAGATCTTGCCAAAATTCTGCATGCTATTACTAAAAAATAAAATAAAATTAAAAAAAAAATCTTGCAGTGTTAGCTACTGCTTGAATAATTTAGTCTTGCTGCCTTCCCCAGGAAAAGTACACTCCATTCCCAATGGACAAAGTTACTGTAGTCTCCAAGAGCGCTGGGAGCAGGTATGAAGATAGAGACCCTTGTTAGAGGAAGAGGGGAGCCACTTCAGCAGGGAGAAGCAGGCCATAAGATCATGTTTGTTGAAGCTAAATTTTTACAACCACATAACAAAGAGTTTGGCTCCTGGGGCAGTGACTTACATGGCTGGGTTCTCTATCTAGGACCAGGAGTGTTTTAGCAGTGATACTCCACCTGCTCCTGCAGGAAAGGCAAACGCACGACAGAGGAAGTGACTTGGTTTATGAACAGGTTAGCAGTTTTAACACTTATTCCAAACACAATCAGTTGGATGAACATAAGCATTACCACATTGGATCAGGCCACTATTTCTGTCAGCAAGAGATGCTAGCATCAGCTCTCCAGAGAAAACTGCAAGGAACACTAATCACAGGTAAGAGTAAGACTTCCTGGATCCAAACACCCAAACACATGTGAATCTTCCACCTCTCCTTTAGTTAGGACTTGACTGACATCAACTCCCAGGGCTGAAAGTTAGCAAGTTTCTTTATATGGTAGAATATCCATATTCGTGATTCTTAATGCTAGCAAAAACAGAGAATTCCTTCATCTGAGAACCACATTCTGGTTATGTAGCCTGACCAGAAGTATAAAGCAGCCCAGGAGCCCATCAAAACTTAGTGCCATCTGTAAAAAACCTACTAGCTGAGCTAAAACACATCCAAGGGAAAAAGAAATAGGCAGGTTTTGTAAAGTAGCCAGCATATCATTTAGGTGTACCAACAGCTGACTGTGTTGTAGAAGGAAAGAAAAAACCACTTCAAACCCTCAAAGCTCTCTGCTGCCTGTGCCTAGTCTTCTATCTACTTTGGCTTCAAATCCGTGAATCTCGTATATATTTACGTTCTTAGACTAAATTATTCTCTACCATGGCAAGTCTATTCTTCATATAGGCATTTAATGACCATGCACAAGTCAATGACTAACCTATCATTTGAGAAATAAAATTTATCAAGCTTATTTAACTTTGAGAGTTTTATAGTAGGTGAGTTTTCTTCAGACTGTCTAGATTCTTACAGCTTTTGGTCTGAAGTGTTATTTGTCAGCATTCTCATTAAAAAAGCATGGCTGCTGCAAATCAGGGCAATATTCCAGTACAGTTTTTACTTGTTCTACATATCAGAGGTTATAATGTCTCCTTATTTCTACCAAGTGGCACCTCAGTTATAAACTGAAGGTTGCATTAGTATTTGAAGTCAGGTCTAGGTGACTATCTAACATCACCTCCAACAGTCTAAGCAATTGCTTTCTGAGGTATCAAAAACCTTCCCTGGATAAACATCCATAGCCATACATAAGTATGGGCACTCCACATATGCATTAGCAAATCTTGAGTTCTTGAAATAAATATTAGAACTATTAAGAACTATGATTTCTTGCACCTTCCTCTGGTTCAGCACTTGACACTGTCAAAACTTTCTCTAACCTGGATGGCACTCAGGTCTGATCCAGTATGGCAATACCAGCGAGCTTTTATTAATCTACATTCTGTATTTTTTTAATGCTGCTAAGCTCTCAAATGCAGTGACACCACTAAGTTTTGTAACTTACACACCGCTGAAGTTTGTGGAAACCAATTCCTTCTATCAGGTTTGAGTTAACCTGCAGCTTACTTTACTGTCTTCTTCCACATTACTCACTATGTCTTGGTCACTCATGTTGCTGACTGATCTTATGGTGTCATCTTTCCACTGGCCAGGAAGAAAGTAACTGATGGAGGGTAAGGTGTCAGGAACGTGTGCCTGTCCCTGACCCCATGGAGGTCAACAGTGCCTACACGGAGTGGTGGCTGTCCTACAGGTTACTGCAACATGGAATTGAATAGCACATTTTGTATTATTCCACTAGGAATCAAATTTGTTCTACACAGTATCTTGCAGAGACTCGGACTATGATGACAAAAAACACCAGTAGAAGTTAATTACATCCCAGTGCTTGGGACTGGGGACAGTTCTGGGCCTCTGAATCTGCCTTGCTTACTGGTGCCCCCTAAATGTTTACTAGGTAGTATGCAGCCCATGAAGACATGGGATCAGTCAGCAGGGTCAGAACAATTCAGTGTAATATCAGTAAACACAGACATGAGACAGTATTTGGAAGGGTTAATGACTGGAGCCTGGCCCATATTCCAAATGAAAATAAACCTTTTACATGGGACTCAGGCTGGATTTACATCAAGGACAGGCCCTCCCAGTGCCCCACTTGTGACAGCCTCTGGCTAGGAATGCTCCAGCTGTTACTCCCAGGGATGAAGAGCACATTCCCCCTTGCTGGTGCAAATATTTCATATTCTGCTAGACGGCAGCACTGAGCTCAGCTTTGCTGCTTTGTTTCACTGTAGAGCACTCCTCAATAAAATTGGACTGGGCCATTTTTAGAGCAACAGACAGACAAGTTGCAGGTCAGAGGCTATGGTTAGAGGACAGAGAATGTAAACTAGGAGTGGTGGCAAAAAGGTGGATCTGAAAACCCAGAAGAAACACTCTGTTCAGAAGACCGATGCTCAGACAAGAGGTTTCATTTAAAGTCTTCTGGTGAATTAAATACAAACATTGCCAGATTTGCCAAAGAGCAAAGCTAGACAGATACATGACCACTGCAGCTTGCTTCCTTGAGCTCCACTTTAAATATCAGACTGGACTCTGAAAGGGCCACAGTAGCTCTCATCACTTAATCTGCTACAGAAGGTATTGTGAGCTTATCCAGCATATACCAGGCCAGCACCCTGCACTGATGTGTATGGATTCCACTTTCTTTTTTAATAAAAGATTTATGATTTTTTTCTTCCCTTTTGGGCCTAGTGTAAAGGAAAAGAAGGGTCAGTCCACATCTCTGTGTTGGAGGATTCGTTTCTACTCCTGTTCTTTCTGAGAACATTGCCTGGAAAATACGGCAAGTAGAACTCCAGAGACAATATGATTAAAGCATCCTCAAAATCAGAAACAAAACCGGAAAAAAAAAAAAAAGACAGTTTGGAAGGGATTTGCTGATTTATCTGTCTTTCCATCACATTTAAACAAACCAACAAAAACCCAAAACAAAACTCACATACAGACCTAGTTCCCTCTACTTTTAAACAGTGGAATACTCCTTTGTAACAGCATCTATTGCACTGCGTTACTAGTGAAAATCTGAGGGCAAAGAATGCTAAGGCCACACATTTGCCATTACTTCATTGCATTATCATTCTCTCTACATCCCAAACACTCCCAGCTTTAAATTAATGGACTTGATTAATCTTTGTTTTAAACCTTTTTAAACCGTCTCCAACAAAGAAAGCAAATCCATTGTGGGTAACTGGCTCTTCTGTGTCCTACTGCCAGATGGTGAGGCATGAAGGTAATGGATAATATTCCTCATTCCTGAATATGAAAACACAAATGGAGTACAAAGAGCAGAACCTTTTCAGGAATTTTAGATCTTCTCTTTGTGTCCTTCTCAGCAGCGCTATAACATAGTGGCTCAATGGATGACAAATATCATATATAGACAAATTAGGAAATTATGAGAAGGAATCCATCAGCACTTTAAGCTGTTGCAAGTACTGAAAATTGTTTCAGTCAAGAACTTAACACAGAAAAATTTAGATTTGCCCCCACTGAATGTCATCGTGTGCAGAATGCTCTGGCACTAGCAAGACGCTCACCATCCAGACAATTTTAGGGTTTTTTGTTAACCGATTAGCTATTTGACACGGTTGTGCAGAGCACTCTGCTCTTGTGACCAGTGCTTACCCTGGGTAGGCAGGGATGGCTGTGGGAGGTACTGCCCGCACTGCCCCATACACTGTCCTTCCTCGGCCCCTCAGATGGGCGCCCCGAAATGCGGCGGCTGTGGTGGCTGCAGTTGGATAGGGGAAGCCTGGAACTGTAAAGACAGACAAGGTGGAAGGTGAAAAGGATACAAGCTCCGAGCCAGAGAACAACCACCTGCTTCAAACAAAGTGACACAATAGCTCCACAGCGGTGGGACATTTGGCGTCAATCCTGCAGAGGGACATGCTTATAACCCAGCAAGCATCCCATACATACTTCCTTCTACACCATGGCCTTTGGGGGGAGAAGGGTTGCAGAGAGGTTTGGCATGCAAGAGGTTAATGTTTTGGCATGCCTTACCCACCCCAAACAGGGCTCAAATCCCCCCACCTTTCGACACCGCCATGCAGTCCGGTTAGAGTCTGAGAAGCGCAGGGAGTTACTATCAATACAGCACGCAGTTCTTCCAAAACTGCAGAGGCTCTTTAAAGTAATTTGTCAAGAGGCCCTTAAAGTCAACCAACTTACATCAGTCTCTTCCCTCCTTTCCCCTCCCACTCTTTGCCACCCAATCCTCTGTATGTTCATTTTAAAGCCTGAAAGACAAGATAGCCCATATAACAGCAGCAGCAATTTCCCACAAAGTGCCAGTTTACTGAGAGCCCACCTTCATTTAACAAGTGTGACCAGTAACTGGCACCACGTGTAGCAATGCCTGTATTATTATGCTTTAAACTGAAGTAAACTGGCTCATGATGAAACTTTGTAAAACCTCAGAGGCATCTGCAAACACTTCATAAACGGATACTGAGAGGGAACAGATACCAAGAGGGAACGAGTCCCAGGGCACAAACCCAACCCAGCGTGCATCCAGGTGCATGCCACTAGGGGCCCTGCAGACCCGTGGTTTAGCAGCTTGTATAATATGTACTTTAGGGATTTGTCCGTTTGGTTTCTTCGATTTCAAAAGAGGGAGGGGAGCAAGGGAATGGCCTATTCCTCACACACACCCTCCCCTTGTTCTGCAGCCTCCTTGTCGTTCAGAAGGACCCATTCAGCACTACAGCAAGACACTGCAGATGAACAAGTCACAGCAACTGCACACTATACTTTGGCTCAAGGTAAACTCATTCCCAGCGAGACCTATCCTTTCAAGTATATATTATACAGACTGGAGAGAAGAAGGGTAACAGGTCATTGTTAACTCAAGCACAGTAACAATACAGGGGCCATCGGGGGCTACTTACTGATTAAAGGAATGTAAGTGTTAATACCCCCCCTTCCTGACAGGGGCACTGCGGCGTCATTGCCCAGCGAGACATCTGCTTGAAAGCTGGACGCTAATTTAATTTTAAAAAGAATAAAAAACAAAAACAAAACCATAAAAAGGTTATAAAGAAACAGCAGATTAAGAACATAAACAAACACCACTGCAGTTTAATGGCAGAAGTGGAAGTGTCTACTTAAGCTCTACCTGCATATAACTCAGGGCCGTACACCGCTCCAACCACAGGACTCAACTTCCAACCTGAAACAACAAAGACTGCAGTGAATGCCAAAATCTACACCAAGAGAAGGAACGGGCAGTGTGGGTAGGGGGAATGGTCTCTTGCATGCGCCCCAGCTTCACATGCACAGCTCTTTCCAATTTCTGCTTCGCCTCAATCCCCCTTGGTGTAGATGAAGGCCAACTGCCTTTTCCTAATGTCAAGCTCTAGGTCCAGGTCGCTGTATCGGAGGGAACAGCAAAACATCAGCTGATCCGCAGCGGGCAGAGGCACTGCTGTGGGAATGCCAACTACCTTATATGCATATTTGCCACAAGCACCATGCGACCTGGCATTCCCTGCAGGAGCCTTGCTGCCAGCTCCTCCCTACTTTCACTGGGAACACTGCAGATCCAAGCCCTCTATAAAGCCACCGGCCCAGACTGTCATTTCAGGCAAGTCAATTTATAGCTTTGAATCCTCAAAACACCCTTCTGTCTTGTCTGCTAGAGATCTGCTAAAAAGCAACAGTGTCTGAATTTCCTCATTAACTGCATTACACAACTATAGTTCATAAAACCAAATCATTCTATTCATCTCACATTTTCTCACTGTTATTTTAGTATTTCTGCCTTCTTTATGCTGCTTTTCAGGTGAAAGCCTTCACAGAGAAATGATTTCAATATAATCTGGATAATTGGCAAGAACTGCAAATCATCAAGATAAAACCTACAAGAGAATAGGGCTTAAAAAAATATGGGTATGAGTTGGTACATATTCCCAGTCACATCTAGAAACCTATCTGTCTTTTCCTCCTCCATCTCTCTAATGGGGGAGAAAAGAAGTATAAGGCTAACAATGTGATCCGGGTTGGCTTCCACAAAGCATTCCTTTCAGGAAAGATCTCAGCTGTTCAGCTAGCAATCACAGAGGCATTTTTATTTAAATAAATCCATATACTTCCTCTGTCTTAGAGCCCTGGAGCACTTGAACTTTTAACACCTCTAACCACTCTAGAAGCCATAAGAACAACTCTGTGAACTGCAGCTGGTCAACAGCACCCCTTCACCTGCTGGCAGAGTATCACTGACAGATGCAGCGCAGGCTCCCTCTACAAGTACAGGCACACTGCTGCTGCACTGCTCACCTTGATGGCAAAATACCCCAGTGGTGGCAACAAGAGGACTATCAACTCTCAAATTTAACAACAGTTGTACAACCACACTTGCCAGTATGCCTTAAGCCTGGTCTAATACTAAATTCCTTTGCACAGCTTTAAAGCTGGCTTTAAATTGCCGGCTGCAAAAGCAAAATATTCTTGTACGTTATCACCTTCACAAGTAAGCCAAGTTTCGTTACCAAACAGTCACGTGCATGACATTTTGTGCCCTCGTTTTCAGGACAATATACCATGAATGCATTGCCTTTCGCTACAAAATCTCCTAGTTCCTTCCAGGTACTGTGACCCAGAATCCCAGGCCTTTTGCTTGGCCCTGTTTCCCCAGTTCTGTGCCCAAAGTAAGATTTATTTGCAGGGGGCTACTCAGTAAGTCAGCAGCAGAGCAACATAAAGAAATTTTATCTTCTGAGTTTGGAGTCTTACTTTGTAATCAAAACAGATTCTCACACTAGCAACTACCTGCAGCTTCCTGCCTTGATGAAACTGGGAACATTTTCAGACCAAAAGAACTTTGCTGCCTGTTTCAGGACAAGGACTCAGATTCAAAATCTTTATCAAAGCAGCATTCAGTTCTGCTGGGAGAATGACTTTCAATGCTATATATGCGTATGAAGTAGAATGACTGCACAGAGAACCACCAAGATATCCCAATGAAATAGGATTCTTCATTACCCAAACAACTTGGTCTTTCTCTGTTTAGGTTCACAGGAAAATTACTGAACACAGCTACAGTCTGAAACAAAAAGCAAGCAAACAAGCAGCGCAAAGGCTCTGTTCTGCTGGTTGCTTGGGGGACAGCTATACTTTTACAGATAAAACCTAAACTGAGATACCTTAAATTATTAAGCTAATTACGCATCTTAAGTTATGTTTCCGCATTCATATTTAGGTATCCACGTGATGGCAGTGAGACACAGGAGTACTGCACATCCCACCACACAGCACCAGCTTGCAGTAGCAGGGCAGGCAACCCATTGGTCCTTGGCATCTTTACCCATGTTGGCCACATTGGGCATGTCCCTACTTCTCTCTGTCCCCAGTTCTCCATCTGGAAAATAGTAATCCTCCACAAACACTTTAGGGTTATACTGAATGGTATAATGGTATAAATTAGAGTTTGCGGGGTTTTGTTGGTTTCTTTTGGTCCTGAGGAGAGGCCATGACTTTTCCCTTTTGTCTTTCTTCAAACGTTTCAGCTCATCATTAGTACAATCTCTCTTACCATTTGCATAAGGTGTGACCATCTTCTTATTGGTCATCACTCTCGCAGTGGCATTGTTAACCTAAAAGCAAGAAAGGGGAGGGGGAGGAGAGGGAAGGAAGCACAGGACGTTAGGGAAAATGGTGAAAAGCTCTCAGATACCACACACACACACACACACACACACTATACTTCTCTGAGCAAAAAAAAATTAAACAGCTAATTTTACATGAATGTAATCTTTAAATTACTTTTAACAGTTGCCATTTAATTATAAAAGTTACAGCTAAATGTGGCATTTTAAAATTATGCATTAAACAAAAGGCCAACAAGAGTAAAGTGCAGATTCTCCACCACCCTGCCATCCCTAGGCACAGGATTATTTACAGCTCAGTGATCAAAAGGGCAAAACCCTAGATGCTTTGTCCAGGTTCTGTTCGAGAGGCAGGAATAATTTCTGCAGCCCAGGGCAGGGGAACTGAACCAGGTGATGCACAAGCTGACTTGTTTCTCAAGCTCACCGCTGGAATTGGGGCCCAGCAGGTCACCAGCAGGACACTTTTGGGTAGAAAAAGATAGCCTGGACTCCCTCAGCATTAGATTTGAACTCCCAAGGCTTGAGGAAATCTCTGGAACATCACCAACTGTTTAGATGGTCTACATTCACTGATTTACACCCACCATTTTCAAATCTTTTTCCAGATTATTTTTTCCTTGTCACAACTCTCATGGAATGAAAAGAATACACAGCAGCAGACCTGGATCATTTGGGGGTTTACTGTGCCCTCCACCCTTCTTTACAGAGCCCTGCATAGTTCCAAGCAGTTTGACTGCTCAAGCAAGTGGGGTGTTACCGCAGAGATGGTGCTGATAAAGAAAAGATGGACTAGTTTGGAAGCCAAGTTACTGCAGCCCCGTGTCAGCCTCAAAGCTCTTGCAAGGAGGGTGAAGTCTTTATGCATCATCAATAATTTAACAAAACCCATGCCAAACAGGAATGGAGGCCAGGGTGAAGAAGAAAAAAAATGGATACAAAAATAGAAGCTGCCTCGGGCCCTCGAGATGTATGGATGGTGAGCGTACACAGGGTGGGGAGTCCAGAGCTACATTTTACTCTTGTTTCAGACCCAAAACAATAGAAACATTACACATTTAAAAAGAAAGAATGGGAAACAACAATGATGAGACTGAGAGCATGCAGTTAAACACACACAGATAAAAAAAAAGAAAGAAAAAAAACACACCACAATTGATTCAGAGGGTGGGGAGGGGAGGAGTGAGGGGACAGGGTCTCACAGACAATCATTAGATGGAGCGAGTGCCTGAAATCAGCTGCTACAGCAAAGTGCAACACAAGCACTTAAAGGAAAAATTGCCAGAACCGATCAGAAACCACCAATCAGCAAAGAGACCAACAGCTGCATTTAACTTAGTAAAGAAATAAACTGGGGAGGGGGCAGAAAGAAAAAGAGAGAAAACAAACAGTAACAGCTACAAACAGGTCTCAGATAGAAAGAGCAGCAGAAAGAAGGGGCAGGAGAGAGAAAAGAGGAAATGGGTGCATTAATAAAAACCAGCCAAACTGGAGTTCAGTAACTCTGAGTAAGATGTGCAAGGGGAAATCACCATGAAGTCAGTAATCAAACAGCTCAGACTGCTACAAAACAATATGTACATCCAAAGTCCAGGCGGCATTACTCAACAGCATTGAAAATAAAAGGGGGAGAAGGGGAAGGAGGTGGGTGGGGACAACAAGTCAAATCACATTTCGTAGTGTTAATGTGAGATGGCAGATGGATTTTTTCTTTCTTAATTTTTTTTTGTAATTTTAAGAAAAATTTAAAAAAAAAAAAAGAAAAAGCTTCTTCTCTAGCACTTTTGTTTCACTTACCGCCAACTCGTACCATCGCCAGCATTGTGTATAGTTACCATGGAAAGAGTGAGTCAAGTGAAGGGCCCTAAACGCTAAACCATCAGAAAGGGAAATAAAAAAAACAAAAAAACAAAACAAAACAAAACAGAAAAAAAAAAAAAAAGAAAAAAAAAAGGCAAAATATGCAGACATCTTACTCAAAAACGGCGGCTTTTTTGTTTCAATGTTTGTACTTTTTGGTTTGTGTTTGGTTTTTTTTCTTTTGTTTTTTTAAGAAAGAAGGAGAGAGGGATGATGCCAGTTAGCCTTCAACACAGTGGAACACCAAACTGGTCAATACCAGGCATGCCCAACATATGGCCATGCTGGCCAGCCAACATTAACCCTTCCCTCCCCAGCGGCGAGAGCTAGCAAACTTTTAGGATTAGCTTTCACCAAACCTATTCTTGACCATGAGCAGGTCAAGAAACCAGCAGTCTTGTATAGCACAGCCCACTCGGGGCTGCTGCCCCATGTGTCCCCACTCCTCCCACAGGCATCATCTCACACTTGCATGGAGGAGAACTGGCCTCAGAGGAAAGAGAGGATACTGGCTGGCCCCCTGTTTTGTTTTTTGGACACAGAGTTAAAAGTTGGACAGTACTCTTTCAGTTAGTTTTGTTCAGGCCTGGTAACAGGAAATCGGAGCCTCGCAAACTGAAGCAAAGGAAAAATCAAGACAGCAGAAGGGCAAAAATTTGGAGTGGGTGGGAATAAAACTTAATAAAAGAAGAAAGAAAAGGAAAAAATAATACCCCAAACAACAATAAAAATATTCTGTAAAGGGTGTAAACTTCTATACATTTCAGTGCAGGGAGGTGAAGGACACAGACACAAACACACACGCACACACAAGACTGGGATCCAAATGTGAAATAAGTGAGGCAAGACACAAAAAGAAATCAAAAGAATAAATATAAAGAAGAAATTGAATTACTGAAGACATGCACCTCGATTTTACGGCCCTCTACCACGGTGCCGTGTAATTTCTCCCTGGCCCTGTCTGCATCAGCACTATTCTCGAAAGTTACGAACCCGAATCCCTGCATGCAGCGGGAGAAGGGGGGAAAACATGCACATCGTTATATATTGAAATACTGATCTCTAGGTAAATAGAGAAAAAATATCACAGTATGAAATCGACATCAGCACAACTCAGCAATAACCTCCTAGAGTCACATTGTTGGTTCATGCATGTTTCATAAATGAAAGAAATTAAAATCAATAAAAAAGGAACTGTAATCATAATAAGAATAATAAGAGTAATTAAAAAAAAAGAAAACATAAAAGCAATTGAGGCCAGACCAAAAAAGAAGTACAAAGTTACTCGAGACAATTTTTCATTTTGTTTTGGTTTGGTTTTTTGTTTAAAAACACTAAACCCTGCTCTGACATAGGCAAGCTGGGCAAGCCTAAGCAGGGCTTCTCTCCCCATTGCTAATGAACACACAAATTTTGTAGGGCCCCTGCCCACCCCAGACACAGTACAGGACATCAACACTGAGCAGCACTTTGTTCTCTTGAGAAATTGCTACGAGAGCGAGCAGCGATCTGAGTTCATGCCTGGCACCAGGAATTCTGCGAAGCTTTGGGCAAATCAAACACTGAACCTTGCTTTTCCCACCTGTGGAATGGAGACAATAATAATTACCTACCTTAGAACACTGTTGAGAGGAAGGGCTCTTTGTAAAGCATCCCTTGTAAGCTCTTCAGGGCACAGCTCATGTCTACTCCTAAGCCTGAAACTTCCCCAGTGATACATGGGGCCCTGAAAGCAAGCAGGGCTTCCAGGTGGCACCACAAAATAAGCATATTTAACTCAAAGATTTAAGAGTATCACATACTGTAGTTCCAAAATATTATCATCTCTGAGTACTGTGATGGACTTGACTGTAAATCTTAACACCTAAATACTGATTCATAGGTCAAGGCAGGTTTTGTCTGACACTGCTGACCCACTGCTACCTCCTCCTTCCATCCTGCTACCCATCTTACTTGGCTTTGTTCTGAGATGGCAACCTCTGCGCTGTGGAGAGCAACAGATCTTTGCCTAGTTAGACCATGGAATTTCCAGAAAAATTGACATGCCCTGCTCGGAGCAACCACAAAGGCTCAAGGATTGCCAAAATGTCACTTTAGTTAGACGAATTCAGATTTACCACATCCATGAAGGCACAAGCAACACATGCCTGTCCTACACACGCTCATGCTGCTGCCAGCTCATGCAGTGGTGTAACAGGGCCGGGTAAGAGACCATGCTTCCTTCCACAGAGATGAGTGCACTGACATTAAGAGAGGGCCAACATGACAAAGTGAATTAGGATTTTAACTAGGAGCAAATGGCATCTTACTACAGACAACTGTGATGAGATATGCTTCATGCCATTAGAGAGAGTGGACCCAAACAAAAAGCGTTGTTGAATTCTGCTTTTAGGATATCTTAACAACAGCAGTAACTGGCTCCTGTGGCTTGGTATAAAGCAAATAGTGCTTTAATGTACAGAGAGTAATCTCCACTGGCTCCAGTACCCTCAGGAGCAGAACAACAAAGCTTACATTTGATGCAATGGAAACTCCCTCCTGATATTAATTGAAGAGTGAGGTGATGAGAGTGATCTACAGCTATGCCTGTCAGGGAAGGGGGCATGCTAGCCAGGCAAACTCCTTCATGCACCTTGGGGTCAATATGTATTCAGACTGGACAGCCCAAAAAACAGATAACATCTTGATTTCTAAGCATTGTTAGCAATGAGACACAAGCAAGCCATTATTCTTCAAGTGCTTTTTAAAGGTCTTTACAATACAAATCTTAAAACAGCCCAAGCCATTTGACAAGCTGGCCTTTATCATCCACAGCTAGGTTTCCAGCACAAAGCTGTTACAAATTTGTAAAATGCAGGGTGGTGCTTGGTTTGTTTTTTTTGTTTGGGTTTTTGTTGGGTTTGTTGGGTTTTTTTTTTTTGGGGGGGGGGGGGGGTGGTGTTTACTTTTTTCCTTTCTCCCCCCTAAACAGCATTAATAAAGGATCTTAGCCAAGCACTGCAATGCTGAGATCAACGAAAGCGCTCCTTCGGGCTCCAACCCAATAATCTAAAGCTTCAGATAATTTCATTTCTCCAGCTATAAATAAAGAGCTATATAAATAACAAACTGATGCCTTTTTCAGAACAGCATAGAAGTTCCCTGTTTAAATGAATTAAAATCAGAGCTACAAGACATAGGGGCTAATAAAACAGCCCAACTGCTTATAAATCTCAAATATGTTGCAGAGAACGAAGGGGGGTGCAGGGGGTGTAATAGCAAAGCTGATTATGAAGGAATAGGGCATTGTGTCTGCTTCAAAGAGCCCCTACAGAGAAAGGTAACCCTGAGAAATAGAGCAACGCCTTTCCCTCTGGTTCTGTATAATGGGGAAAAAGCATCTTTTAAAGGCTGGGGGAGGAGGGGAGGTAAGGACTGCAACAGGAATCTCCATTTCCCTCTTCTCTTTTTACATTAAAATTTCTGTTTGTTCTAGACAAGCCTGTGGAGACCAAATGAAATTTATGTTTTCAGTGATGATGTGAACTGAAAGCTGGAATGCAGATGGGAAGTAATTTTTTAGACATTAATCTGTGCAGGCTAGAACCAAACTAAGACTATTTTAATTCACATCTGTTTGCAATTAGTGAAGTCTGTATGGGATTTTAAAAAACTACATTATCATTAAATATCTTTAAATTGAGTAGGAATTTTCAGTATTTTTATTAAGTTAACTCAAGGTAGCATACAATCCACATGCAGACTATATGAATATAATTAAAAATGTGAATTAAACCAGAATTAATCTGATTCAGAACAACGTAACTAATTAACCATATTTTATTGACAGATCAGCCCTTAGCTTGTGCAGCTCTTTGTTGAGAACCATTTAATGTCAATGCTGAATTAATGTTTTAAATCGTTGACTATGGCAGTTAGTATTTGTGTCCTCTTGGTTTGTCATATTAATGCATCTCTTAGATATTCAAATTTTCATCAGGAAAAACAGGTGAGCCACACTTGACATTTTTGTTATTTCTAAGTTTCAAAACTAGCAATTATATATATATACACACACATTTTTGATGTGGGAGAGAAAAAAGAACATACATAGGTTTTTTATTCCTTCTCACAGATGACCTGTAAAGAATAGGGATTAATTTGTACCTAAATACATATGCAACAAACAATTCTCAGTTTTCCCTCACCAAGGTTGTCTTGACCTTGAAAGAAAAAAAAAGAAACAAAGCAAGAAAAAAGAAAGATGTGGCAGGTGTCCAATGTTTACTAGCTTAGCTTTAGAGCAGGTACTGGATTGCTCCATAGTAATAGGCATGGAGTCAGAGGAAGGGAAGATCCTGGATGAAAAAATACTTAGGGTTTCTAAAATTTAGATTATACACATAGTTTGATTCTAATAATGCTGTTATGGTAATAAGGCTGAAATTTTCAACAATTCCTCCCCACCAGCAACTGCCACGACCTTCTCCCATGCAGAAAATAAGTTTAACCCAGCGAACACTAAATTCCAACAAACATTTTTAGGACTCGTGAGTAATTTGCAGTACCAGACTAACCCATTTTCACCTAAAGGTTTATTGAAAGGGCCTGAAGAGACCGAGTAACTGCCACCCTTTTAGTCTGGCCTCAGATTCTGCAATAAATAACAAGCAACATGATGAGCAGTGAAAAAAAAATAATAAATGTATATATATATAGTATTTGAACGTTTCCATCTCTGAAGAATGAGAAAGAAAATTTACCATGTAACCGTAAAGGGAGAAATCAAAACCAGACGGTTCTCCTGGGTGTGGCCAGAACACAGAAATTAAACAAAAAACAACAACAAAAATAAAATAAAGTAAAATAAAAAAAAAATAAAACCAAAGAAAACTAAACAGAGCCCCTTGAAATCCATGCATTGTTAACCCTTCATTTGTCATGGAGTTTAGACCAGTCACCTCAGCAGCAGCGTCTTTGCCTTGTACCACTGGAGCATGCAGCTGGCAACCAGCCTTGCTGTCATCTGCTGCTGTGCTTGTTTCTAACCAAGTTTTTTCTTTTGTTTTTCCCCCCTTATTTCCATAATAAACTTTTAAAAGCCTGAAAAAAATGGCCAAAGAGGCAGCAGTTTAGGCTACCTGCTTCCAAGGCATTCGGAAAGAGTAGGAGGGTTTCAGCTATAATCCACCTGAGATGAGCAGGACTGAATGCACCGACAGCAACACAGCACAAAACCCAGAAACAAATTATTGAAGTCACACACACAAATGCACCCTTCAAGTTGGTGAAAGCATCTGTGTAAGGCAAGCTGCCACCATTTCAGCAGCTCTTCCAGCTCCTCCCGGCCCCCGTGACGCACTTTGTGTTAAGGCACATACACGTATAGAACCTGTCTGTGTACCTGTGCAATCTGGTGAGTCAGATGCAGGAATTAATCTGACTAAAAAAAAAAAAGTAAGCGTATCTTCAAAAAAACCGGCAGGGCTATTTTGAAACTGTATCATTACCACAATCCAGCTTCAGCTGCTCCCCTGCCAATCCCTGCTGCGAGACAGAGGAGGGGGCAGAGGCCAGCAGTGAAGAGTGGGAGCCCAGCCTGCACTGGTGGGCAGCAAGAGCCTGGGGCTTCAGAGCAGCTCCAGCCAGCCCAGGACAGGGGCTTCACGGCCCCAGTCACGCCCAGGTGTGCACTGCTGTTCCTCCCTTCAATCGGTCCTGGATCTCACTGCATGGTCTGTGAGTTCAACAGGCTGAACTGGCTGAAGACGAGCTCGTTTCTCTCCCTGCTGCATCAGTGTCTTGCTAATTCAGCACCTAGATTCAGTTCCCTACATAGTGAAGCGAGCACTGCTGGAAAGGCACTCCCACAGGAGCAGCAGATCAGCTTATACTATGAAACCATCAGCTTCAGCCTGAAATTCAAGTTTAAATAAATCAGTTCAGTGTATAGACTAATTGATCTCTTTAGTTCAGTACTGCAGACTTCAAGGCATGAAACCACTGAACCAAGATAAAGGGACACTGGTCATGTCTCCTTCATGCCACCAGCATTCTAAAGGGATTTGGTGACCTGAGAAAGTGACAATGGTCACCAGTGCTTAATTTGTTTTTAAACCTCATTGTAATAATAACACTGTTTGTACTTCTGGCTCAACTGATGAAATCTGAACAAAAACTATAAAAATAGAATTTAAATGAAAACAAGACTTCTAATTCATTTTATGTAATAAGGGTCTTTCCACTGAGTGGACTCTAGGTCCAGAAAAAGAGTGGCTCAACTCAAAGCACCTAATACATTTAAAGAAGAAGTAAATGCACATGCAAACATACAATCTTTAAGGCACCATTATCAAAACCTATATTCATATTCTTATCTTAACCTACAGTTAACTGCAAACTTAAAAATCCACACAGCTTTCTAGTTAGCATAGGTTTACTTACATAAATCCAAACACCAATAGATGTAATTTCTCTTGTAACCCACTACACAACTAATTTTTAAAATCAATATGAAGCATTTCTAGGCACTATAGTCCTTTACAAGAACTTGGAGATCTGGGTTTCCCAAGTGGAAATCAGTGAGGGACATAAACTTACAGTATCCTGAAACCATGAGCTCCTCTGCACTAATATGAACTCTTACCATTTAAAAAGCTACCAAAAAAAAAAGCTCCCTATTCAGCCAAGATTTTGCTGTGTGCTTACGTATTCCTGGTCTCTGAATGTCATTGAGGGCACATCTTGGAATGCCACATGGTACACAGCTGGTGAGCAAAGAGCTTGGATTCCCTTCTCCTGCAGTTTTACAAATGCCACAGGGTACTCATTACACAGGCAGACTGCATTAATTCTGCAAATATGTCCACTCGTTCGATTCAGCACAATAGTGGCAAAATACGCATCTAGAGGATGCATCTCCACTAACAAAAGGAGCAGGAATCCTCTCGACTTCCTCGGGAGGTGTTTTATTCACGGTTCAGTGAAGTGCATGGTAAACTGCAACCATGGGCAGAATGCTATTTAAAGGCACTTATACCAGTCAGAGCTAGAAATGTAACGGTAAACAGGACAAATGAAACAAACAGCTAGTTTCCTGGAAGCAAGCAAAAAAACCCAAACACATCAAGGGAAGACTGACATCATTCTATTAAACAAGAATAAAATGAAATGAAATTCAAGGAATGTTTAAAGTTTTTATCTTGTTTCTCACACACAGCAACGCAGTTATCAGTGTGAGGTCTACACCAGGGCCCATGTATTCCTACTAAACAGACTGAATCTGGGAAGAAATCGAGTTACAAAACAAGAATTCACATTGCTTTGAGAGAAGAACCAGCAAAACTCATTAACTGCCTCTACGCTGCTGTGATACAGAAAGTCAACAACTACCGTTTCTGAAAGAATCTGAGGTGAGCGGTGGCTCTGATGGACACACCCAGCTCTCTCTCTGGTCACCAAACTTTTTAAGTACACAGAGATCCTGAAGATGCAGCCAGTTTGACAGAGCTTCCCCAGGCTGTCGAAGAAAACTGCCTGGTCATCTCAGGTGGATTCAAAGTGAAGAATGCTACCTGAACGCTTCCTCCAGTCCCTCCTACCGACCAGCACTGGAGCGATCCCAGCAGAGCTCTCCCGCCACAGCTCGGTGGGGACAAAGCGCTGCTCAACCCCATCGTACACTGGGTGGGGGCAAACCCAGGGCAGTTTGGGATTTACCACTGTACCTTTAAAATATTTACAAAACATATACACAAAACACTACAACCCTTAGGAACCCAGGGAAGGGAAGGGAGCATTGAGAACATAGCACAAGGCAGGCAGCAGGAGCATCTGCTTTCGGATTCCCAAGAGAGAGGAGGAGGAGAAGAAGAGAGAGAGGTTTCATATCATTAGATTAGAATGGAAACCACAGGGCAGGAAAATGCATTCAGATTTTTTTTCCTAAGGTGGAGGAAGAACCCAAGAGTGAGTGAGTGGCCTCCAGAAAGATCCATTTCCTTTGCTTCACCATCAGATCACCAAACTGTTGTTTTTCCATTATTATGTGAACACCAGGTGCTTCGTGCAGCTACACCCCACTCAAACACTGGGGCCTCTCATTTTCATGCTAAGCAGGAAGAATCTTGCATTCTTTTTAAAACAGGAATTATTTTGTGTGAGAAGGATGCAAAGATACCATGAAATAACTCTTTGGCTGTTTTCTCATTCTGTTCAGATTCTGGGCATTCCTCAATACAGGCTACCAGTTTTGTAACTGCTTTTTGCTGCAAGATGACAAAAAAGCAGTAGAAAACTGCATGGTTAATAAAGACTGGAAGAACATCTCTGCTTTCTTTTTTTTTTTCCCAAATATTTATTAAGGGTTCAGGGTAAAATTCATCAAGGAACTCTTCAGTAATAATTTTTGTTTTAACTGAAAACCAGAAGCCTTGGGCTTTAGCAACAGCACAAGAAGGTACTTTTCATAGTCATAAATCAAGTCTTCACAGAAAAGCCTTCAATGTCAATGTTGCCTAGAAGGGAAAGGGCAGCTGTGGGCGTTTAATACACAGGGCTCTACGCATGGGAGAGAGAGAGTGAAGTTCATGTGTGGAGAGGAAAACACTGCTCTGGAAAGCACAGGCAGTGGGATATGAAGAACATTTTGTCAGGCCAGTTATTTTTGTTCTTTCTTTTGCAATTATATCTGGACAAGTAGGGATTTGATAGAGGCCAGAGGCCATTCTCAAAACCAAACAAAAATGACTAAAATCAAGAGTAATTCACAGGTAGCTCTGGCCTATAAATATCAAAAGAACAGCAGAGAGCAGAATAAATATTTACAAACTCAGCACAGCTGATTGTTTCGGTAAAGTATATAGATTTTTAACCATGCAGGGAAGTAAAACCCCAACTAAGCCATATAGACATTTACTTGTTCAGACTGTCTTATTAAAAAACAAAACAAAACCATGGTATTAAGCAGAAACAGAGGATGGGAGGAAAGGGCTTGAAACTCATTTCTTCCATATACAGATCAACGGCTTTCTGGTTTCCAGATAATACAGGACTGAAGAATTTCAGAATGGATCTTGGGCAACATGGGTGGAAATTTGCAGAGGGCTCTGAACATGAACATACCTCAGAATATATGTTGAAGCAAAGAGGCCACTATAAAAACTGTGAACCTCAAATCCAAGCAAAAGGCATAGACTCTAAACCAAAACTGCTTAGCTGAATTGCAACTTCAAAACCTTTTGTGTGCATGCACACATGTGCACACACGTGTGTGTGAGGAGGAGGGAAATTTTGTTTTAATTGAAAATGGGAATCTTAGCATTGATTAAGTCAAGCAGAGTATAGACATGCACTGTGCAAGCTTCCCCCATAGAGCTTTGGCAATGCACCTCGCTCCTGACCTGCAAAACTCCCTGCTATTCCAGTGCTGAACCTCCTGGGCAGAGAGAGAATCACATCAATTTGTCATTGTGGTGATACTGGTTACGTGATGAGAACCAAGTGCCAATTAGGACAGAGATCACTGAATCTCTCTGCAGCTGACCTGAGCAACATTTGAAATCTCATCTCCAGAGATATAAATTACCATTAACCCTCAACAAAACCTCCCTCTTAATATATCTGTAAGAAGAAAATATGAGGGTGAATGCAAATTCTGTGGGGGAGGTCCACATGGGGCAGGGCAAGTGGAATGAGGATGCTTATATTAAAGCATCAAATATCTCAAACATGAAAGGTCAGTATCGCAGAAGTGCCAAGTAAGCCTGCAAAACAGAGTAGATAAAATCCTTTCACATATGAGATATGACAATTTTTCTATAGCAGTATTTTAATGCAATGAAAATGGCAGGGATGGGGGTGAGTTAGCTTTTGTTCTTACAGTCTCCCATCACACAAAGCTGCTTTACCTTATTCTGCCTTCCTCACAGGGCAGCCATTGCCAATGCAACGAGAACAGTTGGTATGAAGGCTCAACTGACTGACTCCCTGTTTGTTCGAAAGGCTGGGGAACCTGATCCCACATTACAGACAGGAGTGTCTCTGAGCATTTGTACATGCTGCCCAGAAATGACCGTGCTCAGAGTCTCGAGTCAGAGGGAACAAGAGACAGTCCCCAAAATATCTTTTCCCTTCCCCCATCACACTAATTCCTGCTGATCTCCACAGAATATGTTCTCTAGGCAATGAACTGCCTTTTACTCTGCAATCAAAACAAGAGAAGCGGGTACAGAAACAGGACTTACCTTCGAGCCACGCTCATTAAAGATTATCTCTACATCAAGGATTTTGCCGAATTGCTGCAGAGAGACAAGGGAAAAGAAAAAAAAACAAAATTTATTTTTGGAGGTCCATTTTTCCTACCTTTTGCAGGGGCTGGCTTAGTGCAAGAAGGGAGGTAAGAATATTTTCATTTCTAGCATAGAGGCAAAGGCATAAAATCCCAGTGATGTGACCCAATTCTCTTGGGTTAAGACATACAGATCCTCTTGGTCACAAACCCCAGGTTTTCTCACAAAAGTCTAAAGGAAGAAAAACAATCTCCAGAAGAATTCTAGGGATTTGAGAGAGCTCATCTTTCCCCCGTTAATCTAAACAATTCTTCCTTCCCTCATTCCACTGTTTCATCTAAGACATGGTTACATGATTTCATCTCAGACATCCAACAACATTTCTCACATGTAATTCAGCATTTCAGCTTCCTCCTGAAGTGGCTATCACAAAGAGAAACTTAAAAGTGATGTTTCTCTGGAAGGGATAGTAACATAAGACTCCCAGCCTCAGGGATTTCAAACCCTAAAGCTTCTTTCCTTCCCTTTAATTTCCAAAACTCCAAGCCTTCAAAAGAATTGATGGCAGATTCAGAAACCATAAAAATGGAAAACTCCCAACAGTTTGTTTTTCAGAAAAACATCACTCAACTCAACCTGTGACATACAGTAGGTGGCCAACAACCTATGCAAGTTTATCACATGCAACAGAATTCTGACCTCTGCCTCAGCCTGGAGATCCCAAGGAGAGCTCTGCAATGTTACAACGGGTTCCAAAGAGCTCCCGAGTTAGCACAGAGCACAAAATGGAAAACAAGATTTACAAGGTAGGAAGGAGATTTACCACCTCTGTGGAACCATGTATGGATTACATCTTTCACCTTGCTAGGAACATACTAAAATATTTTACTGAAGCGGCCAGACTCAAAGGAGTAGCCTAGAGGTAAAAGTATCACCACTTCAACAGAGGCCCACAGTGCTCTATCCCCCAGAAGTGTCAGTGCTCTATTTCCAAACTGGAGGTCTGCTCTCTAGAAAGACAGGTCCAGATGTCATTTTTAGGAGTGTGTATATGGACTAGTTTTCATTCTAGAGACACGTACAGTGTCTAGAGACACGTACAGTGTCTAGAGACACTCAGACAAATGCTACATCTGAGAGTTTTTCCTATCCCACTATTTAGGAAAGCTTCCATCAATGTGGTTTTGATTTAAGTTTGATAGCAAATGAAGGAAGGATCAACAAGAAAATAAAGGATGGTTTCACAGTCAAAAAAAGATGATGAACACAGGGTCCAGGCACTGGGACACTCTCCCCTTTGCCCAGCATTCTTAAAATAGTATTTGCCTTTGTTTTTTAATTTAACAGTTGCATTCAGAGTCAAATGGGTATAATACTCATTTTGTGGGTGCCCTTCTTGAAAGGCCTGTGGCCAGATTTGGAAACCTGGAACACTTACAGCAGGGAGCCGTGATGGCTGAGGGGAGGCTCTGAATATGTAAAGCAATAAAAAGTTACTGATTCCCTTGAACAAGTATTCCACAACTGCCTGCAAGCAAACAAAACACTTCCAACAATTTTAGCTATAGTTTCTGTCTGCTTCCCTTCTCCATTCTTAAAAAGGAGATCTTGGTTCACAGATGTTGTTTTTACTATTCTATTGTTTAAGGACAATACATGATCCTCTATTCATCACAAGAACAATTGAATTCACAAAATCCTACGTTACACAAGTTTGAATAATGCTAATGTAAACATGCATCTTCCTTGAAACCTCAACATCTCAACAGCTTAGGCTTGATCCATGCTGGATCCTTTTTTGGCTGCTTCTGTGCCAATCACAGCTAAAATACATTTTCTGTTTCTATCCCACACTCGGTGTGGGCTTGTCAATAAAGGAGATTAACCGTTGATTGCTTTTTGTTGTCTTTGTTGCATATGGCTTTGGTACTGCCATGAAAGAAATCAGTCATGATTGTCATGATTGCTTTCTTGGTAGACTATCTCAGCATCGTTACATTACTGGGGCTGAACCAATTTAGCAGCTTGTGGCTGCTGAAGGGCTGTCCCTGCTCCTTTGTCCTTCCTTTGTCTGGTCTCATCAGCCTTCCAGAGCTGGCCTCAGTTTTCATTCTCACCTGCAGATAAACTGATACAGCTCAGCAATCCCGCGAAAACCTAGCCCAAGAAAAGGAATACATACAAAGATTCTGACAATTTACTGATCTGAAGTGGCTTGAAGGGTCAGTGAGCATTATGGCTCAAAGAAGCAAAAGGGAGCGGAAAGCAGCACACCCTGCCTGAGTGCAGGATCTGTCCCCTGCCAGATCAGCTCAGCTGCCTAGCCTTGCCACACACACTGAAACAGCCAGGCTCTCGATAAATGCAAATGCCAATATTATTTTCAGAATCTTCAAAGCCATCAAAAATCACCATTTTCTATCTCATTAGAATCATCTTGAAAGAGAACAAACTGTGAGGCTCCTGACGCACAATTGTGCCGTGCCATCCTCCCCTCTCTGCACACCCGGCTGGGCCTGGGTCCTGGGGCATTGCTGCCAGCGCTGCCTGCCAGCCCCGCTGGGCTGAGCTCCCCGCGCAGGGCTTCCACACCAGCGGGAAACCCTGTCCTGTGCGTTTAACTTCTCGCGGCTGACAAAACGCCGGCGGTGACACTGAATGCGAGAGGTCTGACCCAGCTGTACAAGAGGCGGCATGGCCCTCCCTGCCTACAAGATGATGGAGGTACATCATTTCCTAGATGACAGAATTAAGAGCCTGTGGTTGCAGCAAACACAGGCTTGACATCTACTGCAATGGGCTACATCCACCCATGCAAACTGCCCCAATCTCTTTTCGACCCAGGAGTTGTGAGTGTTTGAAGAGGCAAGAGGGAAGGACCTCCTCGGGAGAGAAGAGCAGGCACAGTGGGGGCTAACTGCTGAATGGAGGTTTGCTGGGGAGGGGTTTCCCACTCCATGAAATTCCCTGCAAGAAAGCAGGGCTGTGAGACAGGAGGACGTGTGCTGGGCTCTTCAAGGCTCTGCCGCAGCCATTGCCACAGCTCCTATGACAGCTCCTAATAAGATGTCTCTTGTCCTTACTGCTGCAATGGTTACAGCAGGTCCCAGCACTGGAAGGCACTTTTTTTTGGTAGCATGCCAGAATTTTCCTGAAGAATGAAAGCAGGAAAAAAAGAACTAGTTCATTTTAACAGTTTATAACTCCTTCAAAGCTGAATCTAATTTAGTGGAACATAAAAACGCACTTTGTTCTCTGATGGTGCTTCACCTACCAAATGTCAACAGTCTATTGCAAACAATTGAAGTTTTAAGAGCTCCTTAGTGATAGGTCACAGTTTTTGTATAGGAAATGCCAGGCCATCTAAATACAAGGGTCAACACCAAGTGTCCTCATAATAATTTTTTAAAATTATTTATATACAGGCATGTTTGTATTTTTCAAAAGACATAGGGTCTGGCCAAATAAAACAAGTCTCATGCTTAAGTCATCCATGAGGACTAACCCTCTAATCTCCAGTCTTGAAGACATGAATCATGGTGCTCACAGACTTGATTGGCTCATTCAATGATTACCAAGAACTTCTACTTAGAACCCTCCACAGCCTCTGGAGAAGGCATTGCAGGACTACCTGCCTCAAATGCTCTCCACCATGACTTAGTTTACTATGTGACCAAGAGGCCAACATTCCCTACCACGTCAGGTCGTGCAAGAAGCCACCTCCATGAACTGCTCACACACACGCCATGTGATGGGAAGATACACACACACATATTATTCCAGTCATGCCATTGCAAAGGAGCTAGAGAATCTTGTTTTATCTTAATGGTCCCTTCCCTGGAGCGAACTTGACAAGTTTTCAGTCATTTTTAGTAAAGCAGGTAAATGAGAATCAGCCCCTCTACAATGGTAGTAGGGAATGTTGGAAGTAACAGTTTTTAAGAGGCATAAAGATATGAACAGACAGGAGTTATGACCAGAAATTAATTTTCTTGCTTGAGCACGATCTACCTTATCATAGATGCAAGGGCATTGTGCAAGGAAAGGTATACGCATGCTGTGTGTTTCTTTTCACCCAGATGACATGAAGGCAACAAATTTTTCCAGCTGAGGCCATAGCTACATTAAACTTAATAAATTTGAGAGATCTGGCACCAGAAAGCTTTTGTCTTCCAAGCCACTGACAGTTTGGTAGGGCCCCTCCTACATGCTCTGTTCCAGCTGGCCCTGACTCCTGTCCCTGTCTAGAGCTTTCAAAACCAGCTCCAAAATGTGCCAGACAAATAACTTAATCCTAAAGATGCAAACAACAGGGAGCACAAGAAAAATTCTCTAGAAATCATGGAACTACAAAAGACAATGAGAGACATCATGTGACAACCTCACATCCCTACAAGAGAACTCCATATGTCCAAGCAGTTTCACTAGCCCAACAAAATTCACTTAGAGATGAGTCCAGTGAGCTATCTGAACTTCAAAGGTGTCAAACAGTCCATTCTTAAAGATGGTCAATATTCAAAACAGCCAAGAAACCAACCTCCTGTGCAGGAACCCATGAAGTGCGTGAGCAAGAATTTCACAAGCAGGATAGATCCATGCTACAGAGAGAGTCCTTTCCCTAGGCCCCACTCCATGGGATATACTTTCAGCTGAGCACAGCTGGCTCCACCAGACTGTGCATTAGTCAGTGCTTAGTTATGGCAGCATGGGGTCTGCCAGAGCTATGCTGCTATCAGCACATGAACTTCCTCACCCAAAGCTGAGTCACATCTCTTCAAGCAATGGGGCCAACCCTGTTCAGCCAAGCTACACCACTATGCTTTGCTGACAGGAAGATGGAAGCATCAAGGATTTATAAACCAAAGCACTACCACAGTTTACCAACTCAACAGATAATGAACAAGCATCAAGCAGCCCTTACTAGGGTTGAGCTGTTGCCCAACACAACACACATTTTCTAAGAAACCAGACTTTAACAGGAAGCCACACAAAGAGCACAGATTTTTAACAGGATTTACAGACCACAGCCATCCCAGGAAAAAAAAAACAAAACATGATGACGAACACAGTTTCTCAATCATTTGTTAATTCTCTAAATCCCAAATAAAAGATTTTCACATGAAACAGTGAGATGGGGATGAACTGTACCACAGGACACCACGCGGAGAGATCTTAACACCAGTCTAGCTTCCAGGTCTACACTTCCAGCTCCTTGTTCCTGCTTTGTGCCATTCCCCAGCAATGTGATTGCAGTGCAACCTGGTACCGATGCTGCAGAAAAGGTATTTGGACCAATGCCCACAAAAACAGCATACATTCCAAAATCAATTTGAGAGTACTTAGCATGTAGAATGAATCCATATGAAACTGGGTCAATAAAAGACAACTCCATGTAATTTTACCCAGGCCTTTTATCCAATTAAATCCAGCTACAGCACAGCACTGGTTACTAAATGACATTCAGCACAGTCTTGCTGCAGACGCTCCTAGTAACTCATGAAGATCTAAAAAATCTTAGATAAATGTATGATCCAGTCATCGCCGCCTTCCAGCAGAGGGTCAGAACAGAAGTTGATAGCAGAGAGCTTTCTCAGAGCAAGACAGACAGTACAAGAGCTGGCAGCTGCAGGGGCACAAGCACCCCTGCACGCCACAGCCACGCAGACAAAGTACAATGCTCAAGCAGCACTGAGCACATAAGTCCTTTTTCAAAGGTGGTTTCAGAAAACACATCAATATAATCAGCAGCACCTCTTATAACTCTAACCAACACCAGCAGGAACAAAGTTCCACCCTGTGACAGGGCTGGGGCTCACTCTCATCACAGGAAGAGCTTGGAAACAAGAAAAGTCACAGAGAGACCATTTTGTGTCAGAACATTTGTTCTCCAATACTGGCACATGGGACTCGTTACATGCAATCGATGGCCAGTAGTACCAGGAGATGAAAAACCTAAAATATACCTTGATATCCAGAAGACAGAATCTCCTCCTTCAGGTGTCCAGTTCACGCAGAAAACAGAGTCCCTTTCAGCAACTGTGCTATTACTGTACTTTGGGCCCCAGTGCATCAACACCTGCAGGTCAGAAGTTCTTGTTCTATCACATTATTACCTATATACCTTAACACTTAAACAAGTACTTCTTCCATTGCCAATACTTGTGAATTGCTAATTACTTCTGTATTTAAATTTATTTACTGGCAAATACAGACTTAAAATTCTACCAAATTCTTGCTGACAAAGAGCTGTAGTCTAATTTGTTACTGCTTTAGCCTCAAACTATGCACTTATGGAGGTGTTTTGTACTCTTGACACCAGAATGAAGTTCGATGAGAAATTATATCCACTGGGATATTTTAGGAAGTGCAAAGTGACAAAATATTTCCTCAGAGGCCAAGATTTGAGGGCCACAAGAACTTCCAAAAGTATCTGGGCTCGCAGAGCTTGGGTCATACAAAGCAGTGGTCTATCACAAACATACATCATAAAGAACCTTGCAGTAGGTATACGAATTACGCTTAGAGAAGGAAAAGGATAACATTACCTGCTTTAATATCATCCTTTTCCAATGTAAAAAAAAAAAAAAAAGTGGCTACCATTCTGTCACCTGTAATAAATGACATTACTAATAACTTCATTAACTGAAATTAATTAAATGTGACATAATAGTCACCTATATAGAAAACATCTATGGGTTATTACTGCTGTAGCTGATAACACACAAAACCCCTTTATCAATTGGGCTGATTATGCTCCCCATCAGAAAGAGCTAACAATCTACAAGTAGTAGCTATGGATTGAGCAAGTTTTTAAAAAAGCAGTGCCTCCATCTGAAGCCAGAGACTGCAAAAATTCACAGCCTGTACTGTGCTAACTCACCTTCATCTGCAACTATCATTAACATAGTCCTTATTTTTATCTTACACTTAAGCAAAGAGCATTTCACCACAGTAAATTCTGAGAAACATCAATTCTGACTCCTCATACTGTTGCTCACACAACAGGTAAGAAAGATTTTGTGCAAGGACATCCATAAGAACTACCAAAACAAGCCACTTGCTTGTTTTTGTGGAGACAATTCAAGATTCATCTTGAGGACAGAAGGATCTTCCTCTTGCAGGCTGCCCAACCCTGCCTCCGTGTGTAGGGTTCAGTTCAAAACCAGGCAGAAACACCAATTAAATGTAGCGGTGTCGGTTTGAACTATCTATTACTAATTTTTTTCTGTGAGATAAGAATTAAGAGGAAAAAAAAACAAAGCAGGCACAAAACTTTAGACAACTGTAATACGAAGAGTTTTATTACTAATAGAATTAAAAGGAAAGAAAAACAACAAGAAATTTAAAGCAAACCTCCCCCCTCCTCCAGCACTTTTCTTTTTCTACTCAACTCACACAAAGGATAACAGAACATGGGATTTCAGTCAGAGTTGCAGCTCTTGAAAAGTCTCTTTCTTATGCTTAAGGAAAAGAGGGTTTTCTTTTGCTTCACCTGGTTCCCAAACTGCCACCAACAGCAGAGACTTGCCCGGGAAGAAACAATCTGCTGTGGTGTGAAACATCTCTCCCACGAAAAATCTCACAGTTACTTCACACTGCCAAACACGGGCCATCACATGGGGTTATTAATCTTTTTAAGGATGGGTTATTTCGGCCTGAACACAAAGGCTTTTTTTTTCGTCACAAGTCTCTAAAAGCCTTTCACTGCTTCTACATAGCCTAGCATAGGTACTCTTCACAATCTTCACGGGCCACACGCGAATTCTCCATCCCCCCATGTACTTCAAATGGACTAAAGAGACAAACAGTTTGTGGTATTACAGTTTCTTACCACGGCATGCAAAAGGTATTTTTAAGCTACGCGCGAGAAACGCGGCACTGCCCCTTTTCTCCCGCCGCCATCTTCAGCTCCGTCTAACGTGACTCTCTCTCTCTGACTCTGAAGCCGCCACGTTGCAGAGTGTTTTTGTTCAGGCTTTACGAGAAAAAGCCTCGCTCGCTTTGTGCTGCTGGCTGCGTGGTGTCTTCTTCAGTTCGGCACGAAGTGTGCTGGCTGCAGACAGGAGGCTCCGCCGGCTCCCGCTGGCTCCGCGTGGTGAAGGCAGGGAGCCGCCGGTCCCACGAAGCCGCGCCGATTGAGTTTAGCTGTGAGGCAGTCCATGGCTGGCTTTAGCTGTGAGGCAGTCCGTGGCTGGCTTTAGCTGTGAGGCAGTCCATGGCTGGCTTTGGCTGCCTGCAGCTCTGGGACAGTTCCCCCTCCCAGCGACCCGGGGTCCGTGCCGGGGCGCTGGGAAAAGGGGAGGGGGGCAGGGGCCCGGCCCGGCGGGGCCCGGAGGCTCCGAGACGCCTCCCCACCTTCAGGCCGGCGGGCTGGAACGAAAGGGAAGTTCCCGCCTTTCCGCGTGGTTTAAATAGGTAAATTGCGAGAAGCATCATTAGTCTAAAACACTGTCCATCAACTCAGGGTCAACCCACTACACTCCATCTTTACCAGGAGACTCCAAAGTCCATCCAACTCAAAAGGCCAGAAATGAGCAGAGCTATCCCAGCCAATTTTATACTGAGAGGTGAACTGCTTCTTGAAGCATGAGAGGGAAAGGCTGAAGCTGCCAACCATGAGGTGCAAGCACACTATCACAGCAAAAGCTGAAAGGACTAGAAATATGTTGAGGGGAAATATGAACTTTTCTTCTGCATACACAGTCCAGAAAGGAAGGGGACAACAGACCACCAGTGTAAGAGAACACCACTACCATCACGTCAGAGTCCTTGCACACATTAGCCAAAGAATGTCCCTCAGAAAACAGATAGCAAGATTTTGAAAAAAGAGTTGCTAATTTGTTTTTAACACTGATGGCAACTCTTCTTCTCCCTGGTAAGCCGTTCCATTGTTCACATGAGCCTCAATGACTATAAATTTTTTTCTCATTTCAAGGGTAGTTGTGTTAAATCTCAGCTTCCAACTTGAAAATCTTACGACTGTAAACAAGAGCTAAACCCCCTGTTAGTAGGTATCATCCATATATAAGCATTTGTAGAGAAATGACTTACCATCTCCTAACCTCTCTTTTTAATAAGCTGAGTAAATAATGTACCTAATACCTTACCCAGTTAAAAAAATCACTCACCTTCCAAGTCCGAGTTTATTTCTTTTGCTCTTAAACTGACCTCAGAACTGAATAAAATTATGCAGTCACAGTCTTTTCAATTTGGAACACGAGCAAGATCACATCCCTCCTTCAACCTGATAAGCCCCTTTGAATTATTGAAGCAACTATCTTCAACAATCACTAGTACTCTCCCAAATCAGTGTCTTCCAAAGAAAGCTTTCCATCTTAAGAGCACAGACCGGTTCCCACATACTCAGTACTCTGCAATGAGCTGCATCAAACACGTTTTTGTTGGATTTATCATCAGTCAACCAGGCATTTCTACTCATTCTCTAACAGTAACCTTATCTTTCTCTTTCCTCCTCCTCAAATAGTTTTTAAACTGCAAACCTTACTGGCAAGGTTTTAATAGTACCATCTCCATGGGTTGATACAGATACTACACAGGACAGTGATGGAAACAGATCCCTGGGGAAACTGACACTAAAAACAGTCTTGATCACAGCTGTCTCCCAAGTAACTACTACTTTTTATTATCTATCATTAAAGAGGTTTTTAATCCCTCTAATGTGTGTTGTGCTTGAGATAAGTATTATTTTTCTTAAAAATGGGTCACTTGGACAAATTCAATTGGTTGAGCAATGTTTCACTATATCAGTATTGCTTTGTACAATCTTGTCAAAATAGACAAGACAGCATTTGTCTACAAAGATGTATATTACAAAGTTCTGCTGAATAGATACTAACATGTTTCTTCAGATTCTAACGGGCTTTTTTAAAACATTCCAATATTATTTTTATCTTGGATCAACATACAGATAGTTAGTTCTTAGCTCTTTGGGTCATCCCCTTCAGGTTTTTTCCATAGTGAATCTTGGTGGGCAGTGTTCCACTCTTCTGCAACTCCCCTAGCTTACAAGAATTGGCTAAAAATTAGCATTAATGAATAACGGAGCTCCTTGCTTTGGCTATTATCTTTGGACATACCTTATCTAGATCCGCTGTTTTTTAAATATTAGTGAGCACTGTCTCATCCTCCTCTGTTATAAATTATGTAGAAAACCAGATAAGGTAAAATTACCCCCTCTTAAATTCTAAACACAATCAGTCGGGTGGGTTTTTTTTCCCCGTTTGATTTTTGTTTGCTTTGCTGTTATTTGTGAGGTTTTTCCCCAAAAATACACAACTACCTCCTGATTTTATACTGTACCCATACATAGACCTTTTATCTTTGCATGTAAAAAAATTGATGGGTTGTCTGAACTTAGATCACCAATATCTCCATGACTCGCAAATTTCCTTTTCCACCTGCTTCTTTGCTTAAGTTTGCACCTATATTCACTGCTATTTCCTTCCTCCTCCTCGCCTAATGTGCGGAATGCTTTGAGTTTTATTACCACAGTTTCAGCAACTGTGGAATCATGCCTTTTTGGCCATCAGTATGATGCTGCTGCTGAATACTTTATGGCTTCCATTAATACTTCCCTTCTAAAGGTACCTTCCTGCGCAGTTATCCTGCCAATTGTTTAAACTCCAAGAAACAGACTCTTCTAAAGCTCCTTACAGTGCTGCCTGATGCCATATTCTGTTTGCACAAAGCAAATACGGACAAATAACAATCACCGGTACCTAGGCAACGGTGGGATTTCAGGTCAGCTATTAACTCTTCTTTATCTGCAAGAACAAGGTCAACTATTGATTTATTCCACAGTGGGTGCAGAACTGTGTGCATTAAAAAATGACCTACTCCTTCTAGAAGCTTTCTGGAAGTCTTTTCATTGGCCTCATGAAATGTCAAGTAAACATTACCTGTTTTAAGCAAGCCATATTATTTGCCTCCCTGTAAGATGCATATACATAAGGAAATGTTTGGTCCATTCCTGAGGATATCTCAAGGACCTTTTAGAAACACATTATAGCTGAGAGATGGTTGGAACCCAAATAACTTGAATTTGCTAAGAAATCCTTATGTTTGCAGCTCTGCCAAATGCTGCTGGTTTAGAAAGCATTATGTAATATGCATTTAATCACACGTGGGACAACATGTCTCAAGTCCACCTCTACTCAAGTCTGGACAAAAGCATTAGATATTTTCTGTGCCCCAGGACTGGGCTGACCTCTTGCATGCTGTTCCATCCTTGAGGGGACTTCTTTACTCCCTCCCTACCATCACATTTATTTCTTCCTCCACGGCTTTACTGTCTACACAATTCCTCTCTTTGTACAGTAGCTTGGGAAAATCACTCCAGGCAAGGATTTTGAGTCTCTCAGATATGACGTTGAGGAGATGTGACCTGACACACAGAAGGGAGAGGGAGAAGATGGGGGTTACAGGCTAGTCACAGCTGAAGACTCAGACAACCATGAGGCCCCTGTAGGAGAAAGGGTAGGTTTCAGCGAGTCACCCAAAGGAAAGCATCCTGATCCTGAAAAAGAAATAGGAGCAAGCAGGATTCAGAGAGCACGCTCTCCTGCTCGAGGCTATGAGCATGCTGAGAGAAGCAGCACTGAAAGAAAAAGGAAGATGTACGAGAATCATTCATTATTTCCTTGGCAAAATAGCAAAGTTCTCTATTACAGAAAAGTGGCACACGGAGTGTTTTGTGTCCCAGAAGATGAATACTCTTCTGGCACGCATGGCTCTCAGCAACCACAGGGCCCAGTGCACTACCAAAAGGTTTTACAAGGAATACATAATTTGCCCAGTTAAAATCACATCACTGTGCTGGAACTTGAGATGATGTTTAGAGAAAAAATAAACACCAGAGGAACACCAGAAACCAATTCATATAGCATTATTCCCCATCCCTCCTATGCACATAAAGGGCACCATATAGGCCCAAAAAAGGACAGGAAATCTTAAGGCAAGTAATTAGGCTGCATCTTCTACAAGTCACTTCTTAGGACAGCAGTTCATTTAAATTGCCTGGGTGTCCCAATCTGCTAAGCATAGGCAAGAGTCACCAGGACAGGGATGTCCTTGTCATTTCCATCTCATCCATGTCTCCCACACCAGGAGCATATGGCAGAAAAGCATCAAGGCGAACGAGTGTGAAAAGGGCTAGTTGTCAGTCCAGCACCAGTCCCAGGAGAAGGGACAGCAATGGGGAACAATTTATGTAAGTGATGCAGCTCCCAGGAGAGGGGATCAGCCATAGCACAGAGCAGGACATGATAAATACAGATTGTAGCAGGTGGTCCAAGAACTGGCTGTGATTTCAGCAACCATTTGTCCAAACCGGACGGAACTGCCTACTGCACAGCCCTGCAACAGCAAAAAGCAAGCTAAAAAAACCACAAAAGCAGAGCAGAAGATTCAGCAATCACAGATTGCCAGGAGATGAGTTTAATTCTGAAAACGTTCCCACAGACATCAAGAGTATAACAATAATCTAAGGTATGAACAACATGGAAGCAAACCCAGGCCTCTTGCAACAGAATCACAAATCCATAGTTTTGGCTGGGAATTAACTCCAGAGGTCATTTAGTGCATCCCCTGCTCACAGCAGGTCTAACAAGATCTTTTTGGCTAGGCTGTGTCCAGTCAAGTCAGATACCTTCAAGGATGGAGGTTCCACAACCCATCTGGGCAACGCGTTCCACTATTTAAGCATCCTCACAATAAAACCAAAATTTTCCTGATATCTGATTGATAAATCAGAGAGGCCTTGCATTAAAAATTAGAGGGCTGGACAATCATCAACCCTATGAAGTTTGACAAAGACATGTGCCAGATTCTGCACCTGGGACAGGGCAACCCTGGATGTATGGACAGATTGGAGAATGAGATGCTGGGGAGCAGTGCTGCAGAGAGGGACCTGGAGGTCCTGGTTGATGGAAAGTTGAGAATCACAGAAGGCCTGAAATTCACTCTTGTTGAGTATATTAACATTTCCCTCAGTCCATTTCTCCAGCCTGGCCAGGTCCCTGTGAATAGCAGCCTTGCCTTTCTGCGTTTTGACCACTGTTTTGTTCCTTTTGTACTGTCCAAGCTACAGATAGATAAGCCCAATTCTTCTCTCATTTACAGCATTGAAGTCCATGAATTAGACACATTTACAATACTGCAACATTACTCTGCATGTGAGAGTGTGCCTTTGTGCATGCATACACACCCACCCAGATGGCTCAGGAGCTGCAACAACTGAAACAGAAATACTGCAGAATTTGGAGAAGCAGCCGGTTGTAAGTGAGGACCAAAGTATACACTCCAAGCCTAAGCTGACAAGAGCTTTGGGCTTTCCTGACTCGGATTCTTTGGACTGCACCTTAAAAAGGCAGCTGTTAACTTCATAAATAATAATAAATATTTCTGAAGACTTTAAAACATGCCATCAACCAAGGATCATATTATAATTATATCAACAAGTCAAAATATTCCTGATGATGATAATGATATGATGATGACATATAGATAACTTCACCTGAAGGTTAGGTCATGAGGCATCTAGCTCGTTTATCTATGTTCACATGGAATGAGTCACCACATGTACTCATATAAACAAACTCTTCCTCAAAGAGCTTATAAATCAAGAATCATGAGTAGCATCCAAGGATTGGGGAAGACAAACTATCTGGTAAAAAGAAACAGAAGGTATATCATACACAATGTAAAATACCATCTGACTTGCACTAGCTTTTCCACATGCAATTACTGGTTGGCAAATTGTTTGCAGACATTCTTCATCATAGAAATGGATCATGGGGAAAGAAGCACTTCAACATGTTTCTATGCAACTGAAAAACAGTGCTTTGCAAGGGATATATTAAGTCAGTGTTTAATCCTGGCCTTTACTCAGAAATAAGGTGAAGTTTCATTTTGGTCTGGTTTTTTTCCCAAACCAATTGTTAGATTACATTGAACGCCATTGCTCAGAGAAGCTGTGGGTTGCCCTGAGCAGTTGTGCATGCCCCATCTGTGGAGGCACTCAGCCAGGCTGGATGGAGCTCTAAGCACACCTAGTGAAAGGTGTATCAGTCCATGGCAGGGGTGTTTGAACTGGATGACTTTCTTCTAACCCAAACCATTTTATGATTCTATGAATATCTCAATAGGAAGAACACTGTTATAGTTCTCATGTGTATTTACCAGCTGAGTTAAACGCTACCAATTGTCCTAATCCTGCGAATATATTACAGTGTGCTGACTAAACTGAGGGGGAAGGGCTTTTCATTCACACAAATACACAAGCACCAGGTGTCCCACCTGTGGAGAAGGAGAATCTGCCATGCCTGAAAAGGTGCTCATAACTTACCCCAAACATCTGCCGCAGGTCAGGATCTCGAAAGCGGAAGGGAATGTTAGACACATGAAGTCGTTTTGGAGTGGATTTGCTCTCAGTATTCTCACTGCTCTGTGTCTGTGATTGCTGTCCATCTGTCTGTGCCCCTCCTTCTGTCTGCTGAAATCAGAAAAGACAAAAGTGTGCTCATGAGTAGAAATCACACAAATTCCTTTCACATGCCTTGTCTACCCCTTCTTGGGCATTAGCACTGCACTTGCAATTGAGCCATCTAGCACTTGACAATTATTTTGATAAAGCCAGTAGCACTTAACAATTGCTCTGTTGTTCTTCCCCTTCCTTTCCATGAGTAAACAGTAATGAGATCTCAGCCTCCCTCCCCTCCTATCACCTTTCAGCTTAGTAGATTTGTCTTTGGTTTTCTTAAATTGCTTCTCCCTTTTGGGCCGTTCTTCCTCACTTCAGCTGCCACCATATGAAAGCTCTAATGAAGAGGCGGATCTTTCATATCCTGGAGCTGGGAGGTAGTACCGCCACTCTAATCTCATGTGGCAGGATGTTCATGCAATCATCAAAATCCCACAGCTGAAGTGGCAGCTCTTCACCGGGCCAATACCAGAAGTGCATCCCCAGGCAAAACGGCATCTGCTCTGTCAAGCTCCCTTCAGAGAAACATTACCCCAAAAGAAGATCTATAATTAAATGGTAAAATCCATATAGGAACAGCTTACGGATGTCTCTGATTGACTTTTTGCATACATTTAAGTGAGCCCAGGAACAGGAAACAGTCATCACCACTGCAAGATTTATAAAAACTCCAAGTGCTGCCTTTTGCTACCAAACCTACAACTAAGAAAGGGAATTTGTTCTGCTGTTCTCAAGCGCTGACTGGCATGGCAAAGAGAGGTCAAGGGGTGCACCAGGGGTATTCGTTCACAGAAAAAGTGCAAGAAGCAGGCAGAGGAATAAGGGAGATCTGTGTGCCAGAGGAGAGACCTAATGCCTGCTCACAGATTACAGGCAGGAGAAAAGTAAGGAATAGAACCTCATTCGCTTGTGTGGGCTTAGAGTGAAAAGTGCTAAAATCTGAGCACAGCACTAAATATAAAGGCAAGGCCCCTTTGCAAAATGGCTTGATGAGAAAATGGCATTTTTCGCACTTTAGTCAGAAAAATGACCTCAAAACCTCAGAGCCACAGAACAAAGCAGACTACAATTTGGTCGGTTTTATTGCTCTTGTCCCTTTCCAAGTGCATTCACTGACAGGCCAAGGTATTCAAAGAGCACCCACCCACTCACTCTGTCTCCTGCTGCTTGTCTCAGACTCCTAGGAGGCAAGCTTTGACTACCTGTGTGATGCACTTTTAAGTGTCATTTCAACTCTTTAGATGCCAACCTGACTCCCTCCTTAATCCATCAAGTAAAAAGAAGTCCTACAATAAGGCAAGGACTGTAATTGCTAGAGTCAGTCTTTTTAAGGCACTTTCAAGAAAACATGAGGGCCTTAAAGATGTAAGAGTAGGGGTGAGGTTTTTTTGCTGGTTTGGGTCTTTTTTTCCCTGTTTTAAATATGCAATTTGTGTACCAAGGATGAAAGAAATCTGAGGGGAGTTTCCCACACCAATTCCCCAACCACTGACTGGACTTGCTAGACTGCTCTGCACATCATTCAACATACAACACTTCGCAAACATTTGGAAACATCTCTTCACAGATAAACTAAATTGGCAACACTAAGAAAGTATCTTCTGCCCAGAAATACCACTTACAGATATGACCTTGAACTTGCATACTGGTTACAAAGCAAGTGTATATACAAAGACAAGAGCAAGCAAACAGTAAGCACTGGGGTCTTGCCATGCTGAGCAGAGCAGTGGCAGCTTTCCATTTCATTTCAGTAGAGCTGTGCATGCAGCACAAAACATGTTTGATCTGGTTAATATAAATTAAGCTATGATAGGAAGAATGACAATACTGCCCTGACGAGTATGTCTACTTCCCATAGCTGTGGAATTCACAGGAGAAGCCTAGTAGAATGAAGCATTTTTATTTTCTAAGACTCATCAACCCCCCAAAAATCAAATTTTCGAGAAAAACTTCAGAAATTTCCTTTTGATCTTATCCAAAAGCTGTCCCGCACATGTTCCCCCTCTTCTCCTTCCCTCACCTCTATGACAAAAAGGCTCTCCAAACTTACAGAGAGTACACCCTAGGGGAAGAATCAATGCAGCTGGCTTGCAATTAAATCACACCGTGCTACTTAGTGGTTTTATTTTTATGACTCCATCAGAGTCCTCTGCTCCTCAGGGCAAATCTGTCCAAGAAGGACAAAACACAGGAGTAGCTAATCTATCACCACTGCATACAACACCTGCAAGTGAGTACTCCAAAGTAACTCCCAAAAATCACCAATACTCCTGGCTAAAACGGACAGCTACATTAAAATATAGATTGCACAGGACTGGATCTGCTGTTTCCCCAGGGGAGGAAGCCAGGATGTTGTTTGCACTCCTCTCCCATCCATTTGCTCCCAGGCAGAGGGCAGAACTCCTTTCTTACCAAGGGTGCAATGTATCATGTACAGTGGCCTGCTCAAAAGCACTCACAGCTGTTCCTGCATATGGCAGAAAGCTGGAGCCACACAGGAGTCATTCTGCAGCACGTGAGATGTGTACAGTAAGACAAATGCTTCAAAGAGAAGACATGATAGAACAAAAAAGGGATCTTGGTCCCCTCTTACCTTTTTAACTACACTGAGAGACTCCAAATGCTTTTCATGCTTTCACACAGCCCGATTTTTCAGTAGTAGTTTAACATTAAATACCTTCTTCTGCATGCTGTAGCTCCCTCATCTCTATCATCCATGGCCCTAAGGTAAGATTTGAACTTTCCACCACTGTAACATTAGCTCAATACATTTGTCCACTGCCACACATTTAGCTACAACATAAATGAAAAAAACAGTCTCTTCAGATCTTTTTTTCTTTCCCTTTCATTCCTTGGCTTAATTCATTAGGAAGGAGATGAAAGGAAGGGCCTGAAGCCTGTTCTCAGGCAGGACATAACAGAGACTGGCAGCAGTGCTACCCTGACCAAGCCAGATGATGAAAGCCCTCATTTCACCAAGTGCCCACTCCCCACCTTGACTCCTTCGCCACAAGGCGTTCAAGCTTGTTCTGGCCTTGTGTCAGCACTTCCCAGTGAAGAAAGAGACCTCTCCCTTAACTACACAATCAGCTCAGAAGGGCACTCATACACACTCCCTAGGTCTCAATGCTTGTCATCAGGCAACACAGACATGCTGCAGCAAAGGTCTCACATTTAGGAACAGTACTGCACTCACTGCACCTCCTCAGCACAGCGCGTGTAACATATGCAGGTGATAATGCCATTCATGCCTGCACACACAAGCTTAGAGCTCTGCTCAAGGTCACTGAGAGCTCAGGACAGAAAAGTATGTGCTTCACTTTTAAATCCTTGCTGCCTGTGCCCACAGGTCAGTTCCTCCCTAACACCTGCCAGCAGCAGGGAAACCCTAAGCAAGAAGAGGCAGCTGCAAAGAGAAGCTCGGATTATACTCGTGTACATACACATGTAAAAGGGGAGGACACCTGGCAATACAAGGCTGTTCTGAAAGGTTTGGGGGCAGCTCTACAACCATCTTCCCACCTCTTAACAGGTCTCCTCTATCCTAATGCAGGTGATGAACAATCTGTTGCTGAGGATTTCCCCTCAGCAGCAGGGAGGCAGGGGCTCCAGCACCACCTGAGCTCTGAGCAGATCTCCATCTGAGCGGCTAGACAGAGGGATGCCTCCCCGGTGAGCCAGACAAGCACCGGTGCAACAGACCAGCGCAGAGATTATTAATACCCAGCACATTCTGTTTCCATCTCCCACTTGCTTCTAGGACTGGAACCGCTTCAGATCCAAGTTACAGACAAACAAAAAACAACCCCCCATTCTCTCCTCCCCAGGAAGCAGGCGGTCCAAAATGTTGTGAATCATAATGAGGAGGTTAAGAGCCATAAATCACTGCAAAGAAAATATTTACAAAATACAAACTGTAACTAATAACTATATTTAAAAGGGGATCTGGGTGGCTTACAAAATCTAGGAGACAGACTGTGCTCACTCCACTGCTCCTAGATCAGTCTTGAATCCAAAAAAAGCCAAAACCAAACACCCAAGCTTATTTGGATCAAGAGCTTGAAGAACTGTGGAGACAAGGACCAAAAGCTATGACTGGGAGAAGGCAATTTTCCCACCATAAAGCAGAGTACAGATAATGTGGAAAAATCTCTGCAACTTCTAGTGAAGAACCTGTGTCGAAACAACCAGTCACCCACCAGTGAACAGATACCCACTGAACAGGTTTGGTGGAAAAACAAGCGAAGAATTAGGCCCTAGACACAAAATCCACCTCCTGCCCCACCATACTCTGCTAAAGTAGGACTGAAGTCCTACACATCCCAGAGCAAATGCCATGGGAACTTCAGCTGCTTAAACACTTGTTCAGCAGACAGAAGACCTTAGGGCTAATTATCATCTTTCAACAGCAGTAAATATAATTTTACAATTATATCCATGTACTTGGTTTTTCAGAGATGCCAGCAGTGTTATATTAAAAAAAAAAAAAGTGGGGGCTACTTACAGGCACAATTAACTATTATACAAAATACTCTGTACGCTAAAAAAACAGACCAAAAAATTCAAAGGACATACCAATTCACTTCTACACGGCTTTTCACGATTTTCCACATAGTCAGGTGAATTTAGGGTATATTTTTTCTGATATATATTTTTTGTTAGTTACCTGTTTTCAGACATTACCTATTTTCAGAAGCTTAAGTCATTTTATTCACTTTCCTCATTAAAGACATACCTCACAGAACACAAACCTAACATAGGAAAGCACATAGGAAGCTTTGTTACCTATCCTGCATAACTCCTCTGATGTGTCCAGTATCATTTTCAATCCAAAGATGGATATTTCTAACAGGATTCTTTAGTGCTTTTTCCTTTTTCTTTTCCCTTTCAATGAAGTGGTGAAATGGAGCCCCCTGAAAGGCCTGCTCTGCTGGTCACATTGTCAGACCTTTCCAGCCCATTCCTCCCAAAACAGGGATGCCCTGACAAGGTGAAGGAGACAGCAAGACTTCCCAAGGTAGTGGTCACTCTCAGACTGCTCCATTGATAGTGGCAGAAGAACAGCCACACAGTGACAGACTTAAGATCCATCCAGCCCATTATCTTCTTTCTAACAGCAGCCAAATCTGTGGCATCTGTTGGAAGGATGTAAGAACAAGGCAAATGCTCAGTGACTTTTCTCCAGCAAACTAAGCCAGATGATGTCTCAACTTGCAAAGCATCCTGTGGACAAGAGTTGCAATGCTAATTTCTTCATTATATGGAAAAAATAAGTAGTAAACCCTGCTTTTTTTTCCATACATGGCACCCAATTATTTCCCATGTGCATCCTAGTAAGTGAAAATGGGAAAGCTCCATATTTTAGTTGCCTTACCATTCAATATTCTATGTACTTGTCATATGCCTTCACTCCTGACAGCTCTTTCCGTAAGTGAAGATTTCATTTCTTCTCTTCTCATAAAGAACCTGCTACATCCCTTTCATCATCACTTTTATCCTTCCCTGTATTTCTGCTAGATCTTCGAGAGATACGCAGAAGTACCACAGCTATATACTCTAACATAATGATGTTTGCTGATTTATTTCCCATTTCTCATTTTTAAATCTGCCTCACTAGACACAAGTCTGCAAGTGCTGACAATCTGCCCCATAATCAAAGCAAACTCCTGATGTTGAATGTCAGGGTTTGCAACCTCAAGACAGCAATTTCTAAGCTGAGGTGGCCAAACAATCAGCAGCAAACTACTTATTTGAAGCTAGTTCTTCCTCATGTCTACCTGCTCAGCAGTATCAGAAAGTAACTGAGGATATTCATTAAACATATTCTTCACCTGAAATACCTCACATGAGCAATTGCTTTAATTACTAAAGGGATGAAAAGTAATTACAGAGGAAAATTCTGCAAATTCAGTTCTAGGCAAGAAATACCCAAGGGGAAGTCATCATTATAACACCATCCATGTGTTGCAAAAGTCAGTTGAATCCTTGGTGCCGTTGGCTCTCTTCTTTCTAAGCCCTTGCTAGATGTACAGGGCACAGCCAGATGACCAACCACCTTCCCTGTCTTGCTTCTGAACATGACACATATGGGTCCTCCACCACAAATGTGTCTCCTTTGAGAATTTGAAAGTCAATATTCCTTTGTGGTACAGCAGATGAGTTAAATACATTTCAGTACAGCCCATCAAGAAGCCGAGACACGATGCTCTGTAATTAAATAATGCTTTATACTGGTTCCTGACAACGTAACACCAAGGCTGCAGCACCTGCCATTTTCATGCGAAGTAATTTACATAAACTTATTCCTCTACTTCTGTACCTCCAGCTGCATTCCATAATTTATACAGACATACAAATTCTTCCCTCTGACATTAACAAGAGAAACAAGTTGAATAATCAGCTTGCAGTATTAAGTGCATTGCATTTACTATCAAGCAAGCCTTTTTAGTTCAGCAGATGATTAATCTTCCCTCTGCGGGTAAAGTACCAGGAGATGCAGAGAGCTGACAATTGCTCTCGGCTTCTGGCCATGCTCTCCACACGCTTACCTTGCAACAACAGCATTTGCCGGATCTCTCCAAGAGCTGCTCTAATTCATTAACCCAGCATAAGAATTGGACAGCTTTCTGCCAGGTCAGTGAATTAAAGTGGCTCACGTAAGGAATGCCAGAGACAGTAAATAGGAGTGGGAGTTTGCGCTTGGAGCCAGATCTCTCCTTTCTGACAGCAGTGAATCTCTTAGATCAGCTCAGCTGCCAGAGGTACTGCAGCCTAATTAGCATCTCCCCTTGCAGCTAACTGTGCTGGGTGTTTCCATTAGGGATAAGAGCACTAAGGTAAACCAAGAAGGGGGAAGGGGGAAGAAACCAGGCAACCCAGCACTGTAAGTGAAATGCTGAGTGTCAACTGTTTAAGAGAAGGGCTGCAACAAGCAGACCAAGTAGGCCAAATATGGTCCGGTACCTCAGCCTATTTTTAATCCAGGTCTTTCAGCTGTGCTTTGGGACAGTATCAAGAGAAAGGACAGATGCTTGGACATGAAGACCGAGAGGTCTTCTTGCCACATGCCAGGCAAGAAACAAAGCCCCACAGATGGGACTTGATCCTAAAATAGAGATTCCAAAATATGAAGCTGTTTGTATTACACCACCTACTGTGCCAATTTCTTTTCCATGCCCCAGTCCTGAGACCTCTGAATGCTTTCCACTACATTCAGACCTCCATAACCAAGCTCATCCTTAGGTGGTGACACCAACCAGTTATTCCTCTTTGTTCAGGGTTTTAGACCGGGTAGGAAGGCACGGACTTTGACTCTCAAAGTTTATTTTACATAAGTTCACTGCTGATCTTTGACCTCGGGCTCCCAGACCACTATCTATTAACTCAGACACCACCGCTAATCTCAAATCATTCCAACTCACTTGCCCACCAGAGCTAGCCAAGTTTCTATGAAAAGGTGCTCCTACCCTGTGTGTTAAGGACCCTGTTACAGACCACATTACATTGCTGTGTAACATCTTACCAACAAGATCAAGCCCCCTCTCCATGAGGGATCTTTAAGCCACCCCATGTTCTTTTGCAATTTTCCTAAAGGCTATCAGCCTGAAAAGCAGGAAAGCCCTGCCATCTGACCACACCTTTTGCTATCTCCCTCTGTCCTGCCAACAGGACCAATCACAGGCCTTGTTCTTAAAAGCAAGCAGGGAACTTATCTGTCCGGATGAAGGAATTTCTGAATCATCCCATGGGAGCACAGGCTTCAAGTCAGCAGCTAAAAAATCCACTGGCTGTTGAGTGTGGGGTATCGCTTTCACACACGTGACAGCAGCTGTGCTTGTCAGTCACAGTAATGGGAGGGAAGGCTCATACCTCACCTTGATGACTTTCTGCTCTGTTAAAGTTAGCACTGTTGTTTGAGCAAGATGATAAAATGGTTAAAGGAGAAGATGCCTTAAAGCATAACAGTCTAGTCCACATGGACTGAACACGTGTGTCAAGTAATGTCCAGACACGAGATGGACAAGATGCTTGACATTAGCTGTAGATGTTTAAGATGAAATAACCGACCTATTCTGCTGTATTTTAATAGCATGCTTTAACTTGAGTAACTACTGAGCCTTCTTGCTTCCCCTAGCTCCTACATCGTTAATCGGCGTACTGAGGAGGAGAAAAGTTACAAGGAATTACATCCTAAGGCAGTCCACAGAATCAAAGTAACTTCACAGAGAAGGAGTCCTAGACAGAAAGATAAAGGGACTTGGAAGATCCAAGATGCAGTGGATGTGGAAGTCTGGCATGTGAAAAGCCCCTGGTTGAGGCACCTTTCCCCCTGCTCCCACAGATTTCTTCGTGTGCCACCATCTGGGATCCTCTGGGTTTGTTCAGTCCCAGCCATAGCAGCCACAGGAACGCCCTTGTGTGTGCCCTTACCCTTTCCCAGCCAGCTATGGCCACAAGCCTGACTCTGCATGCTCAGCTTGCACGTCTTTAACCACATCAAATAGTCACTCCAGACGTGCACACCTGTTTCCAACAGCCAGTACAAGTGCTGTGTGTTATTCAGCCTGTTTCTTGGATAACCCCCTGCCAGTCAGGCTCCCTCCACAGACTCCTGGCAACACCACTGCCTGCCAGCAGTCTCCCAGCAACACTCCCTCCCGCACAGATGGGCTCCCAGTCCCTCCTCGCAGGCTAGCCACAAGCTGTGGGCTCCTTAGAGCCAGCATGAGTTGATGAAACACAGAGCTCAGCCCTGCAGAGCCACAGAGATGGCTCCTAATATGGAAGAGTATCAGGAAGGCTGGCAAGAGCTTACATCCAAGGTCAAGGCTCACATCATTTCCATTAAAAAGAAATGCTCTTAAGCTCTGGACAAGGATGGGAACAGCAAAAACACACGGGGAAAGCCACTGCCCTGTTTTATTCCCTGTTTCCAGCTTCCTCATCCAACTGGCAGTGCCTGAGATAGTTGTTCACTGGAGACGGGCAACCCAAATCTCAAGTGTTGGAACGGTATCGGACAATCTGGTGCTAAAACAATGACTTGCATTTCTGCACACTGCACCAGCTCTAAGTTTTATTTCCTGCCTGGTCTTTTCTTATCTACATTTTTTTTGCCAAGCAAGGCACCCTAAGTTCCTTTCACACCCTACCAACGTGCCTTAGAGAGTTTGTACTCTTTTTCTTCTTCAAGATGCCGAAGTTGCAGCATTCCCAGGAAGAAATCAAAGATATCTTATCGAAGTCATGACCAACGGCGCCAAGCATGCAGCCACTGCCCACTGCAGAAGAAGCAGAGGCACACACCAGGAACCATGAACACTCGAGCTGGCACTATCAGTTCTTCCAACTCTTGGCACCGAATTCATTCAGTACTTACCAGGGAAAGAAAATAATCTCTACAAGCCAAACACCAACTACAAGTAAAACTGAAAGCATTAACAGATTAAATCCGCCCCTGAGCGCCGAAGGCTCTCACCATAAGGCTCTTTATTAGGAAGTTAAGTCTTAACAAGTGGCTTAAGCGGTGGATAAAGCTTTTCCTGGGATAATCTGCCAGCATGTTGCCCAGTGCCAGTTTCAGGCCATGGAAAGAAGAAAGAAAAAAATATAAGATGATGAAAATCTTGGTTTGGCAAATGGATGACCAGTAGTTGAGAGCTCATCTCCTGTCTTTGCTCCCTGAAGCTCACTGCTGTCTTCAGAAAGTCAACAAAAAGTAATTTTCTACTCTGCTAGTTTCCTGAAAACAAAACCACATTGGGATTACACCTAAAATGCATGTGCTCACCCTAATTCTTTGTACTGTCAACCCTCCAGAATTTGCCTCCATCACATCTATTTGAACCATTCGCCAATTAACGCAAAGTAATTAACACTTTTGTAAGAGACTGTCTTTGGACAATGTCACCACGGTAAAACCACCATGATCATGATTTCATGTCCTACTGCTCTCTGCAGGCACCAATTTACAAGGGGAACATGCAAAAAGGGAAACCCAGTAATGGAAGGTCAGAAGCCGTGTTTTGTTTATAATTCTCCCCTTTCAAGCCTACTGCTGGTTTGCTGCACACTTGAGAAACAGCAATCTAATCAGTGGCTGCTTTTCCCCAGAGCACTGTGCCGTTCTGGCTGGGCACCCTCGTGCACTTACTGCAAGAGATCCGTTCTGCGTGCTGGCCGTGTTCGTGCTCTGCTCTCCATGCGGCTGCGTGCTTCCGTAGAGTGTCAGATTGTGCTCGCTGGTCTGGCCTGCATAGTCCTGAGTGTGTGGCACCCCATACTCTGTGGGAATCCCATTCTGTGGGGGTGGCGGAAATGGGATTGTGGTGAATGGCTGCACCATTGCATCAGGAGTTGCTGCTGGCTCCTGGTTACCCTTAAGAAAGGAAAAAGGAGAAAACAGCTTTATACTACAGAAGATAGATCAAAACATCAGCCTGAGAAACAACACACACGTTCGTGTGAATATCCCACCCACCGTCACCATAGTATTCCACAGTCTTCTATTACCTCTCCTATCAAAAAGCGCATGCCTTGCTCCTCTGAGCCATGACACTGTTTTCTTAATCTTTTCAGGGCAATTTTCTTGCTACTGGGTGGCTTACAGCGAACAAATTATGGGGTTTGCAGATTGCATACCCCTGTGATCTCACACAAAGCTTTACATACAGAAAGGTGTTATTTCAGAAAAGGGAAGAGGCACTCAAACATTGGAACTGAGAAGGAAATACAGAAGAACAGGGTTCCTCAACATCCCTAGAAGTACAATAACTACGTCCATCTCCTCCAGCCTGACCCTCACTGCTCACTAGCAAGCCCACAAGCAAGCACATCATGTGGTTCAGAGCACACCTCTCTGTTATATTACAGCGATAAAAAGTACAGTTTTTAAAATCCATCTGCGCAGAAGCCCCCTCCTTTGCCCTGGCAGCACTGAGTACACAGTACAGGTGCTCAGGTATCTGTTGCTGGAATATCCCATTTGCTTCTTGCTGGCCATGCAGGAGACACCAAAGAGCTGTAGAGAAACAAGCTGAGATCGCAAGCCAGGAGCACAGTCACTGTTTTCCAATGCTGAGCATCTCTACAATCACACAAGGCATTAATTACCCACTCCTCCCTCAGCTTAGGGTATCCCACAGAGACCTCTTGGATAGTGGACTTTTTAGAAGCTTTTAGTGCTGTCTTAGATGTAGCTAACACCAATCAGATGACTCAGAGAACTGACCATGCAAAAGATATCCCCAGAAGACAATAAAAATGCTACCCCACCATGTCAGAAAACCACAAGAAGCAAACAAAAAAGCATGCAGCCCTGCAGCCTCTGCAGGGATCTCACCAAGGGGGGAGCTGCATTCAGCCACCCGGGGTGAAGGAGAACAGCCTTGACATTGAAGCTCAACCCTGTGAAGCCCAGGCTGCTGCACCGCTCCTACTGCTTTCACCGCCGCAGCAGAAAAAAAATCCACAGAAAAGATTTATGATAGGAGGGCTGTTTGATTTATGTGCGTGTCAACGGACTAATCCTGATTTTAAATTTTGGCTGCTGTTCCAGCCCCAGGTCCTCCCCCACAAAGCCTGGAGGTGCTCGAGGCTATTCTGACACCAGCATGCTTAAATCAATGGAGTAAAAGCGAAACAGACCTTATCCCGTGGATAGGAAAGGCAGAGTGGGAATTACCAAGCAGCCTTTCAGCAGAGAGCATGCAGGGGCTGACGGACCTCCAAAGAAGCCGGACAAACCTTTCAGTCCCTTTATCAGCCTACCTGCAGCTTTTCCTTCCGGGCGGAGGAAACAATGATAAACGCAGTGCACCTCCAGCCAGCACCGGGTCATTCAGACACTGGCTGAATCCCAAATTTGCTCTGACATTAGTCTATCTGGTCTGCCTCCCCTGGGGGCCACGTGGCCACGCGCTCCCGCAGCTGGGGAGAAGGAGAGGGAAGGGCATTCAATACCACTTAGCAGAGCCGAGCTGCAGCCTTGGCCCGTGCTGAAGAACGGGCGGTTTCAAGTCCAGCCTTGCTGCCTGCAGGAGCGCAAACTCCGCAGCCTTATCTGAGAAAGAAAAATTCAGGCAAGCACGCCAGCCGTGGCCAGTGCTCAGCTCCTTGCACGCACTCCCCCAAGCAGTTGCAGCCCTGCGTCGCATGCTCGCAGCTCTGCGGAGGTTTTTTCACGCACCAAGCACATTTTCTGAAAGCAGGACAGGATTTTTGTTTCCCCCTAAAAAAGGAGGGCAGCTCCACCAGCCTTCTGGTTCTGCTCATTCCTTTGCTATTCTCAGCTTCAAAGCAAGCCACTTCTAACTCGACCTAACCCATGATCAAGATCTGCAGAGCGAGTTCTAAAACAGGAGGCAGGACAGGCAGAACAATGGCCATCCCACTGCAAACCAGGTATCAGCAATCCTCTTGCTCACCTACTCAGTCTGTTTACATGACAGCTCCATTCTGTCCACATACTGTCTCCTTTCCAAGCTCTTCTGTTTACAGTATTTCATTGTATTTGATGGTCTGCGTTCTTCTGTACAGCCCACGTTGTCTGCCCCTTTCTTATAGGGGCTTCAAATAGGAGCTAAATAGGAAACTGAATTTCTTCTCAATTAAAATTTTTTCCACAGGAAAAATGGAGGAGCAGAAACTATTTTCAGTCTTCTCAGAACAAGCTAGATTTCCAAGCCAGCAGCATCCCAGGTCAGAGGAAGAGAATGCTGACTAGCCCCAAACAAAACCTATTCTGCCATCCTCTCAACAGTGCAGGGCTGCTCCCGAAAGGACACAGTCCAGCATTCTGTTCAACATCACTTTTAGACTACTTAAAATGCCAGCCCATGAACCTTATATAATCTTATTTTCAATGTTTTTACCCCTCAGTTAATACTGTTCCTTCCAGTTTAAATGCATTTCAACCTTTTAAATATTTTCTCTCCCTTCTTCAATTATCTACAAATGTTTGAAGGATGAAAAAAGCTGAAAAAATGCTTACTCTCTCCTCTGTTGCTTGTGGCATTTTGATAATACATATTTATTTTGAGTTTAATCACACCTCTCAAGCCAAAATATCCTGGTAACTTTATTTATTGCTCCTCTCTGACCTTCCTAAGATTTTTTAAAGAAGGATTTCTGGTACAGAATAAAATGTTTTTAATACCACTGTCACTCCCCCACTCCTCAAATCACACTAACATGCAAAAAACATATCTTTTATTACAAATGTATCCTTCATTTAATGTCTCAGGTTATTTGGAGATCTATCATCATTATATTTGTCCAGGTTTCATCATCCCATGGAGTATCTGTATCTCAAATTATTTTTCTCTTGATATGATTATGGACATATTTCCCGTCTGATTTTTTTTGTAATTTTAATTTCCTTTGATGCTTTAGAATTACTTTTTTCCCCTGTTTCCACTAGCGTCTACAGAAAAGGACTCCTGATGAGATCTCTGCAGGTTTCACAGCATACTGATATCCTCCCAACCCAGAGGAGATTCTCCCTCTTCTGTTATTCTACCAAATTTCAACATTTACACAACACTTCATATTTTCAAGGACTAACATAGAACACACACACACACAAAAATCCCATTAATCTTCAAACATAGAACCTGAACTCCTTTTCCTGCTTCTAAACCACCACGTAAAATTCTGCAGTCAGAGGTGCTGCTTCTCACACTTCTCAGGAGGTACAGAGAGCATGGAGAAACCCTCAGATTTCTGGGTAAAGGTAAGTACTTAGGAGGACAGACTCGACAGGAAGTATTTTGTCTATCCAATCTTGACAACATACCTCACTGCAATGCCAGTCCTGCTTGTTTTAGATCACGAAGATGTCTTAAAAATTTACTCAAATGCAACAAGAAACCCATACAGACATGTCCAAAAGCAGTCACCATCCCCAAACTTACACAAAGATGCCATCACAGGACTAGGAAAACCTGGTTGCAGCTCCCCACAAAAAACTATTGCCATCTTAAACTTCTGTGGTGGTATGAAATAATTTTTAATCAATGTTCAGGAGCTGACAGACACCTCTCTTGGCCACAATGCATCAGGCTGGCAGTCTCCAGGGGGTGAGAGTGAGGGACATTTGGTTGCAGGAATAATTTTGGCAGTTCCAGATTAACTGACTCACTCTGCCAGTTTGTGCTGCCATGCACCAACCATGATAGCTGCCATCCCATGCTCAAACTGGGAAAGGCTGTTCAGTGCAAGTGAAACAGTGTAATTAACACAATCTCCTTACAAAAAAAGAAAACACTTCAGTACAATATATGGTAACTTATAGTTCAAAGAAAAGCAGTAATTCCTGTGTTTTCTATTCATTCTGTTGCTCTGTTCCCACAGAAATAATTCATTCACATCAGGTAGGAATTCAAAGCAGCTGCCCCCTTGCAAAATGTTGGCATCTGATTCACGAGCACCCAAGTCCTCAGGGCACAAGAAGGATATGGTTACCCATCTGGGCTCTGCTTTCAGGCCCTTATTCTCAGCCCTGCAAAGAGGGTTCTTGCAGGTGCCAACTTTCTTCCTTAAGTCAGGGGTTTGCCTACACAGCTCAGTACAAACCCATCCCACATTTTGTTTAAAAAACAAATTAGTTAAAGCAGTGAAAAATCCCTAATGGGGACACATTTCTAAGAGCTTATGCAGCTTTAAGTTAATTAATGAACTTTGCAGCTCCAAGCTAAGCGGAGGAACGATGAGTAACCGCACGTGCTGGTACCTTGCGGAAGGGTGGGAGCTGGGGACGACAACTCAACAAGGAGCAACGTGGTTCAGCAAATGTGACACAGGATGAATTCTTTCAGCAGACAGCAGGTGGTGATCCAAGATCACGGCACTGGAGCACCAAGAGCGAACACCAGAAATGCACACAAAGGCCTCCTGCTTCCACAAAACTGTCAAAGATCAGTCTGTTCTGTGAAGGAGTGGTTTTGTTTTGCTCATTAGAGAAATGGGTGTAAGTAGAGGGATATGAAAGAAGCCTTACAGCAATACAGCTCCAGCTCTCTTCTGTATCGGTATGCCATAATATGCATAGATAGTAAAGCCTGACCAGCCAAATAAAAATTATACTCCTGGTAAAGCTAAACCAGTACAATTTCTGTATAGATGTGGCAAACTGCCACAGGGCAACTGGTCTGTGCTATCCATAACCCTACTGTGAGTCATCAGCATCACAGAAAGGTGCAGAGAAATGGTACAGCACATAAACATCAAACAATCTCTTAAAAATGCCTTTGAACTCTGCTAACCCCCAAATCACTGGGATAGATGTGAGTATAAGCCTATTAGTGGAATGGGGTTTCTAATACGTATGTCTTCGCTGAACTAATTTTATGAATCCTTGAAGCAACTGACTTGCAGCTAATGGAGGCAATTAACCTGTTTGTGAAGACCAGAGCATTCCAGGCTACGACTGTTTGTTCTCTGCACTAACCTAATCCCTTCCGTAAACAGCAAAAATGTTTGGAGCTGGGATCTGTGAAGAGCCCGGCACGAACCTGGAGCCGCTGCCCACCCTCAGCTCTCTGTATGAAAGGGATCCTTCTGAGTGAGGGGAATGCAGGGACTGAGCTGTCCCTCCTACACCCCAGGTCACAGCCCCCTGTCAGGGATGCAAACATCACACATGGCTCCGGCACAGGAAACAAAGCACTGCTCCCTGGCTGTACACAGACGAGAGAAAGGGCTTACCATACAAGGCTGCTGCTTAGGAGCATGAGAATAATTAATTAATTAATAACGGGCCGGTTTTCGCCCCCTCCCCTTCTCACAGATCAACAAAAAGGCTGCTGGAGCAGGGTCCCTTTCCCAGCCCCTTCCAACACAGTCTCCCTTCCCAGTTCTCAGCTGCAGCTTCAGAGGGGCTCTGGCTGGAGCTGCCACCGTCCCACCTCCAGCTGTGTACTCCTGCCCTCTCTCCCCTGCCAGCCTGCCCACCACTGAGCCCTTTCAGCACATATCCCAGGAAAAAAAAAATTACTCACTTTTTATTGCCAGGTTAGTTTTGTTCCCAGTTAAGAGCGCTGAAACAGCTTGGCAAGGAGCTGGAGGAGAACCAGAGCCAGAAAGGACAGGGGGTGGAGAAGATGGGGAGGGAAGGGCCATGGGCACCAGCACTTGGATGAGCTCAGGCTGCCAGGGAGCTGCAGTCTCCAGCATGCATTAACCCTCTCCACAGGCAATCCCACAATTTGCCCGCTGATAACCAATGTATCGACAAGCAATTTCTTAGCAAATGGGAATGGATACAAAGCAGTGTGAACGGTGCTCCCCACACCCATCAGGAAGTCCAGTATTATCCCCTCCAGAAAAAAACCCAGGCTGGGGCATTCATTACACCAAAGATAAATTTCCACCCTACACTGGTAGGTCTCACAGCACATGGAAGCTACGCCTGGGTTTTTAAAACTGTGCTTTTGCTCTTTAGGGCCATGAAGATACTCAAACACAAGACAAAGTGATGTACAGAATTAAGAAGTGATGGCTTTCTAACGCCCCAGACACCCCAAAACAGTGATTTGGCCATGCCAACCCTGCAGGTGCCTATAAACATGATACAAGCTGTCTATCCCAAAATGCGGCAATAACACTTTCTTTGTTGTGGCCATTTTGTTACAGATTAGCTTCTGAATGGGAAGAGTGGGTGAAATGCCTACAGAAAAGAAATCTGGTGGTGAAAACGATATACACAAAGAATATAACCATCTCATATCCTTCATCTTTGTACAAACCCGTTCCTGGATTCAGAGGGGTACGTGACCCTAACCTGACACCCACAGTCCACACTACAAAGGCATTTCTGTAACTCCAGAGAGCAAGACTGACATGCCTGCGTGTCTGGGACCCGGACTGATAAAATCAACACTCTTTCTTGGTATGGGCTGATCATAAAAGCACCTTGAAGAGGATCACAGTAATAAGAGGTTTTGTATTTCATCTGCACATCTGGAGCTTGATCTTCATTTGATCTATGACACACTGTGGTAATAGAAAAGGATGCTGGATTTTGACTCTACTGCCATGGGCACGAGAGCAATTCCTCCTGAATCCTCCCAAAGGCAAACCCTAAATCTAAGTAGTTCTGGAAACATCTGCTGGAGTTTTATAATAGTTTTGTTAAAACAAAGAAAAATTAAGTTCATGTCTACACTTTTTAAAATTTAAATCGGAGGTAATCATTCAGGAAACGCCTTTTGCACTGGGTTAAGTTAAGCCTCAATAAGCTAATCTTGCACCAGTTAAAAAAAAAAAATCTAAAAAGAGATGCCTCACTCACACTTGCACCTAGCTAACCATTTAAAGGCATGTCTCTTCCAACTTCCTGGTGCAAGCTTGCACTATATTATCTAATCTTGCCCTTCCTAGATATGTAAATCAAGGGAAGAACAAGTTATCTTCCAATACACACTTTATCATTCCAGGCCACCAAAAAGCGTTCTGTAAAATAAAGCAGCTGGCCTTTTTTTTTTTTTAATGCGTTTAAGAACTTTATGGAAAAGAAGTTCAAGCCCCCCTTTTGTAGGAAAGGATGAAAGAAAATTATAGTCTTATCTTACTGTTATACACAGGAAGCACTCACTCATCCCCATGCTATCATCACTTCCAGTAATGGCCAACTTTTGCTCTACCTCTATGCACAAACACAGGCTCTCAGTGCTGAATGCATGCACACTTGGTAAGGTGCCCTCGGGCAACCTGCAAAGAGGCCTCCTGTTGGATATAGCCAAAGCTTTAGAGTTACAGAACATTAATAAGGCCCAGGGCCACATCTACTTACCAGTCTGAAACATACCTTTCAGATTTTAAAAAGCACTGGTTTCTGCTCTGAAATCTACATTATTCCCCACTCAAAAAAAAAAAAAAAAGTTAAACGTTACTGGCACAAAGGCATCCCAACAAAAGCTTTCAATCTATTCATGGTCTCTGGGGTTGATTAGAGGGAAGTGTGTTTTGAGAGACATCAGGGTCCCAACATCTGTTTGCATTCCTTATTAGGAAGTAAACTACCTCTGAGAATTACTGGGGAGAAGGGGGTAAGGGTGGAGAACAAAGGGAAAAAAATCACCAGGATGGATATGTCCTCAGCAACAAAGCCAGCAACTAAAAGCTCAGGCTCAATTTTTTGGTCCAGATTGGTCCTTTAGCACCTACGCTGGTTGTGTTCTTCCCAGCTCTGCAATATTCCAAGTGACTATTTTCCACTTAACATTCACAGTCAAACATTCTTGGAGAAAAAAAAAGATTTCCATAAGACGACTAGCTTTCAACAAATCAGCATGAAAATAAAGTCTCCAAATACTACGAATCGAGTCCTCTGTTAATCCAGCGGGCACCCAGAGCGGCAGAAGCATGTCCCACACAAGGGAGATTACTCCTCTGTCAGGCAAAGACGGTTAAGTTCCTTCTCTGGGACCAGAATTGAAATGAGTCACAGCTAAGGAACAGTGTGCTGCAGATGTGTCACGTATGTTTAATCCAAGCTAACTGCCATCAGCTATTCAGCAGATTAGCAAACCAATCACTCTCTCCATTGCATGACTGCGGATCCTCTCTCAGGGAAGCAGCAGAAACCAGAGGCCAGTGGTGGGGAAGGAATGGGTAACTGCTTTTCAGGAGAGGTCCATGGTTGCAGCAGGGTATCTGGGCACTATGTGACACTTTAGATGGCACAGAGAACCTGCCTGTGCTGGTTTTCTGCCTTACTCCTGACAGCTAACCAGTGGTTCCTGGTGCTGCTTAGAAAAAGAAGGGCTACAGAACATGGAAATATAACAGGGAAGAAAATACCGCCTGGTCCCATGGTATCTCTTGACCAGGCTAGCAAGGTAGTGTCACAGTCACTGTCACCTCAGCTAATTCTGCAATCAGATTGCTCACTTCAGCAGCTTTGTTTCAAGGGAGAGGGTAACTCTCCAGATGACATATTTCAGAAAACCAGTGTCTGCTTCTCCAACCCCAGTCAAGGACCTAGCTGGACAGATATGCAATTTTTCATCACGTCTCTGCTCTGCAAATGGACTATTGCACTGCATCTGCAAGTACATCACCAAATCTCAGTGAGTGTGGAGAGTTCTTCCTGCAACCTCAAGAATTCAAATGGCTTTCCTGAATGCTTAAATCCTCATGAAGCTCCCTCAGTCCCTTAGAAAGATTTGTATCTACTTTAGTCACAAGGATTTCTCAAAGCCCTTGCTATGTGACACAGCTATCTGTAATAGACTCTTCCAGATCTCTCTATATTTCCAGTGCTCTTCTAGGAAGGATTTTGAAGATCACTTTTGGTATCAGGCTTTCCTGTCCTTCTCTCCCCTGCTGTGAAGGCAATGAGCTGAAGGAAGTAGTGAGCTGTGCAGAGGGGCTGCTCTGAGCTGACTTGGCTCCTGGAGGAAGGACAAACCTTAAAGCCCCGTCAGGCAGCTTCACTTATACTGCACTTACACAGGCCCCTTCAATTCCCCAGATTTCAGCGGACAGCAGGGAAGTCTTCCCGCCTGCCTGCACTAACTCTAGCACCACACAGGAAAAAAGCAGCCCTGCCTCTGCTGCCAGAGCAGGAGGAGGAAGAAGGGAAAAAGCGCTGGGAAGGGGAGAACACATCTGGAATCAATTGGAGACTGCTGAATGCCTTGGAAAGAACTGCAGAGCTGGCAGAAACCATAGCGAGGAGCCGCGTGTTCGGACGTGACTCTGAAGCAAAGGTGGAGAACGAGACGTATGCAGCATATTTAAACACAAAACCAGAGCTCCTCTAGAGGCTCTGGGGTTTTTTTCATGCAAGCAGCTAAACGTCTCAACCCTGTCATATTTTCACTGCCACTGGCCTATCATGGGTACGCTCGGAATTCAGTACGGAAGACAGGAGATGAGATGAGGCAAACGGGACCCATCTGTGACTCGAGTACCAGGACTCAGTCACGCAGCAACAACATTATATCAAGCTGCTCTCAGGGTGCAGGGCGGAGGAAGTCTGTGACTGACTTGGCACACGTTACAGAACAGAAATTTGACGGTTTAAAAACACAGATTTCTTCCCACAGTTACTTTCCATTCCAGCATTCTCCTATCTCCTGCTACTCATTTGTTCCAAGAGCAGTTTTCCATTTTCAAAGAAGCCTCCACTGTGTGTCCTGGAAAGCAGAGGTTCTGGAAAGGAGCAGAGAGTCATGGGGAAGCAACTCACCAGTGCAGCAGCCTGGTACAGAGAGTGACTACAGCTGTTCAGATACATTACCAACAAACAGGGTGTGGGATGCATTGCTACTTGGGTACGTGGCCTTGGCCGGGTGAAAAATAAGATATATGCTTCAATATACAAATTTTTAAAACAGAATTTAAAAACTCAAAAGGGAACATGAAAGAGCTACAGAAATAACCACAAGATAGGAAAAAGCCACATGGCTGCACACTGAAAACTTTGAAAAGCCCAATTTATTTTGCTTACAATAAAAAGAAAAAAAGTGGCAACTGATTATTTTATTAAAGTATATTAATTGTGAGGAAAATAAAGTAGATGCTAATAATATTTAAGCTAATAAAAAAAGTCATCAAGAAAACCAATAGCCAAAAGTTGAGTCTGATAAATTCAGCTCTGTTAAAAGACACCATTTCATTTTGTTTACTGATTTCTAAATGACTGTCATTAAGTCAGCTGGTGAGAAGGACTAAATCTTTTCCATCTTTTCCTGTCTTTGTGCTGAAAACATTATGTCACCCAAAACAGAAGTACCTGAGTGATACATAATGGCCTACAACGCAGGTACAGCCAGAAGAGACAATCTAAAGCCAGATCTATAGGATAATATCCTGGAAAGCTAACAGGAGCTGGTGGAAGTCAACGCACATAAATTAAAGCTGATTAAACAAAGCAGCATACACATTTATAAGCATAATGACCTCAACTTATGGAGAGGAACAAGCTATTGAAAAGTATAGGTGCAGTTTTGTGTACCACCTAATACAACAAACTACCAACAAGCCTCAGAATCAGGGGCTCCACCACCCCTCCCCAGCTGTTGTGAGATCCAGTCACGCCACAGCCATTGCCAGAAAATTAATCCAAACAATAGTCATCTGTTTGGTCATAAACTCAACTGTCTCGCCTTAGATCTGCTTAAGCATGATGGCCAAAGCAGTGAGGAGGCTGAGCATATGGCCAGGGCACAGAGACAAGGGGGACTGTTCTTCTCACAGCAGCCCACAGTTACGCTACATTAAGCGCAACTTCAAAATGCACCTGAAAGCTACTTCATCCCAGAACAAGAGGCTACATGGACATTTAGCATATGCTATTGCCACTACCTGGTTCACTTGTACTTAACTTCTAGAGCATCCCCACGTAAGCCAGCATAAAGCTGGTTCATACACAGTGAATTTGTCAAGTATCTCAGGAAAGATTTTCCCATTGTTATAAAATCCTTTTAAAGCCTCTTTTCCCCAGGCCTTCCAGCTAATGCATGTTTACCACATTCCTGCTGTAACCATGAACCAGTATAGACTTCTTCCCCACACAGGCCACCTGCACAGCTCATAGGTAAAGCTCGAGGTCAGGGGCACATCTGACCACCTTTCAAGTGCCTCTTCCTGGGCTGGGTGCCACTAATGCAGCTCCTGCAGCCCCCACACTCAGCAGCCCCATTGGAAACATGCTGCTCTCCCTTGCCACCACCACGTCAATGCCCTGGGACACATAAAGCATGTGTTGGTTTAACAGTAGCAACATGCAAAATTTTCACATTAAACTACTGCATATCACTGGCAGTCCCACTTTTAAACTGCTCTATTTTACTGAAGTTAAATCAATAAACCTTAAAAGCTAAATTGATACAAGAGCATCTCATGTCAGGGTACACCCGTCAGCATCTGCAGCTCCCTTAATAGATTACTACATGAATTCCTGAGAAGTTTACCCCTCCATAACTCTCAGCAGACCCCCACCTTCCACAGCCAAGTGCATTAAAGGCCCTTTTTCCCCCCTCCTTGCACACCTACAGAAAGACAAGAACACAGGCTATGCAAAACTTAAACCCTTTCAAACCAGTCGGTTTGCCCTTCTGTACATCTCTTTTCACACTCACAGTGTCAGGCTAAACAAAGCCACTCACTCCAGGATACAGGCCTGGAAAAAAAAGCATTAGCATCTGGCAACCAAGAGCAGCACCCCAGCATACGAGCCTGAGAGCAAATACAAGTCTCTGGCACGAAGAGGAAACACTGGGACATACGCCTGACTGCTCCTGTCAATCTTGCAGTGGGGGAATGCCCGATTTTTTTTTTTAAACATATTTTTATCATATTACTGAAAGGAAATGCCAGGGACTGCTGTGGCCCCTGTCCCTTGAGGCTCCACTGCTGCCATCAGGCTGCACTGCCTTTGCAGCGATGAATATTTAAACAGGGCAATAAATATTTCAGAGCACATTCATCCCAATAAGAAGTCTACTACCATAAGAGAGACGAGACAACCACACAGGGCTGGGGCCGCTCCCTGTTCTGCCCCTCTGGCTCCCACACTGCCTGCCCTTCCTTGGCCCTACTTCCCTCCAGCCCTCAACAGGCACCTGACAGCCTCAAATATTCATGAGCACAGCTCCAGTTACTTTCCAAACAAGCAAAAACACCTGTGAAAAAAGTAACAAGGTGCTCTGCTTTCCACAGAGGCACAGAACACAGCTAGCACATCCTTTGCTTTCACCTCTCCTGGGGCTTCTGGCTCTTGGGTGATCATACTCAGGAAGAAAATAATTGCTTGAAGACTTAAAGGCCTTAAAGGTCTTGAAGGTCTTAAATCTTTTAATATTGCACCTTAAAAGAAAAAAAAAACTAAGATCACCAAACCCAAAGCTCAACCAGCACCTGGTCGAGAAAGAGTATGTGACAATCCGTCTTTATTCCCCACAACTCCCTCCCTTAATTTCAGCAGTGCATTTATTCAGGCATTCTCGAGTGCAAGCAGCTCCGCTGGCCTCTCAGTGAGATGCTAACAGATGTACGTAGCTTGGCCATCACTGGCACAAACAAAATCGGCTAGAAATCAAGTTTAGGACGTAACAGAAAAACCATTCATTTACTCAGCTATCACCTGCATGTCATTCATATAACGGGGGCTATTTTGACTATGGCAGTGATAAAAGCTTGGGTTTATAAGTAGGTACTTAGCTATGCTCTCACCTCTAAACTTCTTGATTTTTAAAGATAATTTCAGGGGGTAACTAATTCTGCAGAAAATCAAAATCACATATAAAGACATTTATTCAGGATCAAATTTATAGGGCCATGAAACCTGCAGCCAGACTCAAAAATGATCTTTTGTAGCAGCTTCCACTGTGTATCTACCTAGATTCAAAAGACCTAACATATTTTCTGGTCACAGAGTATACGGAGAAGGCTTCAGAAAACAAGTACGCCTACTCTGAGTGAAAGGAAGCCAAAAAGACACCTTCACAAACAGCAGCCAAAGTGTTATCCTGAATGACAGACACAAGCTAGTCTGCCCTGGCTAACTGAGCTGCACCATGGCATCTCCTTTCCAGGAAAAGGCTTTAATTAACAGTATGGAGAAGGAGAGTAATCTCTGCCTTTACTGGCACCCACGGACCATTTTTTAAAAGATGATGGTAACCAAACTGCAATCACTTGTCACATGCTGTCAAAGGTGCCTCTTGGAGTGCGCAAGAAGATACTCTTCATACCTGGATCCTGGCCCAGCTCAAGGTACAAGCTGGGCACCAAATGGCTCAGCCCTGTCATGGCTTGGGCACAGCAGGGAGCGTGCAAGGGTATGCAACAACTCAGCAAGGTCTGCAGATGCAGACTTGGATTAAACTGCTAAATTCCCCTGCAGTCTCATTTCAGCTGCTTTTAGACCTTTGAAGGAGAACAGCCGGGTCTTTGCTATGCGCAGGAAGGGCCCTGCAGCACACTCAGACTGAGTTTTCTACCGCAAGCCAGAGCTCCTGCTATTTCATCCCTGGTCCTCATAGCTGAGGGAAGAGACCAAGGCAGCCCCCAAGTGCTGCACAGCCTTCTTGGGATGGCCAGTTTCATATTAATGAAATTCTCTCTCATCCTCCTGCTCTGTGGCACAAAATGGCTCCAAACTAAAGTACTGAACTGTCAAACAGCAAAACCTCTTTCCAGACAGCATTTCAAGGAAGAGCATCTGCCTATTGAATAGGTGGATCAATCGCCTGCCGCCCTCTGTCCTTTCTGCTCCTGAAAGAGCAGCAGCATCCCTTGGTCAAGACTGGCCATCAGCCATGCCACCAAAAAGACGCTGTTTACATTAAAAGCATAAAACAGCAGCGCAGCAGTGTAATTTAGTGAGTGACAACAACCTTGCTGCTTTGCCAGCGGTGAGTCCTAGGATTTTACATCTCTGCTTCTAACTACCACCCCAGCTGTCCTTCATATATCACTGAAACTAAAGGATCCAGTCAGAAGTCAGGCGCAACCTGGCCCAAAAAACACCTTGTACTTTCCTATCTTATTAACAGAGCTCATACACAGAGGAAGGAAAACATCTTGGAAGATGAGCAATTACCTCACCCAAGTAATTTAGAGCAGGAGCCACCATTTTACAGCAGACATCAAAATAATGAGCACTCCTCTGCTGACTGTGCAGCCCCGTGTTACTCCCATGATGGGCTGCATACCCAGCAGCATGGATAAAAACAGCATCTGATCCCAGGCAAGGATAAAAAAAACATATTTTTGATACTGTACAAAAAGCGTTAGAAAGGAAAACAACATTTAATTCTATGGCTCCTGAAGGACCTCTCATGACTCAGAAAATAAATGCAAACAGATGAAAAAGTTAATTTGGATCATATCAGCTTCACTGGCATGCAAAGGACAGCGTAGGCACCCTGGGGAGAGGGAGGGAAAGATTTGCCATAGATCAGGTTACTATCACTGACAGCTAACCTAAGACACCACAAGATCTGAGCAGACTCTACCGTATCTTCTAATTTTCAAATGTGCTACCGCCTCCTTTAAGAGATACGATGTGTAAAACATGTAACACTGAGGTCAGGGAGGAAGGAGATCCTGCAGCACAAGTATGCAAGTGGTCCAGATGATAATCCTCACCGCTTTAGAATGAGCCCAATTAACTGAAACAAGAAGAAAGCAGAAGTGAATTGTTCTTTTGAAGATGTAGAATTTTCAATGCAAGCAACGAGGACATAAGAAACTGGAATAATTTCTCCGCAGTCTGAAGCTACTGCATGGAACAGACAGACAGGCAGTTGCTCTGTCCTACAAAGATGCTCCTTGAAAACAGATGTCCGTCTGCAACCCAACGCACTCGGCTTGGGAATTCAGAGACCCAGCTTGCTCCAGTATGGGCTCCACGGTCTCATCGCCTAGATGAGACAGCCTACAGACATCACTGTCAAACCTGAGAAATGTTCTTCAGCATGAGCCCTCAACAACTGGTTTTAACTTCACCTCGTTTTATGGGATCTGAACTGCCCATCATCACAAACTGAGCTTTGTTTCTGTCCTATTAAACTTTTAGGAAGTGTTAATGTTCAAAAGCAGCCAATGACAGCATGAGTAGTAGCCCACAGCAGCCAATATATTCATTGTTAACTGAAGTCTCCTTGGTTTGTTAGGCTTTCAACATCCACTAGATGATTCACAGGAAGACTGATACATCTGAAAAACTTCCTTTAAAGTCTTTAAGATGAAAACTGCTCTTTTAGTTTCCTCTTGCGTGTCTAGAACATAAAGCCTTTTCAGTATCTCAGTATTTGGCACCACAGGGAACAAGGACCACCTGCATTTTATAGCCATGGTTGATCTTAGATGATCACAAAGGAAAAGGTTTTGTGCTCTGCTTCTGCTGGGTACTACCAACATCACACCTAATCAACAGACTCATCTCCATGCACTTCAGCAAGAGCAGGTCTAACACAGCTGACCCCACACGAGGGCACAGGAGCAGCTCACACAGGCGCAGTAATCCCCTTGCAGAAATTTGGGACAGACACAGCTGAAGGCAATTCCCGAACCACTACACAGCTGAACTGTTGAAGATGTCCCTGCTCATTGCAGAGGGGTTGGACTAGATAACCTTTAAAGATCCCTTCCAACCCAAATCATTATATGATTTTAAGATTTTATGATTGGCTACAGGAACACTCTTCTGCTAGGACTGTCTGAACAGTAGCCAGGAGGCTCATCACAACTCTGCATTTAAACCATGTCAATCAAACGTGGTTCTTTCCTGCCACCAGATTCTTTTCTCCTAGATTTAGGCCAGAGAGCATCTCAGAATAATTGTATAGTGACATACAGAGCCTCACAGCTAACCTAGAGGCCTACTACACTTTTGAGAGCCACTACAGCCCTCTATGAACGCCCTAGAAGAATGAAATTTATCTTCCTTTATGCTCCTCCAAAACATTAGGAAATTCCTATTACTCAGTTCTAGCTATTCTTCTTCTCTGTGTTACAAATAACACAGCTCAAAGTTTCCTACCCACCCACTGAAAAAAAAAGCCTCTGGCTTCCTATATACTTCTGCTTTAAGCAGAGGTCTGGTTGGAGACATGTTCTTGGCCATGTCAGCTGCCAAGCAGGACCCCAGCCACTCATCAGGCAGGAAGGCTTGGAGCTGGCAGGCAGGAGGGCCAGGCAGGCACGGATCTGAATGGAGACTCTCGGGTCTGCAGCCTTCAGTGCAGCTTTCTCTTGACTTCTGTGCCACACTTGCAGTAATTCCTGCAGCTCACTGTCAAAACCAATTAAGAGTACTCCTAACAAAACCCAAAAAACGTTCCTGAGAAATCGCAGTTGAGCTGAAAGGGACGGTAAAGTCACCGCCTTTCTCACCTCCTCATAGCAGGGCTTGTTAGAAGACCTTCATTTTGTCTAGGGCCAAAGTCACCACTGAGCTGCTCAAAGCTACAGTTTCAGACTTGATGGAAAATATGGATCACGGATCTTTAATCTGCTTAAACCAGATTTAGACTCATCTCATTGAATAAGACAAAGTATTCAGAAGTCTCGCTTTCTGATGAAGCACTGAGATCTCCACAGTATTTTTTCCACCCTTCAGAAGTCCATGTTCCCAGATAAATTCATTCTCACATCCCTTGCAGCATTCTGATCAAAAGAGGCTTTGAAGACCTAGAGTCCCTCAGAAAAATTCTCTTAGGATGAAGGTTTGCAACTGGCTTTGGATGACCTAAATTCTTTCTGGCACCAAGAGGGGCAGCCCCTCCTTGACTACACGTCCTCATCAGTCACACTTAGGTACTCACAGTCTGTCACCCATGTCCCTGTGAAGGATACATGGAGCAAGGAACTGTCCAAAGTTCTCACCACAGCCTTCAGTCACCACCTTCCTCATTCCTCTATCTCACCACACTACACTCTTTGTGTGATGGAGCCAATCTGTGACAATCTAACACGACTCCAAAAAAGTAATAACACCTCCCCTACCAAACTTATATGAAAGAGACTCCTAGAACTACTTTTCCTCCCTTTCCCACTGCTTCAAGATAGAATGCTTCATCCTGGTACAGGGTGGAAACAGCCCTGAAGAAGGATTTGCAAAGCAAATGTAACAACATTAAACAGCATCACACACAAAGAAAAGCAGAAAGGAAAGTTAAAGCAAACTAATCTGCATTAAATATTTGAGCACTAAGCAAAGCTAACATAGCACAATATTTTATAGTCAACCAACAGTCAACAAATTGACTGATTTACTAATTTCACCAAATTAACATGCTGTTCCTCTTCTACCTCCTGATTCAGGCTGGAAGGATCCTTTTTAAGTTAAGATAGATTTAAAACTACGCCTGTTGAGACTGAAATCCTTTCCCTTGCTGCCCTATTTACCTCAACCACATTTTATAAAGCAGGAAGGGACACACTGAAAAACAAAAGCCTTTCATACTCCTGCTCTCTAATATTCCTAAGTACTTTGCATAATTGTTCAGTTTTGATAACCTCCTTTCATATGATGCAATAGCAAAAATGAGAAAAGCTACAAAGAACAACAAATCAAATTAAGGGTTTCGCTCTTCACGGAGGGTACACTAGACAAAGGAGGACTAGTACTATCCAAGAAATCCAAACTCCTCTCCAAGGCATTTTTAAATCAATCTTTTAAAGTAATTTAAAGCAGGTTTTGCTGTTAGGACTGGAGGGAGAGCATAGGCTTAGATAAGGAGCCTCAGTGAGACCCGATAGGTGAATGATGGTCTATGCACTGTGTAGGTCAGACTCCGATTATCTACATTTTGGCTGATCAAAAGCAATTATCTGAAAGTCAAATATGCCCTCCAAGTCAGATAACTCACAGAGACCAGGACTTACATACAGCACAGAGAAATCCTAAACTCCACAGGACCACAACTGCAGACACTATGAATTTTAAGCAGGATAACCAGGAGGACAGTTCAGAGGGTTTTAACCATACTCAAGACTCCCAGCCCGAGGGCAGACTTCAGAAGCTAGAGAGATTACCCTTGCAATTACTTGGACATTTTTGGTGTATCCATGCACCCTCAGATTACAGGCTACTTGGAGTGCAATTCCAGTTAGGTATTTAGAGACCACTCAGGGTAAAACTCTCCATTACAGGCAGGGCTGGAAGAGCCAGGCTGGTTGGTACTTCCCATTGTAGGATCCAGTTTTCAGTTGTTAAAATTCCAATAAACCATTCAAATTGAAATTTTTTTTCATGCTATCTGTAATTGATTTTGGAGTTGGTGACTTCTTTTGTTACTTAAGCCATAGCAATCCAACCCGAGAAAAAAGTAGGGGGCATATTTTGTCTTGTTTATGAATAACGGAGGAGGAAACCACCACACACACCTTGAAAAGTCTAAAAGAACTTCTTATTTAACAGAAAAATTTGCATTTCAGGAATCTATATTTAGCAACCATACTAAAAAGCCACCAAAATCTGACCAACAGTATAACAAAAGTATGGAAAATTACAGCACCTGTCTTACATTTAATCAACTACATCTCCTAGTAAAGCCATATGCAATGGTCAAAAAAGGCTAAAAGACTAAAAAAAAGAAATAACAGTATGCAAAACCTGCCAAAAAGGAAAGAATTGATCCATTCTTTATATTCCTCACAGAAAGAACAAATGGTGGCAACACGCTTTATGTTAGATACTAGTAAAGACTTAGCAATGTTCAGAAAGGCCGGCAGTGGCATTGCAAATGCTTTTAAGGCAGGTTACTCGCCATCAGGAATGGTTTAGATATTGTTTATTCTAACAGGAAACAGAGATGCTCTTAAGGGTGGCTGGCGCTGCCACTTCCATTTCCTGTGATTTCACGCTCTCATTTGGAGATCATCCACAGCTTCACAGGAGATACTGGCCATGTCAGATCCAGGTCTGGAGATCACTGACAGCAGGGAAATGATCCATCTCCAGTACTTTGCACCATCTCCTTTGTAGGGATGATGTAACGCCAAGAAGCAGTTACCCACCTCAAATCCAAAAAACCCAAGAAACAGACCTGTTAGTACAGCAGGAGAATTAAATTGAGACGAGAAGCCTGAGCACTATCAGCACAGGCAGCGACAGGGAGCAAAGAGATAGAACAGACAAGTATGACTGCAATAGGAGCAGAAAAGGCAAACTAAATGAGGAATGAAGGGAGTGGGTGGAGAGTTAAAAAAGCCTATGACAAGGAGACTGTAGTGAGGACAGAGAGGAGGAGGAGGAGGAGGAGGCGGAGGAGGAGGAGGAGGAGGAAGAGAAGTAAAGAATAAGCAGGTCTAAAAATCAGCTGAGAAGGAACTGAAGTGATCATGGTAAAGTAGTAGTCTGCCGAAACAGGAGGGCACAAAATTGGAGAGGAATGGAGACAGGAAGAGCATGGATACAGTATGGCTTGTATGGGACAAGCTACTGGCCAGGGATCATGGGAAGAGAGTGAGAGGAAGAAGAAGCATCCATCCATCCTCCAATGATGGAGGGCAGAGGTGAGACAGGAGAGGTCACACAGGGATGGAAGAGAGGGGGAAATGTGCATACTAGCGTACACCCCCAAAGCCTAAACCGGAGCCTAATATTGCAAAATGTCACCATTCCTCTGCTGTCAGCAAATATACAAAACCAACTGGCAAACACTGATCAAGATGCCCTGCACAGAAAATGAGAGCTAATTACATATTCAGTCAAAGTGGCAGAGGTCTGTGGGTTGTATCTGGGATGGCCAACTCTACCACTGATAACTTGCAGAGGTCATCATGGTGCCACATATACTGAAGCTGATGGGGACCGTTAGAGTGTTGTCTTTTTTTTTTCTTTCTTGTGGAAAAAAATAACATACAAACATGTAATTAAGGAGTTTCATAAATAGACACAGAAATAAAGAGAACAAATGAAGGTTTCTTTCCCAACTTAAAATATGGAAATGCCCTGGAATCGAAATGCCTCCCCATTACCATCTTGATCACTCTCAATTCAGTTTCAGGATAATATTGCTTAATGAACAGTTTTGCAAAGAAAAAAAACATCAGGTATTAAGCAAAGCACACTGTTGAACTGCATTTGTCCCCTTTTCTTTTATGCAGGCAAAACACACTCTATTTTTTCCAAAAGCTTCCAGTTGAGCATTAATTGCTCTAGCTTCTATGAACCCTACAAAACTAGCCTATACATCTCCTGCCCTCACTGGTCATAGCACAGCCTCCAACAGCCCAGCAAAAAACCATCCCGCACAGCACAGGATCGTAAGTGACTCTACAGAAGCACACCAAAATACTTTTGGTAGGAAAATTAACATTTCTCTACTCTGATTCCAGGGAACATGTCTGATAGAAAGAATACCGACTACATCCTTTTAAACAGTATTTGAGACAAGACTGAGGCAAATTAACCATCTCCTCCCTGGTACTCAGACCTCCAAGGAATGCCTGTTAGTCTGTGACTCTGCAGTTGGGAGGTAAGTACGTTACAGAACTCATTGCAAAGGGGCAGCCAGCTGCACACACCATTTGCTGGAAATGGATCTAAAACAGGAACATGGAGCATTTTACCCGAAGCAGTTAGTAAGACCAGAATCCATGTCTAAAAAACATCACACACAGAGACATCCATTGCAGACCCCTTTTGCACTGGTGTTAGAATTTTATAGTAGAAGGCTGGTCAATACTAATTAAATGCAATGGAGCCATCATGAATCAATAACCTGGAGGGAAAGATGTTGCTGGTTTTAAGGGCCTCCCTCCTTTGCAACCTTGAACTTTTGTAATTTTTGGTAGCTCACTACAACCTCTTCACTGATCCAGATACTTCATAAATTAATAGCTCTTAAAATACAATTAAAACTGTTATTAAATGTATGTTAAATTTACACAGCCTTGGCAATCAAATATCACAGCAAACTTAGGCATCCTCATTTCTCAATTCCCGGGGATAACCACCTAGTCACCTGCAGAAGAAATGCACTAGGGACCAGCGAGGTTATTTCTAGGACAGGGACTCAAGGAAATGGCAGTGCTGTATCAAGTTGCTTTTCTCCATCCTGCCTAGGCAACATTGAATACAGCTTCTGCCATCTCAAGGCAGCTCTGCAAGCACCTGCAGTGGTTCACTTCTACTCCAATGCATCTGAAAGTGCTCGGCACAGGGGGGCAAAGAGAAAAAGACTAAAAAACACTCACCAGGTTCTGACAGGCCCCATTGATTTTTAGGCCCTTAAGAGTAAGTCCTTCTCAACCAGCAGTTAAATCTCTAAGTATAACAACAGTTACAGACACAACCCATAGCCCCACCTCAAGCAACTATGTCCTAGTATCATGGAAAGTGAGACGCAAATTAATCTTTGCATTCCCAGGGGATAGTCTCCTGGAAAAGCGACTGGACAGGATTTCTCTCACACAAACCTCTGATGCTGACATGGTATCTGCAACACTAAAGAGAAGTTCTATGGCATACAATAGAAGGGAATGGAAAACTAGGGGATAGGTCTAGGCAATGAGTCAGATACCACGTAAACAAGCCCCATTTCTTGAACAGCAAAGAAAGGGGAAGAGCAGAAGTCCATGGACAGAGAAGAGAGCAATCCCCTTCAGACAGCTCATGCAAGTTTGCAAGAGTAACACCAAAGCAAGGAGCAAACAGAAGGGACAACTGGCCTGAAAGGAAAGGGACATGCAATCCTCAAAGCAGGGAAAAGGGACAGCGAAATAATGGTAGCTCCTAAGAAAAGTCCAACAGGAAAAAAGGGGGCCTTCCACCACAACAGATAAAGCTTTTCTTTCTTAATTCTTCCTTTTAAGGGAGCAGGGGAATCCTGCAGCATCCAGCTTGCCTGGGGGGGAATAGAACCTAAAGCAGCCGTAAGGAGACTGGAGGGGGGAGGCTGTTCTGGGACTCAGTCTCCCTTGCAGACAGTTCAAACAAAGGAGGACGGTCTCCTATAATGGGATGCATTGTACATTTTTAGCTAGCACAAGGTGGCTGTCGTGACAGGGTTCCCCATCTCCTGTCTCCCCCTCCAACTACACACCCCTGCATGATCCCAACATGGAACACAAAGATCTGTTTTATCATTTACCATTACTGTAACGGGAGGTAGAGAAAGACAGGGAAAGGGAATGAGGCAGAGGAATGAAAAGGAGACAGAGCGGCCTTTAATGAGTCAGCCACTGGTCTGATTTAAATAAGATCTCCATTTAAGGAGCATTGCAATTGTTGGATTTTTTTAATTTAAAAAAACAAATCACTGACTGAGCAAGCAACTTTTGGCTGCACAAGTTGTCTCACAGCTACACACAGGGTCTGGGAAGGAAAGGGTTATAGAAGGGGGAAGGGAAAGGGAAGAAAACCTCTGGAAAAAATGAGACTGCTTGCTGGTTCATTTTAACAAGGACATAAATTAGTCTCAAAGCCACAAACGCCATCACCTCCCTGAGCCCTGGGCAGAGTGTAGCAAGTCAAACACGTGCCAAGATAAACGGCGCTGGCTGGAGTGTCCAAGGGGTACTGGGGGGGACAAGAGGGGGCATGCTGGCAGGCAGGGCAGCAAAGATGCTTCAAATGGTGCCACAAAATGGAGACTGGTGATCCTACAGCTGCACAAAAGCGGACCGTCTGACGTTCCTGCTTACACCCACATCAAAAGCTGGGAACTCAAGACAGAGAAAGAAGGAAAACGGGGTGCTGAGGTCAGAAAATAGCAGTTCTCCAAGGTCTGGCTTTAATTACCACAAGCAGCCCTTCCTCCTCCTCCTCCTATCTTGGAAGAAGGCCCGCCAGCGGGCAGCAGCCCAGGTGAAAGGTTCCATTGCCGAGAGCAGGGAGGGGAGCAGACAATGGCGGGGGGATTCATTACAAAGGCACACACATACACACACGCACACACACTCAGCACTGCCGGCTGCCACATGGGCTGGGGGGACCCCTTAAGGAGGCAGCAGCTCCCTCCCCACTCTCTGAGATGCTCGACACCTTCCCCCTCTCCCAGCCCTGATGGGAAACAGATTTGGAGGAAAACGCCAGCAAGGCACTGGGCTGTCCAAGAAAGGGAGGGCTTTGTGCTCCACGCAAGCCAGCAACCTCACCATGCACCACACAGAGAAAAAGCCTTTTAGCATATAATTCCCATCCACAGAAGACACTCTCTTTTATCTGCAATTAGTACATAATGTACTGGGCCTCATTTAACACTCATTTTCACTGATTTAGGATTAAGGGGGATACGGCTAAGGTACTTTCTGTTAATGAATCTGAGCTCTTACTCTCATTAGCAATTTTTGTTTCCTCTTTTTCAAGCATGTTTCTACCTTCCAGCATCTCCCATTTCTTTCCATCGCTGTTTCTAGTATTGTCACTCCACACACTCATATTTATGCTGTTCTGTCAGCTTGTCATGCCTATACAGAAGCTCATCTCTCAGATCTCCAAGGAAGACAGGCAAGCTTACTCCCTACAATACAAGAGAACTCAGACCAGGTAGGCAATGTTTTCTGAACTAAACGGAGCAAGACTGTAGCAATGCTGAATTCATTCAGTGGCAATTACCAGCTTAACGTACTAACAATATTTACTTTTCATAAATGAGACAGAGCCCCAAGGAAGTAAGTTCACAGCTTTAAGTAATGGCACTCCACTGCTTCAAACAACACTGCAGAGTAAGAATAACGTGGCTGGGGATATTGTCTTGAATGTGCCACACTCCTTCAGCCCCACACTTGGCCAAACCCGCAGAGAAGTACTGCTAAGGACCAGCCTAGCAGCCAAATGCTCCCCCTGAGAGAAGGCAGCACTGTGCTAGAACTGAACTCACCTGTGCTGGCTTCCTCAACTCTGCGTACAAGGGCTATCCATCGTTCATCTGGATCCCCAACTGACACACAGTCCGAGCTCTCCTCTCCTACTGCTTTTTTAATATGCATCTTCTCCAGCATCTCAGCATGTAAATACACAATGCAAGTCCTGAAAACCTATACTAAATAGTACATACTCTTAAGACAATCGCAATTCAAGGTCACACAATGCTACTAGTGCACAGTCTTGATACCTCCTTCCCCATGTCAATAAATTAACAGTTTCTGTGGAAGACAGATTTCCCTGGAGTCTATTAGGATATCCCAAACCTTTAAATGAGTTTATAACCTCCCGTTTCAGCCAGTGCTCGAGTAGAATCCCATCCTTCCCAGCTCTGCACATCCCCAAGCCAACAGGCTCATGCTCCAGGGTGCTCGGTCCCAGACACGCACAAACTACACACACTTGGTCCTGGTGACCCAGGCACCTTTCTGCACCGCACAGACAGACACGGGCTCCGAGCGTGACAGCTGTGGCTGAGAGCACACTGCAACACAAGGCTGTGCAGAACAACTCTCCGAAATGTGCACACGTCAACCTGCAGCTTAGGGGCATGCACCTCCATCTGACCAGGCACACTCAGAGCACACAGCAAAACAGAAATGGACCCTGACTGCAGAGACACAGCTTTCCAGCATCACTTGCTAAACTAAATATAGGAACAGAAAGCCCCACGAGATTTCTGCAGAGCTCTTCTGTCTCAAAACAGAAAGCCTTGGTCCAGATAAAAAGGAATCTGTACTGGAAGGGACTAAATAGCAGCAGCAGAAGGTGGGGCTTGGGAGCCTGGGAAGACACCTTCAGAGTGGACAGAGACCTATTTTTCAGCCACTGAAAATCAATGCAAGATGAGAGAGAGAAAGGGTCTAAGTGGTGTCACTTCTCGCAGCAGATTCATTCTGAGTTAGGCACCACTGAAAGAGCTGCCCCTTGCAGTGGGACACACAGGATCTCGGCAGCAGCTAGTGGAGTTCGGCCAGAGCTAAGGAAAGCCAAAAAGGCAGTATGCATCTACTCCATAGACCTGCAAAGCTCTACGGAAAAAAAGCACTTGTGAAACCCAGATTTGAAGAAAAGTTCCTTCTGAGAGTCCTTCCCTCCACCCTCTTTGGGAATATCCCCCAAAGGTTTCCAGCTCTGCAAGGCACTGCGGGGACATTATATAATGCCTAACTCCAAAGGATTCCAGCTCCACGATGCCGCTCTCCTACTCCTCCCTCCCTTTACCCGCTCCCTCCGGTGGCGATTTGCATATGCCATGCCAAAAAAAAAAAAAAAAAAAAAAAAAAAAATTTGAAAATCCAAAAGCATACAGTAGCCTTAAAAGGCGAGCACTGTCCGACGAAAACCCCTTGCGGTGGATGCGCGATGGCCCTGGCAGCTGGGCGCGCTCCTCAGGAAACGTCAGCCGCTTTCCCCCGGGAAGACACGGGCAGCCCCACGCCTACAGCTACCTACAAGGGCTTCCCGGCCCCCGCGGTGACCGGCAGCCGGATGGAGAAGCGGCGGGGAAGGCGTTCACCTTCGGGATCGGCCGTTCAAAGGCGGATTTAGCCTAACTCGAAGCAGGGGCACCCGTGCCCCTCGCGCACCGCTCTCTCTAGAGGGCACTGCGAGGTTGCTCCGGGCAGGGGGACGGCAGGAACCCCTTCCCCAAAGCTCCCACCGCGAGTGCCCGGCGCGGCGGGGCTCCCTCCCGCACCGCTCCGCACCGGGCGCCCCGCTCCCCGCCCAGACAAAGCCGGGCGGACAGCCGCCGGAGCCCGGCCCGCCCGCCACCCTTACCTGAGTTACCATTTTCTTTTTCTCCATAAACCAAAATGGGGGAGGCCGGCCGCAGGGGAGAGGGAAAATTTAAAAAAAATAGAAAAAAAAATTAAATAAAAAAGCAGCAGCCCCGTGGAGGCGGGCGGCGGCGGCGGCGGGTGCCTGCGCTGCGCTGCCTCGCCGGCGCGGTGCTCCCCGAGCCCTTTTTCCTCTCTTTCTTCTCCCGTGTTCCTCCCCTTCTTCCCCCTCCCTCCCCCCCCCCGCCGCCCCCCCGGCTCAGCCAGATGGCTGCGGGAAGCGCCGCCCCGAATGCCGAAGATAATTAATGCGAGCCGGGGCCGCCCCCGCCGCGCCCCGCCTCGCCCCGCCCGGCTGGGCTCGGCACGGCACGGCCACCCCCCGCCCCAGCGAGGCGCTCCCTCGCCTGCCCGCCGGGACTCCCCACCGCTCCCCGGGAGGCAGGAGGCTCGGCGAAGGCGCAAGCTGGAAACAAAAGCGAAGGTGGCCCCGTGCAGCGCCGGTCCCGGCCGGCACAACCCCACGGCCGGCCCGAGGTCCTCCGCACCTACCATTCCTAGCGCCCCAGGCCTCCCCCGCCTGGACCTCACTAGACGGCAAAGAGCATCTCCCGGCTGGAGGATGCTGGAGAGATAGCTGTCAGTTTTGCGCAGACCTCCCTCCTGCCACAAAAGGGAGAACGCGTGGGTTACACGGTGTGTTGGATGAACCGGAAGCAGTATCTGTGCCAGGATCTGCATTTCCAACATCATAAAACCTGGAGACCGCTGGACTCCTTCCCAGATTGCTTTTTTCCCTTCCATTTATCTTCAGCAAGCATCTGGCCCTGAGCACCTGAGCACGCCACGGTTGACAGCATCTGTTCTCTCAGCGACCCCGTAAAACAGAGCGATACACTGCTACCCCATTTGCCAGACGGGATCTGAGATGCTCTGATTGATTTTTCCCAACATTGCACCCATGGAAACCCACGGACAGGGCTGAGTGCAGGTCTGCCAATCCCGTGGTTAGACAAGAAGACTGTACTGATGCTCCAGTGCTCATGACGCAGAGATAAAACCAGCTCAGGCAAGTTGTCCCTCTGATGTATCTCTTCTTGACACCTGGTACTCAAGAGACTCCCCAGGCTTTAGCAGCAGAGAAGCCAAATTACAGCGCAGTAACACCTTGCATCCCCATGTGTTCTTCTTTGCATGAATATGCCCAGTTATAATTTACACATGCAAAAAAAAAAAAAAAAAAACCTAGTGGTTTTGCTTCATGGGCTTCTGCTACGGCACTGCTCTTCAGGCAGCTCATGCTGACCCACGATGCTTTCTAGTTTCCCAATTTCACTCGCTGCAAACTGACCTCTGTCTCCCTCCCTTCTTCCTTTCCTTCCCTTGCCCTTTCTCTCCTCATTCAGCAGGAGGCCAGCAGGAGCACATGTCACAGGCCAGTCCCCTCCTCTGTCGTGAAAAGCAGGAGACCAAGACACCAGAAGCCCTTACACGCCACCAGTGCATGGAGGCAGAGAGCCATGGGCCAGCCGCCCAACACGACCAAACTGTGGTGTGGGGTCCTCTGAGAGGGAGCCAGCCTCCATGGCTGCAGCCCACAGGCCTCTGAGTCACAGTCCACGTTTTTCTGTGTTATCTCATCCTCTCTGGTAACTTGCAAGTTACAATACTACATATTTACATGCAATGTTGCAAAACCAGGGGAAGTAGTGGATTTGGTTTTTCCTCCCCTATTACAAACCTGAGATTCTGGAGCACAGTTCTAGGTCAAGTGTAAATTCCATTTCAAAGCAGCAAAAAACACAGTGACCTCCTTAAACCTTTGACATGACAAAGCACCAGGTTTCAGCATTGTGCATCTCATTCATCAGACCGCTGCAAATCACTCAGGATAATCTCCTTATTCTCACCACTTAAGTACTTTAACTGTTGTGTTCACTCAGTCTTGTCTGTGCCATGAGGTAGCATCTTCTTGTCCCAGATCTAGGGCTGTAGCACATCATCCCACATTCAGGACATCATCCCACTACTGTTAATTAGAATAGCACCATTTCTACTCCATTTTGGCCTTCACCTGAGGAACTTCTAGAAATATTTGCCATCAGAGAGAGTCTTCTAAGGAAAAAGAGGTGCCCAACCATGCACAGAACTTTCCCTTGCACTGCCTACCACCACCCAGTTGGTACATCTGCTTTGCTCATGTGCCAGCAGAGTTGGAATTCCCTTCAGTGTGATCTACTGCTGGTCTCCCTCTTTCAACTCCACTGTGGGCCAGAAAGCTTCTCCTCCCCCATGCTGAGAATTTATCCACCTTTGCTCCTGTTGAGCAAGAGAAAAGACCCAATTTTCAGTGGATGTGCTTAAGCAACAAGAAACACAGGTCTGCAAGAGCTCCCACTGCTGCAAAACCAGATTAAATGAGAATCTGATACAGAGTTTCAAAAAATACCTAAAAAATACCATGCAAAACATGACCAGATGTGGCAACACTTAAGATCTTTGTTTCTTAGGTTCTACTGGGGCCCAAGAACAACACCTGATAATGAGCAAGGCCTACAAAATTAATTGGTGAATCTGTGCAACTCATTTTTCCCCACTGAGGGATGGGGGTTCAGATGTTGTCTCATGGCCATGCACAATACGTTTAGTGGACCTCAGCTCCTCCTATGTGAGAATCATGGAACCACTCCTAAATTTACCATCACAGTTTGTCACCCTCTACTAAGCAAAACCAAACCCCAAATTGAAATCTTGCTGCTGAAAAGAACAGAGAAGCACGAGCAGAGCTGAAGGCTGGAAGCCTGAAGAACACATAGCTCAGAGCCACGAGATCACCCCTTCCTACTTACTGCATTTATTCAAAAAGCAATGTACTCAGAACAGCTCGAGATGCCAATACTTATGAGTTCTTACAGTTTCTCATGCATCACAGGCACATATGCATCAAAACTTCATTACTGTTCTGTAGAAGTATCGTTTTGAAATAACTATGGGCAAATTTAACTAGTCTGTCTCTGCAGTGCCAGGGCACAGCTGATCAGGCTCATGATGCCAGGCAAAGCTCATTGCTCCCACCTGAGCACGTCTGTGACACTTCTATATTCTCTTCGCGCAGATGTACATGATGGTTTCTGGTTAGCTCCTACCATTCAAATCCTAATGGTAAAGAAGCTGGAGAAGGATGTTTATGCAGCAGGACACAGGACAAGGCCACTGAAATCACACAGATTAGAGTACAGATGAAGAACTAACCTCTAGTTTGACTAAGTAGTCTACATGTACACTCTTAAATGCTTGGGTTAGTTTAACACTCATAGAAATCATGGAACTAGGAGGAGGAGGAGTCCACAAACACTCTGCTTTCAGGAAGCTTCAGGATTTGTTTTCCTTTTTTTTTTTTTCTTTTTTTTTTTTTTTTTTTGCTATGCTATTTTCCACCCTTTGCTGCTAAGGGTGGAAAGAAAGCATAGCCTTCAATTTTAACATCCCATTACCTGCATTTCTGTGCTGGCTCAAGTTTAGATGGAGCAAACCTGCCAGCTGGACCAAGGCCAGAGGGAAGAAAAAAAAGAGTTTCAGAGTGCAAAGAACCAATTTATCAGGAACAAATCTTAACAACCAAAAGACACACTTTTGCTGGTGGATTCTATTCATGTGGGTAATAAAATCCCCGATACAAGGTAACCTAACAAAATGCTATTTAGTGGCTATCTGATGTATCTCACCATAGATAATCTTGAACCGCTAGTTTACATTTCACATTTTCTGGATAAACTTGGTGCCTCTAAGGACATGGAGTGCTGACACTGAATAGCCAAGGACCGCCTAGAGAACATCATCTGTCACTTGGCTCCAAAAGTATTTGAGCCTGACCCACACAGCCTCTGTCTTCTCCAAGACTCCACACACTGGGCCAGCAAATCTCACGTGTGCTCCAAATATAGCCCCCTCCCCCAGCAGAGGCTGCAATACAGGCTTCGCCCAGCCCCGAGCGCTGCTCTCAAACCCACCCGTTCCTTTCACCCTACACATCCCCTCTGGACCTCCAAAAGCAAAAACGTGACAAATGAGATTTTGTCGGAGGTTTTGTGGGTGGTTTCCGAGGAGGGAGGAGGAGAATAGGTGAGGAGCTGCTCTGTGTGGCTCAGCATCCCTGTGGGACAGGCAGCAGTCACACGTACAAGTCACATGTGCCCCAACAACGCAGTAAGATACGCAACAACGCACTGGTGCGCAGAGCACAGCACTGCTGTCAGTTCAACCCCCCCTACAAACAAACAAACAAACAAACAAAGAAAAAGGCCAAAAATGCGAACCAAAATACACAAGTCTCAAACAAGACAAATCTTGGAGTTTAAAAGTACCAAATGCACTGCTCCGGTGCAGGACTTCAAAGCCCTCTGCAGAGTCTCTGGGCAGAGGCCTGGGACACAAGAAGCCCAGCTTGGAAGCGGTGTCCTTCTACAAAACCAGCATGTAAGCTCCAGTTCTGTCCAAATAACATACAGAGCAAAGACCAAAACTCTTTAAAGTCGCCACTGTTCTTTTGCTTACCTGGACAACTGGGTATTGGTAATCCATACAATACACACCATACATAGCCAAAGATCCTCCAGCTAAAGGCCAAATGGACACAGGACTGGAAGCTTCAAATCTGAGTCTCCGTCTTTCAGCCTTGTGGGAAGGACTCTGGCAGCCCTGCGCAGTGCTTGGCTCGGGCCTCTGGGGCCACTCAGGTTGACACTAGCTCAGCTGAAAATAAAAAGGAGCTGCCTGGCTCGGCACAGCTCAGCCCCTCTCTTCTGGGATCCAGCAAGGCAGCGCTCAACCATAGGCGGCAGAGGATCCTAAAATTAGAAATCCTCTACTGAAAACGGCCCTGCAAGCCTCGACTGAGGAGTGTCCTGCGATTCCCGGGCAGCAAACAGAGCAACTGCCAGGAAGAGGGGGACACAGGCTCTTCGCAGCCACTGCTGCCAGGGATGGGAGGAAGCAAACAGCATTTAGGATCTGAAAAGAGCATATGTTCTGGGCTCTAGGTGCGTCAGAGGGAACACTCCCAATCCAGGACAGGGAAAAACATATGGGACTGTTCCTCCCCCACCACCATACCCTTCTTGCTGTCCTCTGCAGGGACAGGTGCTGGGATTAGCACAGTAAAACCCTTTGGTGTCAGGGACGGAGGGAGGGAGAGGGAGAAGCCACACTGATACCTCAAACTGAAGGGATCTCTTTCACAAGGGAGTGTGTGCCCATATCGTTTAACGCTTCTCCCTCCCTCCCCAGCTGAGGCAAGCAGGGACAGCTGCCGGAACCGGGGCTGGTGGGGGGAGCTGGGCCCTGGAATGGCCCCCACTGCCCCAGCCTTGGGCTGGTGGGTTGTCCCCCCCCAGCTGTTCCAGTCAAACTGGGGGTGGTGAGGGGGATTAACTCTGTCACACGGGACAGTGAGCAGCGGGGAGAAGGGGGCAAGGCTGGGCAGGGCCAGTTGCTGTGCCCATTTTAGGAAGCCCATCCTCCTCATTCCCAGAGAGGAATCTGCTCCCTGACCGACGGGGACAGATGGGGAGCTGCTTGGCCAGCAGGCTCACCCCAGCAGCCCCACATGCCGGCCACGTTACCAGACATCCGAGAGCCCGCTGCTGATTCTTAAAAGATACACCATGGCCAGGGGGTGCACCAAGGAGGCCTGACCTCCCATAACAAATTGCATGAGGTTTCACCCATCACTACAAAAAACCACACCAGCCTGACACTGACCAAAACCTGGGTTCTCAAAGAGTTAACAGCCCAAGCCCACAAAAGATTCCCACCTTCCTCCAAAGGATAGCAGGGATAAAACCCCTCCCTCTGAGGTTTCAAAAATAAACATGCTACAGTGATCAAACCCAAGAAGGGCTAGCCAAATTTCCCCCACACACACCATTTTAAATGCATAAAGTCAGGGGCTTTTTGCATTTCTAATCTTTAACTTTTCTGTAGTGCTGCTGTGCACCACTAAACAGCTCCCTCAGCCTAGCTCTGGGGCAGCTGCCTTTCCATCGTTACTCATAATTTCCTCCCCCTCAGAAAGAGTTAAACTTGAGATTTACTTTTTCTTCAAGAGGTTAAATATGTGGATCATTATCTAGCACAATTTGCATGCACAGACCTTTGTCATTCAGGTAAGGGGTGCCTAATCCACAGCCCTCCGACCCACTCAGCCCAGCAGGACAGCTCTTGGCTCATCCTCTGCTCCCACTGCCCTTTCTTTCTGAGACGCCTCGGAAAAGGACAGCTATAAGCTGGGTGAGTGGTTATAGCAGCTGTCGCCCATTCTCATCATCTTTCCTAGGGCCACTCCTTCCTTTCAAAAGGAGCATGACCAATTTGGAGAGTATAAAGCATGACATTTTCTACATCTAAAATAAATAAATAAATAAATAAATAAAAGTTTCTATAGCCATTGTTTCTGTGTGAAGATTTGCACAGACAGAGAAATTAGTTGCCCATAAATGGGAAAGCAGCTATGCTTCTAGATCTCTTCACGGGGAAAAAGGATGAGGCTCCCGCAATGAACTTCCATCTCATTCTGCCTTTGGCCAATTTATTTCACCCCAGACCCAAAACAGCTCACCATTATGATTCTGGAGCTCACCATAACGCCCCTTCCTCCTCACCATTATGCCCCCACCACCCCACCAGAGCGCTTTCTGGCAACCTCTCAACACTCCCCGAATGCCCTGCCTGGGGGCACAGATAGAATCTGGTTTCCTCTGAACGACCAATACTTTTTTATTTCCTTCTCTTTTCTGTAACTACATGTTCAAAAGGTGCCTGCCCTTCATTCTTTTGCATAGCTCATTACTATGCACTCAAGCAATTTAGTATCTCCAATAAAATCTTTTTATGAAAAGGCATTAATTTATACAAACCCAAAGTCTTTTCCACAGCCTGTTTTTGCTACTTCATATTACTGCCCCAAGTTTTAAAACCAGATCCCTAACTAAGTTTAAAACCTTACATTTATTTCACAATCCAATTCTTGTCATTTCCAACCAGGTCTCGGGGGAATAAAACATTTCCAAATCCTAGTGCAGATATCTTCCTATCTATAAATACCCATCAAATGGGCAAAACGAAACAAGAATGGAGAGCACCATCTAAGCTCCTCTGCTGTTTTAACTACAAATCCAATAAAACTGCCATGCTTTAAAGTTTTTGATGCAGGCTTAAATACTGTGACTTAACCAGCATTAAGATACTCAGGTGATACTTTGGTAACAAAGCATCACACTTCCTGTGTCCCTCAGATAATTAAATGACAAAAGCCAGTTTTAAACTTGTATGTGCCAAGATGGACACAGCAGGACTTTACTGACCAGTAATAAACTACTGAATTTTCTGCAAGACTGGCCACAAGGGCTGGTTTACTACTGCACACTGACTTGCAATAAATATTAGTCAAAGATAAGATGGCGCTGCACTCCGTAATTCTGTTTTGAGATAATAGTCCAACTACATTACCATACAACCTACTATGCCCATGCATTTCCAGTAACGCAAGTTAGGTAACTGTTATAAAATCATACCCTTGTTCCTGCAGATGCTTACATATATGAATAATTTTAAATTTACAGAAATATGAAGACTGGAAAAGATCTTCTGACACAGAATCAGATCAACTGCTATCATACAACATAATCTTTTCATGAAATTTATCACACTGTATCTTAGAGCTGGGTTTTACAGCTACACTATCTCAGCAAAAAGGCTGCTCTAGAATATCTGGGATCTGTGTTCTCCAGCTTAATGACATTCCCGAGCAATTTCTGTCTTTCCTTTGTTCTTGTGCCAGTACTGTCCTATGGTTCAGCCATATTTTCTCTTTCCCTCACAATTAACCTTCCTCACGTATCCCCTCTCTAACCATCCAAACAGGCAGCTGTTCCAGTCTTCTGTCACATGACAGGCTGGCTATTCCCCAACCTCTAGAAGCACGTTCTTGCACCTGATCTAGCCTGTGCTCATCTTTATTTTTAAAGACATCGCCCAGAACAACATTAGCTCTGTTTCACAATTCTAGCACTAAACTGTATCTTCTCTAGTCTCATTAGTACTTTCCTCTGTAGCACCACATCAGATGCTGTAGAACCCGTCTATAGTAAGAGACGTCATCCCATTATGTAAACTGCACATTATCAAGGTAAGAAAATTGGTTATCTTAAAAACAGACAGGCTGATAAGGCCCAACTCAGTTTTAATGGATTTGTGTTGCCTTTTATCGCATTTTTTATTTGTATCCAAGCCTTTAATTAATATTTCTGTGTCAGCATGCAGTTGAGGTTGGGCCAACAGGTCTATATTTACTCAGATCATTCCCCACCAGCAATAGATCTATTCCACTTCCTGTTCTCCAAACATACAACAGCACTCTTATTTGATAGATTAAAACTTGTATCAGATCTGCAACTGCATGAACCAGTTCTTTCAGTCTCAGGAATAGGCACCCCCCTTCCCCAGGCAACCCTGGTTCCCAGCCCAGCCTACCTGCACTAACTAGGATCTTTCAAATGTCCAGTGTGGTTGCTCTTACAGTAGGTTCATGCCCTTTACCAACCCTGCCCTTGCTCCCAAGATCAACTCTACTTAAAACAACAAAGATTTGTTCAATTCTGTGACCACAAGAGCATCCTCTTAACTACCCTATCCTCAACACTAAGTGGCCCCACCTCCTCCCTTCTCTCTAATTGTATTTTGAGAAACTGTCACCCATTTCCTTAGCAACATTTATAAGGTTTAATTCAGCCTGATTTTTGGCAGTTCTCATTTCATCCCTACTGATTTTAAAGGCACAGCAATATCTGCTGATAAATTCTCTTTTGTAAATTTGCTTCTTTTTTCACCTAAAGCCTTAGGTTAGGCTAAAGTTTCTTCTTAGAGGATTTTTCCCCTTTGCACATACCATACTTTGTATCCAAAGTGCTTCTAAAAACCAAAAAACCAAACAAAAAAAAAGTCCCAACCAAACAACCGGAAAAAGTCCACCAAACCCAAACCACACCATTCTACATCCAGGGCTGCACTGACTTCATTAAATATATTGCTTCATGTAGCAAAGCTTCTATCATGATCACCCCATCCAAAGGTGGGGAGATGGAGGCTCCTAAACAGCTTGTTTTCCAGTAATAGTCATAGCACCAATAATCCACTCACTGTGTCAACAACAGGTGATGATGCTACAATGACAAAATCTTTTGACCCAATGATTATTAGCAGCATTTGTTCTCCAAGCTGTATCCGAGAAATTAAAGTTTCTCATACTAATATTTATCTCTCTAATGGTACTGCGAAGAGTATCATTTCCGAGCCTCAAGTTTCTACCCAAATCCAATCCTATGAGAGATTACAGCAGACTCACAGTACTTCCCCTGGGACCTCTTTTACCATTCTTCCCCACAGCAATTTGACCAGAAACAAATCCTGCATTATCAGTATTACTCTGCTTTTTTCTTTACAGTCTACTGCATGCAACACAGCCTATCACCTTTGACATCTATCCTATCTGAACCACACATAATCTTGAATGCATGTTAAAGCCATGATTACTATTCTTGCAGATTGATATTATCCCTATAATATCCAGTTTCATGTTCTGCACCAGTAGATCTCATTCCTCTATTTGTCATTTCAAATGCCAGGAGCCTGAAAAAAAAAAACCCTCCTTGATGTTTGTGCATTTATCGATTACACAGTTCCCAACTCCCTCAACTAAGAGTATCACCTATCTAGTTACTGCTGAACTTTATTATTCTTTTCATAACATTTAATTTTGTTTTTTCCAGCTCCTACCTACCCATCGCTCTTTCTAGAGATACTGTTTTACATGCCACTGTAGCAGCATTTACCTAATTTTCCCCTTTCTGTGTACTAAGCAAGGCATAGAGATTACAAAAGTTTTTCCCTGTGTTCTCAAAACTCAGTACTTTGCTTCACATGCACTGCTCTCTTTGATGTCTGGAGACTGAGGAACATTTTTGGAAAATGCCAAGACCATAGCCCTGGGCTTTGCTTTGCCTGCTTTGTTCAGACTGTTTATAGCAAGCATGCTAGGTCACAATTACAAGTACAGCTATAAGAATGTAATATAGCCATAGCCTCATGATGCTCAAAGTGCAGCCACGGCAGTTCCAGACATTTACCACATACATTTTTTTTTAAAATTGCTAAAAACTGTGGTATTGTGGGGACACAGGAATACAGCATGGAATCTGAGATATTTCCATGATATATAGTCATTACCCCACATTGATCTTTACTAAGGAATTACACCAACAGATTCATTTTATGAACTACATTTATAAATCTTTTGCATAATTTTCTGTTCTCCAGACAAATTAATCCAAGCCTTATCTAGTTACTCCCACTAAAGAGCTCTTACCTCCGCTGAATCTAACTCTTCATCGCTAGAAGCCTGGCTGATGCTCTTCCTCTCACCCACCAAAAATGGCATCTTTAACAATTAGCCAATCACTACATCTGCTAAACTGGGTCATCAGGGATCTGATGAGCAGCTTACAATATGTCTCTGCTTTTTAAAGACTGATGTAAATGTAGGAAACATGCCAGCAAGCAAGGATGCATTTTCTGGCTGGGTATGTACTGATTTCCATAGCAGCTAAATAGATCAAGCAGCTCAGCCAGTTCATACTAGTGTTAGACAAACAGCACCAAGATTACATCTACAGAGCTGCAAGAGATTCTCATTTTGCACCAAAGCAGGTCCCACGACCTGAGCACAAAGGTGGCTTTTGCTCACTCCAGGTGAGAATTTATACTGGAAAGTCCCCATCCCTCTCCAGGGATACATTTATTGCTTGTTTGGTTGGAATGGATATAATGTTTTTCAAACATGAAATGCACGATTTTTTTTTTTATTCACAGATTTAATATCACAAATGACCAGAAAAATTACTTATGGTCTAGTTGTTATTTTGACCCTGGAATCATTAGAGATTCACGTGGGGAGGACATAAATACAAGCAGAGCACGCACAGGAAAGCTCAATATTCCGAAATGGCACGCAGAAGCAAACATGACAACACATGGGTGACTGCAGAAACTGGATTTTTCTCACGTTTCAGAAACCTGGCAGTTTTACACAGGTATCCTGATCTCAAGAGCAAGAAGATTCGGTGGTGGATCAGCTATGCAGGTGAGTGAATAACTCAGCACCCAGCCAGTGCCTTCTCTGTGAGTGAAACACGTTAAGCAGGCAAATGTCGCAGATCAGGAACTAGATGCATTAAAGCAGAAATGAAACCAGCAGTTCTGGGGGATGTGGAGTAGCAGCAAACCAGAGTGTGTTGGATTAGCATAATAGGGACATCACAGGAAAGAATTTGAATGGGTTGGTAAAGCCATAGGAGCCATTACCTGCCTGAACCCTGTTTGATTAGTTAGTGCTACTGATTCCTCATGTTCATTAGGATTAATAGTCCAAAAACACATTAGCACAAACGAAATTACCAAAAATACACTTTGAATCCAAGGAAACTAAAAGCCCCCTGGCAAAAGGCCCAAGGAACCCAAAGCTAAAGAAAGCAGCAAAAACGTGTAGCAAAGATTGCCCCATCATACTCGCTGCTTCTGCCAAGGAAATACCTCAGGCAGACAGCGGAACTTCAGTCATTACACATCCGGTTTTCATGGATAAAATTCACAATTTCAAAAAAAAATGGACAAAGAAAAATTCTAAAGATGGTATTTAATAAAATCGGAGCTCTGAAATAGCTCCTGGTCATGTCTTTTCTCCTCCAGGTGCTGGAGATCTCCTTTTTCCATCTTTTTCTGCAACACATTCTCTATTCGCAAGGCAATTTACTTCAGAGTGATAGAGTTTGTTTGCATGTGCCACTATCACTCTAAACACTCTCCAATCAAGCTCTGTGGTCCTGAAACCGACCTAAAGTGGCTTAACAGCAGGCACCATGCACACTCTACACTGTGGATATAAGATACCTGCATCCTGTTACTGCCCTTAGGTCTTCACTGCATCATCTACACGTAACTGTTAAATATTAATGGTTCGTCTAGACTGGAAAACTAGAACAGTTTTAAAAAAACAATTACAAATACACAGCATAAGAGGAGAACAGGTCAGAATTAGAAGTTATTACTTCTTAACTACAGCTTATTTTCAAAGCCTCAACAAACTCTGCTTTAGGGAAGGACATGGAAAAAGGAGGCAGAACAATAATACTAAGACAGTCTGCTAAAGGAGCATATTGCAAGACCTCTGTCTGCTGGACAATTGGGTTTTTTGTTTTGTTTTGTTGAGCTTTCTTACAGCCATCCAGTAGAACAGTAACATTAGCAAATTCCAGACACCTATATACCACAAGGGACTCATGAAATCACAAGCCTGGATCTTCTTCAACCAGAAGCCAAGCTCTTCGAATACCCAACCTACACTGTCATGGCTGTCAACAGAGATAGACAAACATTCTTGATCCTAAAGTTAAGATTTTTGTAGGCAGAGTCTTCCTTAAGTTGGAAGTACAGATCCTTCCCACACAACTTCAGCTGCCGGACAAGGACTTGAGTTAATTCAGGCAAAACTTAAGATTGCCCGAAGTCTACCTCTGAAATCATTACAAAGGAAAAATGTAAGGCAGTGATGAACACTCATCTGAAGTTTGAAAAATCCCCTGTCAAAAGACTGCACTCCCAGAACTGAGGTTTTATTCACGACGCTAACGAGCTGGCTCCCAGCAAGGCAGCTTTAACAGAACAATAACTCACAAGAATATATTAGTGATTAAGTTGCAAAATAAACCTGCCAGTAGTCTCAATACACCAGCAGCATATAGAAGACAAGACTTCAACTTTCCTTTCTAGCCCAATCCATTGCTTTACATACATTACAGAACAGGTTTTAACTATACAATCTTGAGACAACTCCAGAACACCTGAGTATAACATGCAGCAAGTCCAAAAGAAGCTTCTAAAACCAGACAGGCTCCATCACCTTAGTTATTACCAAAAGGTACGGTATAAAAGGGGGAAAAGAAGTATACACAGATTTTCCAGAAAAAAATTATCTGTGTCTTGGGTCTGGGCCTCCTTTCAAGGAGAACTCTAAATACTTGGCAGTGCTTCAGGAAGCAAATAAGTATACTTCTGAGCTAAGACACTTGGTAATGAAGGTGATTGTATCACAGCTTTCTTTTGGAATCCCTTATATATGCACTGATCTCAGTAATGCTACATGTCCATCAAAATGCTTTTTGCTCGTTACATGAGAAACAAAAAGGTATCCAGATGCAAAATTTCAACATCAAAGAAGACAAGGAGTTTTCTCTTGGTAGTTTAGACATTACATGAGAGCCACACTGCCTTTCTATATTCCTTTGGGGGCAGTGGACAAAGAGGAATCAAAAAGAATAGAGTGGAGGCAGTTCTCCTTTCAGAGGCTGTTCCAGAACCTCAGTCAGAGAAAAGCTTTGCCCATTCTGTCTCTCACAGTCCCACTTGGTTTTTCACTTAACAAGCAGCAGCAGTTCAATTAGCTGATCCTTAAGGGGACAAAGGGAAGATCCGAAAAAGAAAGATTTGACTCTTCTAGAAATAGAGCAGCTTAAGTCTGAGCATTTCCTCAGATCTATGCTAAGCCTACAAAAATTAAGGTTAATTCCTTAATTAAAGAACCACCTTCCTAAGAATAAATATTATTAAAAGTCACCAGATGGTAGTATCAGACATACTCTCACCAAGTATTTTTAATTGAATGAATCACAAACTAGGGCTGGACCACACTGACGATTCCCCTGTAGTATAAGTACAGTTCTGCCATTACCTCAGACCCAACAGCAAATGGCCACGTGGGGCTGTTGGAAATGCCACATGCATTCCCAGTCTATCCCAGCAAACGGCTCATGGGATGAACCACTTTCAACAAGGGTTTGAGCCAACATGTTTTACCCCGCCTTTGCCTGGGGTGAAGGGAGAACACGATCAACCATTGCAAAGCATTTCAGTACGTTGCTGTGTGGCCGTGTCTTACTCATCTAGCTGAGCACTTGCCCCCTAACAGACACGGTTTTGGTACGGACTTTCCTCCCCATCTCGCCTCCCAGCTTATCAAATTGCCTCCACGTGACAAACTAAAATAGAATAAGGTACTTGTTCCAAGTTAACGAGTGGCCACACAATAAATTATGCTAGTACGAACTTAAATTTATCCGTACCTTAAAGTGGTACGGCTTCCCAGCTACACAAACAAAAGCAGAATTTGGGGGAAAGGTTTTTGGGGACAGCATTCTGCTGTTCTGACACAGGAGCAAAAGCACTCCCTGCTCAACTTGGTGCAATTGGAACAGCAGAGCAGCTGCCCACACCCCGTAACTGTGTAAGCAAGAGGCAGAACACATCAAAAATATTAAACAAAACTCTTAATTGAATGAAAGTAAGAGAGAAATTACCAGGCAGCACTGTCTATGTGTGATGGCTGGGTTTGAGACTGTATTACTGGCAGGAACTGAGGAATTGGAGAACATCATGCAGGCAGGACCCTTAGGTGCCGCAACAGCAGGTCACCAAATAAATCTCAGGAAGTCATCTGGAAACAGATCCAGTACAGCAATATACAAAATACGACACTTTTAACATAAATCTGCAAAGGTAATTTCATTATAGAATTACATCTGTCCATTAATTTCTGCAGGCCTCAGTTCAAAATCTTGCCCACCTGCTCAGCTTTAGATGATGAATTCCATTTTTTCCCCCATTCCCATTAAAAAAAAAATTAGAAATCCCAAACTCAGGCAGCTCTAAAGAGACTCAAGAGCAAAATACCAGAAGTGCTGCAGTTAAGAGTTTGGTGCATTTGCTGAATGCACAGAAAGGATCCAGAAATAGCATGCAAAGCTGAGGTTTGGCAAAAATGATGCAGTTTACCCTGAAAGAGGAGAGCCAAGACAGGCTAAATGAATGGTGACAGCAGCAAGTCATGCTTTAATGTAGGGGGGACTGCAAGGACTACTCATCTTGAGGCAGAGGTGCTAGTTACTGCTGTGTCCCTTCTCCAGTGGTTTCAGTGGAGAAGCATAAGGCTGTGGTGGAGAACAGAAAGAGGTATATTAAGACTATGCCAGCTCAGAGGCAAGGAGTAGTCTTCATATTGCTTTCTGCCTCAGACTAAGACAGAAATAGTAGAAGACAGCAAACACCTAGATTTTTTTTGATTGGGATTTTTGAAACCTATCTAGTTCTGAAAGCAGGAGAGAGAAAAATTCTGGAAATCTCTTTCTTCTCACAGAGTCCCAGGACACGGGCACAGAGGTCTGCCATGGGCACATAAGATAACTGCCACCCACACTTCCAGAAGAAGTCAGAAGAACAGAATAAAGGCTGACATGGCTCAGTCCAAAGTCCTTTCCTGCAGGCTAGCTTCAGCTCCCAGCAAGTTCTAAAACAAGCCACAGCAGCTGAAATCCCTGGACAACCACTGAGGGCTTTCTCTGGTTCCACTATCTGCACAATCAAGACACCCGCTCTTTCATCAGCTTTCCGTGACCTCTATAAAAAAAATTCACTCATGCACATTCACCCTAATCTGCCATACTATCTGCATTCTCTGTCCCAAAACCACGATGCCATAAAGACGGTTTCCTGGATCCCACAAAAACTCTTATCTCTGCTTTCCCTCACTATCAAGAAATCGCCACCAAAGACTTGGCTCATGTTCTCTGCCCAACTCTCCAGTTACTCTGCAGTGGGACTACTCTCACTTCATGGTAACAGGACTACTAAGGCAAAAATTAACTGCAACCCCTCTGCATTATCAGCTGGGATATCAGCAGCACTCAAACTTTAGCCTTTGCGGCTTTACAGGTCTCTTAGCATGAATTTAAAAGAACCACTTATCTCAGGCTAGAGATTCATGCATAGGCCACAGTTAAAGTAGGGCAATACTTAAGCTGCATCTCAAGCTCACATTGTAATGAAGCAAAAGCTGCAACTTCAAGCTCTGAAGGGGCGCAGCAGGCACACTCCTGCAACTGCTTTGAACTAGACAGCTTCTAAGAAACTTGTGTGAATCTTAAAAACCTAATACAGCTCGACAGTGTGCAACCTGTTTTAGCAGGCAGATCCAGCTGCAGCATCATCTTTCACATACATTACCAGGTTCTCAGTACAGTGCTGAGAATGAGGTCCTCTTCTGCAGCAGAGGAACGCAGCAGATGTGCAAACACTGCAGGAAGCAAACTTCAGAATGGCAGATTGCCAACACCTCTGGGCAAAACGAAGAAAAACCATCACTGCCACCCAACTGCCCCAAGATTGTCTGCAATAGAACAGGAAAATATGGAACTACCATCAAGACAAAAACAAAGAAAATGACAGTCACTCTTTAGAAGGAAAAAACCCCATGCTTTCTTCACATTCTCTTCCTGGCTTACCCTCTTTGCAATTACGGGACAGAGGTAATAACAGCCACTGAAAGTCCAGCTGTCACATTTTGGTAATTCAGTGATTGCCCACATAGATCTAATTACCTCAGCCAGTCCACATGCCTGAGACTTCATGTGGGCATGGCCATTCCTCAGCGTTGCCCTGACAGAGGTTTGGAGAGTGGAAGCAAGAGCAATGCTAGGATGATCAGACGTTTTTCAGAGTCACCAAGGTTAAAGTATAGGGACAAGAAGAAGGAAAACAGCTGCTCTAGACCTAGAGACAACAGAATGCTTAAAAACCCAGAAAAATAATTAAACGAACTAATGAGCCATAGTTGGCAAAGGAACCACAGGTCAAGGCAGATGCAATTCCTCAGCGGGGGGAGAGGTGAAGAAGGGGAGAAGCTCTCCCATATCAGGACAGAGAGGAACCAAGTTAGCAGCTCCATAGCAGAGCTGTGGCAAGGAGGGTAGAGAAAAAGGGATGTATCAAGACATGAGGCGATTTATTCTTAAGTTTCAGGGCTGGAATAAGCAGTAGAAGATGAACAAAAGGGAACATCTGTGGTGGATCCAAACAGGAGACAGAAGTGGGATGGCAATGCCACAGGGTTTGTTTTGTTATTGGGTTTGTTTGTTTTAAAAGGAAGTTAATAGAAAAACACCAGCACCTTAAAATGCTCCAAGCATACAGCCTGCCACTCCTCCTAGGTTATGACAAAAATTCCTGCCCTGTAATGAGAAGGGCTTCCTGGGATCCAGCAGCCCTCCGACTCTTCACCCCCAGCTGGGGGGCAGAGGGGGTTCCCGTATCAGCGGCTCGGCAGCACGGAGCTCCCCACGCTGGCACCGGCCGCCTGCCCAATTCAGACCTGTAATCTCCCTCGACTTTGATTTAATGCAGCAATTACTGGTAATGTGGTTTGAAGGAGATAAATGCCCAGTACAGGGCTGGCTGGCACTGACGCTCATTTCGCTCATGATGCGAGAACAGTTTTAATTAAAATCCCCTTTATGATAAAGGAGCTGCTTGACTGGATGTTTCTGTGCAGCCCTGATACGGAGCCTCCTCCAAAGCGGATTAGAAATCAAAGTTTCCCTCTTCTCGCTACTGGCAACACACAAAAATAGGGAACACTGTCACCATGTCACCCCTCTACGATTTCCTTAACCCTAGAACTGCTGGGAAAATGCCCACGTTTCCTTAAAAGCAATTGCTATTTTCTTGCCATGGTTCTAAGCATTTTCCAAAAACTAAGCACAAGAGCTGCTTTAATTGGAATAAACACATCCATAGAGCTCATCCTCTGTGATTCAAACCTAGTTTCCCCTCCATCTGGTTTAAAGGGAATCAACTTGGCTACTTCTATGGCAGACCCATACCTATAGTCTGCATTTTGGCAAGGAGAGGTATCAGTCCCATGGTGCTTCAGCAAGGTGGTAGGAAATAGGGTTTGGCTCAAAGGCTGGAAAAGTAGAAGCCTCTGCTGGGTGAGGCAGAGCTGCATGGACAGGGGAGAGAAAAGGAACAGTACTGCAACATAAAGACATAAAATTTGGCAGAGCAGTCAAGATCCCAGCACAGACATGTTCCAGAAATGATCTGTCAGCTCTCGATCGAGTTACAGCAAACGTAGGTGCAATTTTGGGTTGGTTTTCTTCTTTACACTATAGGAAATACCAGAGATGAATACATTAAGCACTGCCAGTTTCTACTGCAAGTGCCAGGAGCAGATTGTCACAGTGAGAAATTGGCCTTGTGCATTATACAGAAAAGGCAGCACTGGGTTTGGAGGCCTGCAGACAGTGCAATGTGAAGATAAAGAGCCTCAAGTCTGAATGTGCATTATTTCTCTCCTCAAGCCACCCGAACACACATAAACATAAAAAGGTTGATTTAAGCAGCTGAATTTCTCTCTGACCTTCAGAATATATCTGTGGGAAGTACCCAGGCCCTGAAACAGGTTCCAGTCTTCTCAGAGCATGTGCCTCACCACCCAAGCAGTGCTCCATGTTCCCTGACATTGTCTTCTCCTCCAATGATGGGATTCTGCTCCAAAAACCCTTTTTCTTCAAAATAAGAAAGCAATTTCAAAGTCGTTGTCATGTTCCATGATTCCCCACCCCCTTCAGACAGCACGGTATCAAACAACAGATGAAAAAAAAAAGAAAAATCCTGACAGAACCAGGAGGGACTCAGCACAACAGCATAACTAGCTGACTCCACAGGAGTCTGAAGGAGCAGACACCAGACCACCAAAGGCACTGCTATGAATGATGAAACCAGCCTTCAGGAGAACCCTGTTCCTCAACAGAATGAACAACGGGTAAAAACACCAGGTCAGAGAGACAGCAACACAAAGATTTAATGTGGTTTTGCTGGTCCACAAGGGAAAAAAAGTGAAACCAAAAAAGGCCTGGTATAATTAACAAGATTAAAGGGGGATTTAGGATCAGGACAAAAAAGCAACAGGCCAGATTGATCCTTACAGGATTAAAGTTGGAATCCTACTATGAGTCCAGTGGTTGAGAGATCAACGCAATGTAATGGGATTAAATCAACATCAGCTTTTGTTTTTACACAACTGAACCTCCAGCGCCTGTACTTTTACTGCTTCAGATAAGCAGCAGAAAAGTTGACTGGTACCCACAAATAACCGAGGCACAGGCAGCCAAGCACTTCCCCTTTGGCCCTCTCAGGCAGAAGAGCAATGCCACTTTCAGAAACAAAGAACAAAAAAATTGTGGTTTATTACTAATTGTCCAAAAAGCCAAGAAAGCTGAGGATTTACCAAAGTCTGTGTTCTGGCCAGCCTTAAATTAACTGGTATCAAGTGTGATAGGATCACCCCAGGCCTGATGGATGGGGAAGGCAGGAGGACAGTCCCAGCTGCAATCAGACATGCTGCCAACGGGCAATTGGATTTTGATATTGTCTCTTGCCGGCAAGGAACAAAGGATGCAGTATATTCTGCGGAACATATCAGCAAACACATTTAAGACAAATTGTCGCATGTCCCCATTGCACAAGAATATCCAAGAATTACAAAAGTGAGAAAAGCCTCTTTCAGCATGTATCATTTGCATTACAGCTGGTGCAACACATGCAGGCCAGCTGCACCTCTGTTCCCCTGCCCCGAAATTTCCAAAGCTTGTCAGTAATTTGAGTTGGTAGCAAGGGGGAGGGGAAGAGGGAAACAGGACAAGGCTAGATATTCTTTCTAGGTATGTAAGCTATTTTTAAAGTTCTTAATTCTTGTAGGAGAGAAAAACATGCATGTTTAAATGAGAGGGTATCCATCACCACCACACTTGGTTGAAAAGGGAAGGGGTGTTTATTGCACACCTGTTCACAGCAGCTAAACAGCTGCATTGAAGAGCAACATTCCTTATGCAAGGAAAAAGCATTAAAGCATTTAATATTTCTACAGCACTTTTCAGTCCAAAAGCTGTTTAAAAACAGCAGTTACACATACACTGTATACACTCCACCGAAGTTTCTTTTGCACAAGAAAAACTTCCCCAACACTAAAATTTAAAAATACCAATACCACCCATTTCTTAAAAGATGTCACAGTCAGCAGCCTCACCTACGCTGAATGGGCTTCTCTTTCTCAGCTGGTTGGTCCAAAAAGAGTAATCGCCATTCACTGCTCCTCCTCACTCAAGCAGCAGCCAAAATCACAGTGTAATAAATCGGGGAGGAGAAATAGCTGGAACAACTGCTGGATCCAACAGACCTCAGAGCAAATCTGCTCTGCAGTGCTGCTGAGATGGTCCTCATGGAGATATGCACCCCACTTATGCTGCACCTTCCTGAGGGATGCTTTGTCTTTACTCACAAGGGTTCTCCATCCAAAAGGTAGGTCATGGAGGCAAGCAGACATCACCATCGTGATTGAGGGTGGAATGAAAAAGGAGGCCATTACAACAGAAAGGAAAAGTGAAAAAATAGCGACAGGCAGTTCACACTGCACATTTTCTATCTTCTAGCCACATATACATATTTGAATTCCAGCATTTTTCTGCATTTAAACTTTGTTTCAACACTAGATGATTTATAAATTATAAAAAAATGTACAGAGGAGTGTTCTAGTATCATCCTATGCCAGCTCCTTAAATATCATGAATAATAATCCCTAAGAATATCTTAAAAAATTGTCATCTGGTCAAAATATTTTCACTTCATTACTGTCTTATGTCCAAGATTCAATCAGAGCATTGTGTGGGGGACAGCATCTTTCATTTGAGGCAGGAGAAAAACTAACTGCCTTCGCCCTGGATTCAGCTACAGACCCAAGAACCATCTGGTAAAAAATCAGCCAGCGCATTGTGCAGGCAGTATATTAGTCATGAGACACAGGACTCTGAGAACAATGAAGCCTAAATTTAAGGGACAGACGAAGGAAACTTAATTACTTGTTTAAGCTTCTTCACAGCTTTGAGGAATCTTTAACATTTTTAGCAAAAGAATTTAGCACTGGAGGGCACAAAGCACATCCTCAATGGATTTCTTAACTTTCTGCAAGCCTGTTTTCACTTCTAGTGTGGAACTCTCCGCACTGGTCCACCAGCACAGCTTGCCTCTCCAATGCATGGCGCAGGGTGAATCCCATTGCCTGGGGTATGGGGTACCATCCAGAGCCGCAGTACTGCAGGTACATACTGCAGTTCCTTCTCCAAACTGACCACTCCATACAGAGAACATCTTGCCTGACCCCTCTACATCACTCAAGCTCCTGCTGTACCCAGTAGCCCTTGCTGAACTATGAAGGGATCTTTTCCAGCTAATTGCATAAGCTGTCCAAAAATACTTTTGGTTAAGCATGCATACATAACACAGTTGCTACCCTAGTGACTGCTTAGAGCTGTGGCAAAAAAGCCACCCCAATTCAGGTCCACCCAGAGACCTTTCCTAAACCATCGCCATTACCTTGGGGGTTAGCACAGCTCAGCTAGGCTGGAAAATTGAGTGGAGAGAAACCTAATGAGGTTCAACAAGAGAATAACCCCAAGTACCAGTACAGGACTTACTAGAGAGCAGTTCTGCAGGGAAAAGCCTGGGACTCTTGGTGGATGACAACTTGACCATGAGCCAGCAGTGTGCCCTTGTGGCCAGGAGGGCCAGTGGTATCCTGAGGTGCATCAGAAAAACTATGGCCAGCAGGTCGAGGGAGCTGATCCTCCCCCTCCTACTTGGCCCTAGTGAAGCCACACCCGGAGTGCTGTGTCCAGTTCTGGGCTCCACATTTCAAGAAAGACAAGGAGATACCCACAGAGGGTTCAGCAGAGGCTACAGAGATAATTTGGGGTCTGGACCATCTCGTATGAGGAGAGACTGCAGGAGCTGTGCCTGTTTAGTCTGGAGAAGAGACAACTGAGAGAGGATCTCATTAATGCATTTAAATATCTCAAAGGCGGGTGCCAAGAGGTTGTTGCCAGACTCTTTTTGGTGGTGCCCAGTGACTGGATGAGGAGCAATGGCCATAAACCAAAACACAAGACGTTCCACCTCAGGATGAACAAGAACTTCTTTACATTGAGAGTGGCAGAACATTGGAACAGGCTGCCCAGGGAGGTCACGGAGTCTTCCTCTCTGGAGACATCAAAATCATCTGGACATGTTCCTATGTCACCTACTTTAAGTGATCCTGCCTTGGCAGGGGGATAGGACTAGATGATCTCCAGAGGTCCTTTCCAAACCTAAGAATTCTGTGATTCTGTGAAAATGGTAAAGTTCTGTCGCTAACGGAATTAAGATTAGCAAATAAGCAGCATGGCAAGTGCAGGAAACACAGATGTTCAGTCTCAAATTGCTATTATCTGCGCTCTTCCTCAAGCTTTCAGCTGGAAATCATGAAGGCTGAGGTTTATTCTCTCCTTATTCTCTTACGGTTTATTCTCTTCCTTCCAAGATAAACAGGCTGTTTTGTGAAAAACTGACTTAAACAGGACCCAGCCCCTGTCAGTCTTCCAAGACTTGGACAGGCTTACAGCAAACAGAGTCCCCCATGCTCATCACTGTTTGGACAGGTGGGAATACAGCAGTCAGGCAGAAGAGACATTGGAGAAATTCACCAACTGAGCAAGCCTACATCCTCTTAATTCTTTTGTTTAGACTCATCAGAGAAGGGAATTCCTGAACGTGATGGCAATGTGCTGTACACCTGATTTACATAAAACCAGATAAAAAAGTCACTGTAGCCTACAGAACAGAGCATCCTGATCCTGAATCTTCATCTTCTGAAGCCAGTACCTTAATTTGAAATGGCTTCTCATTTTGAACTGCACTGGGCTTTCTTGTCTCAGTAGTGACCTTGGCATCTTCCACGATTACAGGCTTGCAGGAACACAGAATTGGAAAAGATCACCTGGATTATCAACTCTAGTCCTCTAATAACACAGGCAGTCATATTATATAATCTCTCTCATACACTCTGCTTTCTCTGTTTCCCAAATCTCCAAAGCCTGTATAAAACCCTAGATGCAAATAGATGCAAGTTGCTTTGTCACACAAAGCCCCAGAGGAACGCAATGCAGACATCCCCAACCCAGCTGTGCACAGAGCAGCTCGAGTGTGGAAGCAGTATAACCATGTTCATGAGGTGCTGCACCAAAGCTAATAAACCTTATCGAGCAGCAGAACTCATTATCTCAGCTGCAGTGTTGGACAAACATAACTGTATTACTTCTGGATTCAAGCTGCTACGTATGCATGCCACAGTATGGCACCGCAGGGACTTGCAGGCTGGGGAATCAGCTTACAGGCTACTAGCTCGAGGATTTTTGCATGAGCTCCATTTTATGATTTTCCAGGGCTTTTCTGCTCCAGAGCGAGAATCCAAAAATCAGTGTTCGTATTAACACAAAACGTCTTTTAACATACTCAAAGAAATTCACCCAGACCTGACCTCTAACATTCACTCAGGAAAACCTTTCTACATCCTCACAGCCACAGCTTCCCAGAGACAACCCCATCTTCACCTCTCTCAGCGCTGACCACGCCACGCGCGCACCTTTCACGCGCAGCACCTGCGCTCTCCCTCCCATCAGAGCTTCGGGTGATGGCTGACATGTGCATTTGCCATGCCTACCAAACAGGTTCCAGCCAAAGACCTAGAGGCACAGCTAGACTTCCCCAGCAAGACCTGCCCCAGGCTTCGCACCAGAACAGAGCAGGGTAGCAGTTTTCCCTGGAGAGCCACTTGTTTTGCTGCTATCAAACTCATGCTTTGAAAACCATGCCATAATGTCCATACTTTTCACTGGCAGTAGCTACCTCTCATGAAAAAAGACCAAACAAATAATAGAGAGACCTGGCGTGAGGAAGAGCTTGTTGCTAAGACTCAAGTTTGGCAGCAGAGTTGGCTTTCCAATCCCTTGGTGGTAAAGCTGATGAGCTCGGAGCCTAGAGGGAAAAATTATTCCAGTGAATGCAAAGAGAGACTTTTAAGTGACAAAAAGGCAAGTAAAAGACACGTCAGGAAGAAAACCAATGAAAAAATTCAAAATGAGCTTGGCAAGCTTACTAGCACTATTCTTGCTGTACGGTAATTAGTGGGTCTAGGTAAGATCTTCACTTTCATAGGGCTCTAGAGAAAGAAATCATTTCTAGTTGCAATAGGCAGCCAGCCCTCTGACAAACACTCAGCATGTACTCTGTACACGGCTGCGAGAAATGAGGAAATTATCCATACCCACTATAAACAGAGCGATGAACCCAGTGCTTTCCTAGCAACAGCATGGACCTCCCTTACCTTGGTCCCTCCTGCCTTTGACAGTTTCAGCTGTCTTTGAGCACAGGAGAAGGATGATTGATAAATTGCTTCATAGGGCTGCTGCCCCTTCCTTTCAACCTTTATTGTAACAACAGACCTCCAACAAGGCAACATTCATACATGCAACCCTCAGAACACATCATGCTCTTTAGAAAATACTTGGAATGAAATGACTCTAGATTGTATCTCATGACTCACAGTACACAAAGATTCATCTGCTCATAAATGAAAAAACTCGGTCTTTCTTATCCAGTAAAGGGTTGAATGCTTTTCCCACCTTCAAACCACTCTGCTCCTGGCTGTCACCAGCACAACACCTGCCCCCTCAGCTGATCTCCCTCAGCACAAAGACCCTCTTGCCTTCGTAGCCCAAATTACCCATGCCCCAGTTAGAGAACTGATGACTAGGAGCTCTCTTGAGCAATTCAAGAGCCCAGACAGCTGCACACAAATAGGGATGAGTGTGAGAAGAGACAAAACTAGAGTTAGATGTCCCCCACAAACAAAACCCTTGGCTGCAAAAACAGAACTCCTATAATGCACCTCCTATACATAAGGCAAATACCCACCTTGAGTTTCAACACTGACAATGCAGTCAAATGGTTTGCAACATCAGAGAGACTATCAAACCATCTCTGCCTCAGAAAGACTTTATACAACTGCATCCTACACAATAAAAGTGTTAAGATAAATAGTTTCTCTTGATATTTAATGGCACAGATAGTCTGCCGCCTTCACTTCGCTCACAATGCCAAGCATTAGGTCATCACAACAGATATTTTAAGTTTCCTACTCTCCAGCTCTCCACAGCCCACAATCTCCTGCAGTCTACAAGGCTCTCAAATATTTAAGAGTATCCTGCAACAAGTTTCACCCGAGGGAATACAGTTCAGCAAGCAGGAATGTCAGACTGAACCAAGGCTACACCACCACTTCATTCCAGCATTATAATCAAGGACTGTGATGTTGCAGGTAGCCTGTACGTCCGGGTTCAGTATCCATGCCACACCACAGCTGCAGAGGAAGGTGCGTTCTCCTTTTAATTTTACTATTTGTCAAACCTGACAGCACTCAATACTGCACAATCTCTTCAAAGAAGATAATTCTGTAACATGCACCCCTGGGGGGTGGGGGGCTGGGGGAGAAACATCATGGTTGCTGTGAGAATCTTAATTCTGGATTTCAGGACTTGCATATTTAAAACCTCAAATTTAACATTGCATTAATGTAGCTTCATGCATTGAATTAAGGAATGACTCAGTACAAATCTCCATGCATCTGCTGAAGTCCTGACATTCCAAGGACAAGAGGCACAGAACAGAAAAAAAGACAGCACAGGCAACAAAAGAGAATGAGAGGCAGGGGAGAACCTGTGAGCAGGGAAGCAAGAAACTGGCACAGCCGAGGCACAACAAACCCCACACCAAACCAGATCTGTCAGTCGAGGCTCCTTGTTCTCACCGCTAAAGGTTATGTAGCCTGTCAGGATAAAAAGAGCTTAAAGCAGAAACACAAATGGGCACAGAGGAAAAGGTCCCTGAAAGGCCCAAGTAGGAGAAGATTCCCCGAAAGTAATAGTGTAACCTGTACTGAGGATGGAAAGATCATATCCAGATAGCAAAAATTCACTAATTTTTTTTAATTATCATGGCACAGTGCCCAGATGGTGCCTTTAAAACCCCTTCAGCTATTCAAGCATTTAATATTTATTTTCCCCAGTTCTCTGAAGTTAAACTGCAATGCAAACGCAGCAGTAGTGCTGCCTGAAGTTTAGGGTGCAGGCAGAAGCAGCAGCCCATGGGATTCATCCATTGGCAAGCATCCCACAACTCAACCTTCTTTTAAGAATCCTTTTGGGCCAAAGCTGGTCTTTAGGCACCTAAAGACACCTCTATTTTATACTAGAGTGCTCACACACCCCTCAGCACAGGAGGTGAGACAGCAGGGCAGCTCTCTGTTCCCACACGAATCCTCCCCATTTCAGCAGGGTAAGGAACATCTCCATTGTTTATTCCTTATCTAAGATCAGCAGCAGCATGGCTGAATTACTTCTCCTCTCACCCCACCCACCAAACCAAGCACAAATCTTAGCTGAGCCATGGGGCCTGCCTGGTCTTTCTCCCTAAAAACCAGCACCCCAAGTGGGGGTTCCACACACCAGGCTGTGGCAAGGGGCTGAGCGGGGAAGGTGGACGTGCCTGCCATCAGGGCCTGCTGGATGAAACCAGGCAAGTGTGCATACCCCTGTGCAGAATCAAGTTACCCTGTAACAAAGATAGTGTGTGTGTATGTGCAAAGGAGGGAAGTCAAATCCTACTGCCTGGGTTCCAAGGCTTGCTTTGTTGCTAAAATAAACCAGTGTTTGTTCCTGGGAGTGATGAGGAGCCGGACTCAAAGCAGCCAGAGGCAGAGAGCCCCCACGTTCTGAGTTACCAACAAGGGTTTTTTAAAAAAAACAAACCAAAAGAAAAACTTGGGACCCAACTATTCTTCACGTCACATATCTAGGTAAGGAGACCCAAGGGCAAACTGCTGATCTCAAGGGTGCCCAGGAGCAGACAAAACTACACGTTGATGACTGAGCAGTCTAAGAGCTGACTGCTCCAAAGGAAATTCCAGTCCTTGCTCAAAGGCTGAAAATATATATGCCTTTGTATAAGCTATTACTTTGCTTGCTGGATCTATATAACACTTTACACATGCTCTTCCTGACATTATTTTCCATACTCCACCAGAAACTTGCGTAACGGTGCCACTTCTGGAAAAACAACCTTGCATCCAGCTTTTCTTGAAACAGTTTCTTCCCCCATCCTCAAAGTCCCAAACTGCAAAACTATCTAGCCCCTTCCTGCTCCTCTCCTAGCCTTCAGAGACTTACAAATCCCTTTCAGCAGCACTCCTTCACTACCTGGGATGTCTCTCAGTAACACCAAAAATCCCATAAAGCAGAAGCACATGGGAACAGCTTTATGCATATATATATATATATATATATGCACACACAGGTCTCTTAGCTGGCAGGCAGTGAGCAGCATTATACCAAAAATTTTGTCTTCAAGGCACCTGCCCAAAACTGCTCTCTCCAGAGGAACTTATAATCACAGGAAAAGGCTGCTTGATACCCAGTTAATAGTACTTACTCGAAATACTATTTTTTACAAGGGAAAACTAGCCCACTGTGAGCAGAGGCTGCAGAGAACTAAGCCCAACAGTGAAGGTCGCTCACGTTAGTGCAGAGTCCTTCAGCTTTCCACTCCTTATATGTGCAAAGTGTGCAAGCCCTCACACACGCTTCCTACTCACCCAGAGGTACATCATGTTAGCCTGGGTTCTTCAAACCCAGCAGTGAGGTGATCCGGCAACACAAGAGGCACTTCAGTAAGACTGTCGAGAGCGAGGTTGGTCGAGGGTGTTTTTTGGTTTTTTTTTTTCTTAAAGAAAAAAAATCCGAACGGCTCAGTTTGAGGCTTAGAAAGCGTCTCGCCTCCTCCACCCCCCTCCTCCGGCTCCGGCTGCTCTGCGCTCTTCTCTCGCACTTAATCTCTCCCTGGGAGTTCCCAGCCCCGTGTGTCTGTACTGGCGTGCACAGCACACACTCTGCATTCGCCTCCAGGGAATTTCTCTCTGTCATTCTGCTTCTAAAAACACAATCTCGGCCTCACAAGATTCTTGCAAGAGGCAGGGATGGGTGGGGTTAGTAATAAATGCAGCCTGGCTCCCAGTGCCGGAGAGCGCTTACTTCGGAAAAGGGAACTGTAGCCGTGAATGAAGCAGAGCACAGCCTTGCCCTCCAAGGTCACTGGGGGTGAGGACCCACTCCCCTCCACCCACTAATTGCTCCTCCAGGAATCATCCGTAGATGCAGGAGCCATAGGCAGGTTCTGCACGTCTTCATCTACCCCATTAGTCAACGCCCCAAATTCGGTCACAATTCAGTAGCTGTATTTAATCATAAACCACTGACAGGCGTCAAGAAGCACAACTACGGGGATCCTGAAGCTAAGGAGAAAATCCATGTGTGCCTGCGCTGGAGCTCCCTCAGGAAAAACAGCCACTGTCGGCATGAGCTGGGGAAAAGAAGCGACACAGATAAAGGGGTTAATCTGCTTTCGCAGGTGGCTCCACATGAGTATTTTACAGACTTGCATATTGCTAAAGGGAAAGCGGCAGCTGGCTCCGGTTCCTCAGAGTGTATCGGGTTCCCACTTGCCTGGAGGCAGCTTCCCCCCAAGTCTGACTGGGGCAAGTGCCCTCCGAGCCTTGCGCTCCCAGCCTGCTCCAATTTCAGGATTGCAAAGCTGTGCCGATGGGGCGGCAGCCCCGGGAAAGGCGCGCTGAGCAAAGACACTCGCCCCAGTTACCTCGACAAGCACCAGCAAGCCTTTCCCCGCAGGAGGAAATCCTCGTCCCATCCCCCGTGCCCGATGCCACAGGATGAGTGTCACCTCGCATCTCATTAATCAGTTAAACGGCTCTTCCAAACTAGGAAAACGGGTTTCTCGCCCCCTTCCCTTCCCTTCCCACCTCAAAACGAAGAATTGACTTCCCTTGCCGGGCTCCAAATGCTAAGTTAAATATGGCTTCGTCTCAAACGAGGGGGGAAAAAAGAAATTTAAAAAAAAAAAAAAAGTGTTTTCATTGAGGCACTGGTCTCCTTGGAAATGAGTTTTGAAGAAATATTTTTATCTCAGCTAAAGATACAGAAATGGTGCTATTCCACATATCACCTCTGCTTCCTCTACTTAGAGATTACTTAAATGCAATCCAGCAGGCTTGGAGCAAAGCAGGCGTCGGGCTCCACACAAGTCAAGCCCTGTCTACGTGGGGTGACAAATGGATGGGCCTCCTGTCCCAGCCAGCCCAGACACTCCAGATGTGCTCCGCACTCCCCAGGCTCCCCTCGCCTTCAGCGAGCCACAGACACACCCCAGGGCAGGCTTGTCCCAGGAACAGGCCTGAACATATGGGGTGCCGATGGGCTCTAAGGAAATAAATACATGACTGTCACTGCAGTCCCACATAGAAACCAGGAGAAAAGGCTTATTGTCATTACCAGGATACAGCAGTCATAGGGATCTGCTAGTTAAAGACAAGCAAGACGACACTCGACTTTCCAGCCCATAAAACCCTGCTGCTGAGGGAAAGGAGCAAGAGCTCCTCCAGAAAGCTGGGATTGCACAGGGTTGTTCCATTATGGCATTGCTCAGGTCTCCCATCTGCTCTCACCTTTTCGCACAGTGGGTCAGGTTTAGAGGGCGAAAAGCAATGTTCCTAAAAATCACTTATTGTACCAAAGCCTCTGCAGCACAGACTCCAAAGAGTGAAGCATGTGATCCATAAACCTGTTCTCAAAGGCTCTGAGAGGAGCGAAACAGCAGCAATGCTGACATTTGCATCACGATTAGACCCTTCTGTTAACACCTCTGCAGCAGGGTCACACCAGCAGCAGCAACTAGTTCAGCCAGCCTGAAGATTGAAGCAGACATTTCTGCACCAGATAACCTTGATGGCATTTTCAAGGTTTTCTTCTGATCCAGAATCACAATTCAAAAATGATCCTATGGTCATTTAAATGAAAGCTGAGATTCTTTGCATGCAGGGGAGAAAGTGAGAAGACACATGGACCAGGTGAGCAAACCCAAATAAATCCTAGTTCACATGTATTCCCATAAAAGATTTGAAAAGGATGACTCTTAAAACTAAGCTGAAGAGTTACTAAAAACTTCCCTAATTAAAAAATTCCCTAATTAAAAAAACAGGAAAAGGGAAAAAAAGGAAAAAAAATTCTTCCCCTTCTTCCCCAAGCTCTCATCCTTTAGGCCACCTTCAGAGAAAGAGAATAAAACTTTCAGAATAAGCCTATTTCTTAATTTCAACAATTGAGGCTTGTTACAAATCATCCTAGTCAACAACTGAGGCTTGTTACAAATCATCCCAGCAACTCCACATTGTGCAGGTCGCACTCAACCTCCAAATCAAAACAAGACCCATGAACCCTCTGTGAATCATCCAAATACTGCCTCGAAATTTATTTGCCACTGTTGCTACGAGGCCACCACCTCTCCATGGAAGGCATACAGGAAGATTACTGAGAGCAGCAGACTTCTGGTGATGTAATACCTTTGTCCTGGAGCAGGAGGCCTGTTTGATGAACTGCAAGAGCAGGTTTCTCAACACCCAATATTCTCAAGCAGTGAGAGGAGTACCCAACGGGTCAGGAAATGAGGCTGTGGGATGACTCGAGAGGCACCACCACCCTGCTTCAAGAGAGCTGCTGCTGCCCAGAGGTTCAAACCAACACTAAGAACATGAAGCACATGCCCATGACTATCTACAGTTGCAGAACTGGTAGCAGTGCCATTTTAGCCTCAGATTACCAGCAAGAAAAAGATTTGGCTTGGCTGATACAATTGGGGGGCGGGGGGGAGGAAACAACTAGATAAGTTATTAGGTCTTCTTTATACTTTTTTTTCAGATTTTTCAACTACACTAGCTGGTATGTAAAAAGTATCCATACAAGACATTTCTTTCAGGAAATCTTCTTCTGAAAAAACACGAAATATTTTCTAAGGAGCAAGAGGACAACAATATGTCAATGCATCTTATTCCAAAAAGACAAAGACAGACATAACTAAGACAGGCTTCTGCCAGGGGATCCTCTAGCTAGGATCCCCTGCAAATGCTTTGCCATAATCCTAACAACAGTGGTTTATAGGATATGTGTCAGAGAGCTTGTAAAGGCTGCTGTGTGTGGAAATACACATCTCTTAGGGATCTTTCATGTCTCAAAACAGATTAAAAGTAGAAAGGAAAACATTTTAAAATTAATATATACCAAGCTATGAGAAAAATATTCAGCGAGCTGTAGCCTAGTGAAACATTGGTCCCTCTTCTCTGATGGGAGACTGTTGTGTAAATCAAAGTGAACGGGGAAGAAAGCAGTCTGCAAAGACTTTAATGCTTGTTAAAGAGGTAAGGAAGGTCTTAGCAAGTAACAAAAGGGGAAAGAGAAAAAAGGGAGCAGGTAACCACCTATTTAATATTGTATAAAGGTATTTGGAAAAATAAGAGACACTGGGAAAAATGAAAAAAATCTACCTGTTTCTGTACCAGTATCAAAAGCCTTAATTACATATAAGAATTATTGTGACTACTCAGTTATGCGCATAAACTCAACCCAAATATACTGCTGGTATATAAGTTTCAAATAAGCCAAATGCTTAAAAAATAATTTACAGAAAGTTCTAGCCTATTTAGGAAAGATCCGAGTGGGCAAGCAGGGAATGGGCACGGCACAGTTTCAAACAGACGTTATCTGTTTCTAGCTGATTGTGTCTCAGAGACATATGATTTCAAATGCTCGTGGATTAACATTCTAGCAGATAAAGCTCAAGACAGGGTACGAGCTGGTGTGTCTGCTACACGCTACTGAAATCATATTAGATAGCACACAGGATGAGCGGCTAGATGAGCACCTCTTCATAACAGAGGGAAAATCCCATCTGATCACCTGGAATTTTTAATGCGACTATACTCGCAGGAGGCATAAGGGGGCTAGTGTCAAAGAACACCCTCCAGATTGCTAAATTAGGGAAAACAATTTCTTAGTTCAAGAAGTGTTACACAGAAAACGAGTAAGTCCATATTAGATTCCATCTTGACAGAAAAGAGCAATCAATTGTAAAAATAGAAATTAGTGGTAGCTTAGTTAAAATGATTGTGACAATTGCATCTGGATATATGTAAGGAGAATAGAGACCAAACCAATGCACCTACGTACAATACTCAGCACTTGAGTGGGACCAGAGGTACAGTGGCATATTTTTCCTAGACAGACAGATTGCTTATTGGGCTTCCCTGTCACATCCCCGCACTTGAACACTTGTATATATTCTAGCAAGTGAAAAAAATGAGAAGCTGAGAGAAGAAAATAGAAAGTAAATCAGAAAGGGAAAAAATAAAATTTACAAGGGAATCCTAGCAACAGGAGGTAAAATCCATAGTCAGAGCTGGAAGATGATAATGTGTTTTTAAAGCTTCTCAAGAATAGAAACCTCAGCAATTGCATTGATCTGCTACTATTGGGAAAAGGTAGAAACATTCCCAATACTGAAGAAAGAGCCAAAGCATTCAATATGTATTTCTGTTCTATATTTGGAGAAAAGTCAGCTGTTGCAGTCTGTGATAACAAAATGCCTTCCATTCCAGCAGTAACTAAGGAAGATGTTCCAAATGCTACCCAACAAACAGCTCTGTGGCTCTCTTATCTAGCTTGAGCTTGCAAACAAAAGGGATGCAACCAGGTAACAAGTGGGCTTTAACCGTTCTATAGCTATGAACATATTTAAATGTGGACACTCGGGGAAGTCTGCAGTCTGCTTTGAACTGCATCATCTGCACTCGGAGATCTAATAAGCCCTAACTACAGCACTAACATTAAACCTGCCATAAAGCCAAAACTGTGACACAATGGCAACCCCAAATGCAGGTGTTTCTTGCAGCCCATAATTATCAAAGCCTTGCTGCTGCTCACTGAGCTTGGCCAGCCTCTGTCATGCCAGAAGACTGCATCAGGAAAGCAGCACTACTGGTGAAGGCATGAGATTGCAGCAGGTTGAAGAGGGAAATTTAATTTCAAACTGAAGGAAAGCAGTTGCTCTCACAGCCAAAAGCCCCACTGAGCATCCACATCGTATGCACAAGCTGGATTCAGACTGAGGATGAAGACTCAATCATTGTCCTACCATGGCAAACATTTCAAGAACCATCTACAAAAGGTGTGACTGGAGATTGGAACAGCAACATGATCTGCGGTGCCCAGAGGGAAGTTTCTCCAACTCAGGGGCTGCTTTCCATGGCTTATCTGACTCCAGCAGAAGGTCCAAGGAAGAGAACAGGGCAATCAGACTCCTGCTAGTCATGGGTTTGGGCATGCCTTGTGTCTTGGGGGTTTTTATTTGGTTTGATTGGTTGATTCTTATTTGGGGTTTGTTTTGGTTTTTTGAAAGAAGATTAGAGATGGGGCTGGAAGCTATCTGGGGAGAGGCACAGAAGGCAGCCCTGGGCACACATGCAGTTCCTATGGAGATAAGAGGATCTTCTTTGAGGTTGGTTTGCTCCTTTGGGTGCTGCTGGAGACGACCCTGCCGGCAGAGTACTGCTCATTTGTGAGACTGCCTCTGCTCAGGATCCCGGATTATCTCTGATTATCAGAATTTCTGAGCCACAAGATAGATTTCCTCCCAACATCCAAAAGGACTCCAGGAAGCCTCTCTCTGCATTATCCTGTTTGTGAAAGGAAGCAAGAATACAAAATGCGTACAATAAATCACCCAGAAAAATACCACAATCCCTTTCAAATGTTTTGCCAAGCAAATAAGCCAAACATTGGCATATTACAAGAAAAAAAAAAGCCATTTTGTTATAGAGCAACCCATTTTATTACTGGAAAACTGGATTCCCTGTTTTCTCTTCTGCGTGTATGGTACAGCAAGAGGCTTCGGAAAAGAGAGTATTTATTCAAAAGCAAACTATCAAGGGCTAGTTCATCTTCCACAAAAAGCAGAAAGCCTGAAACAATAAAACATTCTGACATGCAAACAAACCCAACAATTTTTAAGGACTGTCCTGCTACTGATTTATCATAGTAATTAAAGTCCTTAGATAAACTTCAGAAGATCTCAATTCATAGGCTTATCATTCAAGTACATAAAGGAAAAAAAAAAAGAAACGGATACTCAGAAAAGCTTTTTTGAGTTTGTTTCGGATTTTTCTCTCCTCACAACTATGCTCAAGAGCACTATTCTGGAAGGCATTGTCAATTCTTCAAGAGAAAAAGCTCAGTAACTAGGAAAGGTACTTTGCTGAAAACATGTTCCCAAAAATACACTTTTAAATTAAAACCAAGAACACTCACATGAACAAAACTAAATTGTGAAGCCAGAGAATTCAAAGTTAAACACTGAAGACCATGCAAGCATTTAGATGTAAGGAATTCTCAAAGCTCCAGTTTGGGCATTCGTCTGCAGAAACAGAATGACTGTGCAGCCACTCCCAGGATATAGCAAACATGAGTTTGGGCAGCCAAGGGGGAATTTCCATGAATTACACCTGTCAGCCTTACTGTGGTGGACCAGGAGTAAAGTCTGCAATCCTCCAATACCTTCTGGGGAGAATCTAGCAAGCTGAACATATACAAAAGAAAAAGCTTCTCTGCTGCTGTGTTGCCACCCTAGGCTTGATTTTCAAGCTGTATCTTCTGCATTCTGTCACACATGGATCTAGTCTGAAGTCTACACTGAACTGGCATATAGCAAATATATTCAGATACTGGTGAGAGGGAAACAGAGTAAGCTCCAACCCTGGTATTTAAATATATCTTTTTTAAAGTTTGATTAACTAATAACTGCCTTAATATCTTCATAAAGGGAAAAAAGTTTGATCTCCGTTCAGTTTTTCTATGAGGTAGCAGAAAGCTGTTACACAGCATCAAATTCCAACAAAAGTCTATTTTTAGTGTCAAATCAGGAGTACAATATCCAATTGAACTGATAAAGGGCAGAAAGATTCTCTGTGCCCTAGACTTATTTGTCAGTGCTAAATAGGGTATTTCTTTGGCTGTGGATTCTGAAGGGGAACTCATAAATAAAAATTAAAAAAAAAATCAACTCAGCTCCTATGTCAACAACTCATCTCTTCATAGTCCACAAAAGAAGCTATACCAAAGGATGAGCTGATGGCATCCAATTCAAGGTGTGAGATTTCAGGTAGCATGAGGGAAACTGCTTCCAAAACCTCATCAATCGAACTGCAGCATCATTACACCAGTTTTTTTTGTCTCTGTGTTTACCATGTCAAGTGGCTGTACTGCATCAGCGATTCATCAGCACAGCAACATCCCAGCAAATTAAGAAAGGGTATGAAGATAAAAGAATTGTAACAGTAGGGAAAGGGGAAGACAGGGCATAGCTCTCTTCCCTGAACCACAGAGGCATTTATCAATATGCTGAAACGTTGGTTTAGGTCTGTTGATGATAAAGGGGAATACAGATGGAGAGTAATACCATCCTGCAGAAAAGGACTCCTCCTGGCTTGTTTGTGCAAAGGAAGGTTAACAATGTTAGTGAGTTATTCAGGAAGTAATGGATACCTTCTTGCCCTGAGCAAATTCCTTTTCAATAACAGTAGTACTTTCCTAGGCAATACAACTATATCAAGGTATAATGGCTACTATATTTATCTAAGGAGGCCCTGTGCTGCTGGGATCTAATTTACTATGGCTTAGAAAGCAGTTTACAAATCCTGGAATAGTAAAGTTGCTAGAGAGAGGAATAAAATTCTATATTTTATTGGTTGGGTTGAAAACTGGGTTTTAATGTCCTTCTCAAGAGTATAAAATGCATTCTCTTAAACTTAGACTCAAAGACTAATAAACCCCCAAAGTAAACTGTAAATACACCCATGAGAGGGAAGAAATCAGCTAGAAAATACTACATTCTGCTCATTTTTTTTATCCTTATTGTCACAGCTGCTTTATTTCTTCTTTTATTCAAATAACATTCTTTCATTTGACCCTCTGAGAAGAAAAATAATCCATGACTTTACCTAGCAGCCTTATGTACCTAATGAAGACAAAATAGCTGAATGCCTGAAATACGGCTTCAGCGTGGGAAATGGCACAAGGATATAATCAGCAAAGAAGAACGGAATGACTGCAGCTAATGAAGAGGTAACACCAACAAACACTGAATGACATCTCCTGAGAAACAACAAAACTGAATTGATAAAAGACTTTGGTGGAACACAGCATCAACCTGTGATAAGTACGGGTGGGTGGAAAGAGACCAAACACACGTGTCAGGGACTGCGGATACTTCCATTACATAACGGGAGCAAGAAAACCCAGGCAGAATCTGCCATTAGCAGAACTAAAAGCAAAATATTTCAACAGGGGTATTGACAGTTGTCAAGCCACATAAAGGAACAGCAGACTGTTCAAATGTAAAAGGCATTAATAAAGCATAAGAAAAGAGGTATAAATAGATATAAAACAGAGGAAGATTTCGAGATGACAGAAATGCTACTGGAAAATTTTAGTTATAGAATATAATATCCCCAACTTCAATTCACAATGATCAGCAAAGGTCAGTTGTCAGAAATGCAATTCTGTTTCTGATCTCATTCTGAGCAAAGCAGTCCTTAACCATACCTGTGCCACCACCATCTAGCCGGATTACTCTCATGGCTGCAGCAAACAGCTCCCTCCATCTGACTGGTCCCTCAGGGAATTATGAGCATAAGACAATTTAGAAAAGTGTGTGTCTGTAAGGACTAACTGCACTACTGATCTCCTGCTTTATAAACAAAAGAGAATCCATTCTTCAAAGCCTTTTTAGTGTATATACGTAATATGGGACTTCCAAGAGGCATATGGAGAGATACCTACATACATCTTTCAACAGAGCTCACATGCAGTGAGTACTGAAAACACCCCCAGTTTGCAACATGGGATGGCCCAACAAACTGGCACTTGTGTCAATGGATGTACTTGAATCAGGAGGATTTTGGCTCTCATAGGAGCAGACCAGCTATAGACCTGATCTTCAGCATCACTGCAGTCTGTGGGGTCACATACTGTGACCTTCAAACATCTTCAGCTGAGCTCACATTAAGGCTGTTCCACCTTCCCTTCTTTCTATGACACAGAGCCAGGACAAAAAAAAAAAAAACAAACAAAAAAACCCCACACCCAAACAAACAGTACTGTGAATTCCATTCTGTTGCATTTTCTGAACAAATCTTGGCAAAATTACTCTTCCATTAGAGACTGATTGCAACCTCCTTACGCTTCCAAACCCCTTCTAAGACAGACAAACTGAATGAGTAGCAACTTGTACTTGGTTTAGATGAGATGAATGGTTTGAAGTAACTACGGCTAGTCAACACATGCATTATTGTGTCCTATGTCCTATGCAATATAGTCTCATTTGATCTTAATCCAAATTTAAGATCTGAAGTGTAACCACACCATCTGATAAGTATTGGAACTGCTAGAGAAGCTACTCACTTGATAACAAAGCAACAATATATTAAATTGTTCCCTGTTCCCAAATTTCCAGAAGGCAACAGTGACCAGAAAAATCTTTTTTCATCCTTGTGCAACCTGAAGAATGCACATTTCCTTTCAGATAAAGGCCTTGGTATGGTTATCTAATGCTAATGTCACTACAAACTGGATTAGAGACGCCCAGAAACCTCGAAATTCGTACACAGATAGTCAGCTGTATCCAAAGTCCAAGTCTGAAGGAAATCAAATGCTCCAAATTGTGTTTAATGTAGTTAACTTTGCCCTTTAGGTAGGATAAACCAGTAAGAACATATTACACAGTGATTAGATTAATTCTTGAGTGAAATTCAGATGGCTGGCTCTATCTGTCTATTTCAAATTATTTCAGAGACGATCACTTTTCCCGTACTCTGCTCCGCAGCAGCAGCTGCTCAAGAAAAACAGCAGTTCTCCGTCTGGGGTGAAGCTGACAGCAACTGGGGACAACGCTGCTGTCAGAGTTCAGCTCCCAGTTCTGAAATGCCATTCTACTGGAAATACCAAGGAGCCTAAATCCGGCTACATATACCACGGGATGTGAAATATCTCTATCTCAGCTTTCAACAGAAAGCTCGAGTCTCATGACATTTACTCCTTTGGCCGCTGTCAGTCTTACTCCAGACCCTGCAAAGGATCGGAGCTAGCTGCCATAAATGGTTGGAAAACAAGATGTTGTTCTCCAAGCACTTGGAAATGAGCAGCACTGTTTCAGCTTAGAGAGACCATGGCAAGGAGCCAGGGTGACAGGTGCCCTAGAAATAAAGATGATGATCAAACTGTTGCCAGTGTTAGCCACTGCTGTCCTCCTGACCTATAAGAAAGGGTAGCCCATGGTCTCCAGGTGTAGCAGGAACAATGGACCAGAAAAGGTGAAGATGTGTTTGCTGGTAGTACCTGAAGTCTCTTCTCAACAAAATCCAGCTGCAAAGGAATTTCAATGGGTCTCATTAGATGCAATCCTATTGCTAAACCTTTATTAGGCCTGGCATCAAGCCAGCTTGGTGCTGCTGTGACACCAGAGTGCAGCTCGTTGAAATCCACAGGCACTAGGAGTTAAAAACACAGATTCTTCCTAAAACAGCCATGAGCTACAAACCTCTTGTGTGGGCAGCAGCAGCAACTAAATCCACAGCCCAACAACTGGCTGGCCTTTGGAAACAGAGGTGGGAAGAGACAGGTCACGGGGGACTGCCCGCTCTCACCCCCAAGTAAACAGCAGCACAGCATCTGCTGAGGTTTTCAGTTAAAATCCGTGAGACAGCTCTCATCATTTTCTCAGCAGCCTCTGGAGACAGCAGCCTCTGACCTTTATCAGGAAGAGCACCCTTGTCCTCTAATCACAGACTTCCTGGAAAACGTAATCTAGCTGGCAATTAATACAGAATGGAAGGGGGAGAAAAACAGCCTCATAACATTGAATTACCACTGCCAAGATTTTTTTAAATATGTTCCACCAAAATGAAGAATTCAAGCAGATTCTCACAACCTATTTCGCTCCCACAAGCATTATTTAACAGTTCCTACTAAACAGATTTTTCTCACCTCTCCCTCCACCAAAAAAACCTGCCCCCCACCCCCAGTCTTGCTTTGCAGATGTTGCCTGCAGCAGCACAGTGTCTTGCTGTGAAAGCTTCAACACAGGTGTGCAGAGCGTGACCTGGGCAGAATTACATGTGCCATTTCCACTGGGAAATCTAAGAGACTTATTAAGCCAGGACAGTGCCGATTAATCTACTAATGGAATGAATCAAAAGTGTGTTCCTGGCCCTTTCCCTTTCACATCCCAAAACCTCGGGGGAGCTGAAACCACCTGGCAAATGCCTGCTCTGAGCAACATTATGCTACTGCTGGAAATACCTCTCCCTTAATACTAAGAAGAATGAAACCATCTTCCATCCACCAGCTATTCTCGGGAGCATCTGTGTAGCTCACTGAGGTAGGCTGCTTGCACGCAGCATCCTTCCCCAGCCAGTGCAGAGCTGCTCACTCACCATGCAGGAGAAGTCAGCAGAACAGAAAGCGATCCCATTCATGTACTCGGGGTCCCGCTGAAGCGGCCGGCACGGGCGGGGCGGAGAAGCAGGTGCTGTACTTGGGGTAAAGCACACAGGCTGCCCTCCCACAGCAGATCCCAGCCACAGGCAGGCAGAAGCATGCTCCCTGCCCAGCCTGAGGAAATGCTCCTCCTGAATCCTCTCAGTCCTTTCTTCACGTGAGGGGAGTTGCAGGTAGGGTAGCAAGGATGGGTTCGTTTATGTTAATCAAAGAAAAATAATAATAATAATAATCTTTCCTCTAAACACATTCGTAATGGAAATCTGGCCAGAGAGCTTAAAGGGAAATCCAAACATCAAACCAATCCAAGGTTCATACACAGTAGATATTATTACTGTGAGACAAAGCGAAGGACTGACTCAGAGACACTGAATACCCTGTACCCTTTGAGTAACAAGCAAGCTCAGGAAAAAACAGAGATGAGGCAGCTGTCACAAAGAAAGGATCTCGGGCACTTTTAACATCATATAGGAGCAGAGGAACCTCCTATCTTACAATTTAGACACACACCAAAAAAAATTAAAAAGAAACAGAGAAAGAGCAGTCATATGGCTGTGGAATAACGTCAATGGTAACAACTGGCTTTTGACTGTCACAAAACACAAATACAGGGCAGGGGAGACAAGAGGTCCTCCATGCTCAGAGACAGCACAGAGCATGTTTAGACAAACATCCATCAGGAATTGTCTAACTTGTTATTACAGACTACTAGAAACTGGAACTCTTGATCCCCTAAATTACCCTTCCACTACTTCACTACATTGAATCAGAAAATGTTGGTTTACTCCATAATATCCAATTTAAGCCTTTCTTGATACCAATTAAGCTGTCTTCAATGGACATAGTAAATAATCAATGCCCATCCTCCATACTTTCTACCCTTTCTTTTTTAAAAGAAGGAACGAGCTTGGTATTTTCCTACTATGTCAGGCTCTCTGAGCCTCCTTTTCTTGTTCTTCCCTGGACCTTTTCCAGATTTCACCTATGTACTTCCTGAAGTCCCTAAAAGCAGATACAGTGCTCCACTTGCTGTACCAAGCTGTAATGAATAACTGTCTTCTGCAGTTATTTGACATGCCTGGAAATGCATTCCAGGTTTTCAAGATCACAAAAACCAGCGCCACATACTTAGTCTGTTATCTCCTATTACCCCAGATCTTTCCTTGGATATTACTGCTTAGCCAGTTAGTCTCCATTTTATATTGCATATACAGTTCCTTTTGTTAATACAGCTTGGTTTTGTTTAATTTCACATTGTTGGATTTCAGGGCATTTCTGCAATTTACTGTGATCTTTCCAACTTCTAATCCTACCTTCCAAAGGCTGCCAGCCCCTGCACATACATATGTTCAGTCACTGTTTTACTACCCTCAATTTTGATGAGCAGTAGAGAATAGCAGAGCAGCCAAGCCAGACCACGTTAAAACTCCAGATCAGACACACACACAGAAAAGCATGATATAATTGCTCCACATATGGCTTTCCAATGAGGCGTTCAGCCCCTTCTTAATTTCACCTTTCATTTGTCTAGTTTATGTAAAGGTCATGTGGGACTATGTCCAAAGCTAGTAGCTTTCTCTGTCTGCCAGGCCTGCTGCCATGTCAAACGAAAAAACTAAATTGATCTGACATGATTAGCCCTTAAAAATTAGCAATGTATGTCTGCTGTTGGCTTAATTTCCTTTAGTAAAGGATCTGGCCATAAGCATCTGATCTTTTTCAGCATCTTTCCCTATTCTGTAACTACACTGACCAATTGAATTTCTTGCTATCTCTAGCTGCCTTTAAAAAAAATTAAGATGCGAGAATAATATTTATGCACACCAGAGAAAACCCACACCTGCAGCACAGGCTCTGTGTGCCCAAAGGAGGAGACCCTCTCTCGCAGTGCCCTCTGAGCAGCAGCAGTGCTGTGCAGCACACCCGCCTCTGCATAAAACCAGCTCGGGCCAGGAGCCTGCCCAAGCCAGGAAAGCCTAGAGAGTGCCTGCTTAGGCTCCCCTCTGAAAGCAAGTCTGTTATGAGCACTCCTCCTCCAGCATGCCTCCTGGATGTTCCCTTTGCTCACACATCAAAGAGTTTTGCGGAAACCTCTTCCACCGTGACTCTTCGACGAACCAAATGCCAGCACAGGTGGCGTGAAGGGGCTGCCCTCTCCCCATCCCTCTAAACACAACTTCCCTTGCCCAGAAACACCTACGAGGAGTCACCCCCAATCGCCTGCGGGACGCCAGAGGCCGAGCTCCCTGTCTCCGTGCCGCGGGCTGTGACACCGCGCGGGGCAGCCCGAGGCGGCGGGCCCGGGACGCGGGCGGGGCGGGGCGGGGCGGGGCGGGGAGCGCTGGCCGTGCGCCGGCTGCCCTCTCCCGGCAGCCCAGCGCCAGCGCCGCCCCGGCCCCGCGGGGCACGGCACGGCACGGCACGGCACGGCACGGCACGGCACGGGCTCCCAAGAGCACGGGCTGTCCGTCAGCAACGCGCTGTGGCACTTAATGGGTACCTAGAAGTAACAGCTGCACAGGTATTATACAAGGGGTTAAAAAATAAAATATATATATATATATATATAAAATTCACATAAGCTGTTGAAGTTTTCTTTTGTTTGTTTTGGTTTCATGGGGTTTTTTTTTCTTCCAGTTAAGAAGAAAACCTTCACCCGTGCAGTCACAGTGCAGCTGTGCAAGCTGAGGGCCCCAAGCCCCCCCTCGCCTGAGAGCTTTAAAACCACCTCAGTTTCAAGTTAGTGATGCACAGAAGAACTTTCCCCCCATAAAACACACCTAAAGCAGGGACTTGTTGCCACAGGATGCTGTGGATGCCAAAGGTTTAGACGGGCTCAGAAACCATTTAGAGAAATTCAATAAAGAAAAAATCTATCACAGGTGACTTTAAAAAAGAATAAAAATCTATAGCCAGGAAATCCCAAAGCCACAGGATTGCTTCAAGAGCACAGCAGAGGGGAAGTATCACCGAATCTTGGCGCTGCTCCCTCTCTTTAAGTACTTGTTATCAGACACTGTCAAAGCCAGAAACTGGAAGGCAGAGACCTTCTGTCTGACCCGGAATGGCTGCTTTCATGCCCTCAATAGGCCATCATAGCTATCAGGCTATTTTCTCTGCACCATTTGGTTTTAGTCCTACAACTGATCCTTTTGCAGACTACTTCTAACACACATGCCACACTCTAGCATAATCATTCAGAAGGGATTCTAAACAAGATGCTGTCCCTCTTGCCAAAGGAACTGAGGGGCTTGGGAATCTCCAAGATAGACATGGAGTAACACTCATATGGTCATCACAGGAGAAAAAGTGGTCTCCTGGTACTCTCTCAAGGATGACTCACATCTCCTCTCTTTAACCCTAAGCAGAGATGAGAAACTGCTTCAATCAGAGGACTCAAACATGAAAGGAATTTGTATTACATCATCCAAACCCATTTCCTGCCAACGCCTTACAACCCCAGAGCTTTGGCCGGACTATTCATCAGCAAGGTATTTGTTACTTCCCTTGAGAAGCTGTTTATAGGACTTAAGGAGCTTACTGTCAGGAAGTCTTCCCATGTATCTGAATTAGGTGCACTCCTTAACTATTTCTTCTCTTACAACTTTTTTTTCCACGTGGTCTCTTGTTGTTGACGATGAGAAAGGCATGCATTGGCATGGAGTTTGCTGGATATGTTTATGGAAGGTATTCAGGGCTCTGTAAGGAAAGGATTCCGTGCCTTGTATTCAGAGATCAGAAAGGCAGCAGACATGGGGAAAAGGGGAATAAATATACAGCCAGAGTGATCTATTTGCAAGACTCGTGTCAACTGCAAGACATCGTTCTTCCTGTATTATTTAAGGGGTTTGATGCTAGGAAATCAGCTAAACAAAGGAAAGGAGAGATTTGGGGGAAATGTGGCCAATATAAGCACAGAGACTTGGTTCAGAGTGAAATTTCAGAAAGGAGGTTTATAACAAACTAAGCTAATTGGTAGTGCATGTTTTACTTTTTTTTTTTTAAATCCTATTTATTCTATCTTTCCTGCAGCTTCTTAGGGATATAGTTTGGGCTTGAGAAAACAAGGAACCACTTCTTCATGCTTCAAATGATCTAGCAAGTGCCTGACCAAGACAGTTCTGCATTCAGGGGAAATGTATCACTAGATTAGTCTCAGTGGATCTTACTTTTCCAACTCATCCTTAACTGTTTAAACTTCAATCTGTAACCAACTCGTTCTTCAGTTTTTAGCTAAACATTCTGCTCTCTATTTTCCTTCTCAATATCACAATTTACATTGTTTAACTCTCTTTACTCTCTCAACACATTTTTACCTTCTGGAGGTACTGAGAGTTTTAAGTAGCGTGGGATGCAATCCTGTAAAGGACTTCTCAAGTTCCTCCCCTCCTGCAGTGTTAAATGGCTTTCCATAAGCACATCTGAACTGACCCAAACTCTTCACAGCTTCATGAAGCAGTAACATCCCAGCAGTTCTCCCACTACAAACTCTTGAACGCCTTTGTGTGCAGCTGCCTCACAGATGCTTTTCACCTCCTGAATACGTTGGTTATTTTTGCCCAGACTGCATTCTCTGAAATGAAGCTCCTTATTTTCTATGGGACACTGCAATTAGGTCACTAATAGAATATCCCTTCAGTCCTGTCTAGTACAGTATGGAAACATTTCATTGCTTGCCTGAAGAGAGGCTGTAGGAGCCAGGATGAGGCAAATTTGGCAGACTTATCCTAATCCACCTCATTTTAAACATAAGGAAAGTGCTTAGAGCAGTTTCTCCTCATTAGCTTGGTCCCATCCCAAATTTTGGGTTGATTGCTTTCAAGCCAAGAGGGACTCCTCAAAAGCACCAGGAACACTGAGCCTAGTCTCCTCCATTTTATATGGAGGATCTCAGAAGCTTTCTCATCTTTGTCCCGGCTATTTACTCATGGACTAACGTGTTAAAACTTTATTTGAGCCTCTCTAGAACCTCTCTCTGTCCCTGAGTTTAAGAATTTGTATTAAATATGTTTTTCAAACAAAGAATGTAAGCAACAAACAACCCAAAACCACACAAACCATGCTCCTTTCTAGCTCCTGAATAACTTAACACTTCCACTGCCACCACCTCACGGGTTACAGAGCCACGTAATATACACACCAGAGGGTTTATTTTCATGGGCAGTTACTAGGAGGAAAACAAATTAAAAACTAAAACTTTTCAGGAAGACTGCTTAGATTTAAACTTTGAGACAGGGAGTCTTTGTTACAAAACCGACCAAGCAGGGCACTGGAGAGACTGTAGTGGTTGGTGCTATCATGGTATAAGTGAAAACAAACAAGTGACCAAACCATTTTCCTCCAGCATGACATTTTTTTATTTGCTTCATGGCAAGAGCATCTCAAGTCTGTTAGTACTAAATAAAGAAATTTTTGGGTAAATATCCTAATCAATGCTGGGCCACTGAGCTGCTAATCAAGTTGTGGCAATATCCTCAAATTCACACTTCATCCACATAATGGAGAAGAGGAAGACAGGTGAAGGAGTCTCAGACACACCGATGAGAGAGGATAGGTTTCCCCCTCTGAACTCTGTGCCGAGATCCCTGCTGCTTGCTGCCAAGAGACCACCAATGGGAGCAGCAGTGCCTCTGTGCAGCCAGCTCCAACAGGAAGCCCGGTGACCTGCTGTCCTGCCTCCCCATGGGAGCTCTCACACACCCTTCACATCTCAGGATGAAGGGCTTCATTGCCAAACTCCCCACATCAGGAAGGACTGGGCAAAGAAAACAAACAGGGAGGAAAAAAGCAACGGGGAGGCTTCCTGTTCTCACAGACTGCCACCACTGCTGTTCAGCTCCCCCTCACCAGCTTGTGACCCCAGAGAAGGCAGCACACACATCCGCCTGGAGCCTGTGATGCCCCATTAGATATTCCAAAGCAGCAAGTGAGTAAAGACCCAGGGGAAAAGGCTGACAATTGGAGAGAATTTAACAGCATTTCACCTTAAGCTTGAACTCAAAACTGAGACGATACTGATAAAGCTGTTCCTAGCAGTTGCCATAGGCACCCACTACCTTGGGCTGCAGCCTCATCTACATACAGGAGAACAACAGGTCAGAGCTGGTGAGTGCTCAGATGGAAAACCAGCCACCGAAATTAAGCTGTTGAAGGAAGTGTCACTTGTGATAGGTAACTTGCGATGTTTCCACCACATTAGCACCAAGCCAATGGCCCAGTTTGATTTAAGAATTGTACTTATGGAAGTACAAGCTTTTAAAAGAGGCTTCAAACCAGTATCCTAACCCGTTGTGATAGCTGAGGATCACTTTCCATAACAGAAGAGGTATAATAGCTCTAACATCCTGACCCAGTTCTGGTGTGTGCAATTACCTCCTGCTTCCATAAACTCACTCTCCTCCTCTCTTCCCTTCAGTGGCAGCTAAACAAGGTGTTCTTGCTCATTTTGCTTCCTGTTGGGGAACAAAATTATTCTGTGCAGCTGCCAAATTCTGCCACAGAAGTGCCAGTATTCAGCACTCTAACAAATCTCAGATATCATGTCTAATACATTTGGACATGAAAAGCACTAGAGCAATATGATTTGGGCCTTGGCTACATACAAAATGAGCTGGCACAGTCAGCATGGAACAGCCTTCTGGAAGCAGAATATGTATTCTTGATGAGTTTGTCTGTATGTAAAAGCTGTATCAGTATAGCTGTACCAGTCATTTTCCATGTTGAGACCAACTCAAAGTACCTCAGAGCTGTTTGTCACAGCTTGGGAAATGAAGCAAGGAAGTCTTGGTTCACTGCATTTTAGGCAGGTGCTTGCATTACAAAAAAAGAAATACCATTTTGTTGGCAGACCTAACAGAGGGATGAAAAACTGAATAGTCCCCAGGGAATAAGCTCTCCTCACCAAAAGACTTGGTTCTCATCTCAGTCAGCAATGTTACACTATGTTACACCAATGTTCCCTCCTTCTCCCTTTACCACGGGCTTTGTCCCTGCCATCAGCCTAGCTCTGGGAAAAGGACGGGCATCCCGCCGTTCCTGAATGTGCATTACACGTGCACAGAGCAAACCTTGAATTCTTGAGAACAGTCCCAGAGAGCTCTCCAGCTCCTTACATGACTGTAACATAGATCCGGTAGTACAACACTTCGGCAACAGAAAGCCTCTTTTTAGGCAAACTTACACAATAATGATTTAGCACATGTGGTCCCCAGGTCCTATCACCACAAAAAGTCCAGCAAGCCAGCACTCTGGCAGGGCAGGTGAGGAACAAGGGGGCTGCACAACCACCCAGAGCTTTGAGTTATCATAAAGCAATCACACAACACCAGAATTCTAAGAGAAAGAGCCTCAACACGAACCCCATCTCATTTGTTTCAGTACTGCTGCCCATGCATGATGACAACAGAAGGCTTAAATACTTGGGAAAAGATACAAAATCAACTCCATTCTGAAGACCTAAGCATTCCCAAATGGCCAAAGTGAGGACTCAAACCAATCACACATTTCCACTGTCAGGAAGAAAAACTCCAATAACCTGAAACATCTGGGTATGATTTAACCACTAGAGGGTGTAAAAACAGCACAGTGAAAGGTTTGCAGCCAGCAATTAACGGCATTCAGAGCCTGAAGGAACGAAAAGGGCATTCAAACAAGCGAAGGAGGAGTAGGATGCTACATAAAGTGAAAGAAAGGGCAAGTCAGAATTTGACTACTGTGGTCACAGGATGAAAAACCCTAAAAATAAGCTCTGCTTTGCTACTTCTCCTTAAGAAAACTGTGTGGAAAAAAACCACAGTACAAGTACTTTCAGTAAAGAAGTGCAACGGAGAAGAGCACGATACACTGACTTACCCTCACCAGCTCAAATCCAGCTCCTAATTTTAGGAAATCCAACACAATTGCTCCTGTATCTCATAATTACTTTGTTACAGGGTGAGGACCCCTACACATATTCCCACACCACTTCCTCCTTTCCCAGTGCAAAAAGGCAGGTGATGGATCAGCCACTGCTCATTCTCCCACACCAGCCCCAGCCTGTGGCAACAGAAGACTTCTTTTTCTGCTGCTATGATGTTAGAGGCTCGCAATCAGATTAGCTAAAAGCCTTGAAACCTCATTACTGAAAACCAGATCTGAATTTAAGCTGCTTCAGGGACACAGCAAGACAGACGGACAAACACTTACTACGGATCAAAATGTTGTGGAGAGCAGGAAGAAAAAAAAACAAAACAAAACAAACAAAAAACAGCCAAAAAATCTTTTTACAAGTATTTGCTAAATGAAAACACACAAGTTAAACTGCAGCTGTTTGTCCTCCAAGAAAATTCCATGAAGCTATCTGCCATCTGAAACACATACACACACTTGCTAACATCCATTACTCCCTGGGCTCACCCATACAGAGCTCCCCAGGGCTGCCCAGGCTGTAATTCTCATTTCGTGTCCTGGTTGTAGTACAGTTTCCCATGCCCATCTATGCTGATCTGGCAACCTGCCAGCAATAGCAGTTCTGGACTTTCAAATCAGAAGAGTTCTTATGGGATGAGAAAGAGGAAATCTGTGAAGTGGGATGTACTGGTAGGTATCAAAACACCCTAAAACACCTCTAAATGGGTAGGTAAAGTGAAGCACCAAAACAGGGTACAGAAAGTGCTACCAAAATGGGAAAGACAAAAGCAGGTATGAACCACTTTAAGGATCTGGGACTGACTCTGCCTCTCAGCTTAGCTTACCTCACTTAGCCTGGACAGAGTAGGAATACAACTCTCACAGCATCCCAGTGTGTAGTATTTATTTGTGCTAGTTAGCAGTTTAATATATCCCAGAAGACATCCTGAATAATTTCCTCCTATATGGAAACTCGTACACACGTACCAAGCACCAAAGATTTGAGTTCTTCAGTTGCTGAGGCTGCACTATGCTGCACTTCCTTCATAAAAACATCTCCCATTAAGCTGTTATTACATACACCCAGACCTCATCAAGAGATGATGAAAATCACTTTCTTTATATAGCAGTACCTGAGAGTATTAAAGAATTTGATTTTGGTTTTGTTATTTGCTCATTACTGAAATGTGCTGCATTATTGATTTTCCGTGCATATTAATTTCCTGCTACACTGGGTCATACTCTGCTTTGCAGTAGCACTGCAGAACACTGAAAAAAACTTTGTTCTAAGAAGGGAGATTTAATGTGTGACAGTTGTATCTTACACCCATTAAATTTCATGTGTTCCAAAGCATCTCCTCCTTCTATCGTGCAAATTCATCAACTGGGATTTCTCTGTCTTCTGTCAGGAGGCAAGAGAATGCCTACAGATGCAGTGCACTGAACAATGTAATTTTTACTGCTGTAGAAGGAGAGCATTCTGAGTAAGAGCAAGGGGCAGGGGCCCTGCAGGACTTGAAAGGAAGGCAAGACAAGTTCACAGATATTAGAAACAACCCAACAGGACGTGTCATTCCCTACTCCACCAGCAAAGCAGACTCTCACAAAAACTCAAGTGTTGTTTTGCTGCCCAGATGCCAGAATTACAGCAATAAGTATAAAACAGGGCCAAGCATGCACTGGCACAGAACATCTACATTCATTAACACTGAGGAGATATAGTGGGAGCTTAGGACAGGGATTCTAAGCTGTGACATTTTTAAGAATCAAGAATTGATTCTTAAAAATGAGCTGTTGGTAATGTGGATGATATTTAACCCCCTTACCAGGCACCTTGCCACATACTGATGAAAGCCATAAAAACCCATTCAATTTATCACATATGTCTCCACAAACATTCCACAATAGAACAAAACTATTTCCACTCCACAACAGGACAGCCAGGAAGCTGTCAGACAAAACATCCCTAAGTGTACAGAGACGCACGGATTACTGCAATCAGACACTTACTTGATTGTCTCTTGCTGGATATCCATGATAACCTGAAGTCAGAGGCTCGTTCTGCAAGACAAGAAAACAAAGAGTGAATGTAGGGGTTACAAGGAATAGAAAGCAAAGAAATATAGGTCTGTCTTAACTCAGGCAAAGACAGGAACCTGCATGAAATGGGGGAAGAATGAGCTAAATTATTCTGCCAACTTCCTTTTTGCCATGTAAGCCAATACACCTAAAATTTATTTTCAACTGCATATGCCAAATTGTGTAGAAGAAAAAAAAAAAACCAAAGCCATAAAATAAGAATAAATGAATTCTACTTTACCCTCTGTAATATCAGTTTGTATAATTTTGGTCATTTCCCAAAAAATTTTGATATGCAAACACATTTACCATCATGAAAACTGAACAAAACAGAACATAAAATTACAGAAGCGATCGTGCACTTTGCCTGGTCTTGAAGATGTTACCCTAAATATTAGCTGTAAATGTCTTTTTTTTTCCTTTTCAAAACTATATTAATAGTTTAACATGAACTTTACAAGCAGTCAATGTAACTTCAAACACCCCAGTAAGCCTGTGCAATACCTCAACACTCCCAACAGGAAATCAATCCTCCAAGCTTTATTTCTTCAGCCCAGAAGGGACTCTGAGCCTACACATTTTGTGATATTGGCAGCTCCATCACCGTGCTCTGCAGGAATATATGAACTTCCAACACTTCTGGAATTTCTCCATGAAATTCCCAGACTCATCTCTATTTTAGCAGTGCAGTGGGGATTAAGATAACATAATACTTCCTAAATGTTTATTTCTGTTTCTTAATTTATTTTCAGTTCCTCTCCCTCCAACACATCCTCTTTGGAATGGGGAAAGGGCACTCACATGCCTCAGGCATGCATCTTTCTGTCTGGGCAGAGGATAAACTAAACTAGACAAAGTCTATACCAATTCCACCCTGGTACCCCTGTGCATTCACAAGCAACTCCCAGCAGAATGCTAGGAGGAGGAGGAGGAGGAGGAGGAGGAGGAAGGGAAACAGCCACCCTCCACAGTCACTTTTTAAGTCTATCTCCTGTTATGACTTGTGAGGAGGAACTCTTAAGTCAGCTCTGCACTTTCTCCAGCAGCTCTTGGGGAAGGAGAGGAGGGAGAGAGAGGCCCAAGGGGAAGAGCCTGACAAAACACAGCAAAACAATCTCAAACTGTCAAACGCAAATACATTATGGGCATGAAGCTGGCTGAGATGTACAATTGCTGTCAGGAAAGAGTTTGTGTTGAGATGTTTTAGGTTTTGTGCTGGGACATTTGAGTGAAAGGCCAGCTCCTACCAGAGAGAGGTCTACTACCCTACACAGGGCATGTAGCTGCTGGCACAATTTCACAGTTTACACAAAATGCTTTAACACAATTTCTGCTGAAAAGCAAGGTGCTGATATTTCAACGGCCTTCAAATAGCATTGCAGGGACTAGGCAAGGCTATTTAAAGTTTGTATCCATCCTCCCTCTCTTCCTCTTTACCTCAAGCCCGCCCAGGGGATTCTCTGTGGAAACCTGCCAGGAAACGTTCAGCTTCTCCTCATGCTCTCATGCTACAGTAGCATGCACAGTATGAAAGCTTCAAGGACAACAAAACTTTTGGCAGCCAATTTTTGGGGATTAACAGTAATTAATTAGGCTGACCACCGTGTGAGTACATTCTTCTCAAATACTAACAGCCAGAAAGCAGGTTAAGCACAAAACTCCACAAACGATTCAGAAACAGAAGGAAGGACACACACGAGTTGGAAGAAGCAAACGGAGACCATCAATTACAGCACCACTCAAAGCTTTTGGGTTTTAACTGTGACCTTATGTAAGAACAAACAACACCACAATGAAAACACACAGTCTTTTTCTCCCCCAATGTAAGTACAGCTTATAAGCACTGTGATTGTTTATCCCACAAACTACAGTTAACCAATTTGTGTCTAAACTCCATTAACATCCACCCTGTATCAGGAGAGATGGTCTTCTCCTGAAAGACTATTCCAGGCATGCTTTTAACAGTACTTACAGACACACCTGCAAGGTCAGTATCTCAGACAAGTTCCTGTGCAAGTCTCTCTCAATACCCTGAAAACCAGAAAGATTTTCACATAGAGAATAAGGAATTAATGGACAAGTTGCCCTTACAGATACTAAAGATAAGGGCAATGAATGCAAGCTGAAAGTTATAATAAAGAAAGGAAAAAGAAATAGTTATTTTCAGGACTATGTTCTTCACATAAGGGACTAATAAGAAGGACTGTCATCACGAGGCTGTGGCAGAAAACAGACAGAACTGAACTCTGTGGGATTTCCTGAAATCAAAGAACCTGGATGCCAAGAAACCACATCTAGAAACAGAACAGTTTCGAACGTAGAAGCAAATCACAAAAGTGTGAAGAGAGAGATGATTACAGAAATCTGAGGGCAGTCCACAATACGTAAGAAGCCAGAAAGAAACAAGAAAAATTGAATGGAGGGGAAAATGCCACACATCCTGCAATGTCCACTTTGTTTTTCGGAAGACAAACCTCACAGAATGCAAACTAAAAATGTCTGAGGGATATGGTTGCATCAGAAGGTAAAAGAAGAGGTGAAAGAGGGTTACATTAGTGAGAGTTCAGAGATAGCAGAGGTTAGAAAGAGGGCAGCAGCTGGAGCATTAAGGTCACAAAAAGGCCAAAGATATCTCTTTGCCTTTCATACAGCAATGCTACCACCAAGTACTGGACTCTTTGCAAAATTCCCTGCTGTGCGTATCATTGCTCTAATTGAACTTAACTCTCCGAGAGAAGGCAGGAAGCGCCTAGGGAAACCGTCTCCTGCCAATAATCTCCAGTGCTGCCAATTTTACAGGTCACTAATGGTGAATCTGGGGCCTGCTGCATGATTATTCCATACGGAGTTTGCTTTTGTTGAAAACTAAACAGAGCAAGAAGTGAAAGCGTTAAACTCCTGCAACTGGAACAGCAGAGTCCAGCAACATCCAGACAGAAAACCCCTACTAGTAGGTAATCTAAGGCAGCAGAGGCTTGGGGATACAGCTCAATCTCCTCCTCTGACTGCACATGAACAAAACTAATCTCACAAAATGGAAGTGAAAAAGAGACAGGGAAGGTTTGACACAGATAAGAACTCCACGCAAACACAGAGGGACCCTGCCTTCTGACAGCAGCCTGATGGGAGAGGGAATCCCCAGACAACTCCATCTCCCTTGCACAGCTCCCTCTTGCCAATTACATTCTCTTTCAATGCCAACATGCAACCAGACATTCATAAAGAAATTGAGTTAGGTAGCACTAGCCTGCAAAATCAAATCAAACTGCCACTGGGATGTTTCATTACTTTGTTTACCACTGAAAGGCATTTCTCAGGTACTTGCAATTTGCTTTAGAGTAGGGAGAATAAAACTGGAAGCTAATACCATAAATCAGCTTTCTGCAACACATATTGGGATTTTATTCAAACCATACTGATGATCTCACACACAGGCTTCCACACTTCCATAGGATGTGTGACCATTGTGGTTGTACCCCAGTGACAGCCTCTGTGCAGGCCAACTAGATTTGACAGGATAAAAGTCACAACTCAGTCAAATCCACTAAGTCTTTACCACCCCTTTATTTCAAAGTTTTCCCGTTCTTTCATTTCCCAGCCTTACTAACACAAGACCTTTTCCACTGGCACTTGCAATAGTAAGGTCTGCCACAAACTGCAAGTCACAGGTACTGCCTCAGGTCAGAAGATAAACTCGACACAGTCATTTGCAGATGACTGAAGCTCAAAGTAGATGCTCCTGCACGAGCAGAACAGCCAGGCTTTGGAGTTTTTGGGGTTTTTGATACCTCTCAACTTGACAAATTCTAAGAGCTGCTGAATTAGACACATCTTGAAAACATAAGGAACTGCCAATAAACCAAGATGCCATTAAGAAGTGATCATCTCTGCAAGTGGCACTAACTTATGAAAGGCCTCAAAGGACTGGAGTAAAGTCATTCCTCTAGGGAAAACGTCACAGCTCTAACACATAATGGAAGGTCTGAAAGTCCTTCTAACCTTTTCTTAAAATTAAAACAAAATTTTAGCTTAAAAAGGCAATAATACTATTTTTGGACTAACCTGACCCCAGAATGAATCAATTTTACATCACAACTTGCTGTTTTGCCAGATGCAACAATCACTGAGGCCTGATCAGCAACTGTTTCCTGACAGCCGAATTAAACCTAAAGTCGGCAGATTAAAACTTTGCTGGTAGGAACCATCAGCTTAATGAGTCCACCCACATTTCCCCAGCTGGAAAATCAATTCCTGCTGAATCCAAGCTTCAGCTTGAGGTGTTGAGTCCTTTCCATTGCAAAGATAACCTCAGAAACATGACCAAGCAATCTCTTCCCTGGATCTGCAGCATTCCTGCTTTCCTGACAATGCCAGGATAAGCTGAGTGAAGTTAATGTAGTCCTTTCAAGTTCCACAACCACCTGCTGGGTTCTGAGCAGCAGCAGCAAAACTCACAGGAACAGCTCATCTGTCTCTGCTCTGGCTGCCCCAACAGCTACGGGTGTTGCAGCAGCCTGGTGGCTTGGACAGAAGTGACGAGGGAGAGTCCCTGCACCAGAAAGCCAGAAACCCTTGGACTACACAGAGCCATGAAATAAAGGCAACAAGAAATTACTTGTTCCTCCCGAAAGCAAAATGGGATTTTGAAGTGATGAGATAGCACAAGCTACACATTTATCAGAGACTTGTACTAGACAAACAGAAGCCGCTTTTTTAGAACACAGTGAATAAGATGTTCACAATAATAAAAAAAAAAGGCTGAAAACACTGGCTACAAAGCTATTAATCTGAAAGTGACAGTTGCGAAAAAGTAAAGATCATGAGCCAGACAGAAATCCCAGTACTGTTCGTCACAGCCCAGTGGTTTCACCATCTTTTTTGTTTTACTTCTTGCATACAGGAAAGACAGAAACCCTGTGCTGGGGAAAGGCGGGGTGGGTGGGGGGATTGTCTTGAAAAAGGCTTTTTAGTATTTAACTGTGGCACACCACTGCTAAAACTGTAAATGCCTTGATCTTATTATCAGTTGCTAAGAAAATAGGCAATTCTTCATCAGACCCTTACTTGCACAAATTATTGCATATAAACAAAAAGGAAATAACCATTTCTTTGTCCAAGTGTATCTGATGCATTCAGTCTGCCTTCTCAATTGTGTGTGCTGTCTCCTACCCCAAATTGTCTTCGGATAAAATTAATGGGGAAAGTAGCATCTAAGGGTGAATTACCAATTATTGATAAAAAACTGAACTAAGTAGTTTTTAAATGGATCTTAATGTCACCCTTCTCCCTCGATACTTATCCTAATTTGATATACAGCTCTTGCTAATCACTCTGCAGCACCAATAACTGTGCCTATAGTATGGGACGTTTCCCTTCAGCTGTCTTTACTTTCAATTAAACTTGCTTCATGGCTTTGGCTGTTTTCCACATGTGCAGACGTCATCTAGCAAAGACTTATTTGCTTCCTTGTTAGTGCCCCAACATCAACAACCTGTACAATTTGCTGGATGCAAGTAGCAGGACTTACAATTTATTTTTCACCCACTTCTCACCTATCCACCCTTTTTTTTTTTAAGTGTATTTGGGGACTACAAGCTTGAGATTTTAATAAAAGCCACCACACCAAGTACACTGCGCACGGCTGCCCTTGATGGCTGGGAAGAACGCTGGCTAGCACAGCCCTGGCTTCCGACACCTGCCCCAGTGACTGAGGCCACTTCTTGAGGGACAGAAAAGCAGGGGTGCAGCTGCCAGAGCAGGGCTCTGGCTGGGGGGCCCTGATGCTGGCGGCTGTGCCCATGGGAGCAGAGAAGCGCCCACGGGCTCCCTGCTCTGGAGCCTAGTAGAGGCCAGGATAGAGGCTCATCCGGCCCCTCTTCCTTCCTGGAATTCTGGCCCCGTTGCTGCAGCGACAGCAGCCTCCGGCCTAGGCCCCCCCCCCACCCCGCTCCAGGCTTCCCCATATCCTAAAAAGACTGTGTTTTCCACAGGAGCCAGTACGATTTAGGACAGGTGGGGCAGGACAGCTCCCGTGCTGCCATGTCCCTGGTGCCCTGGTGCCCGCCCAGCTCCCTGCCTGCGGCCACTCCAGCCCCACAGCATAAGGGGTCCCTGTCCTGGGTGTCCACTCCAGCCTCACAGCTCCACAAAGCTGGACACCCAGCTCTGTAGCAGGGACATGGTACCCACAGTTCCATGGAGCCCACAGCCCGCGGAGGGACCGCAGGTCTTCTGCCTGGCCATCAGGAAGGGGCAGGACCCCGGCAGAGCCCAGCTGGAGAGAGGCCAGGCCTGCCAGAGGCTCCCCGGGCGGGAAGCCCAGTGACACAGTAAAGACAAGAAAGGAAAGTGATGTCAGATTAATAAAAATAGTCTCCAGCCCTGACCAGAGTTTGAATAGTCTGGAGCAGTCAGCTAGGGAAGCCCACAAGGTGGTCAGACAGAACAGGGCAATGTTGGGATGGCTGCATCCCTGCTGAACAGAGCCCCAGTGATGCCACCCAAACATGTCAGTGCAATTTTCTGTATTTTGAAATATGTATTTTCTTAACTCCAATCTCCTGGCACTTCTTTTCTGTGAAACCATATGTATACAATAGGAAGAATAACTGATTGGCATAGCAGAGGCTGCAGAATGGAATACAGACAAATACATGTCTGACCAAACCACACAGAAAGGTGGTATTTAAACTTTCAGGTCTGTTAAAATATTCACGATGCAACAAGTTTACAAATGCATACTCAAGCTTTAAGCTGACAGTGTCCGTGTGGAGCTACAGTACAGATGTCTAATGCTGCAGAGAAGGGAGATTTTCATACACAAAAAGCACTTCCACAGCTAAACTTGAAGTATTTTACACATGTTCTTTAAAATAATGCTGATTCTTCCTTTTTTTTTTTTTTTCCAAATAACATAAGTAGCTCTCTGGTCAGAAGCAGCCTTTCCCCCAGCTAGGTTTTTCATTTTCCAGATCAGCCAAGGGATGTTTTCAGCTTCTCAAAGAGATGAGATTTCATTAATTTAGTGTAATTTAAATATGCAAAACATACACTGTCTTTGGACTACATATGGTAGCATCCTCATACTGCTCCAGGCATAAAGTCTGACTCTGCTGGTCCATGACCTACCGTGGCAACAACAGATCCAATGCAAGTTAAAGCCCCTGGGAATACTGTGCCCAGTGTGACATCTGTGATCCAGCAAATACAAGGACACTCTGCATGTACAGAAGTCAATAGCACAGAATATCGATTTCCCTCCTCTTTTACTAAGCAGAAGCATTTTAAAATGGCAGTTCATCTTCATTTATACTCTTACTCAACAGAAACAGGACAGGGCTCATAACAAGGCTCTAAAATCCAGCACTGAGGGCACCTTTGGATGCCATAATTGTTACATGGGGCTGAGGAAGTATTTAATGTGTAACTTACACTAAGCCAATTCATTACAGGGCAACATGCTCATGGCATGAAAATCTGGCTTGCTCGAACATGACAGCTACCAGCTTTCACAAGGTGAAGAGGACTACAGAGTTTTGCCTTAGTAGATGGTTTCAGTGTTCTGTTTTCTTAAAAAACAGGATGGAGAATACAGGACAGAACAGGATGAGGGAGATGACACCACGGATCCAGAAGGAAAGTCAGTTGATCACAAGCTTCTTGGCTGACTTTACAAATATTCACAGGCTGTTGCTCAAAGGCTTAAAAGAAACAAGAGTACTCCTACTTTGCAGAACAAAATTATAGTTGTCATATTACCTTCAGAAGAAAAAAGGTGAAACTAATTTGTCGGCTGGGTGTGAAGAGGCTGTGACATAAAAATTAAATCTGCCTTGCTCTTACGGAAATTGGCACAAAAAAGAGATAGAGGCTCAACAGCACACGACTCTGACAAAATCATACTGTATACTAAGTGCTGCAGGCAAATAGGTGCAAGAGAAATTTTATGTGCCCTGGACACACTGGCCTGATTGCATAAGCTGCCCTACATAGCTACAGAATTATTTTCCCAGGTTCACATTACAAACCATCTTCCCTTTCCCCAAAGACATAAATTGTTCAAGCAGTCCAGCCAAATGCAGTTTCATCTCTGGAACACTGCAAGTGCCCACAGTCAGCTTGAGAAAGGAGGGAAGTGAGGTGGGCAGGATGATGGGCTGGAGCTATAATGGCAAGAGGTTAAAAAGCCTGGAGGAGGGAGAAGGCAGAGGACTTGGGGCAGCCTGCCCCAGCAGCCAGGACTGTTTCTGATTAAGCCTGCAGGATTGTGGAGCTGCACAGGAAGTGCTGGGGGGCTGGGGGTCTCAGAGCCTCCATCCCGAACACACTAGAAATCTTTGTGTTCCAGCAGCACCATCTGGAAACGGTTAGAGAGAAACAACTCCCAGGCCTTCCTTCGCAAAATAGAAAAAAAAATAATAAATCCACTCTTAAGACCATTAAGTCTGGCCTCTTCATCCCCCTCCTGGAAAGCTCCTCTCCCTGCAACAGCAGGGAACAAAAGGGCATCTCTAAAAGGGAATGAACCCCCTCTCGTGCTGCTGCAAGAGCAACTTGCACAGCATGGCAGCTCCCTCTGCTTAAGAGGGGCACCCCAAAGTGCATCCCAAAGAGTATCCAGGGCACTAATTGCACCCAATATGATCAACTTGGGGAAAATATGGACAGCGAGTCATTCTGCAGCTAGGACAACCCCAAATGGGAGCTATGCACATTCACAGATACGCTGAATTCCAGCCCTTGGAACCTCCCATTTCTCTGCCATAAATCAGCAGCATAAATCTCATATCATGGATGTGAGAGAACCCACTCCAGCAGAGACAAATATTCCAGATACACACAAAAGATTTAATTCTGTTCTTAAGGGGACAGAAGGATCATGATGCAAAGCACATCATCATGGTGATGGCTCCCCTACTGCCACAGAGGTACCAAGGATCAGAAGGGCAGCAGAGACTGATTCAGCCATTTCAACCCCTGACAGGCTCCTTCTGATAAGGATACAGCCTCTTAGTGCCTCAGCACATGTTCTGAAGACAAAGAGGGTGTCTGTCTCCAAAGTGCCATTCACTAGTATTTTAAAAGGGAAAAGTAGAGGTCATGACTGTTGAATTTTACCAGAATAAATCCTCATGTAACAGTTTTTAGAGGGTTACTCCCCTTGCAAGGGTTGCTATCTCCACGAGGAAATAAAGCCTGCTTTTACCCTTCCCTCTTTGCTTTACCTTTATTCATCTCTCCCACACACATCAGTATTTTTCAGGGCTTTTCTTCTAATTAGACACCAGAGTGCTACACATTTGCCTACAAAAATGTAGAGAAGTATCAAAACAAAATCAAAGCTAACCTTTCAACATCCCAATTAAGCAATTCCATACGAAAAGTAACGAGTGATTTCTGCTATAACACAATGCTATTCCTCTATAGAAAACACACCTTTGCCTTTCTTTTTACATCCACCGTGTAGCTGACTGCCACCTTCTTATGGGCCACAGACAGGCAGAATGGGATGTGGCCACATGCCAAAGCTCTCTATAACCAGAGTGCAATTTACAAAAATAATAATAATAAAAAAAGTCTTAAAATAACAGGTTTTCTAAGCCATTAACCAAGGACTCCTTGGAATCCACTTGTGTTATACAAACCTCCTCACTGCTCATGCAAAGCTCTTGCTAAACATGATTGCCCTGAGACACCTGCATGGTAGCTGAGGTCACACCTCCCTACTTCAAAGCATATGAAAAGAGAGAAATCCTGCCCAAGCTACCAGAAATACCCAGCCTAGACAAACTGCACAGGATGGCAGGCTACAGCTGATGTCCCAACCTAGCCAAATAACTTCCACAGGAGGGATGAACCGTTCCCATGCAAACAATGTTCACAGCTAGAACACTGTTAAAACAAGGAGAAAAGGAACATTTGTCAAAGGATCTCTTTCCCTGACAGAGGAACACCTCCTGTCTGGAATAGTTTTGAGGATTTTCAGTAAGAGCTTTGTTCCACAATTTTAAGAAAAAAGAACAAAAAGCTGGGAGAGTGCTCTGCAAAGAGAAGAAGATTCAAAACAAAACACCATCCAATTCTGCTATGGGGACAAAACCCAACATTTACAGTAAGTTACTGTTTCCATTTCATTGCACACAGAAGCAAGGCAAGCCTCTCTACTAAGAAAGATCATGCTACTGTGGAGAGCGAAATTAACCAGAGAGGTATCTACAAGTGGACAGCACTCTTCAGTTTGGTCTAGATGGGAATGCTAGCCCTGCTTAAAAGGGAATAGCTGCTGCTGCTTGTATCCTGTCCAGAAGGGCCAAGAACTTCATGCATTAATGGAAAAATGAAGTGAGAGACTTCCAGCAGTCTCAGGTATTGGATATTCTTATACATCCTGTGTTTAAATACAGCCATCAACAAAAAAAATACGATTGCAATTAAACAGCACAAGCTCATAGGAAGAAATTACGCCTAGGAAAGGTCAAGACAGGTGCCAGAGATCTTTGTGGTGACTGCAGTATTAAAATCCCAGGCTGCTGCACCCCAGGAACCTGGGAGACTGCAAGACCTGGGTCTGTCAAACAGGCAGGAGACAGACACAGTTCTTCCCTGCAGCAACCTACATGCCTCCAGTGCACTCCTCTCTTTTTACGGGCTTTATGTTTAGTTAAAGCCCAGGAAGTCCTCAGGAACAGCATACAAACTCCTCACAGAGCCTCCGTTCCACACTATTGTCTTTATGGATAGTCTGAAGCCACTGGAAAAAGACCCACGCCCCCCTCCAGGAGGTCTCAAAACCCCCGGATTGCACATTCCTGCCAGCACCACACAAAAGCATCAAAGCTCCCTCCCTTCCCCGCCTGCAAGACAATGTAATAAACAAGGCGGTGGAACTAACTCAAACTAGTTCCTCGCGGATTTGTACCCTCTGCCCCCTGACTGCTTCCCATCCCAGCCTCCCGCAGCTACAACCACAGCCCCCCTCGCCGTGTCCCCTGCTATGGTCCCTCCGGGCAAAAGGGAGCAAACACCATGGTGTGGCCAGAGCAGTCACCCAGCTGCTCCATATGGAGTGCATAATCCACAAGTTCTGAGCGCCTTGCCTTCCATGGGACACTCATCTGCATCTCTCCCACCCCATCACCATTTTTCACAAAGCTTTTAGGAAGGCAATAGCATTACAATTCCTCCAACTTTAAAATGGAATTGAAATTACTGCTTGGTTTGTAAGCGTGCATGTGTGGGCTGAGATTGTCACAGCACATTCACCTAAAGCTTGTTTCCTTCACAATTTAGTCTAAAAACCTCTCCTGTGTGCAATCCCTGGAGACTTCTTTGCATTAAGAAGTAACATTTCCTTCCCTGAGCCCACAGATGAAATGCAGAATGAAAGAGATCTAAAAGTACTGGGCTCCTGAAATTACAGCATCGTGTATCTTCCTATGCAGCACATTCAGATGAAGGAAACAAAAAAGGGAGCCACCCTCCCACTGAACACACAAACATCTTAAATTAGGTACAGAGAAACTGGCAGTGTAGCAAACCTCTGAGCTGGAGCAGACCTAAGGCATTGTGGCAAATAGCAGAGGAGAGGGCCAGTCAAATCTTAAAACCCTGCCAAAGCACCATTTGCTTTTTTTCTTTTATTTCTCAAGGTTCTTTTATAAATATAGCCAACACTTTTTAGTCAAAGCTCTAGACAGTTGCAGCCCTATAAATTCAGTTCTACTTGCTCCTTCCTTCTGCACATTGCTCGGCCCAAGTATAAAGGGATTAAACCTCAAACTCCCTTGAGCTAGACAGTGATACAAACCTTTTAAGAGTATGGGTTTTACAGCCAGATTAAGCCAACCTCAAAAATCACTGTACCAACAAAGTGAATAGCTCTCGTTTTTTTCCTCTCCTGTTCCCAAGTGTGCATCCCTACTTCACCTCTTGCAGGCACAGTAGGGATCACAGAAGAAAACTGCAAGTCAGATCAGCTTGCTGATCCTCCTGGAAACTAACCCCTCAGAAAGGAGAAGGATTAGATTCACGAACAAAGGTGGTCGCTACAGGCCACGTAATCCCTAACACCTGTACAGGGGAGGATGTATGACCACATGGTTGGAGTCGGGGAGAAGGCAGGGCTTCTCTTTCAATGAAAGGATAGTTTCCCATTAGCTTAAACCAACTGCAGCAATGAGAACTTTGCTGACAAGACTCCTCCTTAGAAACTACCAGTCCTTGACCTCCATGCATTTCAGAGCTTTTTACACAGGCATCTATAACAATGCTTTATGAGTCAGAATTTTTGCTCCCTTCAAGAACTGATCATCAGAAACATCACGCAATCATCAGAAGCAGCAGAAGAAAGTCATGATGTCATCACATTTCATGGCTTCCCTTCCTCATGCCAAAACATCTCCAGTACTGTATGGCCTAACCAGATACAGGTGATGTCGGCTCATATTTTGCTCCTTTCTCCCTCAGAAGCAAGGAGCAACTAAAGTCTGCTGCTGCTTTACCAGAGACTGGAGCTGCTTAAGTGAGTTTTCATGAGCAAAGTGATGCTCTAAGGATAGTAGCAATGAGTACTCAAAACCAAGCTCTCATGCTTAGTCCATTAATTATGTCCAGAGCTGCGAGAATCCAGGAGGGAAAAGGCATTTTTATCAATTAAATCTACCTACACTTGGTAGCTATTTTTCAGATCAGTAATTGGAGAAGACCTACAAAAACAGATGCTAATACTTTTTTCCCCAGGGAAATTGTAAAAGCGCACACAGATCTGTTCTGTTTTCAGTGCTTCAGACTTGTGACCTCCATGACTTCCAGACGAAAAGCACTGCTCTTAGCTACAGGCCCATCTACCAATGTCACAAACAGATGCCACAGATTTGACAAGACCAACCACAGAACACTGATTCTGGGGAGAATGTCAGTGGTAGGATGAGGCTTGTAGAAGACTTCACTACTAGGCAAACTAAAAGTATGCATCCTCTGTCATCAGAGCTATCCATATGTTAGCAACATTTCTGCTTCTCAGCCTGATACTACAGCCTTCAATATCAAGATCTGCATACAGTCAAAAGCTGAGAGACTTTCCCTCAGACTGGAATATGACCTCACTTCAGCGATTAATGCTTTCATTACCCCTCAGCTGGACTACAGCATGACAGTGACAGCACAAGACCTCAGCTTTAGGAAATTACAAATCACACAGAAATGGGAGGTGCAATTTCACGCTTTGAATCACCGCAGTTCTCCATACAAATGGCTAAGCATGTCTCAGGGTGAACTACATACATTTTGTCATACTACAAAATACATGACTCTTGAGACCGAGGAGGCCCACAAACTTCATCACTTCCCAGCAGTGGCAGGCACATGCTTACTTCAAATCCTCTCCCCCTTAAAAAAAAAAAAAAACCACAGTAAAACTTTTTTCACATTAAAAATGTGGACAAAAAATCTTCAAAATCTAATCTTGAAAGACCATATATTGCTTTCCCTCATGGGGATAGGAAAGAACAAACCAAATCTCATATAGTAGTCACATCGCTTAATGCATTACAAGAAAGCACCAAATGATGACCACAGAAGATAAAGTTGTGTGCATATAAAACGTGTATTTTTGCACCTATATTATACATAGTTATATATGAAGCTGACCAAAACTGAAACATAACAGATCCCTAAACTTTCCAGGCAACTACTGATACCAGTGGAGATTTTGCAGCTCTAAAACTGACACAAAAAAAAAGGAAGAAAGGTCTAGGGGCATTGCTGAATTTGCAGTGTATCTTCCTAGTGCCAAAAACAAACTCCTGAGGCACCAACACTACCACCTGTAGTGTAAAAATGTTTGTATCAAGATGAAGCTTGTAATCCTCCTGGGTGAAAAACTGCACCTCCCAAATCCCATCCCACATGAAGACAGCATTGCATCAGTCAGAGTCTATTGAAAGATAGCACTGGTGCCTGGAGGATTACTTGAGGCTTTAAAGCAGCAGCAGAAAAAGGAAAAAAATTAAAGGATACTGGAATTTCACATAGATGTGAGTGCTGCATAAGAAAGCTGTTATCAGCCGCACAGAAAGACAGTGCACAGATTTGGGACAGAAGGGTTGAGCACATGCAAATCACAGATTGAATTCTGTCCCCCACTGCTCTTCAATCAGATCAGGAAGATGAGAGAAAAAGACCAAAATCTGCTCCCTTCTGAAAACAGTCAAAAATCTCCTGGGGGAAGAAAAAAGAGGGAAAGAAGAAGAAGTTTTCTGTTTCTCCTGCTGCCATTACTGAAGCCAAAATGGCTATGAATGAGAATCACCAAAACTTAGAACTCCACTACACAAAGAGAACATAAAAGCAGAGAGTCCCATACTTTGACAGTGGCAATTCTGGCTCTCCTGCATCCTGGAAGCCACGTATTACAATCAGGCTTAGCTTCCCAACTGACTACATGTAGGCCTCACCATTTGAGTCCCAGTGTGCCACTTTTTGTATTTACTTCTGGAGGGGCTGGATGCTTTTGCCACAGCAAAAACACATTTGCAAGCCCTGTGTGCTAACCAGGAAGAGCAGTCCTAGACTTTCTCCAGGTTGCTGCATGAAGGCTTCACACCTTTGCAATGTCATTCTCCCACTCATCCAACTTTAAAAGCAACAGGAGGAAGCTTGCTTCAGATATTTCCCTCTCCTCTATTGACAGGGAATACTACACCTCCATTCCTGCCTGTACAAAGGACAAAACAGATGACTTAACCCTTTGTTCGCTTCCTTCTAGCCTTTTTGATTCAATAGCCAGTTGATGCTCATGCAATTTGTGATTTAGGCTTTCCTGGGGTTGGTTTTGCTCGTCTTTCTCCATTGAATTACTCTGCTCAAGCAATACTGTAGCCACCACTTCAGAGGTAACAGCACACTCCATTGCTACAAGCACAAGCTCCAAAGTGGGGAAAAGAAGGACAGCACACCCTTCCTCCCACATCACCCAACACAACCACCCGCTGCAAACTGCAGCCAGTGACTCTCAAAGACTTTGCCTTTGGCTGACGGGACAGCATTCAGCCAGAAAAGCTTTCCATGGCCAAGGAGAAAGGTGCACCACTCGGGCATCCAGCATTTGCACTGGCATGAAAGGACTGGGTTTCTCTCTGGAAGGGAGCTCTATTTTCTCCAGCATCTGTCAGACCCTGGGGACCCCTTAGCACTTTATCAAATATTAGTCCCAGAGGGCTGTAACAGCATAGGATTTAAAAAAAAAAAAAAAAAAAAAAACCAAAAAACCAAAACCCTTGCTGCTTTGTACTCCCATCAGTTACCTATCACCTCTACTACAGAAATCAGTTTTTGAGGAAAATTATTGGTCACAATTCTGATTATTACACCTATTTTACTCATCAGTTACATCAGTTTTCAAATATCAGTGTAATTACTAAAGGAAAAGTCAATCCATTGTAAAGGCTGATTCATTGGTCAAAATCCAGAAGGATATTCTGGACAAAGAGGACAAGACAAAGAAAGAGCCAATTTACATGATCCAATTAGAGGTGAAAAAACACTCCTCTGTGCAGCCAGGAGGAGGACTTGAAACTCCATCCGCCTCTGTCAACTGGGACCAGAGAACACTCTGGTCAAAGGAAGCTTCCCCAAGGACCAGCCACCTGCTGTAATTGCTTAAAAAAGAAAATACAGAGGAACAAAGCAGAGGATCAACACAATGAAGATGGTACCAAACATACATCCAGAAGTTCTTGTTAAGAGAAGCAATAACCTCCTTCCAAAAGTATAAAATGTGTCTTCAACAGCTTTTATGAGTTGTGATAATGTGAACAGTAGACATCTTTTAAATGTTTAACAAAAAATTATTCAGACTACTAAGAGTAACGTCATAGACAAAAGGGGAATGGTTTATATTAGAAGAAGAAAAAAAAAATTCCTCTCAGAAATTGTGAAACGTGATTTTTTTGTAGCACAATCACCCCTGAAAGCTCAGGATACAGAAGTAAGGAGAACCTCAAATGGTGTGCAAAAAATAAGGATGTGGTTTGCAGAGAAATCCACTCCACCAAGACGAAATACAGATAGGACATAATCCCAGATACCGCATGTGGAGAGCTGGGACAAGAAGATCAGGATCAGGGAGCCCAGGCAGGCTTCAGCACGGCTGCAAGGCAGAGACAGATAAAAACACGCAAACCTGCCAACAACCCTTTGAGCAGCGAAAGGGCCGGCGCCCACCTACATTGCAGATGGAAGAGCTTCAGGGCAACCCAGGCTCACCGACCTGCAGCTACACAACTCCGGGGCGAGCCCGGCGCGGGCGGCCGCCCCCGCCCCCTCCAGCCCCGAACACACAGGGCGCCCCCGGGGCAGGCGCAGCAATGAATTCATCAGCGGGTGCTGGCAGGGTGCCTCGACACGGGAATTCAATAGGAACAGCAGGCCGAGGAGCAGTGAATAATTCAGGCGCTCCGCTCGCTCGCACCATGCCGAGGAAAGATGAAGCCTGCTCGCATCGCCTTCAGCCGCCCCGTGCGGGGTCAGGACAGAAGGCGGTGCGCGAGTGGCACCCGGCTGGACGGGCCCCGCGGAGCCCGGGAGAGCCGCCGGCTCGGCGAGCCGTGCCACGCTGGCAGCAGCCCGGCCTGCCCTCGCCACCAGCGGGAGCGGAGCGCCGACACACTACACAGCACAGCTTGTTCCCCTCGCACACACAGCTCCCTGTGTCCCGCCGGGAAGGAAAAGCCACCGGCAGCGTCATGTGCTCTCCACCAGCCCGGCTCCCAAAGCTTAAAGCAGAAGAGGTTGAAGGCTATTCTCTTGCAGCTACTGCTCTGTCCCTGGAAATGTTTGTGTTAGACTAGTCTATCAAAAATAGGAAAAGCCGCGGGGAGGGAAAAGAGGGATAAGGCAAGACAATATACAAGTGCTGGGGATATGAAAAATGTTAACCTTCAAAGCAATAGGGTTACTGACTCAACACTGCATCATGCAGCAGAGGAAACAGCTTTTGGAAAAAAATCCTCCATGCCGGTCAGTTTATGTCAGGCCATGTCTAATGATGACCTGGAGCACACAGAAACACTCGGGAGAGCTTTCATCTTCTCTATGCAGACTGAGAGCAGAAAATGATGACAACACACTCCAGAAACACAATTTCTTCTTGCCACCATTAAGAATGTAAAAACCTCAAGAAGGGCAAAAATTATTTCGGGATTTCTTTCCTCCCCATTCCACAAAGAGACATCTAATGCTGAAACTGTTCTGCCAGACCTCGAGTCTTGAGGCCAGAACAGACCTGGCAGATCAGGCCAAAGTTCTAGGTGCTCTCATTTTTCAATCATGCATCTCCCAGCACATGCTGCAACACGGCAAAAATGCCTCCAGCACATAATGAGTATGCTCCCTCCTCCTCCAGCCCAGCAGACAGCGTTGCCCCAAGACAAGGTAGCCCATGTTATCCTACTGGCCAGGACAAAAGCATTCCAGATCGGCCAGGGCATGAACAAACAGCAGTTACTGCAGCTGACAGCAAGATGAGGAGCCTCACCACTGCTGATAGCAGCACTGAATCAGACTTCACCATGAGGAGTTCTCCCCATCGTTTCTGCTCTCAAGGACTTTCCAACCAATTCAGGATCGTACATTTCACACAGAAGACGGCAGTATCAGCTGTACTTCCCAGCAAGCTGTACTTCCCAGGCATCGTGCTACAGCTCACAGACATGCTCAAGCAAACAGAGTCTGCAATGGCACTGTACAAGGCTAAGCAGATGGAGGTAGATTGGGTCCACTGTGCTCAGCAGGAGCCCAGAGGGGGAAAAAAAATATCTCATTTGATACTTATTCCTTTTCCTGCACAGCAGACGAACAGGGCAAGGCATCTTAAGCACAGATGTCTGTCCCATTACAGATCTCCCTGGAGCCTGCCAGGACTAAGACTGTAGTTCAGCAAACAAAGAATCCCAGAGAGAACATGAAGCCTGGACTCCAGAAGCAGCTTCTTTATCTTCACTGCATTTTCTATATTTTAAAAAAAATTTTGGCACTCTGCTGACTGTCACGCAGGTAATGCTTGGAATGTACAAATCTACCCCAAAAACTGTGCAGAGAGAAAACCTTAACAACGGTATATTAGCTGAATACAAACTCAGTTCACAGTGTATTTAGATCAAACCTTTTGACCTTCAGATCTTACTGTACAAACACCTGCAAACCAGTAGCTCTTCCTTTGTAAAACAGAGGTGGGATGAGAGAGAGATGGGAGAAGAGCACAAAGTCTGTCTCAGTCTAAATCCCTCATTCCTTTTAACAAACAGGAATTACTGCATCATTAGATTTAGTGGCAGTACTTAAAACCAAATCGGATTTGGTGAGAAGAAAATAAAGCTATTGACTCCTGACATTTGCAACTTCAAGTATATTAGACCGGCTCCTCCATTTATATTTAGTACACCAGTAAAGAAAGCAGCAGTCTCTAATTAAACAGACACAGTATAATCTTCACTGAGGGATCAAACGCACCAGAAACCTTCCCCTTCCTGGTGCCACGGCTCCCTGGGAAGCCAGGCTCTCTCACACGCTGCGGAAACGATCCCGGCTGGGTGAGTCACCACAGCCATCCCAACGGGGCATGATCCAGAGGGCCACTGAAAACAGCTGCTGGGAGATCAGCCGAAATAGAGATATTGAGACAAGGCCCCATTTTTGCCTGCTCCAAGAGGATTGTTTTATTCTTCTCAATTTGTCTAGACCAGAAACCTCCTCCATGCCTCCACGGACTTGTCTCCCTATTGAAGGGAGTGACAGCCATCGTTTTAGCTTCATTGACAGCATCATAGATTCTATAAGCCAGAAGAAACTTATGTGATGTGCCTCTTAATGGACAAAGAGAGCCTCCTGGAAGAGCTCCTGTGCAGCAAGGTCTCAGGCCATTTCTTGGCACAAGGGAAAGGGAAAGCAGCACAAATTGGAGGGGACAGAGGGTTTCAATTTGGGAGTGCAGTGCTCTGTCAAACACTGCCAAAGCAGTTTCTGATATCCCTGAGATTTACAGCTCTCACCTACTTCCCCAACTCAAATCTTTCAAGGAATTTACTGCTTTCCTACAAGCTCCACACTATAAAACAATCCCTGCTCTTTTTGTGTTTGCACTTGGCACACACAGTGCTGGCATTGCTTGGACACATGCTGCCCAAATTCAGAGAACAGAGATGAAGGATGCAATTTCCCTTTAGCTTTAAATTCATTATGAGAAGCAGTTTTCTTAAGTGATCCTACTCACTCCAAGAATATTGGAGCTATTTTATATCATGACATTCAACCTACAGGAAACAGCAAAGTAAGAGCTGAAGAGGAATATTCACAGGGAGGAAACAGCAGGAAAAGGACCAGATGAGTATCTTCAACATGCATAAAGTTTTCCAGCTCCGTTTCACTTCCGGGGCCAGCTGAGAGTCACTGAGCAGCACTGTGTTGCGCCCAGACGAAAACGTGAAACTCAACCCCGAGATTCCCCCTGACAATCAAAGGAAGGGTGGGAATCTCTCAACGAGCCTGCCCAGGAGGTGGAAATACCCTGTAATGAGGTTTGGCCAGATATGCTGTATCTCCTGCCTTTCTCTCCTCTGCTGCTTGCTCACTGTGACATCCAAGCTATCAGTCACACAATTCATCAGCATGCAGTCGCCTGTACCCCCCTGCCCACAGCCTCCCCGTACACTCCCCAGCATGCAGCAGTAATTGCCTTTTCTATTAGCCCACAGCGACAAGAGCTGCCATGGCAACCAGCAATGATTTTAATAAGTTTGGTCTGTTTTCAAGGGCAGCACACGCGTGCCGGCACATGAGCACGTTGCAGACACGCGCCAAGGGGAAGGAGGACCTGCCATCAAATACAAAGGCAGAGTTGAAAACACACTTGGATCAGAGAAACCGTGGATGAGCAAACATTTACTCCCCTCCTCTGCAGGAAGAGCGGATGTCCACTCACTCCTAAAGCAGTATGGATGTGAGAGAGGTTGACAGTGGCATGGTGGTACTAAACATGCATCCTTGCGGAGCTACTAGGTGACAGAAGTGACATGCAGCTGCACTGTGGGTATGTCGTGACATGTCACCCCACACACTGCTGCTGTCAGCACTGCTGAGATGGGCACAGCCAGCACTGGACACCACCTTGCCTCTCGAAAGGACAGCAGAGGCAACATATCCACCACAGTGGAGTCAGCTGGATTTAGAGATAAATTCTTCTCTTTGGCATTACTTATTTTCTATGAGATTGTGAAAAAGAAACTCTGAGCCAAATGGAGCACAGTTCTCTCCGTGAACTTCTTTCAGAACCTATTTACCCCCAGCTCAGCCTCGAGGTATGATTTCACACCGTGCAGCCCAACACAGGGAGTCACTATACAGAGGCTGTGTCCACTGTAAATACCCCACAGACACAAGGACTGGTGGCCCAGAGCAAAGGGGTGTTACCATTCAGACCAACCTACACGAGGTGGTCTAAAGCTGCCTAACTCAGTAGTACTGATACAACATTTGCAAATCATAAACATAATACTACCAGGGTTTTTTCCAAAAGCCTTTTGAAGGTTTAGCTTAATCAGCTGTCCATCATCCACTCACCAGGTGCTACAAAGGGACAATTTCTGCTATGCAAACTGCACCAATACCTGTAAACTCCACATAAAAAACTTGGAGGAAATAGACAAGAAAAGCAAACATGGCACAGTAAAGCCCAGAATTTCAAATTGGCTGCAAAGCTAAACATACCATATCATCCCAGTCTCACAAGCTATGCAGACTCATGGGAGAGGGCATTAAAAAAAAAAGATAAATCTGTAACACCTTTTCCACCATATCATGTATTTTGCACAAGCCTAAAGAAAACATGAAACATCTAACAACAGGATGCAGATCAATAAATGTAATTAATTTTGGTGCAAGGGAAAGATGCTGTAAAATGCTGCAAACTACCTTCTGCTAACACAGCAAGCTGATGCAGAGTAAGGCAAGAGCAGTGTGCAGCTCACCATGCGTTCCAAACAGCCTCCAAGGACCACCCATTAGATGGGGGGAGCAGCAATAAAGAAGGCCACCTAGTTCAAACTAGAGGAGGAAAGATGGCCCACTGAACCCAGTGCTCTGAGATTTCCGCTTCTCTGCAGGTGACCTGGGGGACTTGTTTCATTTCTCTGTGCGTTACCTCACACCACCTTTCTTCCTAACATGAATACTGTGCAATTAGGATTTAAGAAGGGCTCAAATCCAGGATAACTAAGGCTAGGATAAAGAATACGGGGATATTTAACTGCTAAAAACAAAGGATTAAATCAATGAACAGGAACCAAAAGATCTGTTTTGATTCCTGTAATGCTATCTGCCTTGAACAAACTCTGTGGATACACTAGTCTTTGGCTAGCCCATACATGACAGAAAAAACCTCATGCTACCTAGTGACTGAGCCACACTGGAAAGAGTGGACAAAAAAGACTTCTGGGAACCTACACTGTTCTCTTTATCTGCCACCTGAGCCATGACTGTGAACCCCTCCCCCAAGCAGTAACACTACTTCATTTCAGTGTACATCCTCCCTTTCCAAGCAGCACATGAAAATGATGCTCCATCCTTGCCAGATTCATTGCTGCCCAGGGGTTTAAATACAGCAGCAATGAATTGACTGGTCTTGTTAATTTAATTCAGCTACATGGAAAATCTGTAAACAGAAGCACAAGCCATGACAATACTATCAGAGGGCTCTGAACACAGAACTGAAAAATTTGCTTTTGGTTATCACCGCTAACCGTGCAAGGAAGAAGAAATTTTCCTACTGGACATTTTACGTTTTTACTGTTTAAGCTCTTCAGGTAAGAAGAAAGTTTCCTACAGGCAACACTGCTTTTTCTACCCTGCCAATCAGCTTCACACACAACATGCTGAATTAGCATTTGACTAGACACACTTCCAGCAACTCCAATCCAGGGCTCATTTAACAGACATGACAGCACCCCTTGAGTCACCAGGGAAGGCAGGACCACCTGCCCTGACCCCACTGGGACAGAGCAGCCTTTGGGAGATGAGTGATAACCACATCCCATCCTCCCTTCCCACTGCAATCTTATTTTCACAGTACACCTGTTCAAATGCAGCCTGTACAAATACAACAGTAATTTTTTCAAGCAACTTCATGAAGAGAGTTGCCTCCACGAGGAACACTATGCAATAACCATCCGTATATAAGCACATCGTTCAGAGAGCATTCAGAGAGCAAAGCCAACCATCCAACAGACTCCGCACCCCAGGAAAATCCATACAAGACACAAAAATATTTACCTGGGAAGTAAAGTGGGGAAGTGACCTATTAAGAAGCTCTCCACTACTTAATGTGACTGTGTTCATCATCAAAAATCCTGCCCAGGAAGTCAGAGGCAGAGAAAGCCTCACAATGGTAGGAATTCACCCATGGAAGAGGAACAATGCCACATGTTTACTCCTTCCCAAGGGGTCCAGAGATTTAGGGACAGTCTTTAAAATCCTATCCTAAAAACAAAAGTAGAAACTGCCAATCCCAGAACCAATAGGACAGATTTACAGACCTCAGAATCTTTAATTGCAGACTTGCAACATTTCAGGCATCAAGAAATTGGTGACACAGTATAAGAAACTGCTCAGGAAAACGTACATAAAATTTGTATTTCAGACTAACCCTGAGGATCAAGTAAACTACACAAGCCAAACAAAGCACTTGATACTACTGAGCCAGCAGGGCTGGTCAGTTTCGGTCCACTGTACTGAACCTTTTCCAGACTATATGCATCATCTCTTTATCAAGCACCAAATCCAAGAGAAGCAACTTCACAGAATACCTTACAATAGATATGAGAGCCCAAGCACAGAGATTTTATGTTTATTTAAACACAAACCTCATAAAAGAGCTTGCTAACACCTTGTCAGCAACAGTGACTAGCTGACACCAGGCATCTTGGAAGATTTCAGCGCACAAACACACCCATCTCCTGCTACACTTCTCAAGGATGGTCAGGGACAGGCACTACTTCAGGCAGATTGTCATCACATGCAAGTGGCAGCCAGAGGGTTCCTCACTCTGAGGTGACAGGACCATTCTCTCCAATTTGCCTGCAGATTCCACACATCTACTGAAACCCAACAGAAGCAAGAACATAGGATGATCCAGATCTACTGAATCACTATCCATTCCCCACCTACATATTAAAACATACAGACCGGCTAGTCTTTCTCTGCACATAGAGATGCCTCAGAGTTTTGGATGCTAGAAAGGATAAGAAAGAAGAACCAGGTCACCAAAGGTGAAAAATAGTGGCTGGTACAGAAAGGATAGAACAAATGCTGTATCAAATGCCACACTGCAAAGCAAGCCAATACCCCTACCAAAACTCCAATGGAGCTGCCAAATTCTGCCCCATGAAGCTACCAAGCCTATGAGCTACTCCTATGGTAAATGTCTGCAGTAATCATGAGGTCCAAAAATGAAACAAATACCACGCTGAGGAAAAAAAAAAAAGCAAAAACTATCTTCCTGTTTTCACTAGAAAGGTCATGCCTATTTAAGGAAACCTTCCCAAGAAACATGGACATGCTCCATCTACATCCATCAACTAAGAGTCCAGATTTAGGTGTAATCACTCATCAAAGAATTCCTAGTCCTTAAAGGGGTCCTGGTTGAAGCAAATCCAACTCATGGTCCTCCTGGCAGGCAAAGCAGTCACAAATGCCTGATACTGCCCAAGGCGAAAACATCAACCCATTGATCAGCAAAGGAGAAATTCTTACTCAACAATTTAAGCAATGAATAATAGGAGGAAAACACACACACACACAAGACGTCTCATAGCATCTCCATCTATTCAACTCAACACCTTCCCCACGGGAAACAACCATCCCCAGGAGAACTTATACATTGGTTTGGCTGAAAGAGAGAGATAACACTTAGACACGTTATCAGACCTATAGCTGGAGAGGTTTCGAGACAGAACATGAAACATGAAGAATTCTTAGTGGTGCTAATTTGTGATTTATCAACAGATAAAACTTATTTTTCTGATATTGTAGAATTTGGCACTGACCATATGATATTCTTGTTGAAAGCCAGAAGAGATCAGGCAAGATGGTGAAATGCAGCAAGTCTTTTCTGGAAGGATGTAATTAGGGGACAGAGCAAACACAAAACTCAGACCTAATTATGAGCATAATTCCAATTTCCTGGCAAAGCCACACACAGACATATATATATATACACACACAAATATCAGGTGGTCAGACAATATATACTCAAATACTAGTCTTAGCCTCATTCACCACAGCCACATCCATCACAACAGCACTGACAGGTCACAAGTGGGCACTGAGAGAAGGGATGGTCAGATGGTATGCTGGTTTTGGCTTGGATAGAGTTAATTTTCTTCACAGTAGCTGTTATGGGGCTGTGTTTTGGATTTGTGCTGGGAACAGTGTTGATAATTCAGGGATGTTTTAGTTACTGCTGAGCAGTGCTTACAGAGAGTCAAGGCCTTTTCTGCTTCACCCCACCAGTGAGGAAGCTGAGCATGCATAAGAAGCTGGGAGGGGATACAACCAGGACAGCTGACCCCAACTGACCCAAGGGATATTCCATACCACATGGCATCACAGTCAGCATATAGAGCTGAGGGAAGAAAAAGAAAAGGGGGACATTCAGAGTGAAGTTTGTCTTCCCAAATTACTATTACACATCATGAAGCCCCGCTTCCCCTGAGGATGGCTGAACTCCTGCCTGCCCATGGGAAGTGGTGACTGAATTCCACGTCTTGCTTTGCCTGTATGTGTGGCTTCTGCTTTACCTGTTAAACAACCTTTATCTCAACCCACAAGTTTTTTTACTTTTAGTCTTCCAATTCTTTCCCCCATCCCAGCAGGAAGGAATGAGCAGCTGTGTGGGGCTTAGTTGCCAGCTGGGATTAAACCACAACAGACGGAAATACTACAGAGCTAAGTTCCACCGTAACCCTCTCTATCCGACAATCAAAATCCACAGTTGGTCCATTTCCTTTTACATTCTCCTTCTCTTCTCTGAAGTGTTCTCTGGCCCATGGTTGACATCCAGCCATCACACAGACAGCACTGTTCCCAAATCCCACTATCACCTCCTGCTGAGTCCATCCCACCATCGCAAACGATGGCCTTGCCTCCTCTGTCTGTGACCTCTCAGCTCAGCTCTCACATGAGGCACTTGGCATGCAGACCACCACTCTTAGGGAACTCTAACCAGCCCAGGAAGTCAGACTTTTCCAAGAAGTCCTTAGGTGTAAAGGTCATATAGGGAAAAAGCTGCTAGATCCAGCTGGTGACATTAGCAGATGCCAGGTCTCCACTGGATTCCTGTGAGCTTTGGAGAGGACACCAGCTTCATCTTCTCCCCTCACTTCAAGGCAACGAGAATTCCCATAACATATGCAGAGGTATTGCCAGGCTGGTCTTTATCTCCTCTTTCCAAAAAGCAGTGGGATGGGGTGTTTATTCCTCCCCTACAGCTTTATACTACTTCCAGTGTTGTAGTCTGACAATCCTAGCAGTAAGATCAGGCATCCAGCCCAAAACTAGGCTTGTTGTCTGCGGCTCTCTGAAGATGATAGAGCCCCAGCCATTTAACACAATTCTGGCTCCCCCTTTACTCAACTAAGGAGAACAGAACTGACCATGCAGAAGCAATAAAAAGCAGGCAGTGATGGGATGCATGAAGGACTCATTATTCAGCAAACAAAAAGGAGATACCAAGCCCAGGATCACCCACGTATTTCTCACCCAAGACACCTGTATGCCAAGTGGCAGGATTGCTTTGCAGCCCTAATGTGTCTCCTCAGCAGAACATGCCTCTCTGTCCTCCTCACTGACCCCACAAGTGACCATGCTGAGACCTGTGTTCCCAGGAGGGGGGGAGCTGCCAATCCCCACGGCAGCCAGCGGGTCAGGAGCCGGTTCCTGCCTTTGCTGTCCACACAGCAGCTCTCTGCTTCCTAACAGACCAAAACATGCTTTTTAACTCGAAAGGCGAAGTAGCTACATTCTCTCCTAAAATAGCAACTGCAAAAGTCAAGGGCTGCAGATCAAAAAATAGCAACTATCCATGCAACTTCCAGTGTTTCCTCATGTGCAGGGATGTTACAACAAATCAGGATTATGTGCTATTTTTTCCTAATTCCTGCTTCGTTCAAGCCTAGGAAGCGCTGTGTTCTGAGCAGTATAAACAGCTGCAGAAACCAAAAGGTATGTGGTTTTGTAGTTTCAGAAAAGCAGTATCGATTCTACTCAAAAAGTTAGGTTTCAAACCTTATCTTCCAAGTAAAATTTCACTATAATGCTTAATTCAAGGTATTCTTCTGGGTTTTAAGATAAAGACAACATCACTGTATAATTGCCCAATGTGATACACTTAAGGATCAGTCTATGGAAGCAGCAGGCATCATATATACAGTGGAAGTTGTAGAGAGCTATAGATCTAGGATTAAAACATCACCAAAACCCCACTTCAATAAAAAAGCCTCAGATACAATCAAAAATACAAATAAAAATAAGTTAGGTTGTAAGTGTCAATCGTTTTTTGGCAAAACTGGTCTTATTACCAGGTACTTCAATCCCCCATTTCCACAATAAGGCACAGTATACCTTTTCTACCTCTCAGGAAACTAAAAAATAAAATCATTAGTACCTGTGAAGCACCCACACTACAGTGGTGAGTACTGTAGAAGAGACCATTAAAAATTAATAGGTCTGTATTCAGTGCAAGGTTTAGATTATCTGCAGTAAATTCATTTGGGGTCATACATGAGATGAAAGAAAAGAAATGAAATATTGCATAGTCCAAAACCTGACCTTACACCCATTTTAACTGGTTACAAAACTCCCATTAAGTTTAATAGCGCCTCAGTGAACACCATCCATTTGCTGCACTTGCGGAGATGAAGTCATCTCTAAAAACATAAAAGCTATGACCACATAATTGTGACCTCACATGATGTCCTCTTGTCACATTCTCCTGCTGGGGAGTTACTGGCTATGAGTCCCGGCCCCTTCAATGTGGATGCACCACATTTTAAAGTCTCCCCAGCCGCAGCCTGCTGTGCACAGGTTCTCACCCTGGCACATTCTGTCTCCTCCACCCTTTGGGTAGAGGAGACAGCACCTGCAGTTCCAGACCACCCAGGACAAACATGACCCCAGCACCACTGCAGAGTAGCACACCTCTTCCTAGAATTAGAGCATTGAGAACATTCTGCATGTCCACACACTTCAACTTCCACTACTGAACAAAACAAATAATAGGATGGGCAGGTGCTTCAGGAGCCAGCTGGATTCTCCTGCAGGCTGTCCAAGAGACATTCAGATCTGCTGCTGCAAATCAGCACCAGTGTTGCATACACTTTATTGCCTCAGTTTCCTCCACGTTTCAAATCATTCCTGAGGCCAATATAACAAAAACACCTGTTTCCCACCCTCATACACGCCACGAGCCCCAGGACATCTGCCCGTACCATGCTGCCAGCCCCCACTTCCTTCGGTGTGCCCCATGGTTCCACCTGCTGCGGCAACATCACAGCCTAGGCTTCCTTCCCTGAATGAACCTTTTGAATCTCCCCAGGCTGTGTGGCTGGTCCTACTCATGGGAGCAGAAGCAGCATCACTCAGAGAGAGAGGTCTTGAATTCCAGGAACCACCCCAGGTCGCTCCAAAGCTGAGCTTCAAGAATTGGTGCCTACAGGCAAGGAGAAGCACCTACAAAACCTAGTCCATCCCGGTCCAGCTTCGCTCCAAAGCTGCACAGGGCTTTTAACATGAAATAAGGGTAGGAAAGAGCCCTCCTCTGATGGACCTGCTTTCCAGGACAGCAGAGTACAAAGGGTAATGAAGAAGCCATTGCTTGCACTTCCCCTCATTTCTTCTTCCCACAAAAAGGAAGCAAAGCCACAGAACAGAATAAAATCAAAGAGCCAGACAGATAGCTCAGAAGCACGATCTCTCACAGGAGCTGCTCAGAGTCACACTCGGCTACTCCGCCTGCAGATCCAGGGAGCCAGGAAGAAGGTGCCCACCCCTGCAGCAGGGCAGAGCCTGGCCTTCTCCCCACCTTGCTGCCTGAGGTCAGTGAGCAGGCTGGAGGAAGGGCGACCTTCCCACCCCTATCCGGGCAAGAGAACAGCAACCACAAGCAGCAAATTATAGCACCAGGATCCCAGCTAAAGCCTGCCCTCAGCCCACACAGCACTAAATCAAGGCTTTTTAGTGATGCCTTGGTGGAATTTTCTTCCTGGGCATCACCCTCAATGGTGACAACCACCCCAAATGCCTGCAAGAATCTCCTACAGAAATAGCAGTGGGAAAGCTGTGCAGAAAGCCTCAGTTACAAGAGCACAATGCTCCAGCCCCTTGAAGAAACCTGAGCCGGATCCAGATCCCAAGGCCTCAAAGGCCTCTGGGGAGCATATTTTGATATTTGTGACACACAGAAAAGCCACATAAGGTTGATTCTTTAGCCTCTCTATTAAAAGAAATTTAGCTATGTACACTCAGAGGGGAAAAGTGCTGACACGATGAGGGTTTTTCCCCCTTAAATGTTGCAGCTTCTTCCTGATCTCTATGCTAATACCTGCATTATTGCTGAGGCAGTTTTGAGCAGAAAAAACCCAATAAAGTCATACAAGAAAAGCAACAAGTGCTTCTATTCCAATATTCTTTGAAGCAAGCATCCAATCCTTCTGCACCACAAACTCTCCTAGACAAAGGCAAACATAAGCAACAACCCCAGTAATGCATAGCCACTTCAAAAACATGCCAGCCTGAATCCCACTGTCCTATCCAAGTAGATCTCATTACCTCTTTTCTAACCAGTGTGAATCACAAGTACCCTCTGCCCACACTCCAAAGGTTAGGAGGCGGCACAATGGCATAGCTGATTGAACACCAATGTCGCACCTCGTGAGCTGACAAAAACCGCCAAAGTCTCCTGCTCTGCCCAAGCAGATGCTGGATCCAGCTCTAGTTCAGCTGATGCTGCTCATTAAACAAGGGGGCTTTTGTATACAACCTTCCTTTCTTCGTGGCCACTTAAATACCTCGTATCACTGCTAAGGAGTTGGAGTCCCATTTCCTTTGGTCCAGCAAGAGAGCTGACAGGGGTGGTTTAGATAGATGCCGTATGCACGTGTGACAAGCCAAACGAGAGAGAGACTGGAACAGTTCAGAAACACCCTGGAAATCTTCCAGAACAGAGAACACAGGTTAGAAACCCAGAAAAACATGTGGCATTTCTCAGCAGAGCTTTCCTGCAGAAGAGGTACCCAGGCACAGCTCAGTGGGACAGCTTGGCAGAGCCCTGACAGGGAACACTGCAGGGTCAGGACAGTGGCATGGTCCAGGACTGGTGAGGACTGTTTCATACAGCCCCTGCCATCACTGGACTTGGCTCCTACAAACATCTCTAATTCGACCTGGAAAAAAGAAGGTGCACGCAAGAAAGTGAAGCAGAGGGAGGGGGAAGTGTGCTAGGGAAAATGTATACACATCTTTCAAACTGAATTTACAACAGATTGCTAGCAAAATTAAATTTACTGGAGAGCAAAGGGAGTTAAGGCCCAAAATGCAGTCAAGCAGCTCTAATCCCTAAACATCGGGATTATCTCATGACAGCTACACTTGGGCGTCCACTCAATACCACTGTAAAATGTAGATCAACAGAATGCTTCAATGAACTGGAACTCGTTACCTCTAATTGCTTCTCTCACTTCTCTTCTGGATGTTCCTCTGATCCCTCAGCCACCACATTTCAACAGCAAACACACACACACAAAGTCAAGTAATATCAGAGACGGGCAAATTAAATAAGAGATTTCCAGACAACCAAAACATCTGCCCTTCTCTTTCACTGCATACAAAAACGAAGGTTTTTCTGCCTGAGTTCCACAAGACAAGTCAGCAGCATAGAGTGATAGGTTTTAAAACATCTTCAACTAATGTGATTCCTAACATTTTCCAGAAGGGCAGAGGTTTCTGTGCAGCCAACCAAACACTGCTAACGACAGGCTTTATTTTTCCAATGTAACAGGGGTATGTCCTTCTGCAGCAGTTTCCAGGGGGCCACAGACCACACACAGAATCCTGTTGAGATCTGTCTCAACTTCAGTTTAGCTTCCCTATCTCTAGTGCAAACGAAGCAGTTGATTTATTTTATTTTATTTTATTTTACTGCTGCCTCCTTTGCATCTCCTGAGTTCTGGTACTCCTGCTGCACAGTCCCAGTAAAGCACAAAGCCAGCATGGGAACACAGCTGCTAAACCTTCAGTGAGCAGCACTTATTTGAGACAACCTCGAACACGGAGGTGCAAACCCCCAACGCAGAAGGGCAAGGCAGGGACCCTGCTTGCTGGATCACTGGGAGGAACAGCTGGCAGAGGGTATTGTACAGGATGTGCCTGGGAGCTGCTCCAAACTCAGCTAGGTGGGCAACCTTTCCAACATGCAAGGGAGAGACCAGGCTTCCTGCAAAATACCAGAGCACTCGTGTTTCTAAACGGGAATTCTGAAAGGAAAAATAAAAAGCTTATGTCTACAGCTGGTACACATATGCAGAAGGAAACCATCTCCAGTAGGGCCAGACCTCTGTTTGGCTTCCAATCTCACAACTGTGGCCATCACCTTTGAACACAAACCTCTGGAATCTACAGAAAAATACTGAGAGAGCCGGGAGGAGTACTGAAGCATGCAGAATACTTCACTTGGGCTTTCCATTTTCCTGAATATGGCAAGAAAAGAGCCAACATTAAAGCACTCTTAACAACTCTAAAATCCCAACTTTCAGCCTGTTTGCCAAAGGTTTTCTTTGAACTGCAGATTTTCTAAGTGTTCCCAGACTGTATCAAATCTAACTTGTAACATTCAAATATTTAAAAAAACAAAGGGCAAAAGCAAACAGAGAAACAACAACAAACTTAGAGGTGATTCATTACGTCTCATCACATCAGCAATACTCTGTCGAAACAGCATCCCAGAAAACCTCATCCTGGATCCAAGGCAGGGGTCAGCTTCGATAGATTGGAACTTCGTTTCTTTTACTATAATATCTTGTATCCCTTGCATTGCTCTGCACCTCTGTACAAAGACAGCCATGCCATGAAAAATAAGAGGGAGGAAAAAGCTAACCTGATTACACAGCTTTTCCACAATTTACTGGAACAAGATGTTCTCTTCTGTAAGATTTAAAAATACAGACTTCCAAAGGGTCCCTCACAGCACAAAAGCTGTTATTCACTGGCCCCTTCTCGATTACAATCCCAGTCAGACCTCTTACTTGTAAACCCAAACCTACCTAGAAATTATCAGCAGACCGATTTCTTGCCATCCTCTGGAGCACCACAAACAGGCCACAGCTTGAGCAAGGATATTGGCTGTCATGAAGCACCAGTCATGTCCCCACTCTTCCCTTTCTGGGGCACGCTGCAGTTCAAGGTTTCCAGTCATTGTGCTGGAAAGGAGTCAGGCTGGTAGAAGGTGTCACAGACCATCTTCTGGCTCACGGTAGGATGAGAAACCACAGACTTTCTTGTGGAGCAAAGACTTATCGTCTATTACATCATCTTTTAGGCACAGGGGACTGATCTCAACACCACTAGTCATCTTTATGAACCCTGTGCAGACATGGCTAAATGACAACACAAAGTTACCACTCATTGCTGCCACTAAAGGTTTATGTGGGCTGGGCAAGGCACAGGCCACAGCTGCATTGACTGTCTGTCCTGACCAGTCGGCCACGCTCACGGCTGCAAGAAGAGTAATTCTCCCAAATACTCAGGGATACTGAGCACACAAGTCATTCATGAAAGAGGAACAAGGATCAGCTCTGTTCACACCTTGCATCTAATTCCACCTATATATTATCACCAGGTATAATTTTAATTTTCTAACCAAACTAGACCCCATAAAAAAGGTAAATCAAAATTCAGCTTGGGGACTGAATGAGGAGTTGATTAACTCATTCAACCCGATGCAAAGCAAAGGGAATGTGTTTTAGTAACTTTGTCAGCAGTGCAAGCTGTCTTGGTACACCTCTAGCACCTGGAAGGGGAAGACAAAAAGAGCACCCTGGAATTACACCCGTGTCTGGAGTTTCAAAGAGAAAGGGACACTTCCCAGCTAGCCACAACATTTCTCATCTTTCATCATGTAAGGAACGGAGGAGGAGAGAGATTGTTGCAAGGGTACTTTCTCTTCCATCTGTGCAGCAGTCAGTGTTTTCTAACAAGAAGCAAATACAGCTGCATCAACAACTGCATTTCAGTGCAGTTTCACAAGTGACTTAGGCTAATATAACTTTTTTTTCTTCTCCCCTGTGTTAGGCATTATTTTTACCCAGATCAGCAAGCTGATCCAAATGATTCAACCATCCAAGCCAGCAAACAGAGCACGAGGTAGTTCCTTACCAGTATTTATACAGTTAAAAAGCAGCAGTACCTTTGGGGCCCTTTACTTCCAAAGCTTACAATATCTATCCAAATACTTCCAGGTGACATTCCTGGCCGGTGGCATTTGACTTTAGCCATTTATGGAACAGAGGGAGCTAAAAACCAGCAGTTCCTGGTAGACCTTTTCCTCCCACGCCACGATTAACTGAACTATGTCCCAGAAGCAGATAGCAGCCATGATCCGATTTGTCCCAATCCCAACTCAAGCAGCTTTACACCACCCTCCTAACAAGATCAGCACTGGCCAAACACCATTTATCCGGCCTGATCAAAGATGGATTAGATAATGAAACCCTAACAGCATAAGCTGTCTGGGCATGCTGGCCTGAGACAGCAGAAAACAAGAAGCCCAGCAAATTTAAGGGCTACTCAAAGGTTTTAGGCACCCTCTCCCCCAAGGTCTTAATAACTAGCTACTATCTTATCTTCCTATGGGCGAGTTTTGATACGTCATGCTAACAGACCCCCAAAAAATCTATTAGTTTTACAGCTACATTAGTAATTTCTACAGCTAAATTATTTATTTCAGCATTACACGCTGTGTTTATATCCTGAGCCATTGGTAGGTAGGGGTTATGCAAAGAAGAAATGGTGGTGGGCATGGCATTCTGCGATTCCTTGCTATCAGCCCAGAGACACAGGGTCACCAAGTTTACACGGCAACAGCCCGTGGCTCTGGAACAGGAAGTAGAAAATTGACAGGATCTCCAGGAAAAACAAGGTACAACAGTTGCTGGTGTTATTTCCAGCTTTCAGAAAGCCTCTAGTACATATGAGAGGGAGAAAAAAAAAAGCATCAAAGAATAGGCCCTTTATTCCTCCTGTAAGCATTACGTACAGTTAAACATACAGGATTTACTAAAAAGAACCCGTTATTCTAAAATAAGGTACTTCAAAAGAAGGCACTATCTGAACAGAAATCCTCACAATAGGCAACCTTGTGTTTCGTCTTTTAAGTAAAAAGATACCGAATTTTCCAAACATTAAAGAACACATTTTTCCTATCTCTGATATTATTTGTAAGTTTGTCTTAAAATTTGACACTTCTTGCTTGCAAATACAAGAAGATTTTCTAAATATATAAACTACAGTCTTTAAAAACTAAAACAAATCAAGGCAAACTTCTGAACATAGAATCACAGAATGGTTTGGGTTAGAAAGGACCTTAAAGACCACCTAGATCCAAATAATGGTACATATTTGTAAATATATACATACAGACATATATATGTTTATTTTCAACTTCTATAATAAAAGGACTGAAAAATCTTTTGCATATATAAATACATATGGAAAGATTAAAATTACACTAAGAATGCCAAATAAGTACAATATGGGTGCCCTAATCTAAAGAATAGCTACACCAACTACAGACACACTTAAAAACTGGACTCTACTCGTTGCACCTCACCTAATTTCTCCACTGCTTCCCACTATCTGATACAGAAATAGACCCCAACTTTCTGCTAATTAATTCCACAATCAATCCCTAGTATCATGACCACCAGCATTACACACCAGCACACACACACTGTTGCAGCCCCATGGCTGAATGCTGCAATCTTACTATCTTGCATTATTAATTGAACAGACAACAAAACACTTTTTAATGTAAATATAGGAGGGGAGTCTTTTATCTGTAGAGAAATTGTACTCAATTGCAACTAAAAACAACAAAAAAAAAATCAGACTTTTGCTAAACCAGTCCAAGTCACTTCCTAGGCAATTTTCAGTTGATTTACCCCTGTTTACATCAACAACAACCAGTTAAACCACTATATGCAAGGTAAACTGGTGCATCTTCTGTAACTACACAGGACCTCTGCCTCAGTTCAACTCTGAAGAGCTGAAAGAATTTTATGTCACCATGTTTGTGCACTCATTCATAACTCCTAGCAAGACACCCGGTATAAACACTCCTTCGATGCTGAGCATCTTTCTCCTTGCAATTGTACACACTGCCTGAGTCATACTTGAAACCTACATGTGGGAGAATACACTACTTCAAGGGATAAAAGAACACGGCACGATTTTCACTGGCCCATGGCACAGCAAAGGCAGCAGCACTTGGAAGCGAAGCTCCAGCAAGCGCTCAGGCCACACCATCACACTGGGGAAAACATGATGCTGTGGGGTGGACAGACCACCATGAAAGGCTGAACATCAGACAGAACCACAAACAAAACCTTCCTGTTGCAAGCTGTTTAAAAAATAAATAATTCTAGAGCATGAAAACTGGGGACAGCCTGGGAAGTAAAAAGGGAGGAGTGTTGGCCAGTATTTGGCATCTTGATGAGAACCACCATGGAGAGAACAGGATGCTTCCCTTGGAAAGCCAGGAGCGCTTACCAACCCGAAAAAGGGTGAGAAGAGAAACAAGTTCAGATGAATAAATCACGCTGCTTCCAAAGAGCTCTGATATACTCATCACGAGAGACACAAGCAGAAAAGGCCAGTGCAACTGCCATAATAAAACAACCCTCCACAACACCCAAACAAAGGGAGGCAGAAACACCTTGGCAGCATCATCCCACAAACACAAAGGCCAATGCACCTGGAACAAGCAATGTTTTGGGGACGATCAAACCGCGCTGGCAGGAGACGACAGAAACGTGGGATCCTGAACCAACCTAGAAGACGCCCCACTACCCCGCTTCTCCCCCTTCCCAGGCAGCACCTGGGATTTCTCCTAATACAAGCCCCAAGCGCCGCGAGTAAACCCCGCCGGCCCCGGAGCGCTGCCGCTGCCCCGCGCCCGGCCCCGACCCCGCGGCCTCCCCGGGCTGCCCGGCGGTGCCCGGAGCGCCGGACCGGGAGGCGGCTCCCCCAGGGCCCCGCGCCGCCGCCCCACGTGCTGGGCTGCGTCCCCGGGAGCCGCCCGGCTCGGGCCGGGGAGCTCGGGGGGAGCCCCGCTCGCCTCGCTGCCCGCGGGGAAAGGGCCGCACGCCCGAGCGCAACGCGCCGAATCCCGCAAACCGAAATCCAACGCGGCCCGGCCCGGCCGAGCCCCGGGGAGGGAGAGCCGGGGACGGCCCGGCCCTGCCCGCTACCTGCATGCCGCCGCCGTCGGCCTCCGCCTCCGTCCGCAGCCGCTTGCTGTGGCCGCCCTCCGCGCCGTCCCCGCCGGGCATGGGCTGCTCCAGCTCCGGCTCCCGCTTCACGCCGCGGGCGGACCCCGCGCCGCCGCCGGCCAGGAGCTGCGGCTGTGGCTGCTGCTGCTGCGGGGGCTGGCCGCCCTCCGCCATCCGCGCCGCCGGAGCCCCGGCCGTCCCCCGCCGCGATCGCCCCGCTCTGTCACCGCGGCGCCCGGCGCTGCCGGAGGAGCGGGAGCAGCAGGAGCAGAAGGAGGGCGGCGAGCCCCGCGCCGCGACCGGAGCAGCAGCGGGCGCGCCGGGCTCCGACCCACCGGAGCGCCTCGGTCACGGGCTCGGCGGCGGCTGGGGAGGGGCCGGAGCCCCTCGGCAATCTCCGGAAACGCCACCGGAGCAGCGCGACCCCCGCTCGGAAACCTTCGGCGGCGGCGGGCGGGACGGGGCGGGGCGCGGGCGGAGCGCGGGGCGGGGCGGGGCCGCCGCGGGGCTCCGGGCGCCGCGGAGCCGCACGGGGCGGCGGGAAATGGCCGCTCGGCCGGGCTGCCTGCGACCGCCGCACCGCGCTCGGCAGCGGGGCCGCGCCGAGCCCGCCGCGGGTCGGGCCGCCGCCGCCGCCCTCTGAGGGCCCGCCGTGGGTGCGGGACCCCCGGCGGGGCTGCGGCGGTCACGTTGGCCGTGGGAGAGTGGGGCACCCACCCCTCGGGCAGAGCCGGGTCCCCCGTCACGGGCCGGCTTGGTCCCGGCCCCGCTGGCGCAGGGCTGCCTTTCGGGGTGAGGTTTCCGCAGCTCTCCCAGTAAGGAACTGAGGCGAATCTGGGGTGATGGGTACTGGCTTGAACCCCCGCTTCAGGAGCATCCAGCAGCAGGGGGTGTGCTGCCCAGCTCTGTAGCTCCGTATCCCTGCTCAGCACAACTTCACATCACTCTGCTTTGTGTTCTTTCCGGCCTTTTCCAGGCCTCCTCCCTGCACCTCACTCCAGGGCTCACCTCACGGCCCCAGAGCACATCTGATTTCTTGAGAAAGGGGCTGCACTTGTTTCCTGTCCCTAATGGCCTCCATGGGTTTCTCCTGTACCTTTCTATCTATCTATCTATCTATCTATCTATCTGTCTCTCTATCCATGTATCTATCCATTGATCTATCTTTATTTATTTATCTGTGTATATATATATATCTCCTCATTTTTTCTGCTTCATATGACTTCCAATCAGATAGAGACACCAGTCTGCAAGAGCCCAAAGCCTGTTCATTGGCTGTTTTGTGTGTCTCCACGTTTTTGATCTTGAGGAACAAATTTGGAATCCTCAACCAAAACGTAAAGTTGATTTCATTGTGCAGCTGCTGTCTGGTAGGACTAAGGACAATGTCTGCTCTAGAATGAGGAAGGCATAGGCAGCCTGTATTGTCCTGAAAGTAGTCTGGAAGCCATGGCAACTTGATGGAGAATTAATCCACAGATCATAATACAAATCTGCGGTTGGCTTGATTATGAGATGGCAATGACACTACTTCTGCCTCCAAACTAAAAATGGAGGTGGTCGGTGTGAGTCAATGCACTTTGAGGAAGCCTTTCTTGACTTCGAATATCACCACATTTAACAAAGCCTGGGGACCAGTTAGATTATCTTAGTGTTCCATAGTCCCTGTACATGCTGCATCTGTTGATCTTCATGAAATTATAGAGCCTTTTGTTTTGAGTGACAGTTACCATACGTGACTCCAGTCTTCCCTTACACCACATTTTTTCTCATCCAAAAATAGTTTTCAAGGCCACGTTGAAAGCTATTTTAAGTGGTTTGTTTTGTGCTGAGGTGCCAGCTTGTCTCCTCCAGTGACGGGGGAAATCTCTTTTTTTCAAAATGACTACAAATCCCCACGGAGTGGCAGGCACCCAGAAGACAATTACATGCAGCTTTTGTCTGCTCACCCACCAAGGGTAAACACATGTCTCATTCATCTTGACTGGGTTTGATAAAATGAGCCAGACTGTCAAACAACATTGAAGGAACGTGTTCAGTCCACTCTTGGCTTGGAAAGAAGCTGAATTGTCATGACTGGGATGCTGCTCATACAGAGAAAAGCAGCACTCCTGTATTTGTCTTTCCCCCCTAATTTTGACAAGGGGTTCTACATGAAGGGTCCCGGTTAAGGTGTTGCCTGTGAGGAGCTGCAGAAGGCTTCAACCTTCAGACAAGTTAGGAATAAACAATTTGGAGATAAATCTGTATGTGCACTTGGGAGCACTCCTCTCACTGTGGTAACTGTCTGTCTGATGCTTCCCTTGGGGATATCAAAGAAAGGAGTCACTTTATGGTGCCCAGCCTCTATTTTTCTCTTCACCTTCTCCTAACCCCTTTTCCACCATCTCCAGCCATGCAGGTGATAAAGCTGCTGCCAGTTCTCCCTTGCATCCTATGTGCACACAGTATGTGCCACAGAGCAGCTCCTGGCAGAGCTGGCAGTGCCATAGGCACATCCCTTGGCGAGGCATTCTCGGCTGGCTGTGGTCTGCAGCCTGCCAGGGGAGGAGCCGGGACCACCACAGAGCACAAAGCACCCTCAGTTATGGTGCAGGTGAACAGAGCTGAGGGGGGTACTGTGCCCTCCTACCCAAGTGACCTGCAGCTGCCACCGCCGTGCTCTGCGCCATTGCGAGCTCTCTGACATTACTGCCGTGTTACTACGTATTACTATTTATCCAGCTCTTTCCATTTCCTCTTAAAATAAGATTAATTAATTTATCTTCATGGTATGTTTGTGGGATAGGTATTATCTCCATTTAATAGATGGGATATGAGGCATTCCTGAAGTCACAAAAAAGCTTTTGAGCTGAGACACAATCTTAATCCGTTGATTTCCTTTCACACAACCCAGCTGCCTTTTAGGTATTTGTGTGTGACATCTGAGACATACTAAACAGACAGCTGACTCCTCTGTTAACCCTTCCACTGCTGCACAGCGCTCTTGCCAAAGGCTCCTATGTGCTGTGATTTCATGGACGAGTTTGCAGAGTGCTCACCAGTGCTTTGTCTTTGACAGATCAAAGAGAGGCAATCCTAAGAAATGTTATCCTTGCAGAGAGCTCCCAGAAGCTGGCACAAAGACTGTATCTTTCCTGAACAGATTCACATAATTTTAGAATAAAACTGTGGTGGTTTCCTCCCCCCAGAAGGATACCTTCTGAAGAGATTCCTTGGAGAAACATGAGCTGGTGCTCCCACTGGGCTGGAGATCAGGGGGCATCAGGATGGCGGGTGTGAAACATCTATGGAAGTACAAAGGGCTGGGTCTCAGAACGTGCTTGAATGGAGCAGAGGCAGTGACTCAGGCAGGTTCTAAGGCACAGGCATGAAGAGAGGCACAAACTCAATTATTAGTCTTTGGCCCAAAGGCATAGAAATCATTCCAAGACAGTTCAAAGCAAATCTCTCCTCTGCACCACCACAACTGAGAACAGTTTCTTGCTGCTTCCATCATCTACACACAATGTCTCACCCTGCTGACCAGCTCCCTCTTGCCCTTTCAGCCTCCAGCAGCTTTGTTCCTCTCCTTCACGGAGGATTTTGTCTCTCTGCTAAGCAGGTCAGGTGGGATCTAGTGCCTTGCCCAACCCTGCTCATTCTTGCTGTTTCTGTCCAGTCAGACAAACCTCTGAAGCCAAATGCTCTTCCTCCTCACAGCAGTACTCCCACAGGTAGTGAAGTGCCGCCAAGGTAAAGTTTCAGGCTGGACTTTGGTCCTGGTTTCGCAGGAAGCAGCGATGGAGCTTTCCGTAGTAACGAGTGTGGGTAAATGTTTCTTCTTCCTTATCTCAGGCCAGCAATTTGCTACAAAATTTTACCAGCAGAAGCTACCTTTTCTTGTACCCAATTAGGACACAGCTAAAAATACATAACCTAAGTCAGCAAAATCCAAAGACCTTGTCACCTGGCCCAAACCGTGTGCCAGGAGGATGCCAGTGCCCAAGCAGAGGCAGGATGCCAATATCAATATGTCACTGTGACGCAAAGGTGCTGGCAGCTGTCAGTCACTGGGTCAGCACCCACAATGCACCCGCTCTTTTCCCAGTGCCACCTCTTGCAATGAGGACACCCGGCTTCAGCAGACACCTCCAAGCCCCTCGGCACTCCAGCAAGGCAGCAGTGTCAGCAGCTGGGAAACTACCAGAGAGCTCAAAGCAAAACTTTCCTGACTCATTTTCCTGTTTCCTGCAAACATCGCTGCAGCACATTTATTGTTGCTGTTTGCTTGGTCTGTGGTTCTGTGGGGCATCAGGCTGTACAGCAGGTCTGGCATTTTAGGTGTCCCGATGCTGCTAAAACAGGATGGCACCTGCAGCACAGATGCAGTTACCTGCATGGATGCAATTAGCATAAAAATGCCATCTGCCTGCACTGCTTATGCCTGGGGGGATAGGGAATAAAGTAGGTCCTTCAGCACTTCTAACATGAAAGGGCATCCCACTATATCCCAACAACGTATAACAGCAGAAAGGTGTGTGAAGAGCATATCTGGGAGATGAAAGGTCTCTTGTTTTCCTGTTGAGATGGCAGGGCTGACTAGATAAATATGACCAAGATAATGACAAAGATAAACAGTGTGAGCCACAGAGGTACCACAGGGTACCTCGCTTCATGGGGGCACAGACCAGAAGAAGAAAACCCTCATTGGCTCTCCCCTACCCGCTGGGTGCCAGAGATCCAGTACTGGGGAAATACCTGGCACTTATTCCCCTCGACTGCCTGTCGTGAGTGAACCAGAGGCTGCTGAAGGCTGGAGCCCACATCAATGGGCCAGCAGTGGCAGCTGTCGATGCAGTCCTCCAGTGGCCTGGCTGCACGTTTCTGGTGGTGTCTCTGAAGCACCTCAGGGTTGTGCCACCCTCTCCTCTCTCAGACACAAGTCTGCAGCAGCCTGACGTTACCATTCAGCTTACACGGGCACACAGACAAAGAGAGAGTACGAATCATTATTTGCAACTGTGCATTTCCAAATAGGCTGGAGGCCACACAGCTTGAGAAGGGCAAATGCCCTGCTGGAGGCAACATTCATTCCTGGTGTAACAGGCAGATAGAGCAAAGGACAAAGCAAAACATTCTCTGTGGTGGCTGGGCACGTCATGAAACAGAATGGGGTTATCACGTAACTCCTGTTCATTTTCAGTGAAGCACCCTGTTTATTAGGGCCCTTTAGCTACAACTCAATTTACTACATGGCTGATCTTTGGAGTCGAGGCTGATTCTTCCTCCCTAATTGGTTTATTGAAAAGCTTCTGAAAGTGCATTCTTACACACAAAATGCCAAACTAAGCTGGTCCTTAACAGGGCTCACTGCGCAAGAGGAGCCGTCTCCCAGCACAGAGAATAGCTTGCAGATACTTTCTGCAGCAATCTCAGTATCACCTTTCACTTCTGTAACTGATTCAGGGATAAAGAAAGGGTGTGTGGTTGAAGCTGGCCCACACCCTGATGTTTCCCAGCTGTTCAAGCCTTCCCCTGAGACATCCACCATCTGTGCAAATTACAACAGCATGAATTACGCCTCGGGATCCAAGCCACAGAAGTGTTTCCAGGATTGCTCCAGCTTTTCACTATTCCAAACATTTTGCAGGTCCCTCCTCTGCTGCTGCTAAAGTTTTAGCTCTTTGTATCTGCCACGCTCACAGTTTTCCAGTTCCATTCCTTATATTTTCCTTGGTCTCAACTTCCAACTGAAATTTCCACGTGTCCCCTCGTACTTACTCAACTTTCCAGATCACGGCACATCCATTATAGATGACTCCACCTGCTGGCTATCCAGCAGTCCAGCATTCGTATCACAGGGACTGTGAGACACAGTACTGCTTACTCACATAAACGTGACTCCAGAATCGTGCCCTGAGATTGTACATTTGCTGTAAAAGATGATCCATTTTCCTTCGTGCAGAAAAGTGCTCTGTGAATTTATGGTAACATTGTACCAATAAGCACTTGCAATCTGATTTTACCTTTTCATAATGCTATTTGCTGCTGATACAGCACAGATTTCAAGTAAGATTTGAAAACATACTTTACATTTTTTTTTTCAGTGTGATTCCTCCACTCTAAAAATAGTTACTGCCTCTTTGGCTTCAGATCCAAATTAGAGAACGGTGGTAAAGCACAATAAATACTCTGTATATGAGCCAAGAGGATATTTATAAAGTAAGTCAACCTCCAGTTTGTAAAGAAAATCCCCCATTTATGCTACATCTGCATAAATACTAAGATTTCAGATAAACTCCCGATGCGTGCGGGCACACAGAGCCAGCTGGGTCAAGACAACTGAGTCTGCAAGAGCGCGAAGAAATCCTTTGCTTGTGCCTCAGCGTGACATTTAAGCACTTGCTTAACTTTAAGCATGAGAAATATCGTTGCAATCAATGAGGTTATTGACGTGCTCGTGGACAAGGCGAGGACTCTGGTGCCTGTGCCTTGCACACATCCGGAGCAGCTCCGCAAGTCACAGGCGGGGAAGCTGCCTACATCTCTCTCGGAACACATCCGTCTGCCCTGCTGATTGCCAGTGCTCTCCTATCTCCAAGAAGATGAAATTATTTCAAATGCAATTTGTAGCCCCCCTTGAAAAAATAAAAAAGGCTAAGCCTCTCGCCCAGAATCATCCGAAATCCAGACAACACATAATCCACTGCAGGAAATATAAATGCCTAATGCATTTTATAGGCAGCTGGAGGGTGCCAAGTTTGCTAGCCCACACAATAGCTTGCAGATTTTTCTGTGGAAAACAAAAAAAATAAAATTTAAAAAAAAAAAAAATCAGGCAGGGAGAGGGCTGGACGACAGCTCCCCTCAGTGATCCTCAAACCTTGGGAACTTCAGCTGTGGCTGCTGGCAAGAAGGGGCCGCTAATCCCGCAGTCTGTAGCAACCAGAAACACAGCCATATTTAGTCATGTTTTCCAGCCCCTTCTCCTATTCCTGCCTGCTGAACAGCCATTTGGAAGGTGGTCAGGGCTAGAGATTCAAACCAAAATGAAACGTTACCAGCCCATGCAAAATTCCGAAAGGGATATCCACAGCTCTGCGAAGCTGATGATAAAACCGTGGTGGAAATCCCTGCCTGAGTGACACTGGAGCTGGCCGGGGATACCAGCCCTGTGCTGTAGGGTCTGGCTGACCCAGAAATCGGCTGTATGACTCAGTATTACCATCTCATGCTGGCCACTCCCTCCAGAGACTTGCCTCTGACTTTATTAATACCACTTTTCTTCATGCAGCTTGCATTCAGATGGCGTTTAGGTGGTTTGGGTAACATGGGTTAAATATGGAACGGGGAAATCACCATAGTCTCCCAAGTAAGTGCTATAAATTCCAGCAATTTGCGACAGAGAGGAAAGCTGGAAGCAGTTTGAGTGCATTCTTCAGCAGTGAGAATGCACAGGTAGGGCACCCAAATAAATGTAATTGTGGTACGAGGCTATAACCATGCCATTCTGGAGGAGTCACTGCAGTTTTATCTCCTGGATCTGCTTACACTGATTTTTAAAGTCTTTTTCTCCCCTTGATATCCACTTTCCAGCCACCAGCCTGTTTGGGTGCCCCAGCTATACAGCTCTTACCTCATACACTTACCAAATATACTTTGTATTTGACCTCAACACTTAATTTCCTCAGTTTGCTGGATGTATTTAGAGGTTACTTACAAAACTCCTGTGACAGACTTTATGCTGGATAACATCCTCGTTCTACTTGATGCAGACCTACACACACACGGCAGTTTAAGCCCATGTATAAATTGTATATACACATGTATGCTCACACACAAACACCCGTGTGCACACACATGTACAGAAAGGTTTAAGGAAGCCTCAGCACTGCTCTTTTCTGCTCCTCCATGAGCTGCTTCCTGCAGGCTGCTCACCCCTCATCCCCCTCATCGGTTCCTCTCCCAGGGCCTTCATCTCCTCCAGCTGCTCACCCCGCCCGGAGGGGGCTGCTCTGGCCGCCCACCACCAGGCACGGTACCAGATCCTGGGTCCCAAAGGAGCCTCCTGGGACCTCCGACAGCCTCCTGCTGTTAAAAAGTCGCTGGGGATTTGGGGGCACATCCTCCACTTGCATCTCCTGTGCAGCTTCCCGCTGGCCTGGATCGATGGGCACCCAAGCCTGGATGCGTGCAGTGGCAGGGGCCGTCTGTCCCCACTGCCACTCCCTCACCAGCATTCCTGAGTGTGCTCCAGCAGGCCGGCCCCTTGGAGTTGCTTCCCTGCCCGGCATCCCCCAGCCCTCTGCTTTTGTGATATGTCTTTTCCTCCCCTTTACTGCAGCAGGCACTTTCCCTTGGGAGACATTAGTAGGGGAAGGGGGAGGAGGAGAAATGAGAGCCAGAAGTTCAGATTGTGACCAGGAGCAAACTCAACCCTCCTCTGCCAAAACCTCATTGAAGGCTCCAGAACTACCAGGAGTGTGAGCCTACAAGCCAAGGGCTCACTGCCCTGCCTCTGCTCAGCCCTATTCTTCCCCACAACCCACTGAGGTCTCTGCAGTGTACCCCAAATCCCTCTGCAGCATCCCCAAAATCCCTGCTCAGGCTGCCCGTGGCCATCCTGTGTCACTGAGCCCAGAGCTCTGCTAGCACAGACATCAAGCCAGGTAATCCCTTCCATAAACTGCTCAAGCTCCAACTAAAACCACTGTTAAAGCACTTTCCAGCTCCTCCATGGCTGCGGGGCAGCTGCTTTAGAATCAGTTTATAGCAAACCTCTCCCTTTCATATAAAGCTATTACCAAGCTGTTACTTTGTTTTAAAGCAATCCCCTCACACTGTCAGCTCTGTGCTGTGGCCGAGTGCCAGCTTAGGTGTTGCAGCACCAAACCAGTCAGAGACAGGCCAAAAAAATAAACTTCCCTCAAGTGCTTTAGCACTCAAAGGATACCTGAGAGCTGTGCGATCCCCAACCCTCAGAAACAAGCCCCTGCTGCAGCGTGCAGCCAGTAATCACATTTTATCCTGGCACAGACGAATTCCTTTTGCACTTCCTCCCTGCCGCCGAGCGCAGCACGCTCGCCCCGGAGAGCGAATTATAATCAAGCTCAGCGGGGCTCATAATCAACACAGGTAAGTACACATCGAGTCTCGCTGTGCTTCGGAAATAAATAAGGCAGCCCCTTTCACCTGCTCTATCGTTGTTAATTCGTCTCTTTCCTCCAGCTTTCAACCCACAAGAAATTTCTTCAGCTGAAACCATTCTTCATTAGTTCTCTGAGAAACTTAATTTTTAAACGCATCCCAGTCCATCAGTCACAGCTGGTGTTCTCCATCCACACTTTCCATGTCATCCTCTAAGGAAGTAATTTAGCAGCAGGATCCTACTAGATCTACCAGATCCTCATGTCCCCAGATTTTACTTTTTTTTTTTTTTTAAGAGGACAGGAGTTTAAATTGCAGAGCAGGAATTGCCATGAGCACTTATTTTCTGTGAAATGTTGTGCTGTGACTGAGTCTGGCATGAAAGGATTTGCTGGGTAGTTCGGAAAAGACAGGAGAGGAGAAAAAAGAGAAAAAAGAGAAAAGACAGTAAATGTTTTATCTATTCACTGCTCAAGAAAACCAGAAAGCAGTAGCATCAAAACCACGTGGGAGCAATCCCTGGCACAGTAACCGCCCAGGTTAGCAAGAGGGGCTGTGCCAGTTGCAACAGAAAAAGAAAAGGCAGAATCCAGAAGCTAAGCAGGTAAAGGGAACAAATTATGTCAGAGCAAAATTTTCCTGCCTGTGCAACCCATCTCTGCTGCTTGGTTCGCTCTCACCCGGCAACTCACACAGGACAGGTCAGCCCTGCACACACCGGCTGTGTCCCCAGTTTCAGCAGTGTGAGGAGGACACAGGGCTGGGAGACCTGGGAGCGGGTGTCTGTGATCGTCCCCAGCGAAGGTCCCTGGGCAGTGGCAATCAATTTACCCCCAGCCTAAACAGGAGCCTCAGGGCCTCTTTTTTAGCAGCAGTAGCAGAGTTACCTGCCTGCATAGACGCAGGGGCCCTGCTGGGCAGGCGGGAGTGTTGCTGAGATCAGCTGGAGGATTCTCAGGGAATCTCTGACCTGTGCTGGAGGAAATTGAGTGCAGAAGGGAGCTGTGGGTCTTTTGGCTGCCCCCAGGGTGGATGAAAGTCCAACTAACCCGCTACAGCTCACAGGGAGCGCTCTCTGCCTCGGTGGGCTGTCCCAGCAAGCGGGACTGTGAGCAAGGGGTGCCCCATGGGCTCCCACCCAAGCACCTCTCACCCTTCTGCAGCACAGCCCAGGCTCTGCCGGGCCCGGAGGGGAGCGCTGGCATTTCCAGTCCCGGCTCTTCCCGCCACGGCGCCTGCTGGGAGGTGTTTGCTTATTCCACCCCGGTGGCCAGGAAAAAGCTTTGTTTGACAGGGGAAAACGGAGCCAGCTGCCCACAGCAGTGCTGCTGCCCACACACACCTTGCCAGCAGAGAAATGAGCCTGGGGAGCCTCCCACCAGCACTGCCCGAGTGCCTCCCAACTTCATGGCAGCCTGCAAACACAGATTAACTTTCCTGGGAAATGACAGAATCCAGCTCATGCTCTCTGTTAGGAGTGAATGTCCCATGACAGTTTATTTTAATCATCTTGCTGCTTTTAATAGTTCGTGGCAGTGTCGTGAGACAGCCTCTCCTGCTGGGCAAGCCATAGGTACTGCGGCCCTACGGAGAGCAGGCATCCTCTAGCACAGCTCATAGAGGTGCCAGGGGAAAGCAGAGGGAAGATTTCGGGGGACTGATCTGCCAGATCCTGGACAGCAGAGCAGGGAACAACTGCTCTGTCCACCCAGGGGATCAGGACCTTGAAATCTTGCTTTGGAGAGAGGCTGTTTTGAAATGATCCTGCATGATAATCCTGGGCACAGCTGTTCCCCTGCCACACCCCATGTGCATGGAATGGATGCTCGCTTCCTCTCTCCATCACATATCTCTTTGCTCCCACGTTACAGGAGAGGAACCATAGAGAAGCTGCTATCTGGTCTCCCTCTGTGATTTTCTCCCTAATCCCCTTTCATCCTCTGCCCAAAGCAAACAAGTCAGGTCCCTTCATGGGGATGTGTTGCCAGGCTTGGCTCATCCTCAGTGTCCCTCTACAGCTATGCTGTGCTTAGGGCTGTGCTGTACCCTGTGAGAGGACCAGCCCTGCAGGGCACGCTGCACGTGGTGACACATCCTTGGCCACTGGAATGCTGGTCCCATCCACATCCTGACACTTGCACTGGTGGCAGTGGGGCTGCCTGCTCTGCACCAGTCAGCCCCACAAATGCAGGTGCTGGGCCCAGCCCCGCTGGCTTTTCTGTTCAAGCAGCTCTGGTCCAGGCAAACGACCTCTGAGGTAGGTGGGGCTTTACTCCCGGTGTAATTTCCTCCTACACTGTGGAGATACTCTGTGTTATCCTCCAGTGCAGCAGGGCTGCCAGCCGTGCTGGCCATCCCTACTCTGAACCAAATTCCTTGGCTGCAGCACAGAGGGGAGCACTTCTCTTAGCAAAGGAGAGGTCCTGGGATGCAGATAAATCCCCTCCAGCCTCCCAGCAGGGGCCTGAATAAACACAGACAGCACAAACCTGGCACCTTTCCTTGTGTGGGGTCCCGCTGCAGTTTATCTGCAGATCCAGGCTGGAGCGTAAGCCGCGTCCTTGAAGTCGCCTCCCAGAAACTTCCCAGGTGAGAGGGAAATGGTGAGCTGAGCTTCAAGCAAAAGCTGATCAAGAGCTTTATCCGTGCCTTACCCACAAGGACACATCAGGGCAAGACAGCCGGGTGCCTCGTGCTTCCGAAAATGATGAGCTGGCGAGCTGTGAGCTGCACAAGCACATCGACAGCCCACAGGATCAAAAGCCTGCACAGCAAATTGGGCTGTGTTACCCCATTAAAACCTGTTTTGGCTGTGCTGATAACCTCAGCTTCAAAGCCTGCTGCAGTTCCTAGCGACGACATTTTAATACTTAGGAAAGCAGAGAGCCTCGCCTGAGGCTGGATCCGGTCTCTCCTCCGGAGCTGAGCTCCTTGCACCTGCATCAGCCACTGGGGAAGCTTTGGGAGGCAGAAACGGGGTCTGAAAGAGCCAGCTCCAACCCAGGATGGACTTGGCAGCACGGACACGGTGCATGCAGCCCCCCATGCCTTCTCAGCTCCCATGGGGAAGTGCTGAGAAGGAAACGAAACAAGCTTTCAACACATGCCCACTGGGCATGGCCTGGGAAGGCTGCATCCATCTAGCAGCTTGCAGGGCTGGGAAGTTTTGCCAGGGTCCTCTCAAATCCCAGGGACAGCCCAGGACTGAGTAAAGCATCTGGAAGGGAAGAACCTGGGCTAGGAGAACGGATGCTTCCCTTGCTGCTGCACCAGGAATGCCTCAGTGCCAGGAGTTTGGGGGAGGAAAAGTGAAAGGTGGGCTCAGCTCCGGTGCGATGCTGTTTCTTTATAAGGCAACACAGGGAGATGTTTCCCTGGATACAGTAGGAATGAAAATCAGGAAGTTCCTTTGATCACAGCTCCAAGGGTTTGTTGTATTTTTTTTCCTTTCTCCTTTTCTCCACCAAGTCATCACTTCACCCACAAAGCTGGTGGAGGCTGCCCCACATCTCTTGGCTGCACAGTGCAGCATCCCTGCACTTCCAGGCAAATCTCTTGACTTACACCACCACTCTCTGCCACCAGAACTTCATGTCTCATGAGACTTTTTCTGGCCACAAAGCCCTGCTTCAAGCTCAGTCTTAAATGAGGTCAGGGATTTGAGCGATGGCTCTTCTCCTAAAAAGGAGCCTAAGGAAGTGATCTATTTGTCCCGAGTGATACACCCTGCCACAACACCCACTTCCATGAGATTCTGCACAAATTCCATCAGAAGTCAATTAGGGCTGTAGTGAATTAAGCCATTCACAGTGTAATTCCAGCTTAATTAGCAGCAAGCAACCACATTATGAGTAACAAGGCATTGCGAGGCCAACCACTCCATCATCATCAGTCCTCCACTTCCTCCCTTGCTCTTCCTCAGGGCTGGAGAGCTGAGCAATAGTGAAACCTCCAAGGCAGACTCTCCTGCAGGGCACATGTCCCACGGCCTCTGCTGCCTGCATGCACCCTCAGCTGCTGTAGGGGAGTGCAGAAGGCAGCCTGTCCTCAATGCTCCTCCTGCCCAACCAAGCCCAGTCCAAAGAGTGGCTGTACTTTTACCTAATTGGCTTTTTGGTGTCCTTCTCTGTACGTTTTACCCAAATTCAAAGTCTCAGAGAGGGAGGCTGCCCCAGCGCAGGGAGTCGGCTCCCTGCACCTCTCCTCTCATGTGCCAGACCGTCCTTGCTCAAGACATTTCACATTTTGCTTTTCCTCTTGCTGCACACGTCTGCTCAGCCACACAGGCTTGAAATGGTAGCAAGGATGGGAGTCACAAATTTAGGACAAAAAAGGTTTTGGTTCAGTTTTTTTGCTATCCTTTTCCTTCTGCTTTCACCCCCACTGCTAAAGCATCAGGGGAAAGGCAAAATTAAATCCAAACAGACAGCAGTTATCCACTAGTACTAGCTCTCTGCCCTGGAACTGGGAATACTGTCTCCAGCACCTCCAGCACAGGCTGAGCTGCCTGGCCTCTAGCTGGGCTGCAGCAACCTGCATTTTATTTTCAGATCACTCAAACCACTGCTCTGAGACCTCCCTCACACCCCCCAGCCAGGGAAAGCTGCAGATTTCCACCTTAGTTCCCCCACTCCAGTGCCTGTCACTGAGGATCCCACTCCACAGCCATTGAATCTGCACCCTCATTCTCCATTTTCATTAAGTGGTACTTGAATCAATTTGTGGAAGAAATGGAAGAGAGCTAAATCCTGAATCTGGCAGGTCAGTGCTGCTGTGCCCAGGAACCCAGCTGGAACTGGCTCTAATGGCCACTGTCCTTGCTCTGCCCTGGGGGAAGCTGCAGCAGGAGCAAGCAGAGCATGCAGCTCCCCAGGAAAGAAGGCTCTTTGCACAGGATGATGCTGCAGGGCTGGTGATTTACCTCCATTTCCCAGAGGCTGGGGCTGGGCTGGTTGCTCTGCCTCTCGGTTCTGCTGTTGCAATGGCCTGCGAGGGACACACTGTAACCTGCAACAATTTAATCTTTTTTTTTAGGCAGCCTATTACATTTAATGATCTGGTTGCCAATCATTTGTCCCAGCAGAATGGCCCAGTGCAAAGACAGGAATGCTTCTAATTAGCTTCATCACCTCCTGCATCTCCTCAAAATCTCTATGCCCTTCCCGCTGATTCAGACCCTTCCAACCCCTGCTGGGATCAGCCCTGAGGCCAGAGGGTGCAGACAACAAACACAGCTCCAGCAACAACTTCCAGGAACTAGTTTTCTGTAGGGCCCATAGAAATGGTCCCATCTCAGTCTCTTTTTCACTCTTATTACAGCCCTTGTAACCATTCACTTAGTCAGACCATCCCCAAAATCCCAGGAAAAACCACTGTGAAGCATTTACCAGCTCTGGAGAGCCACAGAAGAGCAACTAACCTGAAGCCATGAGAATCTCCTAGCTCAAGGTTGCACTCTGCAAAGCAGAAAATGGAGAGTAGGAGACTTAATTTTGTCCCTTCCATGGGGATGCACCAAAAAGTGGAAAGCTGAAGAAAAATACTGTGCAAGTTAAAAAAAAAAAGAGACACAAGCCTCTTTCCATCTTGCACAGGACAGAGCAGCAGCCAAGCAGCTCAAGGCTAAGGACACAAAAAGCAGCCTGATCTTAAAAGGGTCATCACACCACCAGCACACAGGTTCTGCTCTGGATCACTGCAGTGCCTGGCCAGCGGTGCCATTTCAAGTTGATCCTATGATGGGAAAGCAATTTCTATGCAATTTTAAAGGGCACACTGGTCTCAGAGACACTCTGCAAGTTTCTGCAAAACACTCTGGGAAAATATTGAGGCAGCTGAGCCAGTAACCTCCCAGATGACACAGTGCAGTCCTGTTTTTAACAGCCTGTATGCAGGGCATCAGCACAGCAGTGCCTGTATTCCACACATCATGAACCCACATCCATGCCTTAATCCCTATCCAGGCTTTCAAAACCCGCAGCCCGTGTAACACAACTTCAAAAGCAGCTCATTCTCAACCGACCCTTTATAATGGGACTGCACCCACTCGTGCAGCAGCACATGGTTAACCGTGCCTGCTCCTTCTGCACACCCCTTGGCTTTTTAAACTTCTACTTACACTGAAGTTTCTTAACGAGAAGACTTTTCCCCTCCCAACATCTGGTTAGACAGAAACGCCGCCCTTTGGGAGCAGCAGGCACGGTGCTCCCCAGGGAAGGAGTTTCCTGTAAGCTGCACCCTCCCTGCTCCTTGTTTGCCAGCACCGCCCTGGCAGCAGCCCCTGCTGGCAGCACAGGCCCTTCCTGGTGAGCGCCAGCACCGCCTTCCCCATCGCTGCCACCCAGGCCCGGCCCAGCCCCGACCGCAGCTCCCAGCTCAGACTTCCTCAGCAAGGTCTAAATCTCTGCCAGCACGGGATGGGAGGGACGAGCTCGGAGGTGCTGGGTTGCACTCCAGCTTCTCATGCCCCGGCTGTGGGACCAGGACGCACCTGGGGCACTGCAAGGGGCCAGAAAGACCAGAATACGGGCACAAGTTTCTTACTCAATTTCCGGCAAAAATGTAACAAAAAGCAGTTTCCAGGGCCGTGCAGGGTCGTCACTGCACCGAGGGAAGGGCAACACACACAACACGACTGCAGCACATGGATAATCTTTATTGGTAACATCAGTGGAGCACCAGTAAACCATTACTGACTGTAGTGGTGACACACAGCTGAGGCACATGCTAAGGCACTTTTATAATATAAAAAAAAATTTAATTCTTCTGTGACAGCAATTGGGACAGGAGGCTCCTGCATTAGAGAGCTTCAGGCATACAGTATGGTGCTTCATATTTAAATTTTACTTTGCTCATAAGTAGGTCTAAATGCAGCATATACAATACGGTTAAGAATACAGGTAAATCCAGCAACCAGTGTACGGTGTAGAAAAGTAAAGACTATCTATATATAACCATGGTCCCGAGAGAAAGGCAGTGATAAAGACCTTTATTTTTTTTTCTTAATTACTTATTACAAGAAATACAAAGGCCTTACATATATCTGTGCAGATTAAAGGGTTTTTAATATACTCTTAGTCAATGGTGCACAATAACTAATCCCAACCCCTGGTTACAGAGCAGGTGCAAGAGGCTTGGACATGTCAATAAGAGGAACTTCCCTCCCCTTATCCCCACCCTCTGCCCACTACCCTATTAAATTCCTCTAGATTCTGTCTATTACCATTAAATATATTTGGTCCCCCAGAGATTCTCGGACAAGCACAAGGACATTGCTCTGCTCCCCCAGCCTGTCGTTAACTACTGGTCCACACTACTTTAGATGAAACCGCTCAGAGGCAGAGACACTAACAGGACATCATTGCACTTCAGAGATCTGTCCAGACAGGAAAAAGAAGAAGGGAGAAAAAAAGAAAAAAATGGAAAAAAAAAAAAGACATAAGGGAAAAGAAAAAAAAAAAAAAAAGGAGACAACTTTGGCAAATCCTCCAGGTAACCGGTCCCAAGAGGAGTTTCCCTCTTCAGCCCTCCCTGGAAACACATGAAAGAAGAAAGGGCAAATTGCCATGGCCAAAGCACACCGTTTTTCCTGAAACTGCTCCCAAACCACATGGGTGGGCAGATTAAAAGAGGCAGAAGTCTGAGGTCACTGAACATGATTGCCGAAAGCAAACAAAGAGGAAGGGGAAAGAATACAGGAAGAAGCTTCCCTGCAGCTAGAATTGAAGACAAAAGGAGATTTACAGCAAAAATAATCTTTCCGTAACCCCACTCCCTCCAAACTGTGTAAGGATTTACCAGCAGACATAGCACAGACAGTTACACAGGCCTTTGCAGTGGCCAAACTGCTGGTCAAATTTCAGAGCCCTGACTCTTTGGCATTAAATACAAAGAGGATTAGGAAACTGGAAAGAGGAAAAAACTAGGAACACAGATGCCCAATGGCTCCAGATACACAGACCTGGGCTTGCTCTGCAGATCCCCAGCCAATTTAGGAGGAGAGGGTTTGCTGAAAGTCCAATGGAAGAGGGGAGGGTAGATGGGTCACTCCCTCACATGTAACCTGGGTCAAATGGGAGGACTTATTCAGTAGCTTTGGCATCACCAGCATCTGCCTTGCCGTCCACTTCCTCGTCGGAGCCCTCTCCCGTTCCCTTCCTGACCAGCCGACGTGTCACGACGAACGGCAGGTCCCCACGCCTAGGGAAGGACACACAGCACGTCAGCAGCGTTCCACCAAACTCACCAGGCAGGGCAGGCTCTGGGAGGAGCTGAGGAAGCACCTGGCCACGCTGTTTGCTGTGGGCAGCTGCACAAAGCCTGTGCTGGCTGCCAGGGCGTGGCACGAAATGATCCTCCTTACCTGAGTTTGCTCTTCAGGGAGCTGACTTCTCTGTTCATTGCATCTGCTGTTTCGGTGGCATCCTCCAGCTCACGCTGCAGCTTCCTGCGGGATGCATTGGCTCGCTGGGCCTCCTCTTCTGCCTCCTCCAGCTGGCGCTTCAGCTGCTTCAAGCGCATGTTTGCCTTGTCCGCCTGAGCGTGTATGGGGCAAAAAATAACAAGAAGTCAGTGTTTCCCCGGAGTTGCAGCACAGGAGTTAGAGCAGCAAAAGGCAGAGTTTTCAAAGCCCCCTCTTCCCTTTTTGAAGGGAGCTGCCTAGGACTTGAGAGGTTCTAGTTTTTCTTTAAAAGAATTACATTTTCATTTGTCTCATCTTGTAATTATTACAGTGACAAAGAAGAGAAATCCATAGGATGGTGAATGCCCTGGTCACAGAAGGGAAATCCTGCCCCCCAGAAGACTCACAGACACTGCAGATCACTGCACCCACCTGATCTTTGAATTGCTCAGCATTACGCCTCTCATCATCCACCTGCAGCAAGATGTCTTTCAGCTTCTTCTCGGCACGGCGCACCTGCTTGCTGGCAGCCTGGCGCTCCCTGGACACAAACACAGCAGGGCTCAGACAACAAGTGAGGAAGATATCAAGAGTCCTCCTTAACTTAGGAAGAAAAGGGGATGGGAAGCAATGTTTCCCAGAATGACCAAAAGGCTGATGTCACACAGATGAGAGCTACAGAGGGGCAACAAGTGTACCACAGCTGCAGTTTTAGGAGTGGTTAAGTTCAGAAGAAGCTGTAAATGTCTACTGTGAAAAACAAGGAAGGTTTGCCAAGATCTTACTTCTGTACTACCCAGTATACATAGGATGAAGCTCAGACAAATCAGAATTAAGAAGAGCTTAAAATCCCAGAAGGGGTGGAAGCTTGTAAAGCAGACAGAGTTTCTACTAGCACATACTTTGTCTCCATGTCCAACTGCTCTTCCAGCTGTGCTATCTTTGCTTCCAAGGCCGTGATGGTAGCCTTGTACTTGGACTTGACGGCGCTCTCCATCTCCTGCAGTTTGAGCTTGAGCTCCTTGTTCTGGCGCTCCATCTGCTGGCGAGCGTTCTCGTTCTTCTGCGCGTTGCTGCGCTCGGCGTTCAGGTCGGCGTTCATCTGATCGATCTGCATGGGGAGAGAGAGATAAGGACTCCTCAGCACAGCCAGTGCTCCTGCCTGAAAGGCTCATTTATTTCTCAGACTCAAAAAGAACAAGGACCCTGAAAGTGAGCTGAATACTTGGAATAACTCCGATGCAGAGGGAGCTGTCTGTAGGCAGGGCACTTCTCAAAGTATCTTAGTTTACCCAGATTTTCAAAGCAATTCCTTGAATAACAGGTTTATCAGCCTCCTCTTAGGGCTAACTAAACTTGCCAATCACATTCACTGCCCTCTGGGGCAAAGTCCATGCTCTGGCACTTAACACAGTAATTATCAGTCTCCGAATTACAAAAATCCTGAGGCAAGTGGATGCAATATATGTGCTTTACTAATTTATTGTTTATTTGCTGTCTGTCTACTTCCACTACAAAGAAGCAGCTTAAAAATACTATCAGATGTAAAAGGGCAAGAACTTGTCTACTTCCAAGCCAGGGCTCTGGCTGATAGTCAACCAAGTAGAGAACTACACTCTCATCCATCAGAATGAATGAGCCCTTTGGAAAACCATCAGCCCAGCTCCTTGGCTTTGGAGTGCTAAGAAAACAACATGCTTGACTCTCAAAGTTGGGTAGACAAAATATGGCAGACAACAGGCAGATTAAGATCATGGTTTCTATAGCAGCCTAACAAATTTCGTATGTTCAGTCCATTTGAAACAGCATACAACTGGCAGAAAAATAATTTTCCAAACACATTGTGGCACTGTACAGCATGTCAAGTTGGAGCAGCATGCCACAGATCATCTTTCTCAATATCCCTTAATAGAGAAAAAAGGGACTGGAAGGGGTTGGTTTGGTTTAAAATAAACCTGGGAGATTGTTCCAGCTACCCAATGATTTTAAATGGTCAAAGCCAGTGAGTTAACACCAATTTTGGCTGCTGTTTTCTGTACCACGGTATTCAGCTGTTTCATCTTGCTCACACCTATGGCTTTCTGAGGGCCTGCACTGTGCACAGGGCAGCTGCTGGCATTACTCAGAGCACAGTTTGACAATTCCCACAGAGCAGAGAACCCCACGGGCCATGCAGCCTGAACAGGTACCTGAAGATTTGCCTTCTTGAGCCGGTCATTGATTATCTCTGTGTTGCCCTGTTCTTCTTCTAACTCCTCCTCCAGCTGAGCTATCCGTGCCTCCAGGCGCCTCTTCTCCTCCATGGCCAGTGCTCTACAGGACACAGAGTCATGAAAGCATTAAAGCAGCACTGATGGCATCGATGCCTTGGGGAAAACTCACCACTTTTATACAAAATTAGCTCACAGTCTTTCAAGACCAGAGGGGATACAGTGTGTGCTACAGTCTACAGAAAAGTAACAGGCCAAGAAGTGTTTTCTCAAAGCAGCTCCTCCTCCCTCAAACAGGGAACATTACTCACCCTTTACCACTGTTGTTGGCAATCTCATCAGCCAGCTCATCCCTCTCTTGCTGGGCCTGGCGCTTGGCACGCTCAGCAGCTGCAAGTTCCTGGAATGAAAACGAGACGGACAGTGATCCAATAGGAAGCTACCAATTAATGCAGCATAGGAAAAAGGAGTTACTGGTAATGGCTGGTATGGTCTCTAGCATGATCCAGAGCTAATTATATGACACGGCCTGTTCCCTGTCCACCCCACAGCTTCCTTTGCTTTGCACGCTCCTGTCACAGCTGTCAGGAAAGGGCCAAATTCTGCATTTTGAACTGCACCTCGTATTTGAGCATATAGTTCTGCATATAGTTCTTGGCCAAAGAAAACAAACCAACCCTTGACTTGCATGCATATTCCATTACCTCCTGCAATTGGATCATCTCTGCCTCCATGCTTTTCAGCTTCTTCTCATTTTCTTTGGCCTGTGCCAAGATCTCTTCTCTGGACGTACGTGTGTCCTCCAGTTCCCGCATGTAATCCTTCATTTGTGCCTGAAAAGGGAGAATAGAAAGGGATGTACTTCAGAGTATTCATATTAAGAAATGTGGTTAGTTTGTCTTTTGGGAAACATGGATGGAAAACAGAAATAGGGATTCATTATTCTTCAGCAACCACAAAGGTTGCTGTAAAAACAAAAGCAATCATCCTTTTTGTATTTCACAAGTAACATGGATAAGTATCAATGGAAGCAAACAGGATTGCTTATTTGCAGAAAAGAAGTTTTGTCAGATAAATGGAGAGAGGAAGGGAAGGTACAGGAAGCTTTCTAGTGAAGCAATGGAATGAACAGTCTAGGGAGGATTTAGTTTTTCCTAAGAACAGGTCAGACAACTGCTTGCAGGAATTAAAAAAGCACAACAGAGCCATCTTGGGGCAGAAGTAGGCCTAAATATTATTTAAGGTCCTCTAGCTTTGCAGCTCTGTAATCCTTTCCAAAAACATGGACCTGAGACAAGCACTAGAGTGGACTTTGCCTACAGCTTGTCTCCTAGGGAGTTATGCAGGCAGATTGGGATTAGAAGGATGTTCGAAACACCAAAAAATCTTTCCCAGTGAACTGCTACAAGGTTCTGCTGCCCTTGTGACACTGATGCATTGTTCTGGCGAGGGGGAATCTTGCATCCCGTTTTCCCGGGTAAAAGCTCTGCCCTGACAGCTGAAACAGCCGCAATGTTTCACCTGCAGTTTGCGCAGCTGCTTGATGGCTTCTTCACGGTTCTTGTTAGCAGTGTCTATATGGCTTTCCAAATCCTTCAAGTCCATCTCGAGCTTCTTCCTGGCAGCCACAGCCATGGAGCGCTGTTTTCGTTCATCCTCCAGTTCCGCCTCCATCTCCCGAACCTGTGTGGAGGAGCAGAGGCATCAGCACTGCAGCTCCTTCGTTTCCCAGCACCCACTTTTCACATTCCCCTTTCAAAGGCTGCGTAAGTGCAAGCATGTGACTTGTCTTCATTCTCCCTGGCAGGGGGATGGGGCTAACATTCCTCACTAATAAAGCCCCACGGGTTCCTTTGATAGACAAAGGCTATTGGAACAATCACACAAGGGAGGAAGTCTCTCAGAGCTCTGCAATACTGCCTGGAGTACTAACATTAACAACAATCTCTGGACTGGCACTGTCTGTCTGACCATCTTTGGACACAAGTGCCTTTGTGTACAGAATGCACTGAAGATTTACAGAGCAGTTCTTACTTGTCTGATCAGTTGTTTCTTCTTCTCTTCATTCTGTTCATCACGCCCCTGGAGGTCCCGGTCAAACTGTGCCTTCATAGCCTGTTGGTTCACTTCTAGCCGCAGTTTGGCATCCTCTGTGGCCTGCAGTTCATCCTCCAGCTCTTCCAGCTGTGTCTTCATCTCCTCCACCTGCTGCTCCAGGGCTCGCTTAGCTTTCTCCAGCTCATGGACCTACAACACAGTACCACACGTGAGGTTTCCCCAAAGACTACAGACAATTTAATCCACCTATCAGAAAAAAAAGGCTAAGAACAGCCACCCACATCAGACAGGATACAAGAACACTGCATCTGTCCCTTGTATTATGGCAGATGCAAGCTGCCAGTATGAACCACAATTGCTGTTAGTTCTGGTCACGTGTGTGTGTAGTGGTGGGGAGAAAGAGAAAAGCATTTGTCAGCCCAGTCCTGACGTGCTGCAAACTTATCAGAGCTGGACACCTCTGGTTCTGACAGAATTCAAGAAAGTACTTCTTAGTCTCTGAATTTATTCTTTTCCTTCAGTAACATAACATTTCTTGTTTTGAAATACTGGAGGTAATGTCTCCCACTGCCTGGCTAATTGCTGTATTTTACATATCAGGCTCACACCATACCTTCATCTCCACCACAACGATACCAGGTAATTTTCAGGTTTGCCACTGCCTCACTTGGGTCATTCCCAACCCATCTTTACCACTTACTGATGTAATACAAACACAACATCCACAAACTCACAATGTATCCAGTACTCTGTACAACCGTTCCTCTGTGTTACCACTGGCACACGCTTTTTGCAGTACAAAAGTAACAGTATCAACTGTGTGACATTTCCTGCCGGGACACTTTAACTGAATACTTACGCTTTTCCCAACATCATCCTTGGAGCTCATGAGATCTTCCATCTCCGCACGGAACTGCTTATTGACTCGTTCCAGCTCAGCCTTCTGCTCTATGGCTTCTTCCAGGGCTCTGGCCAGGGACAGGGCCTTGGTCTCCTTCTCCCGGGCCTCTGCCTCAGCGCGGTCCCGTTCCTCCGCATACTTGGCAGAGATGGTCTTCTCCTCCGCCAGCAGCTACAGAAGCACAGCATCAGTATTCTGAGAAATCGCTCATCACTTGCTAACAAGGTAAACATGCATGTTTTCATCAGGGCCTTCTTAATAGTGTCCTTCCAAGGATAGAAGGAATCAAGAAAATGCAGCTTCAGAGAATGAAGCGTGCCATCCCATCTCTAACAACTGTGCTGACCCCAAGTAAACAAACCCCTGATTTCCTAGGCCTCCAACCTATTATTTTCAACCTTCTCTGAGATGATGTGCAAGCCACACTTCAAACTCAGTCTTGGTTTTGACATAAATGTTATCCCTTTGGGAAAAGGAACATCACTTAACTTCCTATTCATAGAACAAAATTAATTTACTTCTATTAAAGCTTATTTTTCCACTCTACGTGCTCTGCCTTAGTTCAGAAATAAATACGCATTCTCCAAGCAGTATTGCTTAGGTATTCTTAAAGCAGACCTATCAATAAGATGTACCTACTGAATGCTTATGACTGAAGTCATACCTGATCAAACTTCTTCTGCTTCTTCTCTAGGTTGGAAACTATCTGCCGCTGATGATCCAAGTCCACAGCAAGGTCATCCAGCTCTTGCTGCAGGCGGGTCTTCGTTTTTTCCAGCTTGTCATATGCAGCTGTCTTCTCTTCATATCGCTGGCTCAAGCCCTCCAAGTCCTTCTGCAGCTTCTTCCTGGCTTCCTCTGCTGACTCAAGGCAGCCCAGGCCATCATCCATCTTCTTCTTTGCATCTATTGCCTAAAGGACCAAGATTGCACATGAAGCCACAGGAAATGTTCGTGCAGTTTACTGGCACCAGAAATTCAGGACTTTCAAGAAAGTCTGCTCATTTCTGAAGGTACTACTTCCTGCTCAGATAATACTGTATGACTAAATTCCCAAAGGAATTCCTGGACAGAAATCTATGAGCAGTTCATATGATTATCATCAGAGATCTCCTCATTTCTTCTCTCTCCCAAATCAGCAAAATCACCCTTGCCCAGGAAAGGCTGTGTTACTAGAAGTCAATTCTGCATTTAAATTTTACTTTTCACAAGACAGACTTGTACTTATGCTTCTTCTCAAAAGTCACTGGTTTAGGGGATGCAGACTCTGTACCTGTTGCTGAAGAATAGAGATCTGTTTCTCCAGGTTTCTCTTTGCCTCCTCCTCTTCTTCCAGTTGCTCCTTGAAAGCATTCTTCTCATCCTCCATCTGCTTCAGCTTAGTGCTGAGGCTCAGTTTTAGGCGAGTCTCCTCCTGCAGCAGCTCCTATAAAGCAAACACCCCAGTGGAATTCAGCACTGCTCCTTGGATTTAAAGGCTCACAATCCTCACCCACTCTCTCCAGAAGGAGTGCTTCTGAAGTTGAGTTTAAGTATGCAACTAATTTCTCAGATAAGACAACTGAAGACAGAATTTAAATAACTGTCTTTCAGTGAGTCAGTATAGAAACAAAATATTCAGAAGGGTCCTAGTCTCTCCTATGCTCTAATCGTTGAAGCACACTCCTTGCCACACCAGCCTTTCCACAGTCCTTTCTCAAGTCCTCCAAGTAGCACACAAAGTATTCAGATCTTTCCCAACAACAGCATGACTGTACTCTGCTACGTGTCTCTCTCATATTCCAGCACCAAAGGAACAGACAACAGGCCCAAGTGCCCTAGCATGGTTAAAAACAACGCTGGTCTCAGCAGAACTGTACAGCACTGGTCGCTCACTAGCTTAGGGCACAACAGCATTGACTGACTTATGCTGCCAGTGCTTGAGCTGAAGGATCTGTAAAGATTAATCGATCTTCAAACTACTGCAGAATTTTTGTATTGTGCCGTCTTTGAGTCTGTTTTTTAAGGAGCAGTAAGTAGACAGAACATCAATGACTGTTCAAGGCTACTTATTATTGATGTGCTTTCTTTCGCTTCCAATCCTCTTAGCACTCCGTGCTTGACCTTAAGAGTCCTATTCTAACTGTAAATGCTTGTTTATCCCAAAGTATAAATCTAAGGATGATTTATTTCCTGAAAAAATACAAAATTATTTGAATCTATCACTTCCCCAACATCCACTGGGAAACAAAACTTTCTGTTTAACTTGACAAATTTACTGGAAATCACACACATAAAAAAAACCACCTTGTCAAACACTTGACTATGAAGATCTCAAACGAGAACTTCAAACAAGCATTCCAGTCAGCTGAAGCACTAAAGTGCTCTCAGGTGGAGAGGTGATAGAGCAGAACTTCTAAACCCAGGACAGGGAAAGTCACATGTTCCACAGGCTGAGGAAGCAGAAGGAGCAAGCAGCTTGCTTCCATAGAAATGCTCTCATTACCATGCTATATAAACCCTCAGCAAAAAAAAAAAAAAAAAAAAATCCAGACCAAATCCTTTGAATTGTTGTATAACCAGTACTTAATGGCATCCAGAGTGATTTCTCCCTTTACCAATTTGTAACAGACACACAGTTGCCTTGGTTTCCAGAGCTCTCACCTGTGTATCCTGAAGCTGTGATTCCAGAGCAGAGAAATCCTTTGCTAATTTGATTGATTTACTGTCAGACTGGTTCAGAAGACCTGTGACATTGTCCAACTCGACCTGAAGGAGAGATCAGAGTATCAGTTACTGAATGCATCAGCAAAAACAAAGACAGGAAGAGGTAAGCAGCTATGAGACCTAAAAGTGAAAACTGAGGCACCTCTCAACAGGAAGGCATGTGTATAATCTCTCAAGGAATGAATACATCATTTCCACAGGCCCAGGAATTAAATATGAGAAGCTGAAAAGAGATGTTTATTTCAGATCACCTCTGTTACAACAGCCTTCTGATTTTGGTTGGTTTGGGTTTTTTTAAGGCCTATATGAGATTTTAGACAGCCTGGCAAGCAATTGTAAAAGCTTTTATTAAACTAACTCTCTTCTATTTTGTACTATCTGCTTCTGGATTATATCTGGAGTCTCAAAATTACATTTTCACACTCCAAAAGATTGTGCATACACCGGCAATGTTCAACTTTTAATGATAACCCTCTGTAAAGGAGAAGGCCAAAGACAATGTTTCATGTCACTCTAAGGGATTTGCTGCTCCTTTGAAAAAAGGAGGAGAAACCCCTAAGCTCCCACATCACCCTTTAACCACTCCTCATCACCATCAACCATGTGACAAAACTTCCAGACCCTGTCTTTCACAGGAGTTACACAAACACGAGTCTGTGTGTGCCACTCCAGGTGCTCCTGCAGCTGAGTGCTCGCAGAGCTTTCCAAGCCACTGCCTGCTTTAGGGTGGCACCGACACTCTGGCTCCTTGAGCCTTACAAAACCCAAACAGCAACTGGTTGTTTCACCTTCTCAGGGCTGCTCAAAATAAGTGACATCAATCCAAATATCCTGATCTGGCAATGAGTTAAGGAGTTTGCATAGTCCTTGGGAAGCAAACTATGGATTTGCTTTTTGTAGGAACATTATCCTCAGGAGGAACAAAATTTTTGAACTAGCCATGGCAAGATACCAGCCTACAACCTTTTCTCTCCAGCTTTGGGCTGAAGCTAAGGAAAACCCATGCCACTCACCTGCAGCTTATTAACCCTCTCAGCCAGCTCAGTCTTCACTCTTTCGCCTTCAGTGAATTTCACTTGCAGTTCCTGGAGCTGAGCATCCACTTTTTTCCGCTTGTGCTCAGCATCCCCTTTGCCCTGCAGAAGAGCCTTCACCTCATTGGACAGTTCAACCTTCTCACTTTCCAGAGCTTGTTTTGCTTTTTCAAGATTTGCTTTCACCTGAAGAGGAAAAGAAAAGGCAGCAAAACCCCTCAGACTTTAGATATGGCAGGATCCAGTGAGTACATGTTTTTCCAACAAGCAAGCTAATGCTGTATGTTTAGCAGTTAAGTTGCAGGCTGCTTGCTCAGAAAAAAGCAATATGAGCAGCCTGTCACTGATAAGCAGGAGACAATCTAACAATCAGAGAAGACAACAATACAGAAAAAAAGCCTTGCACCATCAGATTTCCAAACTAAAGGTTGTACAAGTCAACAAGTGCTAGCAGTGAGAAGAATGTCTTGGCTGTGCAGTGTAACATGCCTAACAGGAGAAAAAAGAATGAATGCTACTATTTAAAACAGCTTTATATTTGCTTCATGGAGAAAAGTGATCTACCAAGGGAAGAACAAGACATGTATCAGTATCATGAACACTTCGTGCTCTTCTGCACTGTCATTTCAGGGAGGTTGACTGCTTTGACCTTGTGTTTTCTGTTCCACATACCCGTTTGGTTTGTTCTAACTGCTCTGCCAGCTCTTCAATAGCTTGTGAATGTTTCTGCCTCATCTCTTGGATTTGAGCCTCGTGAGTCTTTGCCTCGTCTTCAAGGGTCTTCTTCAAAACCGTTACTTCTTGTTCTCTCTTTGATCTGCAAAATTCACAAATTCCATTCAGATGCCAAGGAGGGAATCAAACAGAGGTGTATATCCACCAACAGCATCTCTAATGCAGAAAAATGCCAAGGCCTGTTTAGGCTATAAAAATACTTTTCAAAGGTAGCACTTAGCATTGCATCCTTCTTAAGTGCAAGCTGGCAGCATTATTTCTGCCTAAGAAGTAACAGCCTGAAAGTACAGATGTTTCAGGGGTGCCACTAACACTTTGCTTAGGGAGCAAATTAACTTTCTGACATCAGGTGGGGTAATGCAGTCTTGACTAGGGTTTGCACATCACCTCCTCCTGTAGTCACTGAGGCTGCTAACCAGTGATAAAGGCAAAGACTTGCTACGGTAAGAGAATGAATGCAGCAGAATTATGAGAAATAGCCAAAACCAAAACCAAATAAAGATAACACAGCTCCATGTTGGAGTTACCTCAGCTCCTGCTGAGCAGCTGTAGAATCCAGTGTGTCTTCAAGCTCTGTTTTCAATGCTTCCAGCTCTTCTCCCAGATCCCGCTTCTGTTTTTCAGCTTTATTCCTGAATGCTCTCTCCGATTCCAGGTCTTCCTGCAGCTCAGTGATCTGGGATTCGAGTTCCCTGATCTTCTTCAGGGCCATGTTCTTCTGAGCTGCCTCTTCTTCCACTCTGTTCAACATAAGGTTCTGGTCAGAGCCAGACTTAAACCATACACAAATTAAAACAACCTGTCCTACTAAGAATAATCAAGAAAAGCTGGTATTGGTCAGCTCTACAATGTTATATTCAGACTTTGATCCACATATGATCTACAAATTCTAAGCTCTATCTCCCAATACTTGAGACAGCACGATTACTCACCTTAAAGAAGGGGACAGAGAGAGACTGACAACAGAAGAAAGCAGAAGAGAAAGCACCATTTTACATTGGAAATTGGACACTTTACTGAGTAGATGAATACAGCAACTACCAGAGGGACAGTGTGTTGCCACTACTTCTTAACCCCAGCTTAAGGATTACTACTTCAGTCAAACGCATGCACTGCCTATTGCATCCATAGTCTAGCTGTGTACAGAGAATGTGGCAGTGAGCAGCAGCCAAAGAACTCTAATGCTAAGGACATGGATCTTTAATAGCCCACAGGCTAAAATACAACATCCACAGATTGCATTTAGTCCCTATTCCAGGTGACACAAGACAAGAAATACTTCCCAACCAGGTGGTCCCTGAACCCCGCAGGTCAGGTTCTCACCTAGCTAAGGCTGCCTGCAGCTCCTCTTCCTTCTTGGCCAGTTGCATTTTGAGTTCTGCAATCTGAGCCTGCAGCTCAGCAATCTGGTCATGCAGATCACTGGAGTCCCCTTCAAGCTTCCGACGAGTCTTTTCCAACTCTTGCCTCTGCTTCTCTTCGCGTCGCAGGCGTTCTAATGGAGATGGGGACACGTTCAGTTACACAGATGACACTCAAGGAACAGTGTATGAGCACAGGAAAACACATCTATTTAAGCAGTACTTTCTTTCCTGATAACAAAACTGTCCAAACTGTAGCTGGACTGCATTATTTTGTCAGGACCTATATAGGCAATTACCCCCATATTTTGCCCTCAAAATATGTCTGGGCAATTTCCCTTCCTGTCACCCTACAGCCAAACCTCCTTCCCCACTTTTGCTGTAACAATGCAAACACAATGCCAGTCTCACACCATGCAGGCATAAGCACCCCTTTAGTGATGCTGAATGCAAGGTCTGCTCTCCCTTTACTGAACAGGCAGTCTGCAGAAGAACATCCTTCTAGAACTCTGAAGAACTTGTGCAAACAGGCTATCAGAAACAGCACTAACCCTGACAGATTGATGCTGCTGGAAGTAGAAAAGTGGAGACACTTCCACAGCAGGAGAAGAAAGAGAACCAGCCTCTCTTCTCCATTGGCCTGCTGCTTTGGAGAGAATTTTTATTTAGATCAAGGGCTCAGCTGACAAGGCACATAACCTTCAGCCAGCCAGTGCACAGCTCTATCAAACCGATCAATAGCTTACACACTATAGACTAATTTTTAACCCTTCAGAAACTCAGGAGGACTAAAACTCTTTCAGAAATGAAACTGAAGTTCAACAAATTTTAACAAGAAGCCACCTAAAACTAATTAGGCAAGGTCTTTACAAGATCTATCTTTTAAGGAAAACAAAACCCAAAACCACCTTCAAGGTCTGTGATCATGGCCTCATGCTTATTCTTCAGTTTGGCTAAACTCTTAGATTTTTCCTCTTCCTCTGTCAGGTTTGTTGTAAATTCAGACATTCTGTCTTCCAAGAGTTTCTTTTCCTGCAGAAGTGAGAAGGCAATGTCAAAAGAGTTGCTGGAATTACAGGGTATTTTTCCAGAGCTGACTGCTTAGAAATGTCAATGTCATGAGTGCCTACTCCTGCTACATGGAAACTCAGAAAGAAATAAATCCTTTCAGGATCACAAATAGTATTCAAATAAATTTAAATTTGAATTTAAATTAAAGATTTGTATATGATGGCCCTTTCAAAACTGAAAGGGAAGTCTGTTTGTAAAATAACTTGATACTGTTTGGCGTAACAATGTATCAGAAAATGTTTGCTCGTGGATCATTATTTAGTGAAGGTTATTTAAATATCATAGAATACTGACTGTTGAGAATACAGGCAGGCAGTTGCTTTCAAGAATTCAGGTCAGAATGCTCAAAGACAAGACTGAATTAATTAATAAGTTTCCCTGTAATAGGGAAAAGGTCAGCCTGTGGTGGTTTTCTCCAAGAGAAATACCTGTGTATCTTTAGCTTGTGGAAGATGATGCAGGAGTCTTACCTTAGCCAATTTGAGATTCTGATCTTCCAGAACCAGCACATCTTCTTCCAATTTCTTCAATTTGGCCTCTGTGGTCACTTTTTCTAGCTGCAGCTTCTGCCTTGCGCTTTCCTCTTCCTCAAGCTGCTCCTCTAGTTCCTTCACAATAGAAAAGTAAGGTATTTTTCAGTGCTGCTCACCAACCCATGGATCAGCACAGTAGCAATACTAGAATGGAAGGTTTCTTCACCCTTCCTTCAAGGTATTATCAGTAGGTCCTAGAGTGACATCTCTGTCAAGACTTAATTCAACATACTGCACGCCAACCAACGGATTTTCTACCAGAGTAAACAACGCTATTTTGCAAAGAACACTACCATTCCTAAAACAAAGCAAAGACTTCTCTTATTATTTGAGAAGTGGCCATCACCTTTACCTTCAAGAATGGAACAGCTCATTCCAGATGACTGACCGAACACCTCAGGCTCAGAACCAGAACTGCTGTGTCCTATTGCTGTTTCCACAGATGGATTTTCCCATGTCTCTTCCCCCCGCCCCCACCGCTTGTCTCTTTCATTTCCCTCCAAGCTGAGGCAAAACAACCACTCTAACCCTTACTATCCTCTTTACTGACAAGAGACAGCATTCCTAAGGCATTACCTGGATATTCTGCTGCATTTTCTTCTTTTCAGCCTGAAGATGTTGACACCGTTCTTCCTCTTCCTCCACCCTTGCTTCCAGGTCATGACATATCTCCTCCAGCTCTTGTTTCTTGGCTGTCAGGCGAGCTCTTATCTCCTCGGCTTCAGCACACAGTTCGGTTTCCGCTTGCAACTGTTCCTGCAGCTGCATCTTCTCTGCCATTAGCTACATTGGATGCAAAGCCAGAAATAAGACAAGCTCCAATTTACCAAAGCACTTAGCGATGTGTCTTAAGTGAAGTTCTGTACTTCTCTGTTCCACAGTTACAGTTTTAAACATTGCAGCAGTCCCCTGCTGTTAATCAAAAGCTAAATACCAAAACACAGTTTTAAGTGTGTGTTCTCCTTCACAAATCAGGTGCTGCAACTACAAATCATTCACAAATTTCTCAAGACCATATCCATTTGAATACAAATATTGTCTATTTCCCTTTACATAAGTAACAAATAATTATCAGCCCTATGGAAAAACAACCCTGCTCCCACCTTCTGTGTTCCAAACAAAAAGGATTCCATTAATGCCAAGACTGAATTCAACCAGCTTGCTGTAACACTCAGCCTAAGGAGACTTTTCTTCATATAATGGCTACAGAAGGGCAATGGAAACTGACCAAGAGGCAGCCAAGTCATGTTCCAGCAAGTTGGAATCCTATAGCTTGTCCATCAGACCAAGAAAGCAAAGGAGGTACTCTCAAGCAGTTGGACAGCTGGAGAGAGAACAACTTTTACACATCAGGTTTACAAACTCACCTGGGCCTGGAAGGTCTCCATCTCACTCAGTCTATTTTCTGCAGCCAGCTGCTTCTCCTTGACCTTTATTAGTTCTTCTTCCTTGGCCATCATCTCCTCCTCCTGTCTGCTTACTTGCAGAAGGGGCTTCACCTGAAAGGGAAACCAAGAGAATGAGATGTGTATAAGGCAAGATGAAAACATGAAGAAATGCTCTTGTACTTAAGATAAGCATTGAATAAAACGACATTTCAGATAGTGTCATATCTGAAGGACTGACCAACTGTTTTGTTGTGAACACTGGGGGAATCGCACAGGACTAGGTATCACCTACTCTGCCAACAGCACACTTTCTGCCAATCCATTTATTCTCCTCCAGGATGGGATGCATCAGGAAAGGGTTCAGTAAATTCCAGACCCTCAAGGGTTAAATAGTAATAGCAAGAGAATAAAAAAGTTGCCATACAATGAGGAAATTCACAGGTAAGTCAATGTCATATTAGGTGGACTTCTGTAGGGCCTTTGGCACGGTACCCCACAAGATGTTTCTCTCTAAATTGAAGAGACATGGATTTGATGGGTGCAGTGTTTAAGAAGGGGGTTCTGCCCCTCTGCTCTGCTCTGGTGAGACCCCACCTGGAGTGTTGCATCCAGGTCTGGGGTCCTTAGCCCAGGAAAGATACGGACTTGTTTGAGTGGGCCCAGAGGGTCACAAAAATGACCAGAGGGCTGGAGCACCTCTGCTATGAAGACAAGCTGAGAGAGTTGGGGCTGTTCAGCCTGGAGAAGGCTCCAGGGAGAGCTCAGAGCATCTGTCAGTACCTAAAAGAGGGTTCACAAAATAGAGGGGGCCAAACTTGTTAGGAAGGCTAGCAAGTTTGACAAACTTCTTGTGACAAAACAAGGGGTAATGGTTTTAAGCTAAAAAACAGTAGATTCAGACTAGACATAAGGAAGAAGTTTTTTACAATGAGAGTGGTGAAACAGTAGAACAGGTTTTCCAGAGAAGTGGTGGACAGATGCCTGATCCCTGAAAACATGCAAGGTCAGGTTGGATGGGGCTCTGAGCAAACTGATCTAGTTGAAGATGTCTCTGTTCACTGCAGGGGGATTGGGTTAGATTATGTTTAAAGGTCCTTTCCAACCCAAACTATTCTATTATTCTATGAAGAACAAACACCATTCATGTCTGTGCTTCCCCCATCAAAATCCCTTAGAAGTAATTTCATAGGAAGGAGAAAAGCATAAACTCTACTCTCAAAAAGCAAGAAATCCCATGCATTTTAAAAAAAGACCTTTTCTTTGTGTGTTCATTGTCTTTATAAAGGTGAAATATATACAATCGTAACAGCAAGATCACACCCCACTGCTTTTCCTTTGCTCTTACAACCCTGGACAAAGAGATGGCAAACCACCCCTGCAATAATAATTTTTGCTTAGTTAAATTGATCCACACTGCAAGTGACTCACTGAAGTGCCACACCACCAAAGCAAGTGATCCTCTTACTCTTCTTAGACGTAAAACATTAAGACATGGCTACTGTTTTTCCACAGTATTACTTGGATGTAGCTTTGTATCTGGTTTATGCAGTCATATTTCAGCTATAAAACACACTATGACATTCTCTGCCTAAATGAATCAAGGTGCAGTTGCAAGCCAACCCAATTGCAAAGGGAGTGGTTTTAGTGCTCTGGTTCAACCTGAGAAGCTGAAATTGCAACCAAACCGTCAAAACTGCAAGGGGAAAAATATTACCTTGGTGAACAACCTCCACCACTGCCAGTTCCGCAGTTTCAAATAGGCAGCACAGTTTCTCTGAAGCACTTTCATAGCCGTCAGCTGCTGCTGGCGCTTGGCAAAGGCTCTGCAAAGCAAGTGGAGGTAAGACAAAGGAACCCAGAGCAGCACACAACTCACACCATCAGGCCCTTTCTTAGATACTTTTGTTTTTCCTTAGGAAGGTTCCCTCCCAAAAAAACCAGCACAGTTTCCAGTGAACTTTCTCTTGATTTTCAATTTTTTTCTGCTCAGGTAAGAGTGGCTATTCTTTCCTTAATCCAATTTCCTATTTAAAAAAAAAATTTCCCTCATGTCTTCTAATCTGAAAAGCTTTACTATCTCCACTTCCAAAAAGGGAGATCTGAAGCAGAGGTGTGTTTTCCCACCAAACTGACAGGTACTACTTTTGTTCTTAGAACTGTACCATTTGCAGCCCTACCTAACAGCTTAAGAGAAACCCTACACCTCCTGTATCAGTACTGTACTAAGACTTTTCCATTTGCACCTTCACAGCACTTCTGTCAAAAACCTGATCTGCTGCATAGCATTCTTATAGAGAGGAACAGACTTTACTGCTCAGGTAGTTTCTGGGATACAGCACTCAGAGATTCTTGCAGGTGTCCAAAGTCCGGCTTTACAGAGATGAGAAAACCCTACAAGACCATACTATAAATAAATCATGACCCTTCTGATAAAAAGTAATTTCTAGACATAATAATTTTTTTTTGAAGATAAACTTGTACCTGAATGGGAGAAATACATGTTTATGATGTACTTTAAAAATTATGGTACTTACTTTCTGGCCAGGTAGCCTCTGCAACATGCTTGGAATCCAATAATAACATCTGTGATCTTCAGGTCTCTCTCTTCTTCAAGATGAGCAAGGACTCCAGCTCTGAAAAACACTTTACTCTGTCCAATTCTATAAAGGTTGGAATCCAGCTCCAATGCTTTGATCTAAAAAGAGAGAGAGAAGAATTCATGTCCTGCAAAGACTGTTTCACGTGAAACATCACAAAGCATATTTGTGGCTTGTGGCTCTAAGACAGCCCTTCTCTACAATGAGCCACTCAGGCCAACCATAGTTGCTAACTCCCAATAAAGTCCTGGCCTATCCCAATTAGAGGAGTTGGAGCTCAGCCAAGCACAGCATCAAATGGAGGTAACCAGAGACAGAAAATATAACAGAAAGCATCATCTAATATAGCATCACATCAAGCACTCAGAATACAAGGATGCTGTGAGGAATGCATGTCTAGTCCTAAGAGCTCTCTTCCTTTCCTTGAAGAAACATCTGTTGATCCTTCCTATTTACTTTTTCCCAGTCCTATTTTCGTCAAAAAAGACACCCCAGCCCAACCTTCCTTCTAAGGATTTGCTGCCAATGTTTATACTAGTTAAGAAGAATCAGCTATACTCCTGTAAGACAGAAAAAAGGGAATCCCTTATAGCCAAGTTCAACTCAAGCCTAGTCATCAAGCTAGAGCCAAAGCTTTCCCTTTGAAGCAGGCAATTCTACAGAAACTAATTGGAGCCTTTGCTGAAAGCATTTGTCAACAGCAGGCCACTACAAAAAGTTTACTGAAGCCCATACTTTAAGCATGTGCTAAAGATAGCATTAATGCTTCTAAGCATTGTGATTCTATGAATACTGCTGGCATCTCAAAGTGTATGCATCTGTGGAAACAGAAAGATCCTCTTTGCCTACGATTATTGAATCACATGCCAGGCGAAAGCCTCCATCCATGAAGCCAAGAGGAAGCTTTTTGCACCCTTCTCTCAGACAAAACATTTTGACTTTGGAATTTTGGTCTGTGAGTATAAGCTATATTTAGCATGCACAACTCCCAACTTTTTAAACCACACCCATACAGTTTATTCTATTCAAGTAGAGTTTCTGGGATGTTTTACCATCAGCACGCAAGCCTGCTTTCCGTCCATAAATCCTTTGGGAATTGCATTTGGTGTTAAGATTTCATATCTGAAAACGAGAAAGCATCAGACTAGTCACACAAGTGTATTTGAAAACAACAAAACAAAAGAAATCAGTATGCATTCCTATGCCATTATGAGTTCGAGAGTTTTTCAAAAAACACTGCACCTCTAGACAGCAGAGTATGAAGCAGCAGTCTTGGACAGGGTCCTCTATGCCTCACCTTAACTACACCCTTACTGAAGAAATCCAAGATGCTTTTGGGAGGCTTTGTGCCAGGGAATATCAAGGTACAGATGTGTTGTCTTTGAAAAATTGGCAATCTAGTTGCAATAAAAGACTTCAATTTTTGTACTTATGTCTTAACTTTGCCAGGCTAAAGACTACTTCGGATTCTTTTCTAGGGCTCACCTTTGTCTGAATTCCTGGAATACAACTCTGTTGGGGAAACCTTGACGACAAATACGGATTCCCTCCAGCACTCCATTACAGCGAAGCTGGTCAAGGACCAAGTGGGGGTCTAGTTTTCCAGCCTAGTGAGGAAAATGTATATTTTATGAAAACCATGAAGCTTTTACAAAAAGGGCTTACCCTCTTGCCTCTCCCTCTCTCTTTTTTGTAAAGCAGCCAGTTCTCTCTTTTCCAGTTAGAAGCAAGGGAAAGCTTTTATGCCACTTTAAGAAGCGCAAATATCAGTCTCCAAAATTTTAGTAAGCATATAGTTATTTACGATGACCTTAAAAAAATACCCTGAAGAAACAGTGCCTCTTCCAGATCTCTTGTAAAACCTGACAGAAGGTATCAACCCAGCCACATGCCCCAGGAAGCCCAAGTAAGAATGCATGGGCTGTGCTGTTATAACTGTCTTTACCTTTTTCTCATGGTTGGGGATAATGCAACGGACAAAGTTGGGGTTGGTGTTCCTCAAGGTAGCCATCAGTTTAGCCAGCTGCTCTTTGTAGAGCTGTCCCACTGTCCGGAACATTCCCTTCCTGGTTTTAAAGGCCCCTGGCAATGCTGTATCTGACATACCAGCTACCTGATCCAGCCCAACAATACGGTCCACTAGAGAGAGCACAGGAAAGAGCATTAAAATTTTCCCACAAACAAAGGAAGCATTGGAACATACAAAAAACATCTGGGTAGAACAGGATAAATGAGAGGAGCTGCAGGATCCTTTTTGCTTCATCTCTACACAGATGTCGACTCCTGTACAAAATTTGTGCAGGGATAGGAGCAGGAAGGAAAAGAAAGCATCAGCTCACTACAGGAAGTTTGAGTGATGGAGTCAAACTTAATCCCAAACACATTCTACTGATGCCCTGGATGGCAGCACTGGAAGAGCAATCTAGAAGTGAGTTTCAGATGCTTCTACTTGCTTAGCTTAGAATGAAAAACAACAAACCAAGAGTTCTAGCTGCTAGCCCAGCAGAGTCAACTATTAGTTAACTCTGATCCAGAAGGGGCCACAGATAGAGAAAAAGCCCAGCTTCACTCTTGCATTACAGGCAGGACTGTCACAACTGACGATCAGAAAAGTCGTATCTACTCATAAACTGAACAAACACAGCAAAAGGCATGACAAAAACCAAACCTCGGGATACCACTGCTTGAGCTGTTTTTGGAGTCCAAATATTCTATGACACAGACATGAACAACAGCACTAGGAGAAAAAGTCAGAACTCCCCACCCCAACAGTTTCTCCACTATGCCACAGTGACATCCAAGCATTGATGAAACTATCACCTTGATGGATGGACACCACAGATTTTTTTTCCTCAACAGAAGTCAGCTAGACCTGATAGTAGCAGGGGCAAGAAGAAATTAATAAAAGATTTACTTTTTCCCATTGCTTTTCCACATGGAGATAAAAATTCAGCTATCCAACAAAAACCAACTGTATCACTATGACTTTCCACACCTCCAATACACTTTCATGAAGGGCTTCCAACTATTCTGCACCATCTTTAGTGGTTGGCTGATGCCTACACTCAGGCCCCCAATCTTCACTTCAGAAAATACACCAGCTTGTGCTCAACTGTCTTCTGATTAAAAAAAAAGAATACAGCTGCTAAGAGACACTCCCACAAAAGAATATACAAGAAAGAATACTCTCATTTACAACTAATATTAGTTAAAAACGGTTCACTTCTAGAGCAGCTGTTGGAATAGGGTCAAGGTTGTCTTATCAGAAAGAAGGTTATGTTACTAGATGACATCACAGAGAAATCCACAGAAGTGCATCCCAGACCGTGGCTGTGCCAATCCTCTTAATCTTGAGCCCTGCAATCTACTTCAAGACAGCACAAAGGACAGTCACTTGCAACAGAAGATCCAGCTAAGAACACTAAATGAAAACTAATAAGCTGTGGTCAGTTGACATTTCAAGTCCAAAAGTAATCTCACACAGCAAAGGCCCTGTTAGGCACAACTTGCTGATGGCCATTTTTCATCCAGTACAAGCTCCTTTGCCAAACTTTCTTTTAAATGATCAGCTGCTGAAGTGAAATCCCAGTACTAAAAACAATGTTAAATTGGATTTCAGTTTCTATGTAGTCTCAGAAATCTTCCTTCCGTATCTTGCGAGAAATACAGCTGTGCTAGCTCTACATTCAAACAGTTGACAGGGATTTGCTTTTATCTGCTCCTACCCAACTTGTGCAAGAGAAACTTTCAGCACCTGAATGTGTCTATATCCTTGTATCCACTTTCAAGGTGAGTTTTACTTTTGTTTTAAAGTCCATGAGGAGCTACTAGCACAAAGCAGAGGAAATGAACAAGAAAGACAGGCAGGTATGACAAGGGGACAAAGAAGTTAACGGAAGCGTTTCTTGCATGGCTCTAGGATGCATCACACACATGACATGACAGCTGGGTTTCTCAGTCACCTGGTTCTAGATGAAGAATAGGAAAGTGTTGATAGAAATAGGCTCTCTGAACCTTCTGCATCTCTGCAACAGACAGAGACGTCAAAGAAAACCTACCACAGAAAGTGACAGTAACAGTAAGACTCAAAAGCAGATAAACCCAGAGAAGATAGAGTAAACTACTGAACAACACTGCAGAAAGGGCACACTTAGTTGCAGGACTGAAAACAGATTCCACCTCAGATCTTGAGTGTTGCAGCTATGCAAGCTGCTGGCTCATAATGGTGCATTGATATTTTATCCCAGCATTCCTCATTTTGAGACAGAATTGCTATATATGCAGCAAGCTTAACAGAAGTTGATGCAAGTGAACCTTTCTCTTGAGTTACAGTGAACTTTTAATGAAATACCACAATCTAAGCAAAAGATGTTCCAGATAATGCTCATCTTGGTGGCTTAGTCTTCAGGGGAAAAAAGCAAAACAGCTCATCACAGACTTTTGATGCTAAAGCTCTTTCACACAGAAAAAGAGCAAACAAATGAAATGAAGTTTAATTACATACCATCTTTCCACAGCTCAGACACAAACTTATCCGATGACTGGTGGAGAAGAGTAGCAATGTTATCATTCAGCGGATCCATGTTCTTCATCAGCCATTCATCTGCCTTATAATCCACCTGGAAAAGGTAAACACATCAAGAAGCTTGGTGGGGGGGGGGCAATTTTCTGCAGCTCAAGATCCAACAACATCTGGCAGTCTATAAAAGTATCACTGAGGTTTGCACAACAACATATTACCTAACCTCTCTTGGATTTGCCATCTAAGTAAGCACATCTACAAATTTCCAACCCTTACAAAAAGTTGCATGTTCTGTTCTGTCATAAAGGGAATGGATTTGCAATGCCAGTTTGTACCATCCAGAGTGTGACACAAAAAACAACTGCATCAGCATTTCTGGTGATAAAGCCTTGATGCAGGTTTCTGAGAAGTATCTCCAATCTCACCAAGTCACAGAGAACAAATTTAAATTGCTGTCAGTTTGACATGTCTTGCACTATAAATATTGATACAACTTGCAGGCAAATCTCCTTAGGCCCTGTAAGCTCCTCTGCAATGGAACATTTTCATGAAATCTTCTGATGGTTTCTCATAGAGAACCATTTTGGTAAGTAGCCATTTCTAAGAAGCAGTGCTTATGAATTAAGCATTCCAACCTTCACATTTTAGTTATTAATTCTTTACCTTGCCAGCATAATGTATGATACAGAAGTCAGCTTTGTCTTTCAGCTGTTTTGGCTTCTGAAATTTGGGGTGGGTGCCTTGTTCTTGAACAACTTTTTCCACAAAGCTTTTGTCTGTTGCTTTTGGGAACCAGCACTCTTCATCCAGCAGGGCCAGTATACCAGGAGGCCCAGCCTTAAAGAAGGGAAACATCAAAACATTATTAACTACACGACTACAACAATAATTAACACCTTTAGATGGCTAGAGGAGAAAAAAAAGGATACCTAAGCCTGATCCACATCACATTCACCTCTTGTGTGATATCAGTTAAACTACTTCCATTGTAATAGAAATTGTTAATAGTTCTTCAATATCCTCATCTGAATTCTGACCATTTTAATGAGAAAGTCTCTTCTGTGACATTTGTCTACATTGTTTTTTGGGAAAAAATATTTTTTAATTGAAGAAATATTATTACACAGTTCTCTAAATACATTCAGCTGTCTAAATGCAAAAGGCTATAGAAGAAAGTTTCACAAACTAGTCCTTACTACTGGAACATCTACTATGAAATTGGTAAATTCTCAAGTTTCATTAGAGCAGAATGAAAGCAACAGAGATTCACAGCTTCTCATCACACCTGTAGTTAAGTAAGGAAGTTCACATTACTTATGGCAAGCTGCACATACATCTAGCACCATGCAGACCTACACAAGTGAGGACAACTTAATGAGAGGAAAACTCAGTGAGAGGAAATAGATTAGATCTATTTTCATGCAGTGTTTCCTACAGACCTGATACTAACAGCCTTATTGGTGACACACTTTCAGACAAAGAAGAAACTGTTTGCTACTGCTTCTAATCACATTACAGTGTCAGTAGAAGATCACAAAAGCTAGAGGGCCAGTTTCCAATCTACAGGCAGAGGTGATGTCCTCAATGACAAAATCAGTGCAGCCATTTCCTGGTTGACAGTAAAACAACAAACTTACCGGCTTCTCTATGAGGTCAATGCAGGGCTGCAGATCCAGGCCAAAGTCAATGAAATTCCACTCTATGCCCTCCCTCTGGTACTCCTCTTGCTCCAGAATGAACATGGTGTGGTTAAAGAGCTGCTGCAACTTTTCATTTGTGTAGTTAATACACAGCTGCTCAAAGGAGTTCAGCTAATGAAGAAAAAGGTAGAAAGATGTTTGAGCAATTGCTTGTGGAGGCACACCTACCATTCTCTCAGCACAAAAGATCATCTCTGCGGTTCAGGAATCTAAGCTAGAGTGGGGCAGACAGTCCACTGTCAATAACCCCTTTGGATATGAACTGTCTGTTCTGTCACGTGCCACTGCACACTGCTGCAATCCCTAGGGAAGTTCATACACATTGGTTCTCAGACTTTGCAAAAGAATGTTTAGCTGTAAACAGCTAAAGAATTACTGCAGCTACTTAACCCGGGAACAGAAAGGACTCTGGTTTTCTCACAAATGCAGAGCCAGCAAGTCCTCTTCATAGGAAGCAGCAGCAACAGAAGCCTGAAGACAAATTTCTAGAAGCATGTGGACTGGAAAGTCCCATTTTAATCCTTATATAAAATCAGAGCAAGGAAAGTGAGGGAAATTTCTTCAAAATTTCCAGATTTCTTCAAACAGTAAGGATAAGGTTAATAACCCACAGTGCATTTTTACGTTTGACCACACAAAACATAACACAGCTTCTAAAGAGAGCGGTCCTGTTCTACTTCCTGCATATTTCCATAATTCTGAACTATGTTATTTCTGCTCCTCTCCTTTTCATGAGATCCAGCAACCATGAAACCAAAGGTACACCTATCAGAGGGGGAAGGAAACAAAAATACCCCACAAAACCCAACTAATGAAAAAAAAACAACCCAAAGCCCAACTTTTCTGTGTTTCAGTTTTCTATTTCATGAATAAATTGGTCCAATTCATTTTGCAGCTGTTCATGAGCTAGACCCAGCGTAGCATAACTCAGGTTGACAGGAGCTGCCCGGCTGGGATAATGGCAGGATACTTATTTTCTGATGGCAATCTGTGGCTGCTTCAGATTATAATGCAAACCACACCCTAAAATTATTTCATAGAATCCTGTAACAGTTTGGCCTAACAGTTCACTGCCATCTAGAGAAGGAGCTCCCATTTCTCCTCTCTCCCTCAGCTTTCCTTCAGCTCTTCCTCTCTGACACTTGTCTTGCATGAGATTTGATGCTGATTCCCCCTTTTTGTGGGCTTCACATCCTTTCCAAGAGTGTGTTATTTCCCAGCTGTAAAGCTATTTCCTTCAGCGGTCTTTGCTCCACATTAAACTGTGCTGAGTGCAAGGACCTGACATCTCCTTACCTCAAAAATCTCAAAGCCAGCAATGTCAAGGATTCCAATGAAGGATGCACCCTGTCTCTTGGTCTTATCCAAAGCCTTGTTGATGCGCATAACCAGCCACCGGAACATCCGCTCATAAGTGGCTTTAGCCAGTGCTTCAATGGCAAAATCAGCCTAAACAGCAAACAGATAAACATCAGGAGTTACATTACAAACCAAAGAAAGGCACAGTTTACACTGTTTCAGGATCTAGCAGCACAACTGTAGTCTGAGATTTTTCTCTCCACCAGGAAATTCACTGAACATGGCTTATTTCAGTTTATTCCCAATGAAAAGTAGATGGCATAGTCATACTCCATATACAAGAGCAAAGAATTTGTCTCTAAATTAGTGTGTCAAAACCAAATTTCAAGATCCTGCCTGCTGGAGAAAACAAGAGCTGGTATTAAAGAAAGAAAAACTATGCCCAGTCACTTACAAAGACTGTAGTAACATGGTGTATTTCATAGGCCCAAAGAAATGAATTTAAACTCTTTTTGTAACTTTGGATTTGTGAAGCCCAATCCCTCCCTGCCACTACCCTACCTGTGTTTGACAAATACTACGTGTAGTAAGAAATTAAACATCAAAAGGAAAAGGCAGCATGAAAAGGCAACCTGCGACTTTTTCCAGACTTCAATCCTTACCAATCCCTTCCATATTACAGGAGCAAGTTTCTTTATTCAGAGGATAATGCTGTGTTCATAAAGAAGCCAGGCAATGAGTAAGCACAGGGGTTTGCTCCACTCAAGCAGGCCACTAACTCCTAGGTCAGGTTTCATTTACAGCACGACCAGTCAAGAGCGTTACAAAACTTCCAATCAATTTTCAAGGCTGAGCTGCAAATTCTTCTATCTTAGTAGCTGACCTACTCAAAAATAGTGCTTTCTGTATTGCACCAACTTGAAAATGTCACCCTTGCACACCACATTGAAACTACTAACTTCCCAAGGACAGCCAGTCACCAAAATTAGGAGACTTGTGTTCTCTCTGTTTTTTTTCTCAGATAAGTGCTAAGGGACAGGGTGAATTCTATCTTTATACAGATTACACGAGGAAGCAATATATTATGCTACAATATTCAAGTGTGCTTGCCATACATTGCAATCATAAAGATGGTTAGTAAACACTACAGAAACCTCTGATACATTCATTAGCTGGGCAGCAGTAAGATTAGAGACCAAAGTACTTGTCTATTTTTTTGAGAATGCCTACCTGCTCTTTGGTCTGAGCTTTCTGGACATAATCTCGTCCAACTTTGATGCGAGGAGTCAGGATGCCTCTAGTGAAATCTGTCACGTTGATACCCAAAAGGTGAGCCACCTTCTGAGCAGCTAAAGATGGTAGGAGGAAACAAAGAGATTCATATTATTCTGTTTTTCTCACAGAAAGCAAGAAAAAAAGGAAAATATTCTGGCAATTGTCTTTAGAAAAGTCAGGAAACAGCCTACAAAAAAACATTAAATGAAGAACAGGTTGCTGAGACAAAGTGTCTTCCTAACCAAAAAAAGTCCAAAAAACCCTTCTTCCAACCCATACTACAGGTTACTGAGTTTTTCCAGAAGCCACTAGAGTACATTTGAAGCAATAGCCTCATACTACTAAGTTATAACACAGAAGCTTTAGAAAGGTCACTGTCTGTAACCAATTTAAAAATACATCAGATAATGGATTTCTTAATCAAGTTAATTGTTCTGTCTTCATCTACTGATTAGTCTTTGAGGCAACTCTCTATTTCAGATTCAAGACCCAAAACCCAAATGATTTCCTCTCCTCTTTAAAATGCCATTCAAAGCATATTTTTAATAATAACAACCAAAAAAACCCCATTTAGAGATAAATTAGCAACCTTTGCACTTCTGCAGTACAACTACAATGAAGGTCTGAGTTAAGTCTTCCCACAAATAGTCTTCTATCACGTGAAACATGGCACTATTTACACATTTAGCAATGGGCAGTGCAATTAAAATAGGTACACATGCTTTATAACCACCATAAAACTCTCCACCACCTTACTCTTACAGTTACCAGACTACCTACACAGGCAGCAAAGAACATTCCTTAAAATCTGATAACATAGGTCTGAAGGAACAATTATTGTAGCTCGTTTAAAACACACACTCCACATATTCCAGTAGAGTAATCCTTTTCATCTGTTCATCACGTGTACTTCCTGCCTAGCCCCGACACAAGAACAGTGCCACATTCCTGCCCGTGGGTGGCTGCAAACACACGCCTGGCACAACACTGCGTATTTGTACAGAGCACACCAGCTCCTCTGACAAATAATTCACCTTATGGAAAAACGGGACTCCAGCATTCCATACACACTGCAATACACTCTCCCACTTGCAAGAACTTCCTGTAGGCTTTTTTCCTGCACTTTTCTTTGGTGTGGGGGAAGAGATTGGTTACCTGTATTGTCTGGCATAGAGGCTTGGTCTGTATTACGCTCCTTCTTGAAGACTATGTTGCCAAGTTGAAGAACACCTGAGATAACCTTCAGCAGACCTTTTAAAATAATAATAATAATAATAATAATAATAATAATAATAATAATAATAACAACAACAATAATAATAATAGCAGCTTAGTGTCAGACATCACCAAAAGCCTTGATATGACCCAGTTACCTTTCCTGACATGGTTAAGAGGCCCATCTCAGCATCTCAAAAATCCCTCTGAAATTTGGGAAAAAAACACCACAGGCTATCCCTCTAAAAAACTCCCATTCAGGACAAAGGACTTGCCTTGTCATTCCTATGCAAGACTAAACAGCCTAGAAATTTACCCATTCTCAACATCACTATAACACAGTGAGAGACAGGACTGAGGGTCAAGTGCCACCTACAACATCTGTATTTTTTAATAAAACACTTGTTCTCTGCTTGAGGGTCAAAACCCACTCAATGAATTAAATACTCAATTTTCCTCAACAGTCATTGTTGAACAAAGGAAAGAGACAGTTAAGAGTACACCCCAATTAAAGATTTTGTTTCTTTAACCCTGTAACACTTTGAATTCCCTGACCAAGATGTGTAGTCCTTACAGACACACGTTATAATGTACAGAAGGCAGCAGGATGTGGGCGAAAGTGTCTGTACTGTAACTATTACTAATTATATGCTGAAGCACCCCACCCCATTGCTAATGATATATTCATACTCTTCAGATGATGCGTGTCAAAAAAGCATCATCAGATGCCAAGACAGGGAAGACAGCATCAATTCAATTTTCATCATGTATCAGTCAAAGCTCATTGCATAATAGGGTCCAGTTGCCTTGAGCAAAGTAAACTGCAAGTCACTTGAAAGGGGATCTCGTAACAAAGATTTTTTTTGCCCCCCAATTTCTATCTCTTTATGCTGATTTTGGCATACACAGCATGGATTTATAGCAGGCTGGACTGTAAAGAGCAGTACTTACAGCACAGGTATATATTCCCTACAGCCACAAGAGCTGCAGCCTGCAGCAGAGGAGGTGGTGACCTCAAACCACAACAGATGCTTGCTTGCTTCAGTGTAGAGAGTAACAGCCCTAACTTTAGAAGACCACATACATTTCGAAAGTTTTTGTTTTTGCAGAACACTGACTCCCAACCAGTGAGGCAGACCATGAATGAGAGAGCACAGAGTTGTGGTGAATACGTATCACTGCGCTTTGTGCTGGCTGCATGCAATTCTATTTTCAGTGTCATGCTACTCTGCTCCCAGTATCAGACAATATTAATTTCTGATCAGCAGTTCAGTGTTAAGCTGGAAAGAAAGGCACTATGACCAGCCCATTCTCAAACAACTAATCCAGCAGTGGTTGGATCAGGTACTTTAGAGCCACTGCTAAGGGATAGGGGGAGCACATAAGCGATGAACTGCATAAGAGAATGAGGGGATTCTTGTATCTTGGATGCGTTTTTCATAAACTGAATATACAAGCCTCAGAGTGGGAACAAAATACAGCAAGCAGAAGCATGTTTTTATTAGCTGCTTGACTTCTAAAGTTAACTGTATAACCTGAAACTGTGCTGGTAGATCCTGAGGTGGGTCACTCCAAAGCCACTCAATTTTGTTACTTGCATGCTGTGCACTTGCGGGGGGGCAGGAATGGACACAAGCAAAACAAAACCAACAAAAACCCTAAAAAAAAGCTAACAAATCAAACCAAAACAAAAAAAGAACATCAGAACAAAATAGCTCAAGAGCCATGGCCTGTTCCCTCTTTTATTCCTTGCATATTCATACCTATTTGCTCTTCATCTGGGATGCCCATGATCTTCATTGCCTCCATGGTCTCCTGAAACATGTCTTTGTCTTGCTGACCCGGGATCGTAACGTGTCCATTGGAAAGGAAGCGGTATTTGTTGTAAGGCTCCAGCAGCAGATCATCTTAGGAAAGAATTGACAAAGAAGTTGCTATGGATTTTTTTTAACAGACAACAAGCTACCACCAATACCAAATTTCTGACTTGCATACACTACCAGGTCCTGGATGAATCTGGGATTAAGCCCAATTTTACTTCAGGTTGAATATTTAATGTATTTTAGATAAAAACAGAGTTCTTCTGTGTTATTTCCTTCTATTCCTTCCTCTGGACTACGCCACCAAAGCAGTGTCACTCATCATTATGCCCTAAATCTGTAAAAAGCAGGGATTAACTTGAAAGTAAATTTGCCTTTAATTTCAGATACCTCATTTGTTTCAAGTCAGATAAAAGTTAATATATTAACTCTTGAAACAGTAGCAGCTATGAGAAAGTCCTCTCCTCGTGTCGTTCCTGCAGATCAATTTGCAGCTCTTGCACAACACAGACCCAGATTACCAGGCTGAGGTATTAAAGCAAGGTGTGCTGGGACCCCAGACTGCTAGAGCTGCTTAGAGGCTTGCAGATTTGCTCCGCTCAGTTACATGCTGAGTACATCACAGCAGGACCATTCCTGCACCGGAATGGTTTACATCATGCAAGACTAGACTAAACATGGGACAGTGATTTAGATAAGGAAGGGCGTAGAGTCATTGCTGGCAAGGAGACAAGTGCAGGAAGGAACCAGAGAAGCAAGTTTTCAGGAACCGAGAAGTGCAGGGGGAGGGCAGATGGATGTATGAGTGCATGAAAGAAGTGGAGGAGAGCTGACCATATCTAAAAGGCAGAGAGAAGGACCTGTGAAGGAACAGGTCCTAGTCTACAAGCATTCTGAGCCCCCTGTTGTTGTAGTTATGGGACTCCTCATCACAACACAATCATACTTACTCTTCAAATGCTCCCCTGCCCCAGACAGCAGGTAGTAAAAGATGTGGAAGGTTCTCTCCTCTTTGGCCTGGCGAATTGCACGTGACTTCTCCAGCAGATCTTCAGAGAGTCAAGGCATGTGACAGGACATACAAATCACTTCCTATTCTAAGGTAGGAGTAAAACTACCTGATGTTCTCCTCATGCCAACTGACAGGGGTATTGACTTAGCAATCATTATAAGTCAACAACCCACCGAGCCTCTGGTCTCAGTTCTGCCAGCCTGTGAATGATGAGTATGGTAAGAGAGACTTAACTGGTAAGAAACAAATAGTGGCCATCAATCCCCACTTGCCTTGGACAGAAGTGAGAATGACTTATGAAATTCCATACCTATTCATATTGCTGCAGTTTATGCTTGCACTTCATCTCTCAGGATGAGAATTCATTCATTCATTCAGAAAATATCTGCACCATGATCACAAAAGGTCACAAAACACTGTTATGAGGAAGACTACACTGTTATAGGAGACTACAACAGTGATCTTGATAGCAGAAATTTAGAGTGTTTTCAACCGCTTTCTCAACCTAAGTCAGTTGTGAAGAGACTGCTAGGTACCATTCCTGTCACCTCTAGAGCCTTGAACTTCTCCTTTCAAGGGGTTACAGAAAGGATACAGGTCTCAATATTGGCTCCAACAATGTAGCCGTTGACATCAAAGTTGATTCTGATAAATTTGCCCTAAGAGGAAGACAACAGCATTAAAATTAGTCTTCATTCTATCTGGTAACAGCAGTAAACAACAGAGGTAAACCTTCTCTTTTTAATCTGGGAAAGGAAACTTGGAACAGGTCAGGCAGGTTTTAGGCAAAGCATAAGGTCAGCCAATAGGCAATGCCTGCTGATCACAACAGCAATTTAACCAAAAAGACACCAAGCACTTCCAGACACTTCTGTCACTGTAACAGCCTACAACTCACACGCACTATGTTTCAACCTAGATTTCCCACAACCAGGGTCCCTTCAATTTCACATGTTACACACTACTTTGACAGTTCCACCTCTTTCAGTGTTAGCTTCAACCATTTTTATTTAGCTCCAGCTCCCCCACCTGCCTCTCAGATGTGGCCCACTGCTCTCCAAAGCAAGCACAATAAGGACCAGTATTTGCTCTCCAGGATAAAACAGACTATAATGATTATAATAAAAATCGGCACAGATGATCCTGGCACAGGGTCTGGTCTCTTCATTCTAGAGACCTAAAAGATCTGTTCTGGATAATTCACCAAATGAAATCAACTTCCCAGATTAATTTAAAGGAAGTCACTCAGTTATTCTATCCCTGATAGCAATTCACCCAAAAGCAGAATACTCTGGAAAGTGTAAAATACACTTTCGACGCACTTTTAGAATAGACTCATGACATAATAATACTCACAAATCTTGAGGAGTTGTCATTTTTTACTGTCTTGGCATTTCCAAAGGCCTCCAGGATGGGATTAGCCTGGAGCAACTGTCTCTCCAGTTCTCCCTAGAGAGAAATCCAAAATTAATAAAGTAGGTAGCGGTTCACTGCATTAACCTTGGGTCAAACCAGCGCTGCAGTTTCAATTCACACTAGTTTGGCATCTGTTGTAGAGAAGCCATATTAAACCTTAGGAGATGATCACTTAAACCTTCAAAGGAGACTCATTAGTTATCTGGGTTAAACAGAAACATTCATAAATATGCCTTGTTCCCTTCCTCCCAGTGCTCTCTTTCTGTTAACAAGAAGCCCTTCAAAGTCACTTGGCTGTAATATCCCACTGACTTCCCAGGGAGAAAGTGAAACACCATACCACCATCCAAGACCAGGCCCTCATCCCAGAAGTGTACTGCCATGGAGGCTGGAAGAGTGAGGTAAATCCTATCTTGCTACTTAAAGACAGCTCTGAACACTGCTACTAGTAGGTTAAGAAGTTAGTCTGAAAAGGTCTGACGCTTTTTAAAAACCAAACACAAAACCAAAAGCTTGTACTTTGTAAGATGTAGACTCTTAGAAAAGTACAAACAAGCAAAAATCTCCTTCGTAAGGAGGCACACACCAAAAAGAGAATTAGTGGTATCCCACCAACTGCATGACTGTTTGCATTCTGCTGCCATATTCATAGACTCCTCCCCTCAAGGAACACAAAATGCTGGAATTGTAGAAAAAGAAATTCAGAACTTTTATCCCTACCCAGTACTAGACCACTGCAGCACATACACCTTTCCCTGCAGGCTCTAGATGTATTCTTGGCTGTTTTAAAAAAATTACTTGTCCTCTGTGCTAAAAGCATGGAGTTCTCTATATTTCAAGATCAACTAAAAAGCTTCTGGAGACACAGAATTACAGTTCAGATTAATGTTTCTCTTTTTAGCGGTTATCAGTAAGTACTCAAGACTGCCTGTGCATAACAGATGGAAATGAAGTTTGATTTGTGAGAACTGGAATTTATGGGGAAACTATTTAAGGTTACTTCTAAAGGAAAATTGTTCCCATTTGTTCTCAAAGACAGATTAGCTCTTACACAGTGTCTCTAAAAATACAGGCAATAAAAAAAAAGAGGAAGATATATGAGAAGCTGTACAATGAACAGCTCTTTAAAAAGTCTTTATTTTTTATTTCCACAATCACTTCACTTCATGCTTGCCAAGTGCAAGGCCAAACAAGACCCCCAGCCCTGGTGGAACTGCACATATACACAAGGGGCAGCTGCTGCAAACACCTTCATTCACCATCAAGTACATATAAGAAGGGGCTTGGCCCTGGGAAGGGAACCTGAGCTGGGACATCATCTCTCTCACAACAGACCCAGCACCTGGCATTGCAAGGAAAAAAACCTTGAAACTAGGGCTCAGTCCTTGAAACTGTGTGGTAGTCACATTTCCCCTTGTGTTCTGCCACATGTACTGAAGTTGGAATGCTCTTCCCTCACACTATTACTCTTCCCCATCCTGCAGTGAAGTCCTAGGCCTCTGTTTCTAACTGCAATTTGTTACTATTCAAGTGAGAGATGACAGCAACACAGCATAAACCAACTATGGAACAAGGAGGGAAGAGAAATCAGGCTTTGACATTAAATCTATTTTAATTATTTGTCTGAAAATAAAACCAAGGCCATACCTAGCTACACAAAGACTGGAAGTCTATGCAAATCCATATAATAGACCCTACTGTTACTTACTACCTCAGGAAAAAGTGCCATTAATTTCAAGTAGGTGTTGGTAAATTGTAGTTTAGAGGTGATTAGGTCCCTTTAAACACCAAGGTAGCCATATGCATAGAGAACGCCAGCTTGGCCTCACAACAATATGAAGCTCTCGGGAAAGGAAAATGCTAAAGAGGTGCTCAAATCACTGAGGTTTCCTGACTTGCCTCAGCACCAGGACACGGTGGGAAAATCCAAGTTCTCAGCATGCCACAGTAACAGCACATAAGACTAAGTGTCTGCAATTACTGTACCCATTTCTCACTGCACGCTGTCTTTGTTTAAAAGGCAATTCCATTATGTTCAACATTTTAAAAAAGTTTTTGGGTGGAGTTTGTTGGGCATTTTTTTACCTTAACTTTTGATGGTCACCTTTCACTAATGGAAGATATTTCATTATTATTATACAATGGGTAATTTTGCAAAGCAAAACCATTACAAGATAGAGCTGTCCATCACAAACTTTCTAGAAATCCTAAGGTTCCTATCATTAAGATGCTGTCAATTTCCTGGCACCTATAATTGCCATTCCTTGACCTGAAACAAATTTGTTTAACACTTGGCACACATTTGAAGTATGTGCAATATTCCTGATGAAAACAGAAGCAGAAAAAACCACTGGGTCTGTTAGCCTGTGGTTGGGCAGTTCCCAACACTCTTCAGTATGCTCTCTTTCTACTGCTCTGAAATTACAACACCAATTTAAAGCAACTAAAATCCTTGACATCTACCTTGTACTTTGAATTTTTTGCATCTCATACACTTTTTGGAATGTCTCCAAGCAAGGCAGAAGTTTTGCCAGCCATTTATTCTTCAGAAAGTATGGAGAAAGGCATCCAGACATCAAATCTACCTTTAACAGCATGCAATTAAAAAAAAAAACCATGGGGGAGGGCACTTGCGTTGTTTGTTTGGTTTGTTGGAGTTTGTTGTTTTGTTTTTTACACTTCAGGGATTTGCTTTCGTATTCTTCTCTGCGGTCATGTGAGAGATTATCAAATAACTAAATCACAACACCAGTGGCTGGATGGGGAAAGGAGAAATATCATCAGTAACCTAACTTTTGTTACAAATATTTAAATATTAGCTACTATTACCCATGAATTTCCGATTAGCTGTAAACATTCACATCTTGAAAAAACATTACATGATTTAAGAAGACGGTAGAAAAGCTGAGATTAAACATGGGAAAACATGGATTTCAACTTCCATAAATAAAAGTTTCAATAAATGAAAAAAAAAGTTTCTAGAATTAGATTCGGTACACCCCCTGAGGAGCCCTAGTGTGCTTGGAAGCCACACCAGGCAGCTAGAAGCTTATTTAGCTGAATATAATAATGCACTGGGAATGGTGGAATGCACCACTACCTCCAAAACCAGTGAGCTGGAGTTAAAGAATAGGCTCTATAAAACCGATTTTGCCCTGATACTTGGAAAAACACTGGTTTACATCCAAGAGTTCATGGTAAAGAAAGTACCACTACTTTCTGTAATATCCTTGGTTAAGTTCTTTGCCTAGTCTTGCAGCATAAAGGTTCAACACTATCATACCCTAACTAAAGACAAAAATCTGCTACGACTGGTATACCTGAGATCCTCAAAAAATTAAACATATTCATCGTCATAAACTCTTATACTCTGGTTCCAAGTTTGCTCCGTAAAGAAGTGTTGCAGAGAGCACTCATTGCTTATTAACATTCAAAGGCTCCAGCTCTAAATCCCCTCTGGTAAGGTCAGTTTAGCCACAAAATGTGAGCTGCAGGACTTTTTGAAAAAAATCAAAACTTAGGGAAAAAAAAATTAAATATCAAACCTGGGCAAATCACCAACCAGCCCAACTTAGGACTGTTTTATTCTCCTAAGCAGATTGCCTGTCCTGCTTTGGTGGTTCAAATTTTACTCATGGACAAGCAGTGGAAGAATACTTAACTCAACCCCGTGATTCTATTTTCCACACTGAAAAAAAGAAAAAAGGAGAATGTTTCTAAATACAGCTACTGACAGACCATGGAAAAAGCCTTCTTATGTCTAAAATTTTGGCACATAGAATGGTTTTTTTTTTTTTTGGTTGGATTCCAGAAGTTAATTACTACTATGTGCAGGCACACACACAGTGTGCCTGCATGCAGAAATGCCTTCTTATTTATATACTCAACATGCATTAGACATGCCTACACATTAAGCTACTATAGGAAAACTCTTATGTAGAGATGCAGACACACTTGACACTTGGCTTTCATTAATGAACATTTCCAACGTGTTCAGATCTGGCTAACAAGCCCACAGTCCTGAAACACCCTGGCTAAATACTTAACTACATTAGTCTTACTCAGAACACCACACACACTGTACGCTTAAGATTCTAGGAAAGCCTTGTCCAGTCCTATTGCCCTGGAGGAATACTTCTAAAATGGTATGTATCTGGGAAAATCCTGCAAGAAAAACCTTAAAGGCAAACTAGTATTGAGCACAGAACACAAGTATTCTTGATATCACTACAGTCTCCAACTGAACATCCTTACAAAAAGATTACTGTGCACCACACAAAAAAAAAATTGTGAATTGTCTATGGATTTGCTTTAGCTGCAGAAAGTGATATTGGTGTGGAGTGAAAAGCTGCTCAAAAAAAATCACACAATGGGACAGAAAACGCATTCCTGGTGCAGAACGTGCAGTAAACGTGCAGCTCACCTACGAGGATACAACTGAAGAATTCGGCAATAGTCCATCGGGGGAGAGGGAGGGGAAAAAAATATAAGTGAGACATCTTTCAAGTCCTCCCACCATCATCACCACCCTCCTCTCATGTGCTGCTAACACCTGGCTGTTTTCCCCCCTTTTAATGTCTTCCTACAATTTCTAAGTTTTCAGCTGATGTCCACTAGCCTATCATTGTATTCTCCAGTTCTGAGACAGTACATGTAATGGCCAGACCTAATCTATAATGGTACAGAAGAAAGGAGACAACTCCTCCACAGAAGGATCAGTTTTAAACTGCCTAGACTGTTTATAAGCAACACATCCACATGAAAAGATCAGTACAGGTGATGCTTCACTTGTAGCAGCTCTTGCCCATGCACTTGCCCAAGGGGTTGTGGATGAGTTCATGCCCACTGTAGCTCCACCGAATTCAAAGGAGTTACAACTTTGAACAGAGTTCCCTGACTTGCAATTTTTGACAGACTTACTGTTTCATAGTTCACCGACCTCCTCAATCCCCTGATAGATGTTATCATCTAAGCTTCTACTGAGCAATATGTCTTTTACCAACATCAGCCAGGATATATTTAGTGTCCAAAGTCAGCGGAGCAATAAAGCATCATTAAACCTAGGTCTTACCTGGTCTTTTTTGGACTTGTGCGAGGAAGCAACATGAGCCAGATACTGAATGACCTTCTTGGTGTTCTCTGTTTTACCAGCTCCTGATTCACCTCTGCAAAGAAAATCCGAAAGTTATTCACAAACAAGATGTATGGGGACATTATCATATTTCTAATACCAAAAGAGCTACAGACACCCTAACTGCATTCTGGCCATTGCAGCACCTCCCTTAAAACCAAGGAAAAAAAAGATAGGCTGTGGCTGGATTGCAATATGGAAGGCCATAAAAAAATATGCTTTCTAGTCACTTGGATACAAAGACTGTCAAGTGGCTGAGGAATAACTTAGAGGCTGCTGTAGAGGCTGGGGTGAAAGGTAATGAAGTAAATCTTTCAAATAGAAGCCTCCTGACTGCAAGAAGAAATATACTAATTCCTTAAGCATGGCTGAGGGCCAATCAATTGTACTGTGTCTAGAAGACAAACTGCTGTATCAAGAGTATCTGTTACTCTACCAGCCTCATCAGTATGCACGTACTTAAACGTAACAGCTGCATCAAATCTGAAGGATCACGCCAAGCCTTTTTCATTGACAAAGCTGTATTTCTTTAGCAGTTTGAGCACAGCGGCTGTTGCAAAGCCATCCTTCCTCCACTTTTTACATAAATTATTTTGCAGAAGGAATTATATATTGGAGGAACTGCAGTGGGACTTTCCTTGACTCCCCATTATTACCTGATTTTGTAATTGCACTACCAGCACTTAATTTTAAGAGTCCTTCCACAAAGAATGTAAAAACACAAACTGACATGCAGACAAACTGACAATTGGAAATACTCACGTGCAAAGGATGGACTGATCCTCTCGATCTAGAAAAAAATTTTAAAGGAGTAGTCAGACTAGGACTCTAAAACTAAATTTCTCTGACAGAATGAAATCAACACCAAAGACAAAACCATGAACTAGTAAACACTGACAAGTATCTTCAGAAACATAGCCAGGTAACCCCTTCTCTGGCAAAAGACACCCACCTCCCACCATAGGCCAAAGTATAATGGCACCATAGCAATTTTATTTGCATTACAATTTTTCTACGAACACTATAGAAGTTGCTACTGAATGTTTCTTTACAACACAGATACAATGTGATGTGCATCTACTTGTTCCTTCAGCCCCTATTACAGTGGGCCCATACTGATTTACAGAAGTTATCAGCAGAGCAGTGAAAATGAAAGGGGTAGGGGGAAAGTGGGATAGCAACTGTTACAAATCCCCAAGATTCGCATCAAACAGAGGCTTTCAGACCAAAACAAACACTGGAGGCTCAGTGACAAAATACTTGTTACTTATTTTGTACAGAATGGACCCAAAAGCTAAAACACTGAGCAGCAGCCTACATCCTATACAGCTGACTGTTTGTGGCACCATCCCCTATTGTATTAGCACAGCAGTCGGTAACAATAGAAACCTTTTCTTTTCCATGTTGACATACCAGCAGACATACTAATGCCTGTGTTCAATTCCCAGCTGTGGATATCTTTGCAGTTACAGAACTTAATTCACCCAGCCTATTCACCACTACCTTCTCCCACATCTTTAACCTCCTTTCAGTTTCCACCTATGATTCCACTTCGTGATGCATGGTCCTGACCAGTCCTTCCACCATGCCTTCATGCGACAGCTCCTGCACACACTCCCCCGATTCTGCCCTGTTTCACCAGGCATCCCTGACCTACACCCTGTCTCCACCTACCCCCACCCAGGGTGCATCCCATTCCTTCACACCACCAGGAATGAGCTGGGAGCACTAGGAAGACCAGAGAGTGCCTGTGCCCACACCAGAACAGCCTCGGTAGCTTGTAGTCATCACAGGGACAGCGAAACAGGGAACAGATGGGCACAGCAAGTCACTGACTGACAGCCCACAAGAGCCACTGGGGCTCTCAGAACACACTGTGCCACCAAACTCAAAATCCCCATTAGGCTGTGGGATTTTTTGTTTGATTTTAGGTGTTTGTTTTCAAATCAAGACCAGAGGACTGCCAGGTTATTCAGTCTGAGAAGCTCAGTAACACAGCAGCAGTTAGACTTCATTCAGTCATTGCCACTTTCCTTTTTCCACTCATTGCACTAGACTAACATCTACTCTTTAAAGAGAGAGAAAAGAAGCCTCAAACATCCATGAGAGTATGCAATTCACTGGATCTCTCTAATGAAGTATTACAGTAATTGGTGACCTCCATCAGTATGTTTATGTGACTGTCTCAACATTTTAGCTACTGGTTCTTTCTATTCCTTTTCCCCATAGCTTAGAGAAACCAAGCACACTCAGTATTCTTCCCACCAGGCAGTCCTTAGGTGACATAATTAAGTCACCATTCAAGTTGTTTTGTGCAAGATAAAGAGACTGAGCTGTAATTAGGGAAAGCTTTCTAGTCTGATAGAATTCAAGTACCTGAAACCACTTTCTATACCCTTAAACGCTGCTGCTGCAAGTGCATTTAGCATTTTAGTGCTAACATCATGAATGCCACATTCATCAAGAAAAATCTCCTGCACACCCGGTTTATAAAGAGAGGAGTATATTCCACATACTTTTGTGGAATAAGGAAAGCTAGCAAACCTAACAAATTTGAGATTCCATCTTTTCTTAAAACATTCTGAAATCAATAATGGAAGCATTAGGTTCATGTGCTACATATCTGCAACTCCTGCTCTTAAGCTTCTTTACTGGAAACTGATTGTATGTAGATGAGCACAAAAAATGAGTGGAAAACAATCTGCTTTTTTTCTGTTAAAACTCAGAATGTTACCTGTCATTACCCTGCTAATACTGTTCTCAGAAAGAGCTGATCAGCCCCAAGACTGGAAAAAAGCCAGTAGAAGAAAATCACCACTCAAACGGTTTTGGCCTGGCAAATTCTTAAGCCTTCAAAACTAGATACTGCAGCTTTACTTAAATTGCATATTCATTTTTTCAAGTGCTGAATTTTATTCACTGCCTCTGAGATATACACTCCTTTTGCTAAAGGCCAGGCCAAGAGTAGATGTTAGCCAGCTCCAAAAGCCTCACACATTCAAGGTTCCCAGTGGGTCAAGGGCTCAGCAGGCACATGCCAGCCCTCTGCATGACTGGGCACTTTGAGGGTGGATCAGGGGAATAACTAATGACTCATTTACGGACTGCCTAAGGAAATGTATTCTTCAGTAGTGCAACACCTGGGTACAATTCTGCACCACAAAGCAGCTATGTGAAAGACTGTGCCTCTAAATAACATCCGACTTTCAAAAGCCTGAATAAAAACAAGCAGTTCACTTGTCCAGAAAAGGTTATGCTTGCATTCAGGTACTACAGAGGTTCTTCTAAGAAGTCGATTTGAGAGAAAGAAAAAAAACACCAAACATCTCTAAAAAGATAACCTTAAGTAAGGTGCTCCCTATTCCTGGTAACCAGCCCTGATCTTGGAATTATGAGTTAGAGCTTCTCAAACAGGCAGTGGAGCCCCGAACACTTGAATAGCACACGCTTTCCCATTTCCCTCCTAGAGATGATCTAGCAAAAGAATATCAGTAAGCAGACAGATAAACTGACTGCCCAATAGAAAAAGAGATGATCAACACCAGATAATACCAAGCAGCTCCTTGGCACTGAACACTTCTCAATCATGCCAAGTCTTCCCATGCTTAGTTGAGAAGTTCTTTCCAGCCTTGTTCCAGTAAGGCAAGGTAGCCACAGCACCCTGGATTGACCCTAAGGAGTCCCAAAGAGGCAAGCACAGAATTTTTCCCCACCTTAACACAGAGCAAGGTGTTGAAAGGTGGTCAGGCAGGAAAAGTCACAGACTGTGTTCAAAATCCTCTTGGCATGAAGCTTTCCTCCCCCAACACACTTTCCTGGTGGCCCACTGCAGCTGTCTTAGTCACCTCTGCTTTAAGTCAGCAGGAACGTACCTGCGAGTGCAGGCAAGTCCCCGGGAGCACGCAGACACTGCCATAAAAGGCAACATTCCTGTTTGCAATCTGGGGGAAATTCTTTCCCAGGACTGCAAAGCAGCAGTCACTGGGATAGCTGGAATTCTTCTAATTGTGTATAGACAGACAACTCAAATAATGTGTTGAGCAACAGGAAACTGGAGCCGACCAAAGGGGCAAAGAGCTAACACACACAAAGCGTAACTCTTAGATACACTTCAAATTAAGAACAGTTTTAAATGCCAATACTCCTTCTCCATACGATACTGACTTGTGTCATCACAAATCAGAATTCAGTTGTCTCTAGGCAAAAGGCCGCCTCCACCCCCCCCTTTTTTTTTTTCCAAAGGATCATTCAACATGGGCATACTGCACTACTTCAGTCAGCACTTGCCTTTACTTCATTGTCAGTTGTGCAAGCAACCTACTCAGCAAAAGAGAATGTGCTGGGTACCATAAACTCAGTTGCTTATAATAACACAATCAAGAAACGCCTGATTAAAAGAAATCTGCATCTGCTTTTCAATCCTAAACAGAGTCACTTATTAAAAACAATCCAGAATAACAACTCATTAGTTAATTATAGCAACAGTTCTGTATTTCAAACCAGCTGACAAGGAAAGCTTTTTATCTAGGCTCTTCTTCAGCTCTCATCACCATAGTATTCAAGTGATCACAAGACACAGCAGCCTCACACATCCAGAAATTCAGGAAGCAAAATATCCTTCAAATTTAAACTATACAGCAGTATGGTATAACAAGATCAGTAGATTAATTTTACTATGTAAAAAACCCCATAATATGTAACTTATTCTTGACTTTCTCTAGTCCAAGAATAAAAGACTGCATTTTAGACTGATGACTGCTTCAGCATACATAAAAAACTTAATTAAACCAAAATTTGTTTTCACAAAAGAGACATCTTGTACATAGAAAGTATTCAACCAAATCTACGACTGCAAAACAACAAATCTGAATGAATGCTGAATTGCTGTGGTCAAAGATATTGGCATAATTGATAAATTAATACAGCTCCAAACTCCTGAATTTTGTTTTTAAATGTTTTGGGATAGGAGAAGAAAAAGGTTAAGAGGTTAGAAGAGAATGTACAATTTAAGCTCCACATCTCAGTTACAGAACATCCTACCAGGCCTTTATCACCCACTTCCTCTGCATGAGTGACTCTCGTTTCAAGCCTGTTCATCTCCATAAAAGGAGAAGTAATATAGCATTCACACAATGGTGACATCACCTCTCAAGCTAAGAGGAAATGGAGCTGAAAGGCAAAGCTTGGCTTGCAGTCCCCTGCCTATAGCTGACTCATTAAGGCTAAAAGCTTAACCATAGCTCCATGGTACCACCCACCTCCTAACCACGAGCTTCTGGCAGGCCGGAGCAGCCCGCTGCACTGCTCCCCAGCACCCACTGAATGCCTGCAGCCCAGCTTAGGCAATGGGCCGGCTGGCCAACTTACAGAGCTGACCTAAAGCAAGAATTGCTCTTAAATGCATCTAAGTGCTTCCACCATGCAGTAGTTTCAGCTCCTTACTGCCTCCTCAAACTTCTCTTCCAACATCAACATAATTTTACATCTCATGTCCTTTCCTCAGGGCTCTTAACACAGGAGGAGCCCCAGGGACCTGACACACTGTGCTACACAGAACAACCCCACCGGCATCAGACCTAATCAAATACATTCACTGTGGTGCTTTAACCTACATGCTGGCTTGAATAGGATCAAAAACACTCCAGGGGAACACCAGAACAGAGCCCGAGAACCTGTTTTTGCATTGTCATTTAAGGAACGCATTACAGACAAGTTTCAAAATGCTAATAAACTATCATCAAGTACAAAAAGAAAGAGAAATCAAATGAAGGAGAAACACAGCATGTCCAAGACAGCTCTCAACAATAGAGCTTCAAGATGTTAAGAAAAAAAAAAACAGGAGAAAAAAAAAAATCACTTGAGTTGGCAGGAATACTGTAGTGCCAAGATTCAGCTCTGCATTAGCTGAAGTTTGAAAACAGTCACAAGGAGAAAAATAAGTTTCATTTTGAAAAGTGAAATATATCCTACTGGGTCAAATGCAAATATTTATTCCCCCAAGACATTTTTGGACGAGAGCCCATATCTCCCCTTCTCTAGCACTCCTTAACTGAATCTGGAGATAGCAGAAAACAAGTTGCAGGCTGTAATTTTAGGTTATGCAAATGTTTATGAAATTCTGACAGAAAAGAAAAACTAGTATACAGCCTGCAAAAGGCTCAGGCAGCTCAGGATACTAAAAGAGTGAACTGCAGGGAGACTGACAGCAGGGGCTGAACCATTACATAAGTGACTGCCAGAGAACTCCTGCTCTGGTTTACAGGAATGAAGCAAAAAGGGTGTGGTAACTACTAAAAAACAAGAGGGCAACCAGACTCTTTTTTAGCTCCCTGTTCTCTTGAAAACCGCGTCTCAAGACACAGATTTTTAGAGCCGCATTTAGAAATCTCAAGTAATTCCAAGCATGTAAAACATTTCTTAAGAAAATTAGAAACAATGTACATATTTTCTTGCCATTTGCATCAAAACGAATATCCTCCATAACTAGTATCCAAATTTCATGTCGCCCTTTGCATCAGAAACTTGGACAAATCTGGAAAACACACTTGTGAAACCACAGGTCATATTCTTTTGGGTTTTAGTGGAAATAGAACTTGACCTTTACACGCAACTTGAAAGAGACATGCGTGCCTCTACATAATCTGAGCAGGTCTCAGTTGAGAAGCACTCACAGAATATTGTATAGAAAAGAAAGGTGCACTTTGGGACAGTGCATTATACAGTGCAGCATAGCAGCCCAATGCTAAGAAGCAAGCTGAGAAATGACTTGTCAGCAAGCAAGTTAAAACAGAAGTGTTCTGCTAGCTAGGAAACTTAGAGAAATATGCAAACATTTAAGAATTACAAACAAAACACTCGAAGGTCTATATTCTATAGAAGCAGATCTACAAGACTGTCTCTTGTGAAAACCACAAGTGGTCCCAAGGTGCATGTGAGGATCTACAAAGCAAGTGATTTGTCTTACAACACCTAACACTGTGTTTCCTCCCTTAATGTAACAAGGTCAGTAAAGAATGAAGTTACTGTGCTTCAGAATTTTTTCTTTTCAACACCAAACCCAGAGACTACCTAATTCCCAAGTGAACACCATGAAGGTGCTGGCTGCACAGGCTCCTTTGCAGACTAATCCATCGAGGTCAAGGAGGGTTTAATCACTGCTCAATGATTTTCAGAGTTTTGTTAGGTGAAACTTTAGGAGGTCTCCAATAATGTGGAGAAAACTGGCTAAGAAAAGAGATGGAATTTATTCATTAGCTATATGCTGTCTATTCCCTCTCCTACCTATCTCTTAGCTGAACAGGTTGAGCTTTGTAGACCAGAATAACCATACTGACCTAACCTATTACTGATGTTTCGGATACTTTCCAGGGCATTAAAACAGACACCATGCTCCAGATACCAATGAAATTTCTATCTTCCATCACTATCTGACACAGAAAATTCTCTATATGTGTTCCAAATAGACAAACAGGTGCTGTTTAACAGCTTTAAAATATGATTTTCTAAATTGAGGCCCTGGAGACTGTGAATTGAGGTAAAGAATGTATCTCTTCAGTATACATCTGCTGCATTAAAATACTGATTTGTTTGCTCAAGACACCACTCCACTTGCAGGCACTGTGTTTTAATCATTAGCATCAGAAGTGTAATTCTTCTGAAAGCAGATCTGAGGCTTCTGGCATCCAGGTTACCCAGGGAACAGAAACATTAAGACAAATGGCTGTTTTCTCTAAAAGCAAAAATGTTACAGTTTTTTGAGAGTTCTGTTCTTGAAGCACAGGAAGTTTCTCCAGGTACCACAGAGGAAAACAATGTTTTCATCTCATTCCTGAGAGTCAAAGTCTTGGGTCTGAGAAAGGAGGGAAAAAACCCCAATAACAACAACCTACTCTGAACATGTCCTTCACCATTTTACTTCTTCAAAAAAGTACTTCTGGTGAAAATTAACAAAAAGCAATATAGTCTCTTGGAATATCTAAGTGCCATGACACTTCTGTCAATGGAGTAACCAGAAGATACAAAAATACCAAGCTCACCCACAATGCATCAGCATAGATGCCTGAAAAGGGTTAAATAGTTTCTGGATTAGCAGAGGTTGGAACAAAACTCTCATCTTCCTCTCCCTTCCTGATGAACCATCCCTTTGAAAGGCCTGCTTCTTTGAATACCATAAGCTGACTGAAAACCAACCAAAAAAAAAAAAAATCCGAGTCCAAATCAATTAACACGCAAAGCTTTTCCACTCTGTCAGCTTAAGAGATAACTACACCCTGTGCTGACAGAAGTCAGAGTCAAATCAGCTTGCTATCCTTCTCCAGGCCATGAAGGATTCCCAGTCTTCAGGGCTCTGAAAGTAACCTAGGGAAGGCAGCCTAATCCTAAATGCCTCTGGCTCATGTGGAGCACCCGACCCTTTCATCTTCTATTCTTTGTACAGATTCCTGCCATACCACTGGCTGCTGCACCAAACCTCCCCCACCGCTGAGCAAAACCGAGAGTGGAATAGGAATGTTGCTTTCCATTCCCCTCGAGGCTAGCCAGGACTAGAGACACTGCAACAACCTACTACTCACCCTCACTCCCAGTAGCACACATTGGAATGCTACTGCTGCCCTTTGAAACAAGGAAATAAGGCAATAAATAACCCTAAAACAATCTGTAGAGGTCTTGCTAGCACACACAGGTACCTGTGAAGCCACACAGAAAAACCTTTCCAAACCTAGTTAAACAGATCAAGGCAGCCTAGTTCAAAAGCTAACTGGGAATGATATTCATATCAACAAGCATTCCAAAAAGTCAGCAACAAGGTATCTTAAACTAGGCAAAGAAGAGCTGGGGTAAGCCTCTAGACTGTCAATACTGCTGAGAATACAGCATAGCTAGAATTGTTCCGGGAAAGGTAAACACTCCAGCAGACCTCACAGCAACTTTCCCATGCCTGAAAAACAGAGGCAGGGCTGCCATGCTTCAGCTTTGTACAACAAAGCAAGTCAAGCCTGGGATTTCCAAATTTTAGACATCATCCAAGCGGTGGTCTGACAGAGACACCACCTCTTTTCAACAGGAAAGAAAATACCCACATAGATTAATCACTAGCTCTGAACCACCATCAGAGCAAGGAAGGTCACCTGTCCCCTGCTGCAGAATTGCAGCTGTTTTGATATTTTCTGTCACACACTGATATACCTGGCAGGGATGAAGGACAAGATGCACACACGTGCACTTTCAAATTGTTGTCTATAAGGGAAAAGGACTTCTTCAGTCTCCCTACAACACTGCCAAAGGAACTGTTTCTATGTAGACAAGATCTCTTTCTAGGGAAAAGTAACTTTGGTACAGTTAAATCAATAGCTTGTTTAACAAAAAATACAAATTAGTGCTTGAACTAACAAGGAGCAAGCAAGGGAGAGAAGGAAGTAATAAAAGAAAAGTGTAATGAGGTTTATGGACAATGTTCTGCCATGTATAATATAGGTGGAGCATCTGTTCTTGTCCATCATGGCAGATCCAGTCTTTCTCTAAGGGAAGTGAGGTCCTATTGAGGTCCAGATTCACAAGTTTTTATCTTCTGGGTACAGCATGCATTTCAGACTAACACACCAGCAGTATGGCCGTATTCTTCAAGACCTGCCACATCTTCAGCAAATTGCCACCAACACGCTGCCACTAGTCCACTGCAGCGTGTCTGTATGCTCACCCCTCCCCACCCCAGCCTTTTATAAATACAGATTAACTGATGCCTCACATTAGCTCACCCCTGGGCTCTGCTCTGCATGGCACCACGCTTTAGCAACCTTTCTCAGCCTTCTCCACACCATGTTTGTTGGAAGCCACTAACACAGGTCAGTGGACGGAGATTTTCTTTCCCTTTCCACTCTGGGAACCTATATTATTATAGTCTTCCTATGCTCAGAAGTGCAAGTGGTAGCAAGGGCAGGTGAAAAGCAGAACTCAAACTGAGACTAATGAGAATTTTAAAGCATGATTTTATTATATCTGGCCTTTGTTCATATATGTGAGGCTAGTGACAAGACCTAGGAGGAACAAACACCTTAATCATTTCTAGGCATCAAAAAATAAAGGAGTAATAACATTCATACAGTCATGCCAAATCAAACTATCCATTACACCCTTTAAATCTTACAAAGCATGCCTCTTCATAAAACCCAGGTATAAACAGGAAGAAAAGCACAAAATAGCTCCACACCTGAGCCTCTCCAAGCATCACACACACCACCACTGACTCTGTGAAAGATCTCTACTCAGAACCAGGGATATGTGCAGGGCATTCAGAGTTCCATATTTAAAAGTCCTCAAGTGATAAACAAGTAGCAGATAATACCCACAGTTCTCTGATTCAGTTGTATATGTGGGGGTGAAATAGGTCTATCCCCTTGCTTTCTTTTACTCCATGAAAAGGCAACAGACATACTTAATATTTCCTGATAGTGAGTTTTATTAATAGAGTAAGAATATAACCAAACAACTCTTGGCAGTAAAGCTACCAGTGACCATCACACTTCAAAATATAGGTTATACTAAGCTTGTTCCCCCCAACCAGATTGTGCAACTGGATTTTAAACTGGCTTTTGTTAAAAGCCTCTATCAAACAGTACACATACCTGCCCACCCACAGCTATCTCAATTCACAGGCTCATCACTGAGATGGAAAACTTGCTACCTCAGTTCTCCTTGCCTGCTTCTCTGAACCCCATGCATTCACACCAGCCCATTCTTTATGTTGAATTTAGCTCTCACCAGACTTTTTATAAGATTCTTCAATCCACTAGAGCAGGAGAAAGCTATTCACCTGAACACAAAAGCTAGTACCAAGTCGTGTCTGTAAGCAAGGACAGTAATGCCTTTTGATAGCAGTGACTTGTTGTTCTCCTACAGTGTTTTGACTGCAACCTTGATTTGTGATTTCAACAAGAGTCATTATCTCAGCACTCACCTTGCATCATACTCCTGTAGGCTGTGTCTGTGATGGCATAGATATGAGGGGGCATTTCATGTCTCTTTTTGCCTTTGTACATCTCCACTATTTCTTCTGAGTATATGGGCAGGTTCTTGTAAGGATTGATTACCACGCAGAACAGGCCTGAGTAGGTCTGGAAAGAAAACGCCCCAGCAAATAAAGACAGAAATTAAAAATGTTGTATACTTGCATACTTTAACAGTACATTACTTGGAAAAACAAAAAAACCAAACAGTGCTTTTTTAAGTACTTCTTCCAGTACTTCCATCTGGGATGCTTCCCACTAAGCAATAATAGAATCTGAGGAACGGCTAAAGTCCTATCACCTTGACCAGTACTCAACTTTTCCAAGGGTGCACTGAGCATCAACTGACCCATTAGTCACGCTGATATCACTGGCCTGCTCCCTGGCTAATTAACAGTCCATGAGGACTGGCTTTTCTTCCTTTCAAAGTTCCTACATTCAAGTCAAGTGCCATTTCATTGTATAAGGCAGGTGCTTAGCTCTAGATGCACACATTTTATTATGTTCTGCCTCATGCTTGATATGGATTTATCTAGTAAATGATCATTAAACAAAATAAAACTTAAAGCCAAAATAGTTACTTAAAGAAAAATAAGACCAGTGTACTCTTGAGAGGTTTTCAAGACTGCTGGACTATGCCTAAGGCAGTGCTATCCTGTTCTGAATAGGAAGCTGGATTAGATGGCCTCCTGAAGACTCTCCAAGCCTGACCACTTTCATGATTTAGAAAGCAGTGAATATGACTAGAACTAGATTAAAATTGTAAGGTCAGCAATGTATAGTATGTTCAGTATGTATGTTTAGAATGCTCAGTATTTTTCTGAACCAGTCAAAATAGAAAACAATTCTAAAGCAGTCCATGCTAGAAGAGTTAGCAATACATGCCAAAGTTTACTTCTAATTCATATCAAATGGTTAATTCATTGACCTATGACAGCAAACTCAAATTTCTCACTTGGTTTCCACTGGCTTAAATTGTACAGGTCTAATGGAATACAACTGCCAAATACTTCCAGTGAAAATATTAAGCCTCTTCAAAAAAAAAAAAAAGAAACCAAACCCAAACTTTGAGATCTGAGTACCTAAAAAAAAAAAAACCCAATAAACTTTTTACTTGCAAAGGGAATAGGAAGAGCAGAGGCTTCTTAGATATTTCCTAGATATTCTAAGAATAGCATTCCAAGCCCTCCTCCTGGGGTTTAGAGCTATCCTAGTTCTCTGTCAACTTTAGAAGCAGCTGTTTGAAACATCTGGAGATGAGCAGCTTTCTACAGCAACTTGCACTGCTATCAGAAGACAGTACATTTGGCACTTATTTCTATTGCCAACATCTCTTCTGTTGCTTGCTCAATGAAGAAAGAGCGCTTTGGAGTGGTAAAGAGTTCTCCACAAGGAGCACAGAGAGTACTTAATCAGATTTAGCTCCTTAGCTAGATAAAGGTAAGGATTAGACTGCAGTGATCAGAAGGGTGAAAATAGCATCGACTACACAGTTTGTGGTCTTATATCCAAACTTTCTACATGCTGGCTTAACACTAAGTAACAAGTCCACTCTTAAATGCAGCAGATTCAGATATAGATTCAGACAGATGTCCTCCAGGAAGCAAGTCTTTCATAGATATTTAAGGTTCCTTTTCTGCATCCTAGTATAAACTATCAGAATATATTTCCAGACCAATTCTTTTTCTTCCCCTCTTTTTTTTTCCATTCATTTTTTGAAAATATTTGAGGAATATTTGAATAGCTTACAGAAAATACTAAATGTCTTTCCAAAGTGGAAAACTATGAAAGTTGGCTAAAAACCTTTTGGCATGGTACTTCTACAGTTCCAGGAACCTAAGCTTCCAGGAGAGATTCTAGTCAGGTTAGGTTTCAGGTAATGCTTGAAGGGAGCAGTGTAAGGAGTTTACAGCAACCAAGCTGGCAATGCCAGTTCCTTTTGCCTCAGCTTTAGTTCTCCATCAAATCTGACAGCACTTGCACAGCACAGACTAAAAGATGAAAGCCTGGGTCATGCTTTCCTGACCTTTGACTACACCAGTGGAAGGCAGAGTAGGACCAAGAGACACAAAGGAGTCAATGCAAGAGCAGTATGTTCACAGTGCACACAAGCCCACAAGGAACGTAGAGTTTTCTTGTCTGTGTACGTGTGATTCTTCATGGCTATGACTGATGACAAATTAGAATTGTTGCTTTTCAAGTAAGTATAGTGCAGAGGTCTGAAGCCATCCTACGGATGAGAGCAGCAGCTTATAAAAGGGAAGACACTAATTTCACTTGGAGTGATGAAGCCATAAAGCCAAGTATGCAAGAAGAAGGTAACACCTTCTTCCAGCACTCTGGTTGCCAGGAGAAATACCTAAGGGAAGTTTCCATGCAGTAGAACAATCTCAGCTGTGTGAAGGGATATTTTTGCCTAATAAAGAGAGGCAACTAATCATGGCTGGGATAATCAACTGAGCGAGACCACCATGTAATGACTGCTGGTCGAGCCCACTCACAGTTTCATACAGGAAGCAAGTTGAGTTGTATTAATAAGCAGAAGCTGCCAGCCCTACCACAGAGAAGACAAGAGTTATCTTCAGCTTATTGAAGTACAAGTAAAGACTTATATGCATAAATCCCTGAACTGAACCCAAGGTTCCAATTGAAAGGCTCATCTATTATAAGCATAGCTGGCTTGGAAATCTGTACTTTGTCTCAGACATTACTATCTCAAAATAGAATTCTGGCATTACCTTTCTCTAACTATTTTAAGTGACACACATGCCAAACTGGAACTAGTTTTATTTTTCTAACTGCTAAACTAGCTCTGAGGAGTAGAAAGGACCATCTGCAGCATGGCACATCAGAAAATTTATCTTCCAGTAACAGTTAACTTCAATAAAGTAACTGGAACATGTAAGATTGAGTTTTGAATTTCACACTGAATACAAAGCAGTTCAAGTAAACAAAAATTATTCACAAAAACTGAAAATGATCTTTTGATAAAAGATTCCAAATAGAAAGGGTTAATATGAAAGCCAGTCTATTAGCAAATCACCTCAGTGCAGAACCAATCCACACATGGAAACAGCAAACTGGTGTTTGGAGTCAAGCTCTTAGTTCTTGAACTGTTTGACATTCCTCACTCAAAACTTGCCTGCACCAGCAATAAGATTTCCCCCCTTCATATTACAGGATGGAAAGACAGAAAAATAAAGTTAAAAAAAAATAAAAAGGGAAAAAGAAAATAGCTCATAAAAAGACACAGCCCTGCTGCCAAATGAGAGAGAAAGGAGAAGAAGAGAACTAAACTACGCTTGTGATCTTTCCAGAGACATTTATGCTGGAGATGCATTGCGTGTACTCCCTTTCTTCAAGCGGATTAATGATCAACTAACAGCCACTCCAATGAAAGTATTTTAAGCCTTCCCATTAATCTCCTGACTTGCTGAGAACTGCTGACAGGTGAGATCAGTCCATTTCACAAGTGCACAGGAACACAGTTTTGGCAAGACTAAGATTCTGTAATAGAGAATTACTATGCAAGGTTTGCTTGGGTGAAGGGTGTGGGGATTTTTTACAAAAAAAATCTTACAATCTTCTTACAATCCAATTAGAAGAACTCAATTCATTAGTCACAGACCATGTCCGAAGTTTCAGATGGTATCTTGCAAGATACGTGAAACAGCCCATTGCAAGCATGCAGCAGACCTCGAGACACTGTTGAATTATTTTCAACAATTATTATATCACCTAGCAGTGTTTCCTATTCTAAAAATGTTACACATGGATCTTGCATATCCTATTTCATCTGAATACCAAGATTTTTTCATCTGAGAACACATTTTGACCAATAGTAGAAGGAGTTGTTAACTACAAGAATAATAAACTGCATCAACCTCCAATCACACTAGCTCTCAAATTTTGACATAAGGCTGTGGGAGTCAGACTAGATTTGTATCAGCCCTGATCCTTCAGATATTCTCTGATAATTTTTCCAAGAGTCGTCTGTGTGCCTTCATGCCACTGCAGAAGAGCAGGCACAGCACTAATAAGTCATGAGTTTCTCCCTTGTGTTCTCCCTAGTCCTGTTTTAACCAGTCACTGCACCCAAATTTTACATTACCACTGAGTTTAGTAATTCATTCTATAACTGCAGAGTATTAATAAAGCAGAAACTTGCATGACCAACATCTGCTTGCTAAACATAGGCAACATGAAGAGGAAAATCAGAAGGGAACTGAAGAACCAGGTCAAGGTTCCAAAGTCTCCTTCCCCACCTTTCCCTATTTATTGGCTTTGGTATTCAGGGAAGTGGTTGCTGCCTGCTTCATTGGGTATGACCCTTGGTCCCATAAATGGTATCTGTTATTTACACAGCAATAAGAAGCAGGAATCTCTGCTCTTGTCCATTTGGGGATGGAAACAAAAGGGAACATTTCCTATCTGTAAGTACATGCAGGCAGACATGTTCCTTCTCTAGTAAGATGCTCTGAGATCCAGAATTTTTGTAGCACAAAAAGCTTGGCACTAGCATTCTTTCCCACTGAAGCTCCAGACGTGGAAAACACATTTCAGATGCTGGGTGGATTAGGACTGTGTTTTTATTATTATTATTTGGTTCAGTTCAGATCAGACTCCCTGTTTACCACTATCCAACTGCTCTTGTGTCTTGCTAAGAGAAAGTTAAAAGGCATTCAAAACATCCTGCAAACAAAGACATTAAAACATTAAAGCCAGATTTACCATAGCATTCCTTGAAAGCTTCAACATTAACTAGAGGGGGATTGGCACAGTTTAGTGAAAAAAATTTTAAGTAGAGGGAAGAAGGTAAGTCACATGATGAGTTGTATATAGGGGCAATGAAAGGTTAACACACACATTGAGGAGGAAAGCAATTACAGTAAGTTCACATGCTGTGTAATCAAGAACTCCTAGCCCAACAGACAAGATTACTTACATAGATCAGTCCTGAGTAGTATCTCTCCTTCAAGTTGTGAAGCACAGAAGCCTCATTCAGGCACGTCAGCTCTGCCATATCTTCTACTTTAGAGAATTTGGGGGGGTTCATCTTCTGGATGTCATCCTTATTTACTTTCACTTTCTTCCCATTCTCTGCCAGTTCCACGATGGCTTCATCTCCTACTTCTTCCTTCAGGCTAGCTGCCTCGAACCCATTCTTCTCTGAGGGAACCCATACCAGCTTCTTAGCTGCCCAGTCAGCCTGAGTCAGGGGGTTATTAATGATGTTTTTGTCCACATAAAGGTACTTATCTGCATCTCTTTGCGACATTGTGGTTTACAACTGGGGACCTGTGAAGAGAGGGGGAAAAAAAGAAGGATATTTTTAAAGCCTCAAATTGCCTTACAAATTCCTAGAGGCAGACAGGCACATGCTATGTACTCTGAATCCCTGGTCATCAGAGCATGCCTCTCCCTCCTTTAATTTCATGTTAGTAAGCGCCGCTAAAGTTGTCAAACTTCCAATAAGGCCAAGGTTTTGCTTGCCAAGAGTATGAAAAAAAACAAACTAGCAAGCAGTTTTAAAAAAACCCCAAACCTACAACAAAACACCGACCGTTAAGCATTTGGAAGCCATTATTTGGCAGAAAAGAGGAAGCACATTAAAGCAGCAAGCACCAAACAATTTGTGCCAATCCTCATAGCATCAGACACTGTGTCAGTAACATTCAGGTCAAGATTAACCCTTCACTGCTCTACTTGGTAGAGATATTTGCTCAGAAATAAAATCATAAATGTTTAATCAACACTTTTACTTTGTATCTCCTTATTCTGATAAGCTATAAATCAAAACCCACAACTTCTCAGAAAAGTCAGCTACCAGCCTAGACCATGAGATGCACTCTGCTTCTAAAAGATAGCACTAATTTGAAGATACCGGTTAAGACTGCTATTAGATACTTTCTATCACCAGCTTAGTAGTAATACCCAGCCCACCAGTTTATATCTTTTTTTTTCTAGATAATATTCAGTGGCAAAATATCTCCAAGATAGTAACAGAATAAATCAGGAAATTTTACAGCTAAAAATCTTCTACTAAGATCCTTCTATGAAACTGTGGCCAGATAGAGGAGAGAGTTTCATCCCTACAAAAGGTAGACTTAGGCTGCATACTCGAAAAATGGCACCCTAGATTTAGTGTTTCATCAAAACCAGAACACTACCGCCAGGGATTTTCCAGTTTATAAGGCAGCAATTTTATTAGTGCCATTCAAAAGTCCTTTCAATCAGAAAAGGACTGCACGCGTCAAGGCTCATTAACCATGTTAACAGCAGCCTCTTTACAAGACCCCATAAACATTACTTCTTGAATTCTTCCTCACAAAGATACCAGTGTCCTCAATATATGTTTTTCATAACTTGAATAGAAACTAGAGCTCTTTACCACCTAAAGAACAGGAAATGAAAATATGAGTACTCGTGTCCTAGAAGGCTATCAGGAGCTATATGGATAACTTTTCTACAGAACTCATATTTACAAACCAGCAGGCAAACCAAGTAAGTGAAGTCTGACTACACACACTGCAGACAAAAAAGTATTGAAAGCGGGACAGAAGCAGCTCAATTCCCAAAACATGCATGAGAGCAACAATAGATGTAGAGTCCCAGCATCAGCAAACAGTGAATGAAGCCAGAAAAACATCAGCCATAATAATGATGGGCACAAATGCCCACACCAGTCATTTGTAAGGGTGTAGGGAAATTCCTTTCAACAAATGTATCACTGTAAGTGGTATGTAACTTTGTGCCAGAGACTGTATGGATAGCTGTATATTCACAGTCAAAAATTCTTTAGCAAACAGAGAGAAAATTACTCTATAAATAATCACTTCCTTTAGCTTGAGTTTAAAATCTTTGTCTTAAGCCTTACAGGATATGCCAAGCAGCTATTCCACACTTGACCTCATCTTTCCTTCCCCACAGGGTCACTGACATTTCCACCTCAACCACAATGGTGATTCTCAGAGCAACTCCTCCCTGGCTTTTCATATTATTACTGAAAACAAGATTTTAGCGGATACATGATCAAGAGATTTGTTGCAGAGATAAGATACAGCAATCTGGAGGCTGCCATAAAAAACTTGAGCTCTCAGGAGAGCTCCAAGACCATCCTATAACAGCAAGCCTGACAGAGTATACAGGAAATAAAGAAGACCAACAATTCAACATAAGATATTAGGATTTCATGACACTGCAGAGTATCATCTGCAGGTTGTGATCAAAGGGTTAAAAAAAGGGAGTGGAGGGAAAGAAGGGAAAAAGAAAAAAAAAGAAAGAAATATTCAATTGTGTTCAGAGTTGTATCAGGTTTGGCAAGGCAACAGCTGTGCTCTACCCTCCATTACACAGCTTCCTGCCTATGCAACTCCCAGAATGTAACCAGTTGCCTTTTTTGGCTATAATCAGGCAGGACACAGAGGCACTATGCTTCAGCTAAATTCAGTTTCATCATTTCCTGAGGAATCCGAAGTAACCAGCCATCTGAAGTGTCCCACATTACACTGAAACACAGTCCTCACTTCCTCGCTGCTAGAGTACATGCATGCATTCAGGACACCTTGGAGATATATTCTAGAATAAAGACATTCTTTTTGGCTAAGAAATATGCAAGACCACAAGAAATCTTTCAAGGGGTATCCCCAGCCAGTCCTAGATGTGAAGAGAACTAAGGAAAGAAGATAGCTACAGAGAGGTTCATTAAATTCCTTGCAGGAGGAGAACTCCAAATTATCTCACATACTACAAGGGTGCATTCTTCAGTCAGTAAGGGGTCATTCTAGAGCATCTGTATCTTTTTATTTTCAGGGCTGAAAACAACTTTCACAGTAAGGGGAGAAATAGCCTAACACAGCTATTCTAACATCTCACCAAACACCAAGTTTAATGTATTTTTAATATATTAAATATATATTAACATAGTATAATATATTGTATATAAGTATTAATAGTTTAAGTACTACCAAATAGTAGTGAGGAGATTCAAAAAGGCTCTGCACATCAAAATTGAAAGAGACGTGAAAATTACCCTATTGCATGGCAGCAGCAGTCTTCCTATCATCCTCACGTACTAGAAGTAAAAGACCAGAGGCACAAGCTAAGATAACATGGCATTAGAGCTATTCTCGAGGCTGACTTTGAACCCACAGGGCGTCTAAACTAGCAATACCACAAACCAACCATTAATTTGTCTTCTCCACAAGAACAGTACCAGAGGAATGAGATTCAGCAAGCTCCATCTCATGGACTCCTAAACTTATCTTCCTAGTTTATGCTGCATTTCACTGGGCATTTCTAAAAATCCCTTAAAGTGGTCAAGGAAGGAAGCAAGCCCAGTAAGCTCTTACAGCAACTCACAATGAATGTAAATCATTGCCATTTTAGGAACAAATTAGGAAGCAATTTGTTTGCCTGGTAGTTTGCATTTGGGGTGTAGATAATTATGCAGGACAAGGACATTTATCTCTACATGGCTATTGTGCAACTGCCAGATGAGAATACCGTTAACAATATTCTTTTTGATGCCAGTCTATAGGCAAGAAGACCAAAGAATACAGAAGGAAGACAGACCATCCTTGTTTTGAGTTTAAATGCCTCCTTCCTAGTATTGTTTCCAAAAATGACATACTACAGTCACTTCCCTGTTAACCCAGTATGTTCCCTTATTGTGGTTCATAGCAGTCTGGTCAAACTTTGCTTGTTTTCAGGGGCCAAAAGACATTCTTTGCCATTTAACCAACTACATAATTGACACAAGGATGCCATACGGTCACAGACAGAGGCAAAGCAATTTCTACAGTCATGAACAGGACAGGGCCAAGACATCAACATGTAGTGTAACCTTAAAAAAATAATACCAACTACCCTGTTGATATACCTATTTCCCAGCAGACAGATTCTTTTGAGATGAACAAGTCAAACACGGGATTTAACTTAAGATGACATGCACTCCCCTTGAATTAGGCAGAATTACTCCAAACCCTCACTGGAATACAATCATATGGACAGAAGTTTGCCTCAGTCTCCTGCAATTTCATAGCCTTAAGGCTTGAATTTTAAGACACTTCACACACTCTCTACTTAAAGCAGCAAGTACTTCCCACAAACCTGGGAACAAACACTTTATCTGGTTTGGAAAGGTCTAAAAGCCACCTCTGCTGTAAGGTCCATTTCTTTCAATTACAGTGTCTTGCAACTGCTAAAAGCACAGAACATTACCTGTTTGCAACTTAATTTTTGATAACTATTTGTATTACATCTCCCTCTTCCCCCAGACATTTACTCTGTCAGCAGCCACAGAACTGTTCCTGGGAGTGAGCCACTGCTCAATAAGATAAGCTTGGGCTCTACTAAACAATTGAGGTAACAGCTGAAGTAGAAACAGAATTCATAGATTCAGAAGAGCATTAATGGCAAAAGTTAAAGCATCACACTTACAAGTATTAGAGCAGCGGCTGGGCAAGGAAACAGTTCCGGTCTCAGTTACCTGAACCATCATTAAAGTAGGGATCCCCACACTGCTCTTTCTTGGCTTCAGCCTCATTCCTAGCAAAGATGCATTACTACACTGGAATAGACAGTTTTAACCACATACCATTTCATTTCCCTGTTTTAATGAATCACAAAAAGTTTGTGAAATACTGTGCTACGGAGAATGCAAAAGAGCCATACACGTGCACTGAATCCTTGGCAATTCAGATCACCACTTCAGGACTTTGCTGTAAGACTGAGCCTACGTGAAAAGGGACATAAGTGGGTAATTACTAGACGTTTTCTTCTGTTTCATATCCACCAGTAAGACACTGTTACAAATTGTCTGTGATTTCACATTAAACAATCCTCCCACATGGTTTGCCTAGTGGCCTTTCTACTTGCAGTGCAAGAGAAACTACCCTAAAGGGTGACAAAAAGAATGAACAATAAATAGCAAACATATTTAGACTACAAGTTAATTTCCCTTTCTTTCAAGAGTTCACATTTTAAAAGCAGTTCAGGAACACAACTCTTCCACCACTTTCCAAACTGTCTTACCTTTAGCAGGTTGTCAGAGGATGCAATACAAGACAAAAGGGGCTGTCCTTTCACAGAACAAAAGGAACATACACCATTTCTATAAGCAAGACAAGACTTTTGTACTAGAAAATTACAGCACTGCTGGTCACTTATGGCCCTATTTTGGGTACAACTAAGTGGCACTCAGTGAAGAAATTTGATTATTTGTTAATACACAGCATTTAAACAATAATCTCACTTTGAGAAGCTGCTAATGATTCAAACTAAGTTTGGCCAGTAACATGCATATGACGGGAATCCTTGCTAAGCGTATGATCTAAACAGCTAATACTTGCATTATTTCTGCAACTCAACTATTTTGCTTTTCCCAGCCAGCTGAATACAGTTCATCAAATCAGGTTTAAGAGCAGCTAGAAAGCTAGACTAAACTAGGCTAAAATAGACTTTAGTGGCCAGGCTAGCTACAGTGATCATGAACTGACAATATAAAACTCCTAACCCACCAACAAAAAACTTCCTATAATTCCCTTGTATTCACTAAGAAACGGTTCAGATCTCATTTGTTTAGGTTAGGCTGACACTTCACAGTTCCAGGTGCCAGTATGTTTATGGGAAAGAAAACTGTAAAGTTCGTTAGCCCAAACTGCTCCAGTTTGTAAGCAACACCTACATAAAAACTGGAGTCTACATCACTAAGGGTGAGAAATGAATCACAAGGACGAGGCGGAGAGGAAAGGAAAGTGAAAAGCTGGCAGGAAGCTGAACTGATGGACAGGTTATATCTGCTTATTTCTCAAGTTCAGTATATTGAGACACAGCAGTGCTTGATGCTTCAGGCTGAATGCAAGAATCACTTATTTCAGTGATCCCACAAGAGAATACAACACCAGGCAAGTACCTGAGCTCGCAATCAACACCCCCTTGCAGACAGCCCCCTGAGCTGAAGGCACCGAGCTGCACTTACCCTTTGTGTTCAGAATGCTGCCATGCAGACTCATTTCTTCTATTTCAGCTTTATTTCGGATTCATAATGACTGCTATTAGGCTTACTGTAGTTCACTGCTTTCCTCTCTAGTCACAGTCTGACGCACACAATACATTGTTGAAAGATTTATTTCACAACTGGAATGCAGTTTGCTGGCAATTATTGTTGCATATTCAGTTTGACTGTAGTGCTGCCCAGACTTGCCAGCTATCCTGTTTATTACTGTAAATTAAACTCAAGGTAGAGCACTAAAGTGCCCTCTCTGTATGTGGGGCTCTAAGAATCAAGGAGGAATCCAATTATCTAATGCATAAGTGATGTCTCTACTGCACAAAAGTGACCTACTGGCCAGACTATATGTAAGGCAAAAGAAAGAAGTTAAAGGAAATTCTGCATCTTCCAGGTGACCTACAGGTACCCAACACGCATCCTCAGAACAGCAAACACAGAATAAATGTTTCTCGGTTTCTTCACGTCCAGCTCCCTTCATCAGCTGCCAGGCACCACTCTGGGATGTGTGAAGCAGCACTTGCACATATTCTACTGTAGCAGCTGACAGAGGAGGTTTGCTCTGGCAGCTGGGACTTCCCATGGTTAAGTGCAAAGGCCACAAAGCCACGTACAAGCAGACATTTACATGCCACTTAATGGTCACCTTTTCTCTCCACTGGGTTCTAATACAGTAGGACTGTGAGAACAGTCCTACAAGCACAGCACACGTACATCAAACAAAAATAAACGCCCATCTGAAGAGGCACTTTTGGGTACCAAAGACTAAAACCAGGATAGTGCAGGCTTCACTACGGGCTAGAGAAGCACAGGAACGATCCTGGGCAACCACAGTGCATGCAGTAATTAACCACTGTAGGTTATAGGCAAATAAAGCCAGGCATAGCTTCCCTAACTTAATGCTAGGGAGGGTATGCTTGCCTCTATTTTAATTGCACCTTATGAGTTCAGTGAGACATAAAGACACACTACCATGTAGATGGCACCAATACAGTTAATCAGCTCTATGAAGCCTGTGCACATTGTTTAAACACACCAAACACTGATTTAGGGAGGAGGATGGTAGCCTTCTGTTGATTTCAAGTCCAGTCTTTAGCATGACAAAGCTAGGCTGGCTGCCTCCCAACCCCATTCACTTTGAATAAATATTCAAAGTTTACAATCCTGCATAATACACTTTCTGCAACTGTTGTTTCTCATTAGTGGAGTACAGTACATGCCTTCTCAGCAGAGGAGAGAATTCCTCTTACAGAGACAGTGTGCCCACAAGGAAAACATTCCAGGGGGAGAACACATTCTTCGTGACCACTCAGCGCAGTAATCCCACTTAAGGAGACAGCTGTAGTTCAGAAAATTGCAGCCCATCCCTGCTGTTCAAGCTGTTTTGCTGGAAGACTTGTTTTCAGGAGGCATAATGGCCTGCAAAAGTTCTGACCAGGCACGCAGAATTCCCTATGGACATTGCATGAGAGAGAAGGGAAGAGCTTAGAAAGTTTTAACCTGTCTTTGTTACCTCAGGGTCACTTTTCATCCCTTCCCTAATATTCTGATTTAAGGCTAAGAAGGTATCTGCCAAGAACTCTGCGGCACTGTGCAAGGTAGCTCTACATACATCAATTACCAGTCCTTGTCATCTTTGTCAATGCCAGGTTTCAATTAATTGCAAGAGGGAACAAGGAATGAAACAATGACACCTAAATACAGAGACAAAAAATATGGTTCTGGTTCACCCTTTTAGATGCAAATATTTAGCATGTATGCGGCCAAGATAAAGTCATCTTACAGGAACAATTATTTTGCTAACATTAACTGACAAACTGCTTTGATCTCAGCATCGATACTATTAATCATCTTCCAGCTCATACTGAAAAGAACCAAGAATCAGTGTAAATACGTCTGGTAAATCAGTTTTTAAAGTATTATTTTTACTTTGCAGCAGAAGTTTCTCTAGACACTTTCAGCTCAACCTAGGACAAACTAGGACCGTGTACGAACAGTCTTCTGCTACATCTCATATTTCTATTCTTGTTTCAAATCATTCTGCTGCACATTAACAGCAGCTATGGGGATGGCAGGCAAAAACCCTGGCACAGAGAAGTCTACCACCTTTACAGGGTCCAAGCTTGATTCTCAACCCTTCCAGCAGTACATAAGGGTTCAATAAGAGGACCTACACCTCTGTTTATGACAGTGATCTCTGAGGTAGAGGTCTGGAGAAGAATGACTTTTTCTGGACATGAAAACACAGCAATTCCTACACAAAGAAGAAAAAGCTACATAGTCTTTAAGTTCCAGGAGGTGTAAGGAGGCCAGGTTGAAAATTTTTATAGTTTTAAAATTTTATTTTTATTATATTTATATTTGTTTGGTTTATAAATACTTATGCTCATAAATATCATGTTCAAGATAGTCTGAAAATCCAGATTGTGACATTTCCCTATTGCATTCAAGGTCTGGCACAGCTGCTTAGCCATCCATTATAAGCACTGTTCTACAGAAAGCTCCTGGTGCAGCAGGGCACACGAGGAACACTGGTCTGGGCTGTATACCTCAGCCTCAAGCTTGTCTTTGGTTACCTCCCTGACCAGTGCTTTCTTCTCTCATCGGCAAATATATCAGACTTTAAAAAGGAACAGCATTAGGCATCGCTAATTTTAGAATTCACCCAACTGTGCCCTCCTGTCTGGATCTCCTGAAGTGCTGATTTTTGTGTTAGAGGAGAAGAAAGGACTCATCTTTCAATCTCAAATGAGTAAAAGGAAGGGCACTTGAAGTAGAAACTCAGTCTGGACTGTTACAATCATGGCTATATGGCATATAAAAATTTCTCTATTCTGGCAATACAAGAGAAGATTTCTTTGGAAAAAAAAAAAGAGAATTATCTCCTTTTCACAGGCGACTGATATGACATTGCATAGTTCCCACACGAGGAAACAAATATAATTTGAAAGTTTCCAACAAAGTTTTGCTTTCTGCCCTAAAAGGATAAAAAAACACATAAGGAAATACTGACCACGGAGAAGCCAAACCATTTCATGTGTTTCCACCATAGTTAACAACATCGTCCACAGCCATATACACGGCAGTGCTGCGCTGGTGAAGCACTGGAACAGGTGCCCCAGAGAAGCTGTGGATGCCCCATCCCTGGAAGTGTTCAAGGCCAGGTTGGGTGGGGCTCTGAGCAGCCTGGTCTGGTGAAAGGTGTCCCCGCCCATGGCAGGGGATTGGGACGAAATGATCTTTAAGGTCCCTTCCAACCCAAACAATCCAGTGACTCTCTGTTACTCTTCTCCTTATCTACATGAGCAAGAGCTGAACCACTGCTGCAGCTGCACTTTTTCCTGACAGAATTAGCAATAATACAACATGGTGATATTTATCAGTTAAGTCTACATCAAGTTTTTCGAGCACTAAAGAACTAGAATTAATTTATATAGTTCTGCCCATCAGGAAAAAAAATTAAGATTTGCCACATAAAAGATTACCTCCCACCATGTGGGAGAAGGAGATAAACTGATTGTGCACATGTATATGCCAGTGCTACATGGACAATGTAGACAGTTTTTAGAAGTTACGTTAATTTGCCTAATAAATTGGCAATTCCTCTTTTATGACTAATCCATCTTTCTCATCACATTTGTGTGTTCTCATTTTACTTTTCCCATCATATACTGCATTAAATTTGGAAAGGGCCATTAAACCAATTCACAATAATTTACTGTGTAATGAAATGTCAAAGACTTTAGCGTCTGCGATAAAAATTCATACTGCAACAAACTAGTTCACTTAGCTTTTATTGTCTGGGTTAACTCACAAATCTTACGTCACAGTTTACAGAGTTTTTGAGAATGCCTGTAGAAAAATTGCATTTGGTACGTATGCTCCTCTAAGAAAGAAAATTTTCTTGGTCAGCATACAGACACATCCACTTGAAACACAGCAGTTTCAAGTATCCAATTATTTAACTATTTTAGGTAGTCTACTGTGTACCTGCATCCATGCTTCCACTTTTTTAAACAATTCTGAGAAGTCTGAATACATTCTACTTGATGTCAGAAAGGGATAAAAACCATTTCTATCTCTGAACAACAGAAAAAAGACATCTGAACCACAACTATGAAGAATAAAATATAATAAGTGGCATTCTGCTAAAAAAATAAAATCCCACTAATACAAAAGAAATATTTCTTGGACTGCTTCATATGCATTTACAAGCAAGAAGTAAAGTTGTTTTCTAGATAGTTACCACAATGAGGAATTTATTAATTAAATTGCTGTTTCTGGGTATCTTCATCTCAAATCCTCCCCTTCTGACCTATTCCACTAACTGTTAAACACACAGCCATCCGTCCTCACAACCACCCAAAACACCCGAAGCAAAATGTCAATACCTTCCCCTACATTTTAAACTATGACTAGCCAAAACAGAAGCCTGAGAGTATTTTTCTTCATCTACATTAAAAAAAAGCTGCAAAAATCAATTTACCTTATAAACCAACTAATTTCAAGTGCTTAGCCAGGAACTTTCTAATCCAGTTCACTGGTTTGACTTCAGATTTACACTCAATATTTGCTGTGAAGTTCTTACATCCAAACACGCTATATTTGTTCAAATATGTCTAAATCCTAAGATAGGGTTTCTTTTTCTTAAATTGATAGCACATCAATGAAAATTACTTTGTTCACACATTTCAAAATAATTGATTTTATCAATTCTGGCACGGAAATATTGGAATCTCTTGCACTAAATGGCAAGCAGACCTACACTGTAAACAGTCCCTGTCAAAAAGAGCCTACTCACTAACAACTGACCTACAAACTGATACTACAGTTCCGTTAAGTCAGTCACATTCGGAAAAAAACAGAAGCAACTAAAATTAATTTTTAATTTAAATTTGGCTGTAAGTTCCTTTTTTTGTTCCCCAACATTTAAAACAACTCTGTCACTAAAACTAAATGGGTTGGTTGGTGGCCATAACCAACTTTAACCGAAGTCAAATCTACTGCACCTCCAAGGTTGATTAAGAGAGACTAAAGTCAAATGAACTTGTCAAGTCTTGAGCTTAAAAGAAAAACATAGGTGAATGTACTCTCATCACTACAAACAATAAAAAGTGAAGTAAACTATTACAAGAGCATGCTTTAAGTCTTAGATTTTAAACAGGAAGCTGCCCAGCAGGAAAAAAACCCCTTCTGATTGCACACGACTGACAAAATAGAGCTGTAAAATTTCTCTAAACCTTTTTTCTTACAAGTCTGAACACCCACTTTGCTTTCACGCAAATCAGAAGTCAAGTTCTGTGCAGAGGCATATATCACAATGGATTTCCTGCCGAGACTCATTAAAATGGTAGTTCTTGATGAATGGAAGTATTCATCAGTTAAGGAGACTTTATGATACAGATTTCCAAGTTAAGTTTCCCTTAACATATTAACTATTAGCTTGAGTTTACTGAAGTCGCTCATCCATGTGGTTTTATTTACTGCTCTCAGTAAAGTCAGCATACATGCATTAGAAGAAATTTAAATTTCTAGTCATGACGACAAGCAGAATCCAAACCCTATGTACAAAACTCTAGAGGCATAAATTTCATAAATAGGTCATGGAGTCAAGCCACAGCATACAGCATTACATTTCATCATACCTCTCTGCAACCAGCAGCAATACATTTGTAATACTTCTACAAGAAATAATTTACAGTAGACAAAGTATGCCAGATCAATTTTCCGGTTTCCATTTCGCTATGGTTAAAAAGGGCAGAACTTAGCAGTACTAGCTCCAGAAGTATCACACAATGAAATCAATCACAGCCCCATCATCGGAAAACTGTAGACTCTACTATTTCTTCAGACTCTTTAGGATGCTCAGAAAGGCAACATATTGTGATGAACAGGAACAGGCCAAAAGACCATTAATTGAAAATGGGGACTAATCCATTATGCTGAACATAACTGGGTTGGAGTGAGGTCAGAAACTGTTAAGCTACTCCAGTGGCCTAGGACTGCAAGACGAATTGGTGCTGAAATTATTACTTCAAGTACTCTGAACAAGTTCTCACAGCCACTGAAGAAAAAAGCGAAGCGGATAAACCATAATTAAGATGAACTTGTAAATTGATGCATTTCATTTAGTTGGACAACATCCATTTGCATTAGCTTCCAGGGCAGAAGTTGCATTTGTGTTTTTGCCTCAGCATACTCTATTAAAATCAGGTTGCTAGTTTCCACCTCTTTCTACACTAGAAAACTCAATTAGAACCATGGTGTGGTTAAACTGAAAAGAAATTTAAGGTACAAGGTCACCGAGCCACCATTAAGCTAGAGCAACTGCCAGCAAAAACAATGCTGCTGTAGGCAATCCTCTGCTATTATAGTTTTGTTCCAACCCACAGAAGACTTAACGTCAGGCACACAATTTCTCTACTTAACATGCAAACAGCTCTGCCTCAATTATAAACTAAGAAAACAAGGAGTAAGGAGATATTTATACAAGAAATCAAAGACAAAAAATGTATGTTACAGGGCACCGAGTGCACTATTGAGTCAAACCAACAAAAATATACTAAATCATACACTGAGGATTAAGGTTTTGGACACCTTTTAGTAGACGTGCACACTAATTCTGAGCCTCTAAAATGCAATTTAGTCATAAGTTAGCTTCAGCGTGTTACCCAATAACCCAAAGCTACCACACAAAAAAGCAGATGCAGTACTCAAAAGTGGGGGTAAAACAACTTTAGCTTTGACTTCCCCTTTCAGTAAACCTTGCATTAACTAGATGAGTTCCTGTACCTCCCATGGGTCCACTTATGATCTCACCCTATCACAGTCACTCTAATCCATAAGCAACATAAATCCAGGCAAAACACAGGCCTATGGATGGGGCGGAAGCTGAAGACTGAGCAGAATCAGCTCAGAAATCACAATACCTCTGACACGTGTCCTGTCTCCTTTGTTCTGTATCCTGGAAATTAACAGAACCGAATCTGAAATTTGGGTATAGACAGACTAATCTCCCAGTACAACTGAAGTGTATTTTCACAAAGCTAATAGTAGCTGATATACATGCACTCCCCCGTACCTGCATGTGAATAGCCTGACACACGACTAACCTGTGAACTATTAAATGAAAACAGTTGGTACATTATTTTTAAAGACTTTCCAAGATAATAATGGTTCAAGTTTTCAAGATAGTTTGTTGCAGCGGTAAATGCAAGTCTCACATTTGTGGTAGATACATTTGCAGTGCCAAGTAATGTTGCAAAGTGACTTAAGCACCTGTGACATCCAACTGCAAGGCAGTTTTCAACTGGAAGATGAGTGAGTATTAGAGCTACCACCAGCTACACAGCCTAAATACTATCCAACATTTTGCATAATACCTAAATAATGTGCTGGACAAAACAGATTATTTCAGCTTCCTAAGTGAGAGATTTTTCTAATCTCTTTCCTACAACTTTACTGGAAAAGGGTTTTTTTTCCATTATTATTATTATTATTATTATTACTTTTTCATTAGATTAATTTAAAAGGTTGTGGTGTAGCTCTCACAAGCTATTTGTCTTCTTAAAACATTCTGAAACACACCAAAATCTACCCAGAGGAAATAATGAAAAAAATATTATTCTTTATCTCTTGAGATGAAATTATCATCTGACACCTTTTTTCTTACAAGATTAACTTGAAAGGTAAAAGGAAACCAAAAACAAAACAACCAAAAATCAACCCACAACCATGGCAGAAATATCCTAACAATCTACACAAAGGCTAATAAAAGGACTTCAGTTTCTCCACCCATTCTTTTGGGGCAGACAGAACCTGAGCATTAAGTCTTCCTGTTTATACAGAAACAGACACAGGCTACTCAGCAGAGCAAACACTGAGGTCACAGACTCTTCTGCAGAGATCTTCCAAAATCAGACCTTGGCTATACAAGTCAAGCATCCAAGAGACAACACCAGATTCCAAAAAGAACCACATCATTCACCAGCTTGGTGGCAGTTACATTCACTTTGACGTTTCAGGTCAGTAAAGAAGTTCAGATCCCCATTTCTATCCACTGCTACCAATTTTGCACCTACCTTAGAGTTACAAAAAATTTTGCCTGTTAACCTCCATAAAGATAGTGCACACACAATGAATAAACAAAGCTATCAAGAAGTGGAACACGTCAATTTAGGCAGCCCCACCTGATATGGAGCACCACGGAACTGTTGCATGATTTCCCTGTAGTTACTTTCACAAGGTCAGACTAGCATGAAGTCTTGTGTTTATACAGTTTTGGAAATTGCGATTAACAACTTCAAAACTCTTCTGCGCTACTTACATTTATCAATTGCTTTCCCCTCATTACAACTTTCTAGTTAATAAAAATATTTGTTTATCTCATTGAAACCTTGTGAGAGCACTACAGACCCAGACAGTGCATCTCTGAATCGATACATATCTGCACCATGATTTGCCATTTTTGCTGGACTGCCATCGATAAGCGAACTTAGTCACATTGTGACCTAGTGACTAATTTCAAAAGCATTTTACACAGGCAGTAACTGATTAGAGGGCTGTTACTTTGGAGTTAAAACTTTACCATACCCAACCTTATGAACAGGAGATGTATACAAGATTGAAGAATGTGCAATTTAACCTTTCAATCCACGGTTCAACAGCCTCCACGCAAGTTCCCTTGTATTTCCTTACAGCAGAAAAATCATAAATGGACCTTGACCTGCAGACTACTACAGTATCTTTACAAGTTTGAGGTACAATATTTTTTATGCATTACTTGAGAAATTACTGTTCTTTGGAAGACCTGCCCACTTATAAAAAAGCTTAGGTTCGTAGTCCGCTCTGATGGAGTGTGGCTCAGGACATCACGACATAGGATACAGAAGAAAAACCTACAGAAGAAAAAAGATCAAGAGCACAAAAAGTGCTTCAATAGGGAAAAAGAAGGAAAGAAATTGTAAGGAGGAAAAGAAAATGGAATTAAATAGTCACTGCATGCAGAGTTTGCTGATCAATGACGTTTACTTCTGAAAAATCCCCCTTTATGACCAGAAGTGTGTTATTCCTTGAAAACTCAATTCACCCTGCGTTTAGGCAAATTAGGAGCAATCCTCATTAAACTCACTGGGCAGGCAACACCCTCGGGGGCTATGAAACTTGTTACTTTCCACACCTACCGAGGACAAGTTGGTAAAGACACCACTCAAAGCCGGAGAACTTTTACTATTCGGTTGGAGGTGATGCCTGAAAGCACAAGCTATCTGCAAGAGCTCCCCGTGCAAGCTTCATCTTGCCCTGTCACTCCCTCCTCCCTCCCTCTCTCCTGGCCCAAACCGAACGAGGAAGTGGAGCCGGGCGGGCGGGCGGAAGCCAAGCCCATGGCGGTGTCTGCAGGAGGGTTGTCAGCCCGTGACTCAGGCTACAGCCCTGACAGCTGCCCGGCGGCCCCGCTGGCCCCTGCCCGCTGCCCCCGCGTGACGGGCACCGGAGGGAAGGAGGGAGGGGAAGGAGCTGGGTCCGGCGGAAAAGAGCGCCAATCACCCACCCCACCTGCGGGAGGCCGGTTCGCGGGGCGTGCGGGGAGCAGAGCGGCAACTCCCCGAGCACACCTGGCCCCGGAGCAGAGGGGGGACACGGGGAGCAACCCAGCACGGCAGGTCCCACGGGGACGGGGCGGGAGAGCGGCGGGACAGCGGAGCCTTCTCGCCCGCCCGGACAAAGAGGCGCCAAACCCGGCGAGAGAAAGAGGGAAGCGCGGCGCCAGGGGGGACAAACCGGAGCCATTCGCGCCCACCGCCCTGCCCAACCGGCTTCACCTGAGCCCGGCTACGGTGGAGGGAAGGAAACGCCGCGGCGGCGGCTGCGCTCCTCAAGGCAAGAGTGCGGCGTCCTCCGGCTGCGGCTCCTCCCGCGGCACCGCGACCGCCGCTCGCTCACCGGCTCTGCTGAGCCGCCCGCCCGTCCGGGCGGGGCCGCCCCGCCCCCCGCGCCGCCGCCCGCCAATGGCGCCGCCGCTTCCAGAGATTGACGGCCACTCTGACCAATCAGAGTGGCTGAGGTGTGCGGAGGCTGGGGAAGCCGTTGAGCCGTTAGCAACGCCCGCGCGCCCCGCCCGGCCCCGCCCAGCTCAGCCCAGCCCGGCCCCGCGGCCGCTCGGGCGGGGAGCGGCGGCGGCCACGAGGGGTCGGGGGCGCCGAGGGCTCCACCCCGCCCTCACCCCGCTGCCCGTAGGGTCGGGCCAGGCTCCCCCAATGCGCTCCGCCCGGGTCGAGCCCTGCCGAGCCGCCCCCACAACGCCCCACGCCGCGCCAGCCCCACAATGCCCCGCGCCGGGCGGGTACCGGCGGCCCGCGCTGGCCTTTGGTGCTCCCGAGGGCAGCGGGTGCGGCCGGAGCCGGGAGCAGGGAATGCGGCTCAGCGGGGCGCCGCGCTGCGGCCCCTGCCGCCGGAGGCCGGGCCAGAAGTCCTCGGAGATGGGGGTTGGGGGTGTCCCGTCAAGAGGTTCCCACTCAGCCTTGTTGTAGTGCAAAATACCTGCGACAGGAAGATGCCAGTCAATATTTCGTTTCACAGAATCAGTTAAGGTGGAAAAGACCTCTGAGATCATCGAGTCCGACTTACGATCGAACACCACCGTGTCAACCACACCATGGCACTGAGTGCCACATCCAGTCTTTACTTAAACACCTCCAGGGATGGTGACTCCACCACCTCCCTGCAGCCCATTACAATGCCGAATCACTTTCAGTGAAGAAATTCGTTGTAATGTCCAACTTGGCTCAGCTTGAGGCCGTGATCTCTCACCCTTGTCACTGGTTGCCTGGGATACCGACCCCCACCTGGCTACAACCTCCTTTCAGGCAGTGGAAAGGTTCAGCTCCGCAGAAAACTCTTGCGTGTTTCCCTCATGGTCAGATTTGTCGATACACCATACTCGAGGCAAGTCAGATTTTAAATGTCTGATTTCTGTAGCTTGATTACCTTGAAAATAAGTGTGAGAGGAAAGATGGGTGCTAATGTGTTTACAAACAATTTGATGGGTGTTAATGTCTTTGAAATGGGTCTTAATGCCTCTACTGACTTCGGGCAGCAGGTTCCTTACCGGGCCCAGACAGTCTGGCTCCTGAAATAGACAAGGGTCTGCACAAGCCTGAAATTCTGAACTGTGGGGAAAAACAGTCGGTTCAAGGGGGAGTATGGGGTAGGTGGTTCGGGAAGGCTGTACCTTCCTAGTTCACTTCTCCTCTGAGCCTCCTTTCCTCCAGGCTCAACAACCACAGATTCCTCAGCTTCTCATAAAACTTTCTCCAGACCCTTCACCCAGCTTTGTTTCCTTTCACTGGACTCTAAGGGACAAAACTGAGGCACGCAGAAGCCTGGGCGTAAGCAGCCCCTGATGCTGCTGAGGTATTTGAACAGCCAGTGCATGTGCTCACGGAGGCCCGAAATGTATTTAAAAAAGCATGCTGAAACATTGAGGTGTGAAAAGACAAAGTTGGTGTAATTCTGCCTCCTTACATTTACTTGGAACTTCAGGATGAGCTAAAGGAGGAAGCAATAGTCAGGATGCAAGACCAAAGTCCTACTGAAAAATGTACAGCATATCTAAATCCCTCTGTCAGATCCAGACAAGCAGATAAGGTTTATTGCACACTTGATGAGCATGTAGAAATACAAGGCTTCTTCCCTTTGTGACTTCCTACTTTGTACAAGGAGGGTACATTTGTAGATGTAGGTGCCAATGACAGAAAATGCAGGGCAAAGTTTACTGGTGGCAGTATCAAAGCTACAAGCAGAAGAGGCAAATTAAGTTAAAGAGGCTTGAACAAAGAGGGAAGTTAGTGGAGAAGTACCTAAAGTAAGCATTTCTTGTCTGAGTGAAACACTTAAGGCTTAGAAAGGTTCACTGCAGCAGTTTGGAAACAATCCTAGAACTTTTTATCTTAAGACACAGAAGACAGTGGGAGAAATCACTGAAAGGTTGTACAGCTGAGTATCAGGGACGTACATAGAGGTGTCACTGTTAGAGGCAGAGGTGAGAAACGTAAATACAGATGCAAAATATAAACGAGAATTCAATTTGGCAGTGAGCAGGGAATATACAGGGTAGATCTTCGCTAGTAGTTCAAGGTAGAAAATTAAAGGAAGCTGGAATTGTGAGAGACAGTTACCTACATAACCAGATACCTTTGGATTTACTGTGAGGGTGATGAGGCACTGGCAGGTGTTGCCTGGAGAAGCTGTGGATGCCCCATCCCTGGAAGTGTTCAAGGAGAGAGTGAATGGAGTTCTGAGTTAACCTGGTTTAGTGGAAGGTGTCCCTGCCCATGGCAGGGCAGTTGCAACTGCATGATCTTTAATGTCCTTTCCAACTCAAACCATTCCATGATTCTATGGTCAAACAATCCAGTGGCTCATATTGAGCCATGAAAAAAAGTGACCAACATATGGGACAGATATTTACTGGCTGAACAACAGGGTTTTAAATTCTCCCACAAAAATGAAGCAGAATGAAAATAGTGGAGGTAACCAAATATATCAAAAGCTTCTTAAGAACATGAGAAGCTGCATCATCAGCCAAGTGGCTGAGAAAGGAAAGGTAAGCAAAGGAAAGCATTCAGTATCAAGTCTAAACAGAGCTTTTAAAGGAGGAAAAGTAGCAGATCTTAGCTAGGAAAGCAAGTACAAAAGGCAACATGAACTGACAGCAGTAGTTATGTTGGAAATAAAAGATAACGACTGGAAGCACGAAATGCAGACATAAAAAGGCTGTCACAAAGTCATTTTTGAAGAGTGTATAATATTGGTAATTTAAATTTTTTTATTCTTCTCTGACTCTCACACTTGCATATCTGCTCTGTTCTTCCTGATGCTCAGATTTAAGGCTAAGGTCAGACTGGACTGCCTTCTTAAGGTTTGGTGGGTTTTTTTGCTTTTTTCCCCCCCTTTTTTAAAAATATAAATCTAAGAACTTGGTCCCACTCCTTTTTAATTGATATCAAAACTTTCTTGATGGCTTCAGCAGTAAAGTATCAAAACTGAGTTCAGAACAAAGATTGGTGCAGGTTTACACCATCCTTCCCCTTCACAAAAACTGTATCCCACCTCTATAGAAAACTCTGCGTGTTCCCCTCACGGTCAGATTTGTAGATGTGCCATACTTGAGGCAAGTCAGATTTTAAATGTCTGTTTTCTGTAGCTTGATTACCTTGAAAATAAGTGAAACAGGTTTCTGTTGGCAGGAAGTTCCCCAGGAAAGGGGACACACCTCAGAGAAAAACAAGTATGACTAAAAGAGCTATCAGACTGATTTTATACATCTGTTACTTTCTACAAATTCACAGGATGTTTATGTGGATCTTTCTGATCAACTTCACTCACATTTTCCATCAGCATTTGCAAGCCAGCATCATTTGGAAGAACAAACCTGTAATGGTCACTGAATTCTGGAAAACATCTCAACAGCAGACAGATTTACCAGTTTGATGGGAATAAATTAATGGCACTGTAGTATTTCTAGAGGGAAACAAATCTATGAAGCAGTGAGCATCCAGAGATACTTCTTCAATTAGCCAGCCTTTACACACCAGACAAAGGGCCACTTTGCTGAACTACGGTGTTTTCCCCTACACTGGTCTAATCCAAGACCAGTTTGGTCTTAAGGTTGTTGCAAACAAACTTTGCTTAAATTTGTCTGCAAACAGCAAGCCCTGGAGAAGCCTGCACTTCTTTGATAAGCAATAAATGCAGGGACATTTGATTTCTGTATCTGACAAGTAGATAAAAGTGGCTAAATTAATTTTGGTGAATAATTTTCAATTCTTTGGGGGGCAGAAAAAAAAGTCTGCCAAAACTAGCTTTTTACTGACAAGCTGGAGAGAGTGAAACAAGAAGAGGGACAGAGACAAAAAGGTGTTTACTCCACTGGAGGAGTCACATTGCTAAACTCTAACCACAGTGGCTTTAGACAGAAACCGTACATGTACAGATCTGGAAAATGTCACAATCTGGTGTTGCTAAGAAGCCTGAGCTTTTGCAAAACCTTGAAACCTTAGTTGTTTCACTGCAGATGCATAATTACAATTTCTTTAGAGAAGCAGCTCTGAAGTGGCTTCAATATATACGCCCATGCAATGCAGCAGCTATAAATGCAGATGAGAACTTGAAGTGTTTTCAGGTATTGTGGCAAAAGGAAGTGGCTCTTTGGAGGTGTGTCTGTGGAGGAAAGCCACATATGTCTGCAGACTTCGTGCCTCTGAGCAACCTGAAATTTGTCTACAATTTAAGCACCATGTATTAGCACATAACTTCCTTTTCCCTTTATACTGATTCTTTATTGTTCTGCTCCTGTAACAAATGCCACATCCAAACTGTGAGAGTGTGAAAGGTGGAAAGCCATCTTAAGAGATGTGGAAGGAGTGAAAGCAAGTGATGTTTCCCCTGAGGGCTGGGAGGGATGTGTGTGTCAGAGAACCAGTAAGTGAAATGTGTCCTGGGTAACCTGTCTCAGAAGCAGCCAGGAGCGGATGTTAGGAGGAGAGTAGTCCCTTTACAGAATGATGTTACTCTTAGCAGAACTACCCAGCATCTGGCATGGCTGTGGAAAAGTTATGGCTTAATTGGCTCGCTTTCATATGTCAGTGTGCAATTCCATCACACCCTCTTCATCAGCAAAACTGGTTTAAGGTGTTGTCTATTCTCCCACTAGGCATTTGGTTTTAGTGCTATGACACAGCTTACCACTGCTCCAGCAGTGATGATGATGTTTAAAAAGTCATATTGTATACTGGATCACTGAAGAACAGCTAACAAAAGAAGGTCAAGAAAAAAAGATCAGTTCACTGATCTAGTTTATAGGCCCTCAGAGAGATGCATCAGCACAACGGAGGGGATTAAACTGAGGCACTGTGATGGGAGTCTTTTAAATTGACTTTGCTGATGGAGAAAAATTAAGAAGGAAATATATGTGCACCCCAAGACTGGGGTGGAAGGGAGGAGCTGTACCTGGCATACTCTAGCATTTAAAACAGTTACTCTATTTTTCACCTCTCCCCAACCCTCCACCCACACAGTTCCACGTGAACAACCTGCTGAACTCTTGCTCTCTCCTTGTAGTTCTTTCTTCAACTTTAGTAAAAGAGGAACATGTTTTTACTTTCTCAATACATTAATGACAAGATGTGCTGCTGAAAAACAAACCATTTACGTACAGCATCACTGGTCATTTGAGATACCATTCAGAGGCACACTTCTCTACCACTGTACTGCAGTCAGTATATTTATCACATGCCAGAGTCCCTTCTTTCAATAAAATGCAAGTGACACCATCCTGTAGAACGGACCCTACTGGGGAAGCAGGTTATCAAACAGCTGTGCCCCGGCTGAAGTCATGGAAGTATCCTCAAAAACACACTGAGATGAAAACTTCTGTCTGAGGAAAAGTCTCGGAGCCTGTGAGTTCCTCCAGTCCTTGAGATGAGATTACAACTCCCTTTGGCACAGTTACAGACACCATATTCCTGATCTGACATACTAAGAATAATGGCCCAGAGCTCTTTACCTCCAAGGGGTACCTCTGCCATTTAAATGGAACCACAGCGTTAAGCAACAGGTGTTCTTTAGTTCATTATATCCCCTTCCAAACTATGTTTCCTCTAGCACTGTTCTCTTGCTGCTCACTATGTTCTATTCAGCTTTAAATTCAGAAAAGCTGGCATCCAACACCATTATACAAAAGGGACAACACAAATACAAGCTACCCAGCAAAAGAATCTTTATCCCAAAACTGAGATTTGGAATCTGAGTTTCCTGCCTTGGGCCTACCCAGACTTGTCCAAAATGCCAGCAGAAAAAGTCCTGTTACCTGCATTAAAAAGGCACAGAAACTGTTTCTTTGTTTGTTTTTTTTTCTGAAGAAAACTGTCATTTTCACACCATCTGTTACACCTTACCTCCTTCAGTGATAATTCAGCAAGTACTTACGAAATTTTAGGCTTGTCTGCCCTGGCCTCACAGCTCCCTGGTTCAACAATTGCTAAGGAGCCTTTATTAACATCTCAAATACCTCCTTTTCCTTTTCCCTTTCTCAGAGGGGGTAAGAAATGCTTCAGATTCCTGAGTTCAGAAGGGCCTGGGGGCAATTCTTCTTAGCAGAGAATAAGCTGAAAGGAGAATAGCATCCTTCCCCAGCCCCTCTGTCACCTTGCACCTGTCATGCTTATGACAAGCCAGGCTTGGGTGAGGTACTGATAAGGAAAATACAATTTAAAGAGACTGACAAATCCATCTAAACACTGTTTAATTCACTCTGATAAGGTAGGGCTGTGGAGAGCTTTCTGCCACCTTTGCTTCTATTTTCCTTCTGTAAGTCTCATGCTGGGCCATGTTTTCACAGAACCAAGAATTCAGTAGCAAAGTGACTGTGCTATTACAAAAACAGGACTTAGTTCAGAGAACACATAAGAGTGGTAGCATTTAACTACTTCACAAAATTTATTCATTGTTTTAATTGCTTTTCAGCATCAGCCACCTTTAATGGACCTCTAAACAAAAGGCTTCTAGCTGAATGTTCATTTCCCTCTTCCTCTACCAGGATGAATTTAGTCTCCCTTTTTTTTTAACCCTCTCCTTACAAAAAACCACGAAAGCACCCCTACTTTCAGCTTGCTGCCTTTCCTGGGGTTACTGTGTGAGATTCTGCTCCACTAATGGTGCCTCTCAGTTTATCCCATGTACGCTGTTTGTTTTTGGGCTTAGCCTGCTACAGTAATCAAGGCCAAATATTTGCTCAAATGAAGTGCCCCTGTGGTTCTCATTTCAGGAAGCTGGCTGAGGACAAAGTGAAACTAGCTTGGAATTCTCTAGTATGCCCAAGAGATGTTAAGAGCAAGGGATTTTTCCAGTGCTGTAGAAAGTCATCCAGATTCCCACTGCAGCCTTGTTGTGGGAACTGCAGGGGAACTAACTTGTTTATAGCCTGCCCCAATTAAAGACACCACTTTTGTCTGCCAGAAACCAAAGTCGGTCCAGTCAAAACCAAACTTTGGGATCATTCCGTCAGGCTACAACCAGAAAGAAGACCCAATGTGAAGTTACTCAAGCATCTGTTCTCCCTCTTCTGCAAGGCTGAAGCCCACATTTTTCTGATAAGAGGAGGCTACATCCCTTGTGCTTGCAAGTCAGTGGCAGGTCTTATAAACACACCCACAGATTCTCAGCATAACATATTGCAAGCTCTGTGCATCTGGAGCCAGTGCATGCTTTGCTCAACAACCCCCCTTTCATTTCTGCCAAGATTCCCTCCCACATTTGTGACTTTTTTCCTGCTCCCTTGGGAGCCTCCTCAATTCTCCCAGCTCCTCCAGCTTCCTATTGTTAGCATGGACTGTTCTGTACGGCTTTGCCGGTGTGCTCTGCCTTTGGGAATGTATGGACCAGTGCAGGAAGCTGGGCGCAAACATCTGTGCGTTACCCTGTTACCCTTATTCTCAGCCCCGTGTTTGGGTCAGGGGGATGGACCAGAAGAGTGAACTGACAGTGCTGGCACAGAAAGCAGAAAATTCACCAGGACTTCCTGAGGCATTAGCTTTGTAGGATGTGAGAAATTGCCAACACAGATACATGAGGTGCCATCACTGTGGGAAGCCTCCTTTCAGATGAGGTGAAGATGAGCTCCATTTAACACAGTCACCCTTCTGTCCCATTTATCAAATCGTCATTTCCTGGGATTACTCTGGAACAAAGAAAGCAACTCACTGGGCATCTGGTGTGTTTTTATGACACACCAATTCTGGTCAAAAATCAATAACTCACTGAGGAGTAGCAGGCTTCTGAGCTGCCCAGGCTAGCACCTGCTCTGCAATATTTCTCAGCTACCAAGAGACAGGAAAGTGTTAAAGGAATCAAACCCACAGGACAGAGGTGCTCAGGGACTCCTGGAGTTCCTTCTCGTGAGGTAGCAACTTGTGTTAGGCCAAGATGTAAGGAGTCCTGCAGGCACTGCTGCCTTCTTGCACTGGTCTCAGGGAAGGAAAAAAACCCAGGAGGTTAAAAGGTTTTCTGTGGAAGAGAATATTATTTGAACTTTGAGTTATAAACCCAAGCATGACACAGATCTAAAGCACAAAATATGGTAGCTCTGCTCTCTTCTACCTAGTGGGACAAGTAGTTCAACCTGTGGTAAATCCTGTCCTCTCCCTCCTTGTCTTTTCTGTTTGTACATAGAGTTAAAGCATCCTTAAGCCTCTTACTGCTCCACCACTCTCCTGATTACAGCTGCATCTAACACCGAACTTGAAACACACACCTGTACGTAAGTTTGCAGCTAATTGCGAGACACTGCAGAGGCCTATAATTCTTTGACTCTTTATAGAGGAATGTACATGTATAAAAGCCTTTTGAATTTTCATAAGCCGCCCCTTAGATGTGGGATAGCAAAATAAAAAAAGATGAAAACAAGATGCTCACCCGATGATTCAGTTTTCCTGCAAAGTTTCTTCTACCAGCCATCATAACCCTGAAAATAATCACCCCAGCCCTTTTTTTCATGTGGGCTAAAAACACATCAGCAATGAGGATCATAATTTAAGGTTTTTTTGTTTCTACTAGGGATTAATGAGAAAGAGCTTTGCATTACATGGAGAAAAAGAATCATATGTAGAAAAAGAAAGGGTATGTGTATGTTTGGTATTGTCGGGTTCTGGGTTTGGGGGATTTTTTTAAGGGGTTTTTTTTTCAGTTTAAGGAATGCTAAATCAGGCTTAGCTTTGCTAGGGGACTTACTAGCTGTCTCCAAGCTCTTTTTATGATGATCTCTCTTGTACCTTAATTGAGAAAGCAGGGTGTGGAAGTTTCAACAAAGGCTCCCCTTTGTAGTGTGTTAATTAGGCACAGGAGTTAACAAAACCCCTCAGTTATAAACAATTACCTTTCCCCAGGCTTACTTTCATTTTCCTGCTATTGCATTTTTACTAATTTTCCATTAGGTTTCCAGAGTGGACAAGACTAATTTCTAAAATTAGTCTTCTAATTAGCAAAGAAAAGAAAAAAAAACCCAAACCAAACCCAAGCAGGAAAATAAGTAAAGCAGGAGGAAAAATACCACTATAATTAGAGGCACTTAAAGATGCTTTTTTTTTTTTTTTTGGTGCTTCTTCAGGATACAAGAGACCAAGGTCTTTTAAGTTTGCCGTAAAGTCCCCTCTAAAACTGAGAATCTGGATTATGGTCCCCTGGAAGTGACTCTGGGTATCAGTGCCTGGGGATGTGAAGGAATGTGATCGGGGTTTGTGTGCCCTAAAATGATTGCTGCCCTCACCCCTGCAGGAGGAGGGGGAAAGAGAGGAAAGTGAGAATGGCTGTAATTTCTCCAGACATCTCCTTGCCTGGCGGTGTCCTGACTGGCTGCTCAGCATGTGCTCAGACTCCGGACACACAACAGCTGGGAAGGGAGCGGCCCCTCCCCTCCTCCCTGATGCCGGTGACCTCACCTCTTGGCACCGAGCTGTCCCAAGGGCAGCGCCAGCCACCCAGGCACTGGGACCCTCCTCCTCCTCCCTCTGCCTCCTGCCAAGGGAAGGAGCAAACCCAGGGGCTCGGGGCTGCCCTTCTGCCTCAAAGAGAGGCAATCCCAATGATGGAAAACTGTACTATAAGGATGACTGCCTTCTTAACACCAAACATTTTCCACCCTGTGTTAGGATGGAACTTTTCACACTGCTGCTCTCTAATCTTGTTTTCTGTTGAATTTCTGGAGTAAGATTGAGCAGGGCACGTGAACCCATGGTATTGGGAGAAGCACGTTATGATTCAGTCTCCGGTCAGCGTCACGCTTCTCTTGTTGCCTCTGATAGTGCTGTGTGCCCAACACCTTTGCAACATAGAAGGCACCAGATGTTCAAAGTTGCCTTTGTGTCCAAGGAGCTGCCCAGAAATCAGGGGAATAACATTTATGTAGGACTGGGGAAATAGTAGCTCAAGCTACATTCCCAATGGGGGCTGTGTATCCCATCCTGCCAGCAGACCTGGAAAAGACTGTCTAGGGGAAAACTCATAATTCTTAGTGGCAGCTTCCCAAGCACAGCAGTTCTTATTGGGAACTTGCCTCTCCTCTCTGGAAGAGACTGCAGATAGCCTAGAGAAGATAGGCATTGCAACCTTTATTGCTGCACATCAAACCACTCTTCCTTTCTCACAGTGTTGCAGTAGCACAGACTGATTCTGAAGCCAAGATCAGCTCCTGCTGCTTTCCGCAAAGAGCCTTCCAGCTCGAACAGACCAGGAAAACTCAGTGTGAGACAGTGATCAGAAGTGAAGAAAAGGCTGAGAGTGGCCTCAATGGCTGCAGCAGGTCTCAGGCAGGAAGTATGTACAGGTACTACCCTGACTGACCAGGCAATCAGGGAACTGAGGACCCCATGGCAGCACAGAGCTACTGCACGTACTATGGAAAATGTTTAAACTGCTGTAGTTGGGGCCCACAGGAAACTTTTGGGAAGTGTGTGCTGGGTCTAAGACAGGAACCAAGAGAGTCAGTGTTTAAAATATACACTGACAATGAATTGCTTCATTACTTAGAGAAAAATTGAGAAGGGGGGAAGGAGTAAAACTAAACTACATCAGGAAACAGGCAAATAATTGTCTGACAGATACACCAGGTCTCCTGATTGCTGGTCTAAGACTTTGCTGCTGCTCAGCCCACAGTGTCTTACTCACGATGATCTCCTTCCAGGAGACATCAAGGTCTCCTCTGCATTTAGGTATGGATCTCACATGCTGGAAAAGAAGCAAATAGAAACATGGGGCTGCTTGCTGGTTTTGTTAAGTGTCTTATTATGCCCTGATCTACTATTTTTCATTCTCCTCCAACACCTTACCCTGTTCATACACCCAAAATTGAAGAATGAAAGTGACACCCTTCAAACCAAGGAAACCTTTGGCCCGTGAGCTGCTGAAGAAACACACACAGGTGGGTGGGCCACAGCCCTTCTCCTACAGCACTTTGTAAAGCAATTGAACACTCCCAGGCAGGAGGCTTTCTGCAAAGGCCAAGGCAAGGAGTCGTGTGCAGGGGCAGAGCACTTGGAGAAATTGGACCTCATGATCTGGACTTGCATATCCATGTGCAGAGACATGGGAAACACTGCCTTTCTGGAGCTGGAGTGGGGAGGGGAGCTCTGGAAGCTGCAGGCAGGAAGAGCCTGACTTGGGAAGAGCAAAGCAGGTAACAATCATACAACTATTTATGGCTCTTTTTCCTTGTGACAATCGCAGCCTTATAAGGGCAATAGCGCTCCAGTCGGGGCAGAGCTGCGGAGGTGGAGCCTCCAGGGGCACTCCTGATGTTTGCTCCCAGGCTATCTGCCTGCCCAAGCCGCTGACCTCCTTCCCGGGAAAAACCCTGGGAACCCTTGCTGAATCCAGCTGTTCAAATTTCAAACTACAAAACGCCTCGGCTCCCCTCCCCTTCTCTCCATACCTCCTACTTGCTGGAGCTGTGGTGAAGCAGAGACATCTGCTTTTGTAATGTTGTGGGTATCAGGGAGCTCTGGGTTGGAGAGTCCCCCCAACAGCTGACGTGGGAAACATATTCCCATCTGGTTGTGACAGTACTGAGAACCGGAAGAAAAAAGAAAGCACGAAAAAACAAACAAACCCCCCCCCCATGACCTCCCCCAGTGTTGCTTGTCGGACACACTAGCGAGTGTGTGAAAGGCTGCAGCTGGAAAATCTGGTGCACAAACTCAGTTGCAGATCCTTTTGCCCGTGGATGTGCTTCATAGCCCCCCAGTAACTGGCTGAGTTTCCAGTATGGGTGTTGGGTTCTTACACATCTCAGCTCTGTCCAATCCACCCAGCTGAACTATGCTGGAAACGGTTTGCAAATAAAACTGAACATAAACATGCAAAAAATGTCACTGTCATCAGATAAGGTTGCTATGCACATGAAATTCCTAACACGAGTTCATTAAACCAAGGACATGAAAAGTTAAGCCACATGCATATGTTGCCTGGGATGGGGAGGAGGGCATGGTGAGTGGGGATTCAGGCTGTAACTTTATTTTTTTAGCTTTCTACCAGCCTGTAGCCATCACTCTGGTGTGACTCAATTTCTCCCAACAGGAGGGGAAAAAGAAAAGAACATAAAATGTTACAGCACCCACCTCCCTCTGTGAATACTGACATGATTTGGGAAGGAGCAGGAGGCAAGGGTTAGCCATGTTACTTGGGAGCTGTGGAAGGCTGGTTTTCCAGAGGGCAAAGCACACATTGACAAAGCCAGGCCTCAGCAGTCTTTACTAAAACCAGTCATATTTAGCACTGCAGGAGGCAATTATCTCTGTGTTATGAGAGGAAACAGGCATTAAGAGCTTCCTCTATGATACACTTCTCGTAGTTGTGGCTGTGTTCTACTTGCGGAAATGCCTGGGCTAGATGCTCCTACAAGGACTTACCAGTTCTCAGACACCAAGTTTGCAGAAGTGCATGAGCTGCCAGATGTAATGACCTTCCCTACCACCTAGTGAGTTGTTCTAGATCTCACACCACGTATTTTAAGAGAGGGGCAGAACCTGTGAGAGTAGTCTATAGGTGGGAGTGATTTCAGGAGATGTCCTCTCCTAAGCCTACCACACGGCCACCCTTTATCTGCTTTCTCTTTCTCGAGAAGGAGAAGCTGTGCACACTTTGCCTTGGGATGAGCGGCACAGGTTAGATTAACCTGCAAAGGTGGAACATTATGTTCTCCTCAACGTCTCGGGGCCAGGGTTGGGGTTTGATGACTGTGTGAAGCCAACCCAAGTCTGAGCAGTCCCTGAAGGAGGGTTGTTCCCCTCCCTCCTCTGATCTTCACACTCCCACTGCCAGTCTCGGATGACAGCCAGCTGATTCAGCTGGAAACAACCCTGAATCAAAAGAAAGACAGATGTTTCCAGTTTGATAATTTCCTTGGTCCATTTGACTATGTGTCTGCTACAGAGGTGCTGAAAATGCACGGTCATTAGCAGCCAGACCCACAAGCTGCTCAGAAACTGTGAGGGAATTCAAGTTCAGCAGAGACCAGAAAGCCTCCCTTCCAGGGATATTGTGAATGAATTGAATTCAGTTCTGTGGCTGGTCAAAGGTGTTCTTATAGCACCTCACATGCAAGTGCTTGCAATCAGTATCTGAATTAAGGAATGTCTACTACCAAATATTTAGCATTATCAAAATCACAGCATCATTTAGCATAAGAGGTAATTTTGGAGGTCTTGAGTTCAACTATCTGCTTGGAGCAGGACCAGCCTTAAGGTTAGATCAGGGTGCTTAGGACCATATCCAACTGGTTTTTGAAAATCTCTGAGGATGGGGAATCCACCATCTTTTCCCTCTTGTCTTTTCACTGAGTACATCTGGCAATGTGGCTTTACCTTCCACATAACCCCCATTTGGGTAGTACAAGTCAGTGGTTGAATAGTCCCCCTCATGAGCTTTCTTGTCCCTTTGCAAACCAACCCAGCTCCTTCAGACCCTGCCCTTGTGTCAGATGGTCCAGTTCCCTCGGGCAGCTTCACACTTCTGCCCTGGGGTTGCTCCAGTTTGTCAATGTCCCTCTTGCAAATGTGAAGGACCATCCTGGAGCAGCCTGAGGAAGGAGAGCAGGTGTCTCTGCCTGCTTGTAGAAGCTGGAGCCTTTGTGAGTGTGTGTGTTGGGGTGTGCATGCACAGTACCAGTGTTTGTCCGGGCGTGTACACAGTGTCACAGGGCAGCTGTGCATCCGCCTCTCAGGTAAATATTGACTCAGAAGTTTAGGTCATAAAAATGGGTGCAAATTCACTCAAGGCCCTGGAGCTGTGGTGGTTTTTTTAAGTAGAGCTTTCCTGCAGGTGTGCTCTGTGAATGCCATCCACGCTGAGTCCCAGGGATGTCTGTGCACAGTCCTCCTGCAGCAACTCTGCACCTTAGCAGGCACAGATCCTCCTTCCCATTATTGTTGGAGATGTTTACAGTCAGGTTTAAATCTGGTCAGGTAGCTTCTTGATTACTCACTTCTCAGCTATTACTCTGCTTCAGTAACCCTGAAGCTCGGGGAGACAGGGTGTACCAGGCAGTAGCCAGGTCTGGAAGACAGCAGAAATAATTTTCTGCTCTGATGATGTTGCCAGAGGACAACACATCACTGCTGTGATGTCATGAGCATGAGGCACAGCCTTCAGAGCATAAAAAAGAACACCCATTACTCAGGGGGCCAACAGGTGTTTTCAAAGGAGGCAAGTGAAAAAGGACACCTCAAAACTTTTACCTGCTTGCTGTCTTGGGCAAAACATTTGCTGTAGGCAAAACATTGTGTAACTGCGAATCAGCTGTGTCTTTTGAAATATTGGGATTGTGGCTTAATGAGCAATCCCTCTGGTGTCTTCATAAGTCTTGTTACTGTGGTGTTGGTGGACTGGGCAGGGAAGAGCCAAGGCTGGACCAGTGACTGCCCCAAGCTACAGAGGCAGCAGCAACAGAAGAAAGCCCCGGGGTGCTGGTTCTCAGCTGGCCACATCCACTCCTCATTTTACTGCAAGAACTGCATCAAGCCTCTGTCATAAGGAGCTTTGGTGCTGCAGCCCAGGGTGCTTGGATGCCTGTCAGAGAAGGATGAGGGGTGTTGAGTAAAGACCTCCTTGGTGATAAGCTCCAGGCTGGAGCTGTAGTCTTACAAAGAAGAGGAAGCGAAGCAATGTAGTTTGCTATGGGGAATGGAGATGTAAGTCTGGGTTAACACAGGGTGAGGTGCTCAAAGGTCTGACCCAGATCAGAGTCAGGCAAGGTTTGTTCCCCAGCTATAGAAAATTATTACAGAAATGCAATAAACCAAGGTTTATCTTGGTTTATCTATATATCACCAGCTGTTTATGTCACCCAGCTCCCATTATTCTGAAACAATTTAAGGACTGCTTAGGTGGCATGAGGAAAAGATATTCAGGTCAGGTTTGAAAGGCAGAATTTGTTCCAGGGAATCTACATCTCTTTTTGAGACACTTTTGTAAATCCCAAAGGCAAGGCAGTGAGGTGAAATACGAACTCAGTTGATCTTCCCTATTAGCTCCACATCTAGATCTTCAGGACCCAGCTGGGATCCCCTGGGTTGTGTTGGGACAAGAAGCTGTGTCTGCACCAACGCCCCTGCTGGATATAGGTTCAAGGGCCCACAACACGTGCACAGCCACCATGAGCCGTGGGACCTTGTTCTCTGCCCAGGGCAGGGTGGCCAGTCCCACCCAGCTCGGCAGCCTGCAGAACCTCACCAGGCTTATCTGGTTGTGTGCCCTCCTCCCTCCCCAGACGTACCCTCAAGGCCAGGTTTTCCTGCTTCACCCTAAAGGCTTATTTTTCTTATTTTAAAACAAACAGAGTTGTGTCTGTTTTGATTTCTAGAAGAAGGTTAGAGGGAGGTCAGAGCTGACATCTGGGCTGGAGATAACATTCCCGTCTAATTAGCAAGCCCTGGATAATGAGGGCCTTCCTGTCCCATCCCCCTGCCCTGATGTGAGAAAGGACAGCCAGCGCAGGCTGGTGCAGAAATGGGGCAAGAGAACACCCTGTAGGGCAGCATTTCATCTTCTAGTGTCCCCAGCCCAAGCTCCTGGGCTGCTGATAGGTGCCCGTGGGCGATGGCTGAAGGCTGCTCCTCCGTCATCTTTATGAGGACACCATCTGCAGGCACTCAGCCTCTGCAGACTCTTTCCAAGGCATTGACCATGGCTTTCCAAAGTGCCAGCGGTGCTGCCATTCACCCTCTCTGCAAAGCAGGGGTTATGGATTTAGACACCCTGGGTGCTACCGGTGCTGCTGTGTGTGTGGCAAGAGAAGACACCGGGAGACACAACATTGGTGGGAGACAGATGAGATGAGGACAGTGAGGTTCCTGAAGCTGGGCCATCTGCTGCCCTCCCCTCAGCCTAGGGAGCTGTACATGGGCAGTTCCGTCCCTGCTCTCGGGAACTGGGTCATTTATCAGGGCAGTGCAGCCCGCCGGGCTGACACGATGCAGCTGTTTGTGCACAGCAGTCCCGCGAAGAGGAAGCAGCCGCGGCCGGAGCCAGCTTTGGCTGGGATGCTGGGCTGGGGGGGCAAAGGGGCAGAAGTGCTGGGGAGACCCAGTTTGTGAGGCTCCTGCAATCTGTAGACATAGCCCCCTGCAGCAGGACACGGAGATGCTGGAATAAGGCCTGACTCAGCTGGGACAGAGGCTCCCCGGCTGAATCACCCGAGCGCTGTGCCTTCCCTGCAGCTCCCCCACTGTGGGCTGACGGCGCTTGCAAAACCCTGGGAGATTACAGGCGCAGGCAAGCGTGGCAGGGGCTGAACTGCAGCCAGGCACTCTCCAGGTGAGATTGCAACAGCGGGCGCATCCGGTCCTCGGAAAACCCCGGCTGACACCCTTTAGCAGAGCCAGTGACACACCAGCCTCCTTGCCTCGTCAGCTCCATGGCAGAGGGATTTGCTGCCAGCAGCCTCAGATTCCACCCTCAACGGAAATGCCACAGCCTGTTGATTCCTTGGAGGGGACGTGACCATCATTCCTGGCCTCAGTATAAAACCCCAGGGAGGGAAGGAAAAGAAGGCAGGGAAAAGAAGGCTTGGGATGTAACACTGGCAGAACTTAGCCATCGTGACCCCAGCTGCAAGCTGGAGAAACGAGGCTGGGAACTGTGCCCTTGGGTCAGTCATGTGCTGCTGGCCACAATGTCACAAGGAGGCACAGCATTGTGGGAGAGCAGCAGAACAGGGAGATGACAGCAGCCTAAGAAGTTTGCTTGCAGACATGGCCACATGCTTCCAGTTTCTGTGCCACGGGCTCCAGTGAGACCGGCAGTGATGGGTCCCTTGTGTTCCTGCATCCTTTCATCTCAAGGATGCTGCTAGCTTCTGCCTTCGTGTGCAATGCCAGATTAAGAAAACCCCAAACGTGCTTCCTCCTGAGAGTTGCCAAAAAACTGAGAACAGAACTTGATCTCAAGGCCAGGGAAAGGGGAACAAGAACTAAACAGGGCCCAGACAGGTACAAGAGGGTTGGAGTGCTGGGTAACCGCACTCCAAGTTTAAAACTTTTTTTTAAACTCCAAGTTTAGCATGAGAAATGCAGTGGTAGGTGTGACAGCAGCAACCTTTAATCTTGCCTGAGCTCTACGAAAAGTTTCCATGCTCCTGCCAGGATTTTAGGATGAAGCCCATGGGAGCTGGCCTGGCTGGGAAGGGGAAGCTGGATCTCCTCAGGTAGTAAGCTAAGCTGAAATAGCTAGGCTGAAGGATCAGCCCCTTGAGAGCAGACCTGGCAAGCAAGAAGGAAGAATGTGGGGGTTTTGTCTTGTAGCTTCCTGCCAAAAACTGGCACAGCCATAAACACAAGTGCAGAACAATAACGTCTCCTGTCCTGGCAGCTGCTAAAGCTGTCACCTGGGAAGCTTCCTGCAATCAGCCAGTGGCAGGACAAAAAGGAGCTCCCACATGCTTTCCTGCAATTTGTCATATGTTTGATCTGTGTCCCTGTCATTCTCCCTTCCCCCAGAGCCATCTCACGCTCTAACAGGATGATATGATTATGAAGACCAACCTCTGGTGAGGCTCATTGTTCAGCCTTGCTTCTCCAAGCAGCAAGGAGCACTTCTCTTTATGACTTCTGAGTCACCCTATAGCCTCTCCACAGAAAGTATTTCCCTTGGGCTGGTTCTGCAGGCACTGGGTGGACTTCCCTGGTGCCTCAGAGATACACAGTCCTCTGCAGATCCTCTCTGCCTGCCACATGTTGACGCTCCAGGGCTTATGGTGACCAGAATTGGCAGGACACTGCCACTGGCTTCTTTTTCAGACCACTGCACCTTTCCAAGGCGTTAATCTCTGGATCCGAACAGTGCCATGCTGGATCTCTCCTCACGGGTAAGTATTTTTAGAAAGTTTGAGCTCAGACTATGCAGTCACTTCTGAGCTATGCCAGGACGAAAAGAAAACAACCACTTCTGCCTGAACAATACCAGCACAGAACAAAAAGCCACTGTAAATGGGGTTTTTCGGCATCACTCAAAACTAGCCAAGCTTTGAAAGACGAAACTCACAGTCAAAAAAAAAAGAAAAGGTTCCTAGTGAACAAGTGAACAGAAAGGGCTTTGACAGTTTACTTAAAAAGCCAGATTAAAGCAAAACGATGTTATATAAATACCAGCGGGCGTGCTGGAGCTTGCACTGCTCCATCTCCATCCCAGACGCTACGACAGCCAGACCCAGGGCTGGGTTTGTTACCTGCTGCTGCCAGTGGCATGGCCCCGCAGGTAAAGCCACCTGCGAGGAAAGGAGCCGTGCAGTCCCTGTGCCCGCGGCTACGGGCCCTGCGGGAAGTGTTATTGCCTCATGATGGAGCAAGACAGCAACCGCGGGGGATGCAGCTCCTCTCCTTCCCGAGGCCATGAAGCTCCGTGCGCAGAGCCCACCGGGACAAACACCCTCTCACTGACAGCTGTGTGCGACTGGCATGGAGGAGCTGCAGCCCCACGGGTGACCAGAGGTCACCATCTCTGGAAAACACCGAAATCTCTCTTGCATGTTGTACCCTGGATGACTTGAAGTCAGTATTTCTGAGGACTCTCACTGCAAAAATTTCCTGTTTTTCAGGAAATTGCTCAAGCACTCGACCACTCGCAAGAGAGATGGAGCCAGGGTGCCTTTAGCAGCAGAGCAAAGAGAAGCAGATAGTAGCGGAGAAGGGTACAGGAAGCTCAGCCTTGCCTTGGGTGGGAGAGCCAGCAGGCTGGCCCCTGTCCTTTTCTGTCAACAGCTACAGCTGCTGGGGACATCTGTGAGTCACAGAAACTCCTGGCACTCTTCACAACAGAGAACAAGAGTATGTGAGTAGACCAACATGTATACATATATGTATACACCTGCAGGGACCTTACTTCACAGAAGCATGCAGGCCATGGAGAAAACCCATCAGTTTTAGTGCATTTTTATTGCACTAAAATATTATTGACTATTTGGATCATGAGGGCCTAGAAGTCAATGAGAGGTGGGAAGTTGGGTGCTGCCCTGTTGCCTGCAGCTCCCAGCTGTCCTCCTCCGTCAGGACACAAGCGGCTCCAGTGTCCCCCTCTGGCCTCTCCCTGTAGGATGTTTCCCTGTCTCACTGCCCACCAGGGACCCCTTGCCACCAGGAAGGCAGCCAGGGTTTCTCCTCACTCCATTCCCCTTGGGATGTGGGCTGACACATTTTTAATCTCTCCTTGTAGGCCTCTTGTTTTCACCCATTTGGCTCCTCTGGTGTAAGAAATTCGGGGTTTCCCCTGCTGCTCCTGCTTCCATCCTTCCCTGGCTGGTAGAATGCACAGAGAGAAAAAGCAACCAGGCATGGCTCAGCACAGCAGCCCCCTCCAAACAGCATCCAGCCTGTGGCTACCACTCTCCTGAGAGCTGCAGTCTTTGGTTTTTGCCTGTGAAAGGTTTTAAGGGGGAAAGTGTTGCTGAAGAACACAGAGCTGCAGAGGCAGAGAAACCACAAAGCTCACAAGGGTACCCCATATCCTTGAAAAGAGCAGCAGAACACCACCCCTGTGTGGTGATGGACAGTGTCCTGGTTTAGACTGGGACAGAGTTAATTTTCTTCCTAGTAGGCAGTGCAGTGCTGTGTGTTGGATTTAGTATGAGAATAATGCTGGTAACATACCAATGCTCTACTTCTTTCTAAGCAGTGCTTTCTTTAAAACAATGACTTTTCAGTTCCCTATGCTCTGCCAGTGAGGAGCTACACAAGAAGCTGGGAAGGAGCATGGCCAGTAGAGCTGATCCAAACTGGCCAAAGGGATATTCCATGTCACAGGACATCATGCCCAGTATGTAACTGGTGAAGTTACCTGGAAGGAGCCAATCACTGCTCGGGGACAGGCTGGGCATCAATCAGCCAAGTGCTGAGCAATTATATTGTGCATCACTTGTTTCTCTTGTGTTTTCTCTCTTTTTGTAGTTTCCCTTTTCATTACAAGTATTATTATGTTATTCTTATATTTTACTTTATTTAAATTATTAAACTCTTCTTATCTCAACTCATGGTTTTGCCCTTTTCCCCCCTGATTCTCCTCCCCATCCCACCAGGAGAGGTGTGAGTGAGCAGCTGCCTGGTACTTAGTTGTTAACTGGGGTTAAGCCACAGCTTGAGCCAGGGTGTGTTGCAGGGGCAGGTAAGGAGGACAAGAGACTGTGTAACAGGTGATCTAGCCTGGTTTTGGTCTGGAAGTCAAGCCTCTGGTAGTTTTATCTTATCTTTTTATTGACTAGAATATTGCAGCTGCTGTTACTCTTTAACTTCCAGGAAACTCATAGCAAGCACTTGCCACAATTTAGCAGTAGTTTTGAACTACACTGAGCTTAACATTGCTGCTAACAGCCTTGCAGGGCTGGAGAATTTAATTGCTGATTCTGTCTGAATCCTATAATTACTTGGATGAGAAAAACAAGGTGTGTGAGGGGAAGCTCAAAGTGATTAACAAACTGTTCGGGCCAACAGCCTGGCTGGGCTGGTGAAAAGGCAGTGTCAGTGGGGGCCATTTCCCTGTTGACATGGAGCTGGTCTTTGTTTTGTTCTTTGCACAGGAGGAATCGTATTTGTTGATAAAGCAAAGGATTTACTGGCCAGGCTGCCAAGGTCAGACCTCACTAGAACCAAACTGGCCCAAACTATCCCCTTCAGAAGACCACATATACACAGCCCACTGTGTGCTGCAAGCCAAGCAACCTGAATTTTCCATCTTCTATCAGCCCTTGAAGCTGGTCCTGGCATAGCACCTCTAGTAGAGAAGAGAGCAAAGCTCTCCCTCCTTCCTTGCAGATATTCACTATGAGCCAGAGCAGCTGGAGATTAACTCAGAGTTCAGCAGGCAGGCACAAACATCTTGGGGAAAGGAGCAGCTGTGTTAGGGCTTGATGCAAGTGTAAAGTCAACAGAAACAAATGGAAAACCTCTGTTTGCCTGGAATCAGGTGCCTTGGACAAGACTGTGAGGACAGAGGCACTGTGCCTGACCCTTGGGGGAACCTTGGCGTTGGGTTCAAAACATGCATGGGGAAGAAAAGTGGGCTTAGCTGAGCTTTGCTCCCCTTGGGAAGGCACTGACTGCCATGTCCTCTTAAAATAGAAACAAGGAACATTAAGAGCTGAGAAAGCTACTGTAATATAGACAGGCTTGGGCAGGAGAGCAAATGCTTGACAGATCAGAGGATTCGATGCGCTTAACTCCAAAAGGGAAAACAAACTGCATCCTCGCTGGAGAGAGGAAACATTTTCCCAGCTGACATGGGAAAAACAGCTACTGCTGAGGAATTACCCATAGCTTCACCTCCCTTCAATTGGGAAAGACCAACATTACATTCAGGTGGCATGAAAATTGCTGTGCAACCCCTCTTTAACCACTACATAAATACACTGCTGGCACTGCTTCCTGCTTGCACCTCCTGTTACTAACACTGCTGTGGGAATCCCTGAAGCCTTCCCCAGCAGTTAGCAAACAGGGAGCTGAATTAAAAACCTGGCACAGAAAATATCCTTTTGCTCTGAGTTCTGTCTTGTCCTGTGGTGAAAACCTCGCAAAGTGCTTCGGAAATCTCAAGCTGTCCCCAAAGCCCTCCTCCTCCTGTCCACCTGTTACACTGTTCTGAAGGATTCCCACAGGGCACCACCTATGTGCGTCTTCAGCATTTATCTCAAAGAAACAGTTGTGGCTTTCACATAATGCACCCTAAAGTGTGCTAGCACTTTAACAGCTGAGTGACACTTTAGCTCTGCTTTTCCTTAGAAGGAAGCAATAAAATAACTATTTTATACTGCCTGTAATTACACAATGCAAAGTCACTGTGTTTTTTCCTGTTCTGTAGGATGGTAAGGCAAGAAAGTTGACTATTGTCGGGTATGTGACGCTGTTCCCCTACTTTTCCTGCTCATGCAGGAAAATGGAGAGTCTTTACTAGAAGTGTTTATTGGGCAGGAACACTGAAACTGCAGGGGAAATTGCCCAGCCTGAAACCCGAGGGGGTCAGGAGCAGCACAGCCTCTGTAGTCTCCGGAGTAAAATGAAATGCCAGTTTTTATTGATCACAACTGACCAACAGTTCTTTACCAGATTACACCCAAGTGACATCACCTCTAGCAGCGTGCCAGCGGTGAGGTCAGCCCAGCCCAAATGGGAGGCACCCACCTCAGGGGACCAGTACCACCTTGTGCTGTGGCCCAGGCCCCAGGGTGACAGAAACAGGTGGGAGCAGTGATGCCAGCAGCACTGCGGTTGCAGCAGGACTTGGATTGCCACTCCCCTGGCTTCTTCAAAGGTCATAAATCGTTACTGCAGAGGTGCAGAAAAAAATTACCTCGCTGCTCACATGCCAGGGAGGTGAAATGGAGCAAAGCCAAAGCAGATTTAAGAGTGACTGAAGGAAACAGAAGCTGTGGTGAAAAAAAAAGCAGCTTGTACATGGTTATTAAGCACTTACAATGTTCTCATGCAGCTTAGATAAGCAAGCTGGAATTAAACAGTACAGTAGTCATCAGTGCTGGTGCTGTACTCTGCCTGCAAGCACAAGAGGAGGCTGGGAGCACTCAGAAGCCAGGTTGACAGGAAACAGGTGTATGTGAGGAGGAGAAAGAGGAAGAGGTTGGAAGGGCTGAAGGCTGCTCATATAGAAGCACACAACCAGCACCCTTAGTCCAAAGGTCAGGGCAATTGAAGTCAAAAGGCTGCCTTCTGGCAGGGCTCACCTGTGTGAGCACATTTAATTATTCACAACAGGGAGAGGGAGGCTCTCAGGCTCCACAGGCAGGGAGGGGGCGAGAAAAGCACAGGGAGAGCGAGCACAGCTCAGGTTCCTCGTGTGCAATGAGCAGCTGTTCCTCTGTGCATGAGAGGCGAGTCCTCCCTCTGGCCCCCTGGATCCAGCAGCACACAAAGGGGGTCCTACAGGCAGCACTGAAAGCCCCATGGAAGTAATCCCCTACTTTGTTTTTCAGCACATTAACTTTTAGTAGGGATCAAGTCATAACCTGCACTGTCCCAACCCATCATTAGAAACTGTGCTGCTGATACACCCAACTCACCTCTCTGGACAGACAGATTTCTGAGAATCAAGTTTTATTCTCCTGGCTAGACAGCGGTGACTGATAAAAGTTCTCTACTGCAGACATACAAAAGGAGATCCATAAAATACTTCTCCCTATTTTCTCTTATAAAATTATGATGGGAGCCCATGGATTTGTGGAGGAGATGTACCTGTCCCAGCAACACAAGGACAGAGGACAAAACAGACAGGTTTCACAGACAAGGCAGAGGCATTCTCAGCTTTAAACAAACCCACCCAGGGCAGGTATGTACCATCATCTTGCAGGGAGCAGCTGCCCTCTGCTCTGGGCTATCAGATGTGAGGCAAAGAGAAAAACATTCCTCCTCTTAACGCAGCAGCAGCAGCAGCTCTGCACGTCAGCTCTTGGCTGATAAACACAGGCTCCTAATTCCAGCCACATTCCCCGTTTTGAGAATAAGCAGCCCTGCTCCTCAGCGCCCTTTACAACTACTGCTGCTCATGAGAAGGGGGAGAAGGAGGGAAGGGTTACAACATTTTCCATCTCCTAAAAACACCAAAACAGAAGAAACTCCCGGGTTGTAAGGGCAGGCAATTGACCTGCCCTCAGCTCTCCCAGGCAAGGAATGCACAACATGGACATGTCCAGAGGCAGAGGTACAGCCACCCTTTTACTTCAGGCTCCAATGAGTTTCTTGAGGAATGCCTCCAGCTGATCCTCATCCTTTATGCCCACAAATTTATCCACAACGTCTCCGTTCTTCATAGCCAGCACAGTTGGCACTGCTGACACCTGGAGCAAGAGAAACAGGGAGACAGGTGAGCAAAGCCTGCAGGAAGCCAGCTGTACCTGGTCCCCCAATGGAAGTCTAAGGAAGTGGCTACAAGGGAGCTGAGCATGCACTGCTCTAGGGTAAGATGTCCACTCGCAAAACAGGCCAGCTGAGCTCCACATTCCTCCTCTCCCTGTGGCCTCATCTCTGCACTGACTTACACCACACTGCTCAAGTCAAGGCTGCGCTGCTTTTTGAATTTAAATAAGACCCAAACTTTTAAAGACAAAACCAAAGCTAATACAAAAACAAGGCAAGGCTGTTTCCTCATCTCCAGTACAAATGCTTCTTCTCCTTCCCTTTTGTCCTATCATAAGTGAACACATCTAGGACATCCCGCAGACATGATGACCTTTGGACATTTTACGGCCACGGCAGCATCAGACTGGACCCATGTTCTTCTCCAGACAGGACTGGAGCTCTAATCCTAACCCGCCCCACCACTGCACAGGCAGATTTCCTGCTCCATCATATTATGGCAATGACAATCCCCTCCAACCCTTCTTCCTTTCCCACTTCTGTTTTCAGTGGTTTATCTGGTCACACACCAGTGGCCATTCACTGCAGATCCCTGGTGATTAGGTAAGAAGTGAGAAAGTCCCTCTGACCAGAGCTAGCAGGCAGCTGTGCTGCTCTGGGCGCTGCTTTTTTAGCTCAGAACAAAGTTTTCTGGGAATTATCCGAGAGAACAGTGTTGGAAATGACAACACTCCCCAGGGACTTGCTGGTTGACTGGTGACAGCAGAGACCCCAGGGACATGACTGAAAGAAGGAACAACCAGAGCTTGGAGAGCTGCAGCAGTGGAGGATCTGATCACATTTCTGACCCCACAGCTTCGATGCCCTTATCTCTGCAAAGTCTCCCCTCCAAAACGCATCCTGTCCTTATCTTGCCCGCTGACTCTCCTCCAGCCTGTGGGGCCTTCCCGTGTGCACTGCCACCCCTGCTGCCAACAAAGATCTGCAAATCCCTCTGGAAACCCATCAGAGGGCTGGCTTTTCTCCCACGGGGAGCTTGAGATGAAAGGGACATTCTGTCTTCCCTTCCCACCAGGTCCCAGCAGGGCAGTCCAGCGTGGCTCCCTGCAGTGTCCTTCAGGGCTTGTGCAGTCTCATCGGAAGGGATGGGAGCGTCGGGGCTGCTCAGCGCACAATCTTCAGCTCCTCCTAGTGACTGCAGGGAGCAGATCCAGAGGGCTTGGGCCCCAGCACTGGCGATGGTGCCAACACATTCCCTTGCGATTTTAGGAGAGAGAAAGGATGCATTGCACTCAACTGCTCCCTCCCTGAGAAGGGCAAACCTCCATCGAGAACAGTTGCTCTGGTTCCATCCAAAAAAAAACAAGAGCTGGCCCCTATTAGGGCCTGGGTGAGAACAGGCAACTCTTGGAAGCTCTACAGAGAAGCAGCCAACACCACGTTGCCAGGCCCTGCAGGCTGACCAGTGCACCCATGAGCTTCACACGGCCTCGATCCCTCTGTCTCTTTCCCTCTTCGTGCTGGTGAGCAAATCCCAAGAAAGAGTGGAAGGTCTGGGGCTGGTGCTGCAGAGCCAGACAAGAACGAGAGTCACAGAGCAACTTTCCTCTGCTCAGAAAACGCGATGATTTTGTCAGCTTCCTTCCTGCCAGCTGCAGCAAGGGCAGCCTGTTAATGGAGCATGTACTTTGTTTTGCTGGTTGAGAAACAAATGTCATGGGAATTTCTAGAATGCAAAGTTGAGGGCATTTTTTCTTTTTTTTTCCCCCTGTCTTTTTTTGGGTCCCATCTGCACTGAACCTGAACAAACTTTCCTCCTCCCTCAAGAGCATTTCTACAGAAAAAATCAGTCTGCTTTTGATTAGTGTTGACCACACAGATAAATAAACAAACATGGCCATCCAGGTTATTCCTGGCAACACCCATACCAACGGAATTCTCTCCCATCTGAAACTTTTATACAAGCTCAGATGCCACACATCAGAGCAGGGAGAAGGCTTTCACCCAGGCCTCTCAGTGAGGAGGTAACAGGACGGAGCTCAATTGATGAATGACCATCTCTGTACCCAGCAGCTCTCCTGAGCTGCTCACCCACAGTGGCCAGAGAAGGGGCTGCCCTTTCCCAGTCACCACACACAGAGGCAACTGGCCAAGGCAAGAGATGAATCTAAAGAATTTTAAGAGACTGCAGATAAACAAAAGTATTTCTTCTCCCTTTCTGCTCTTGAGGCGAGAGGTCAGGAGCTGGCTGGAGCAGTGGAGAAAGGCCACGACTAGAGATGAAAGGTGTTAGATAAAACGGGGAGTCCCCAGAGAAAGAACTTTTGTGCTGGGCATAACAGGACGGGGAAGGGCACTGGGGACATTGCTAGTTGCAGGAAATGCATCCGTGCTTTGTGCTAAGCCAGGATGGCTGAGAGCCAAGGGCTTGTATAAAGGAATGCGCCAGCATTCCTCGGCTCTTCCAGGGGGTCTCCCCCTCCCGCTGCCTCCCCCTGTGCCAAGGAGGCTGCTGAAGAGGACATTGTGCAAGCAGGCAGCAAGCTGGGGGCTGCGTGTGTGCGTGGGCAGAGGAATAAACATGGATGGAGGGAGATTTCCAGGCAGCTAGTGAAGGACTTGTGGGGGTGGCATGGACCCTGAAAACCCCCAAAACAAAGACTTCCTCAGCGTGCAGACATCTGATCCCCAATGGAATGGCTTTAAAACAAATGTTTTCTGATCCCTCCTAAATACCACCTTTGGTTTTCCTGCTCTCTCACAAACACTCTATTTGGTCCCTCTTTGATCTCGACTTGATGCCTTCCCATCAGCCCTTACACTTCTCCTTACACAGCAACTTCCCAGAAGATGCAGCAAAACCAAGCACATGCTCAGCACATGAACCAAACTTCTGCCTCAGAAAGGATGTTTCAAATGATCTGAGCAAAAAATTCTCCTATCCCCCTACCTGTTTGCAGCTATGGTACTTGCAGACACAGTCTAGGGATGGTGTTTCAGCCATGGGGATAATGGCCAAGACAAGACAGACACACATCACTCCAAAAGTGGAGGAGGCCCTCTTGCAAAACAAAAACTTCATCACGTTTGTATATAAGGTTCCAGAATGAACTGCTAGAAGCTGGCCCTTCCCTGCAGCCTCAGTCCTACCTGCACACAAACACACACAGCAGGCAGCACGGCTGCTCCCTCAGCACCTGGGGGAAGAGGACACGCAGCGCGTCATCAAACCTGCACAACTGGGGACTTCCAGCCTCTTTTCACAGACCTTCCTCTGCGTGCACACACCTTGCTTGTCGTTTCCACTTATCTGAGATTATCCTCTTGTAATCCCAGCTAATTCTATCTACTGGAAGGCTTGGAACAATACATGAGTTGAGCTAATAATCTCTATTCTCCTTAGCATGGTTGCTACCAGAGCCTTCCCTGCGTCTATTAGGATTTACACGCTTTTAGATCATCACTAAAACCACCTCACCCTCTTCAACTTCTCAGTAGCACCCTTTGAGCTATGCGGCTTTTGGGCTTGCAGCAGCTAGCCCTGCTCAGGAGCCAGCAGCCATCTTCCTTGGCCTGGGGTGTATCTGCCAGCACGCCTCCACCCTGGAGAGCACAGGAGGCTCTCGTGCTCAGCTTGCGAGAGCTGCAAGTCATGACTGTGGCCACCAGCTGTGTGGACACGCCACCACAGCACAGGCAGAAAGGTCTCCCTGGGGAAAGAGTGGGAGGGAACAAGCTGTTTCCACTTCCGTCTCCTTCTGGCTCGGCAGGGTGTGGGAATGGCATACAGCGTCTTCTCCAGGCTCAACAAAATGACAGCTTGCTCGGGAGATGGTTCACACTTTTCAAGGCAGCTTGACGAGCTTGCTGTGCTAGTTGTCACCCCGGGAGCAGGACTTCATCTGCAGAGGGGGAGCAGATCCATCTGCGTGATACCCAAGTGAAAATGAAGCACTTTTTTTCCCTGTAAAACATAACAGCAGGATGCCCCAACTCCATGGGCAGAGTGGTTGTTTACAAGGAGAGACAACAGAGGCAGGCACGGCCCTCAGAGGGCCTTTTGTGTTTCTTAAACTACCTAATCACTGACAGAGGGGACAAATAAATGAATCATGCAAACTAAAGACATGGCCTTCTCCAGTCATTCTGCTCCTTCCTGGGAGAAAGGCAGCACAGGGAACACACCCAGCAGTAATGTCACACACTTACACCACAGTCCTCTCCTTTCAAGAGCAGGACACGTGCTCCTGTTGTTTATGTGTTTTTTCTGACCTGGCTTCTACCTGTCCAAACAAAACTCACCGTGTCTCCCTGTGCTGCAACTTAAGGATGGGACATTATGACCCAGCTAGAGATCCTGAACAAGGAAGGGAAAGAGAGGACAGGCTGTTTGCACAAAGAACCACGTTCAACAGCAGTGCAGAGTGGGCTTGTTACTTCATGTTCTTGCCCTGCACCTGAGCAGCCCCGGCTCGCAGCAAAACGCCGTGTGAGCTCCAGGCTCCTCGAGGCCAGGGAAGTGTTTACACTGACAGATGCCTGCAAGGCCTAGAGGACACCTCCCTGCAGAATTAGAGGTGGGGATGCTGGGCACGACCAGGAGAACTGGAGCAGAGCTCAGCAGCAAAATCCACCTACTAACAAGTGACCCAGTGGATCAGTAACCTGTAGGCTCTGGGCTTCCCCTCCCCTCCAATGCTGCTGCTGTGCAGGCACAGCTCTCCCCAGGGAGGCACCTTTGCACTGCCAGCCAAAGAAAGCCTGTGCTCTTCCACCTCCTACCTCGTACTCGATAGCAAGGTCTGTGTGATCGTCAATGTCCACCTTGGCCATCAGCACCTTCCCCTCCTGCTTGGCCACCAGCTTCTCTAACCTGGGGCCTAGGATCTTGCAGGGACCACACCACCTGATGGAGCAAGAAAAGAGAGGGGACATTAGGAGAGGCAGGTGCAGCAGCAGCCATGGAAGGCGTGCTGGTACTCCAGTGCCTTTACCACCATTGCTGTTCCACTCAAGAGCCAGCCTGGAAATACAATTCCTCAACCACAGCTTAGAAAAACACTTCTCTCACAACAGAGCTGTCAAAGGTGTTAAGGAAGCTCTGTATCAGGTTTCAGGCTTCAATTAATTGTTCTCTCCTCCCTGAATGATCCCAACTAAGGCTCACTTTGGTTTGTCAGTTTGGTTTATTTAGAGCAGAAGTTTTTTGGCTGATTTGTGTTCTGTTTGCCCCAAATCAGCCGTAACAGGCTCACATGACAGTACTGGAGGACTACGAAAATACATGAAAAACCCAAACAGAATCAGTATTGTTAATCCAGCAGATAACATCTGGGAATATTTTTACTGGCAGGAGGATGACAGCATTTTTATTGATGACAAATGCTGTCATTGGTGCCACATGGCTGTTACTAACACATAAAGCCATTTGCTGTAAAGAGCCTCAAAACCACTCAGCTTTAAGAAAGATGGAAAGACACAACATGACAACAGTGAGGCATTGCAAGTGCAGAGCTCTCCGTGGCTGTTAACAAACTTTAATGTTTCTTAGAGGACGTTTCATCCATGAAGCCAAATAGGGCAGATATCAGAGTTTTTTCCTGAGGCATCTTTTGTAGGATGATTCAACACTGGGGCTGGGGTAACAAGTGAGCACCTGGAAGGTGCAGCTATGCCACTCTGAGGAGTGCCTTCCTGGCACTCCTGTTTGACACTGCTGCAGGGTGTAGCTATGAGGGACATCTTTATGGATTGAGCCTGACGGGCAGAAGCGTCTTTCAACACCAGACTCCACAGCTTGGGAAGACCTCAGGCATGCTCCTCCATGGTGTGCCCAGAGTGCCACCACATCAGGAAAGTCACACCTGCACGAGTGATGGTGGAGAGGGGTGCAAGAGCCACGGGTGGAACTTACTGCGCGTGGAAGTCCACCACAACGGGCTTGGGGCTGTTCACCACCCGGTCCTGGAAGTCGCTGCCATCCTGCACATTGAAAGTGCTCCTGCGGCCAGCTGAGGTGCCAAAGGCCCTGCCGTGGGATGCCAGGGGGGCCCGGGCGGGGAGGGACAGCAGCCGCTGGAGCGCCAGCCTCTGGGCCATCTGTGGGGAGAGGTGGTCGGTGGGGTGGGTGCACCCCATGGCTGGTCCCACGGCAGCAGCGCCCTGCTCCGAGTCCCCTCGGCAGGACCGCCCGCAGGCCAGGAGGTGTCCAGGACAGAAGTTTATGGGGTATGACATGGAAGTGCTTCCTGCCCCTGTGCCCGGCCCCTGCCCTCCCTCTGCAGCTCCAGCCCCACAGCCACGGGGCTCCCAGCTGGACCCCGCCTCCTCCCCGTTTACAGGAGACAGGGCACAGGGTCTCCGTTTCCCTCAGCCCTGCAGAGCAGAGCTGCCCCCACCGCCCGCTCCTTCCCACCCACAGGGCAGACCCAGGCCGCGGAATTCCCACTGCCCCGACAGCGCGGGGCTCCTTCAGCTGATGTCCCAGCAGCTCCCGCAGCGGCACAGGGCCCCCGCCCCCCAACCCGGTGGGGTAGAACAGCCCCAGACGCAGGCGCCCCGCTGCTCCCCACCCCGAGGGCAGGGGGGGCACGGGCAGGAGGGCCCCGCTCCCCTCACCGGGCCCGCGCCCCGCCCGCACCTTCCCGGCCGCGGAGGTGACCCGCACGCACCGAACTTCCGCCCGCCGCCCCGCCCACCTGCGCGCTCATTGGCCGCCGCCGCCGGAAGGCTGCGACAAACGGGCCGCCCGCCCTCCCAGCCGATTGGCAGCCGCCCCAAGAGCCGGGCAGCTCTGATTGGCTGCGGTGCCTGTCCTTTAGGGCATTTCGGCCCGCCCCTGGAGGGGCGGTGGGATGTGCCAGGTGGGGCAGTCCCTGGCTGCTGATTGGCGGCGGAGCCCTCCAATGAGCGCCGCGGGCACACCACGAGGCGCGTGGCGGAATCCGCACGTGGCGCGGGCCCGGCGGCCCCGGTGCCACTCCCGTTGCCGATCTCATTCCCGGTCCCGATCCTGGGCCCGCCGGCTGGCGGCTCTCTTCAGATTGTTCAGACTGAGGCTAGGCAAAGGGCCACCTGCTTCTTTAAGCTTCGCTGGAAGCGCACAGCTCTACAATCCCCCAGACAGCAATTAACTCCCTTCCACAACGCAGCCGCTGGGGCAGGGCACCGGGACCAACGTGCAGCTCTGCACTCAGGGGTGACCACAAACCAGCATGGCCCATGCCACCCCCCGGCCTTTGTAACCACTGTGCCTGATGGAAAATGATTTGGAGCTGACAGGAGCGAGGCTGAGAGCAGTGCTCACCCAGCAGCACCCAAAGCAGGGAGACTTGGATCCTTACTCCCCAAGTCCTGCTGGAAGTGAGTGGCAGGAGAACCTCTGGAGTTGTAACTCACAAGTGCACAGTGCATGCTGGAACTGTTGGTGGGTGCCAGTTTTTTTCAACCATTGCTTTTCTAAGGGGAATCACAATTTAAGGCAATACATACAGATCCACAATCTCTTGGGGGAATTTGAGGATGGAAGAGGAAACATCTGGAGAATGTGCGCATCTGTAGGTACAACAGGGATGCACTGTGTCAGTGCACAGAGGGAACAAATGAAACAGGCTCTTGGTGACAGCTGGTCAATCCAGTTCAGCCACAGGCCCTTTTCTTCCCCTGGACAATCCCAAAATAAAAAGCCCATGGTGCCACAGATGTAGCAAAGAGTAGCACCACCCAGACCACTACAAGCCACGAGAACCATTCCTAGACTGGCCTTGGAGCTGGGGCAATGGGATGTAAAGCCCACAGAAAGATGCTGATTGATGCCAGGTGAGGTGATTGTTTCCCTCTCCAGTTGCATGTGAACAGACATTATCTTCCAACAGCAGCATTGCTTGCATAGCCCAGTGTTCTCAAAGAAAGCAGGAACTCTTCAGTCACTTCCTTCACCTCTTCTGGTCCCCAGCCTCTCCAAGGAACTGGGGTTTTACTGAAACAGCAGCTGAATTCAAAGGACTGGGAGAGCTTTAGGTACATGTAAGGTACAGTCCCCTCAGTCTGGAAGAAAAAGTGTGTATTTTTCAAGAAGCTAACGGGTTGGAAAAACATGTGGAGATAAAAGCCCATTCCCTGTCACCCCTCCGCTATTTCCTAGAAATCACAGGGACATCATGAGGTCAAGCTCAAAACTGCTCTTGCTTTGCAACTCCAGGGCCATGGAAGGAGTCCACAGGGAGGTGACAGGCAAGCGTATGTGGCTGACGGGCAGCAGTAAAGTGCAGGCAGCCTCCCTGTCAGTCTCTCTAAGATCTCAAGGTGACTGGAGGGGAATAAAACAGAGAAGGAGCATTTTAACAACATCAAACTTTTTTGATGGGACATAGTGCAAATAGGAGAAACATTGGTCATGCTTTATAAAAGACAGGCTAACCTTCCAGGCTGCTTGGTGTGGGAGACAAAAAACATGAGGACAGCAGAGCCAAACTCTGTAAGTCTGTGTCCCAGGCATTCCATGCAAGATACTCATCAGTCATGGAGGAAAGAGTCCCTTGCAGCGTTCTCTGAGAAATTATAAACTATCTGACCTATACAGTAACTAAAAAAATCAACCTTCCCCACTCAAGCTACACAATTGCCCTAACTCAAATGCAGGAAAAATACCAGGAAGTTTGCCTGGAGTACCACTTCAGGATTCAATGCAGAAACAAATCTTCAAGTATACACAGCGCACAGCATCCAGGGTCCAGAGAACCACCACTGAGCTGCCACAGGGTGTGAGCAGGTCACCTCTGCAGGGGGACATGACATCTTAAGTTTCCCAGGCATTCCTGCACTCACTTCTGTGACCTCTGTATGTCGCTGCAGATATTGGTCAGTGAGATAAACACAAACACCATCTTCAGGCAACTCTGAACTCTGCAAGGACAACGTGGGAACCTCAGCATCACTGGATTTTGGTCCCTCACTCAATCCTTCAGAGCATGTTGGTCCTCTTTGTAACAGCAAGATCTGAGCAGGTCTTTGGCAACTCATGATCAGTGGGAGGCACGGGGATGGAAAAGGGACACTGGAAAGGGCAGAATCCTGCTGCGGATCTCTGTTACAGTACTGTCAGAAGAGCACCTATGGATTTCAGTGTGGAGCAAGAAAGGTTAAAGCTCATCCTTGGCATTAACAAGATGCTGCAGTGGACGAACTGGTATCACATGATCTCTCATCAACTGCTCCTGTGACCCATCGTGGCTGTCAGGGGGTCTGTCACCCGAAAAGTCTGCGTGAGTGTAATCCTGGAGCAGCCCAGCCTGTGCCGCGTGGTGCCGGAGCTCCTGGCTCCCCACCAGTCCCCGCATTCTCAAGTACCCCTGCTGGCAGAAGGGAGGCAGCTTCTGATGGGTGAAGGCAAACAGGAAACAGGACTCTGCAGGGGAAAGGATCAAAAATTAGAATCAGCAGAGAGACCCTGTAGGGAAATAGTCCCATAAACTATCAGAGACTTGTTCAAAACAAAAGGCAGAGAGGATGAGGGAAGATGGCTGGAGTTTCCCACCCAGCACCCTGCCCTGGCTGGCAGCACAGTAATTGATTTAATTCTGCAGAGCTCAGGAGATGCAGAGAGGAATTCCCATCCTGCACTTTGAGAGAAAAAGGAGCTGGATTTGAGTTTACATCCATCTGGCATCTTCTTTGTGCCACAAGATGGTTTCCCTCTATGTGCTACATGGGCTTCCTGCAGGTGGGTCACAGACCAGTCAGGGATGCAGCAGAGGCTGTTCAGCTCTCACATCACAGCACTCCCATTTCCCATGGGAAAGCAATCCAATCACCAGTACAAGAGATCTAGTACACAATGGCACAAAGAAACGTTCAGATAATGAAGAGGAAAGGAAAGTTGCAGCTAGAAAACGATTGAACTCAACCTTATATGGCTTTCCCTAAATCCTGGCATGCCTGGGCCAGTCTTTTTCTAATCGTGAAGAAGAGCAAGGACTCTTTAGGAACATACACACAGAACGGCACTTTGTACCATCTGGTGAGTGCATTGAGGAGGTGTGACTGACAGTGAGACAAGCAGCTCACCACAGGGAGATCTCAGCTATTTGCAGAGGAGACTGCTCCTGTCACTTGTTCTTCACATTCCTCCTCCTCTTCCTGCCACCTCAACCCCGTGCTCAAATTACCTGCAAAGAAATTGCGCAGGTCGGTGCTGAGGCAGTTCTCCAAAAACCGCCTCAGCGGCAGGATGTGAGCATTCGGGGCTGTCCAGTCTGTCAGGAAGTCCTCCACAATGTGATGGATGGCATCTGGCCGGGGCAGAGGCCAGTCTGGGGGACGGCGTTTCATCTCACGCTCTGCCAAGAGAACATTAAGGGAGTCTCTTAGAAGCAAAATGGCATTAAAAAGAGCTTGGGGAGTGGAAAGCAGCTGTGACAGCTGTTTCCGCTTTTGTTCTGACCTTTTAATCCATTACTTTCATTTGCAATCCCCTCTGCCAGCTCTGTCCTCAACAGCCCTGCCACTGCACAGCTGGCCTCTGTCCCTGCCCACAGCATTCCTGTCATTTCACTCCTGTTCCCCCTGGGCAGGGACTGCCAGATGGGCTAAGCTGCGTTTAATGCTGCTACCCATCATGCTTATTTCTGTGCAAGGCAAGCTGGACCCTGACCCTGGGTTTCTGGAGATGAAGACTTCAACACACTCATTTCCCAAGGAAGTCTACTCTGAGCCTGTTTGCTGCTGGATAGAACACTCTTCTTCAAACCCTTGCCTTTGGCTGCCTCGATGGCTGTGTGACCTCTCAGATCTGGGCCTGCCATAGAGAGCAGCTTTCTCTTGGCAGCAAGATGGCCAAACAACAACAGCCCAGCCTCATCTGTCAGGCTCTGCAAAATACACATAGGGTGCCAGGCAAAGGGAAGAACTGTTCCTCTTTTTGAGAATGGGGAAATTTCCAGCACGCCTGTTTGTTCCTGTTTTCAAATGGGAGGTCTCTGGTACAATTCCCCTCCTCCCCTCCCCCATATCGGTCTTATCAATGGAACTTTCTTGCCAACTCTCAGCTCCCTTTTCAGCTCGTACAGTGGTGGGGATTGTCTCACAGGATGGACATGATGGAAGTGGAGAAGGGGGAACAGTGCTTTCAGGTACCACCCCCACTCTGGCTCTGATTTATCTTTATCCCTCTTTGTTTTGGTTGTGTCACATAATTAGCAGGAAAGCTTACCTGTTGGGAGGTGTTTGTAATAGTAAATAACAGGGTGTAAAAAGTTGGACTGCCAGGCATGCTGGGCCTCTCCCACAGCACGGTTGTAGTAGAAGACATCCTTGTCAGCCCCAGAGAAATTCCTCCCATACTCCATGATAATGACAAAGAGCCCATTGCGAGCCTTTCTTCCCGTCTGCATTTCCAGCTCGGCCAGGACTCCAATAGGGTACTCTTCCAGGTATTCAAATGCTGTGGCGTTCCTGTGAATTGCAAACGCACCATCACAATTTTCCACCAGAGAAAGCCAGCTGGGATCCAACCCATCCTCAGGTGGTTGAGGCTAAAGCCAAAAAGTCATCAGATAGTAATTTTGTTTGGTCATTTCAGATGTGGGCTGGACTTGATGCAGAGCTTATGAAGGCTGCGGATACTGTTACAAGACACCACTGTTTTCCTGGATTATGGGATTCTCTACAGTAGCACTGCTCAAGGAAAGTTTTTCCCTGGGGTCAGTAAAAGGGTGCTACATCTCTGAGCCTAGAGGGAAGGTTTGGAGCATTTCAGCCCTGTAAGAGGGAGAAACAGTCTGCACAATTGGGCACCAGTTGCAGCAGTGGTACAGATTTGGGGTGGCTGCCTACACGATGGTAACATCCTTAGGCAGCAACAGTGCAATTTGTGTGGTGGCACCAAAGGAAGCAATGGTAAAGAAACAGAAATGAAATTATGGAGTGCAGTGCTGGGAATAATTACTCACTCACTCACTCTCTCAGCAGTATGATGTCAGCCAGGACACTGAACATCTGGTAGAGGCCTGACGCCTCGTTCACCCTCTTGATGATGGAATTGGTCAGCTGTGTAATAGGGTAGACTGTGGATGGCCAGGGGACACCATGGTGACGGTTTTCCAATAGGCGATGGACTGCCCGAGCTAAGACGTGGTGAGAAACAAAGACAGCTTATTTAACAACCCAAGCTTATGCTTTAAGAGATGCAATCTCTGCGCTGCAGCAGGACTCAATAAACAACCTTTACAGCTCCTCCGTGCTCAGGATCTCCCACCCCAGTCGCTGGTAACTGCAGCGGAGATGCCCTCGGAAAGCTGATGTGATGCTAAGTGGTGGGGGAGGGGATGTGCGGTCCTGGGGGATATTTCATTACTTCTCAGCAGTCCTTTAATGATAAGGATGGGCACACACATAAAGAAGGAAGTTCTCTCTACTGCCCACAGCTGCTGGGTTTTAACTCCACAGCACAGACCTCTCACCCACAGCCTGTCACGAGGCAGAGCATCTGGCAGGAAGAAATCTATTGTGTTACATAAATAACAGACAGCAGGCAAGAGAGACACAAGACAAAACAAAGACAGACAACCAAAAACTTCAGATATGACCCCAAGTCACTTCTCCTCCACTTCAGATGATGCAGCTGCAGCTTGACTATGTTTTGTCCTTCTTATTGCCAGAACAACACTAAGGGCAATCTATTTCCAGCAGTAAGCTACGGATTGTTCCTTTGAAGGGAGGAACAGTTTCCACCTCTGCCCTTTCTGTACACCCCAGTACTCACTTGTATACCGGAATCCATGGATGAAGCCCCCAGCAGATTTCCTGAAGTCAACTGAATGGCTAGCAGTGCCAAGAATAAAGAGCCCCCGAGTGCCTCTGGACTCGTAGCTGGGTTTGATCTGAGGATACTTCTTAATATTCCCTTTTCCTGGCATCATTCTCAGGGATCTGATGTGCAAAAGAGAAGAGCAGGCTATCAGGAAGGACAGGAGTAGAAAAATAAATAGGGTTTCTGATACTCATTATATTGCAGCCACTGCTGCCTTCAGTGGCATTTACTACTAAATTTACTACTAAAATGAGGATCTTTGTAAGATAAGGATGTTCATCCCAAGACAACCCTGGACAAGATCTAATTCTCAGCTGAGCCACTGACAGTGAATTTTGGAAGACAGTGAAGTTAGCAGTATCATTTTCAACTGCAGGATTTACCAAGGTGGAGTGAAGGCTGCATCCTCAGGGAACTTTTTTTCCCAGACAAAACCTTTTCATAGTGATCTGCACCTTTATCATCCTCATTTCAAAAAAAACCCCTTGTCCATGTGAACTGGCAGGTCAGGATGTTAAGTTCTAAAGGTACAAGCTTTTCTGTGTCACTCAGGTCTCATTGCTGCCATCTGCACAGCCTTAGAGCCTGTTGGTCAGAGGGCAGTGACACACATTCCCACTGGGACACAGCCTTACCTGCACGATAAACAAAGGACTGTGCAGCACCAAGCAGCTCAGAGTACATGGAGGTCCAAGCAGTGCTGCCAGGAGAAAACCTCTTCTTCTCTTTCCTCCCTTCTCAGGCCCTCCAGTCTAAATACCTTTTTCCATGGAGATCCTGGTTCTCTCTCACCTATTATAGATAGAGAAGTCAAACTTCCAGCCCAGGCAGCGGATGACACGGTCATAAGGTGCGCGGGTGGCAAAATTGTCCAGTTCGTCCTGAGGGAGGGTGATGGAGTCGAAGCCCACGCTGATGTTCCTGTTCTCCAAGTAGAACCGCAGTGTGATGTGCAGCTTCCCCTTTTTGTCCTTAACGATAGCCAGATCTTCCAGGTCACCCTCCAGAAGCCCATCCAGAGATTTCAGCTGGTAGGTGTCCAGCAGGCCATTGTTAATTGCTCTATGGAAAATACAAGAATGTAAAGAAGGGAGGTTCTGTCTTAACTGCTGAAAATGGGATCATTTATCAGGCATCCCAACTCCTCTTCAGTATAAAGGTTACCCCCAGAGCCTCAGGGGCTCACAGGAACATCATAGGTAACACAACCTCGCTGTCCTTGCAGGATGTAGCCACCCTCCTAGCTTTCCTCTGTGACTGGAAGCTAGGGAAAAACTTGAGAGCCTGCACATTTTAAAGATTACAGCTTCCAAGTGGACATGCTGCTATTTCACACAGATCCTAAAAAGCTCTCACCAAGCCTCTGTGTTCAGCGACTGCAGCCTGGATTGCTTTAAGCCAAGGACCTATAGAAGGCCCCATATTGCCCCTGTGACCCCCATGACCATCTGTGCCAGTCCAGCCTGTGGCCTGGGAAAGAAGTGATTCTCCTTGTTTGTATTCCAGCTGCGTTAGAAAGAGGAATAGGAGTGGTCTCTTACCTCAGATCCCCGACGTAGTGGGTGGCCCATGAGAGGCGCACGCGGGACCGGCTCACCATGTGGATGAAATTCGTGACACCCAGGATGTTCTCTGCTGTCTCAAAGGCCGAGTTCCCTCGTCCCAAGATCAACACGGTTTGGCCAGCAAAGTCCTCCGGGTTGATGGACACAGTCTCGTAACCCTCAACATACTCTGAGCCAGGAAAGTTTACCACATTGGGAACCCACATCCCAGCAGCAACCAATAAAGAGCTGCAAAAACAGGGATAGCACTTAGAAATGCAGGAATTTCAGGAAAGGGGATCCATCTCCTCATTCCTTCCTCCTCCTGCTGTGGAAGGTGGCTGCAGTGTGACCCCCACAGTGACACTGGACCAGCTGCACAGGCCATGGTTTCAAAAGAAACCTCTACCTAGCTTCAACTAATGACCTGCTCCTCTCTTCCCTATCCTTAGGATAACTAAGAACACTGTTATATATAGCAATAGTCAGTGTGGGTGCTGTACATATGCATCTCCTTCGCCTGTTCACGAATGCAACTTCTACTCATATGAACTCATTGACAATATATGTAATATAGCTTCACAGGTTGATTATATGTTGCATAAAAATGACTTTGATTTAAAATTTGCGTTGCTATTTGGCAGAGCAGAAGTAATTTTTAGACAAATAGGAAAGAGTTTCGATATTTTGAAATGTAACTCCCCGTCATAAAAACACGTTAGCAACATCACTAATTGTTAACACCAAAAATAACTACACTGATCTTTTTATATCACTCCATAAGAGCTTTTACTTGATTCTTGAGGAAGTTTTTGTGACTTAGATGGAAACACCAGGCAGCTGAGGCAAGCAGCACTGCCTGCTGTCCCAGCCTTGCTTACACAGCGTCCCGAGAGCAACTCACTCGCGGTACGTGGGTGTCCGGGATTGCCTTCTGTCCCCTCGGAGCCTGCCAGCAGCACACCGGCAAGTGACAGCCAGCACGACCTGCTATCGTAGAGCTGAGGTTCTCAGGAGAGGTGAGAAATATACTCCGTATGTTCACACGAGCAACTTCGAAGTTTTTAGGAATGTAGCTCAGTGGCAGTACGGGATACACACACGTAAAGAGGATGAGTGGAAGGGGAATTCAGTGACCAACAGCCTTGAGGGTTATTTCTCACAGTCCGTGCCCCCGCAAAAAAAGCCCCACTTTCCTCTGCTTCCCCGCTGTGTTCCAGCTCTGTGCCAGCCAAGGACTTCACTCGTCTGGGACACACCCCTGAGCACACGCGGGAAAACAGGAGTGAGATGTCACCGCACTGACTCAGTCCAGTTTGTAATAAAGGCAGCGCTGGCTGTGAGTACAACTGAGTTACTTTCTTCACAGACAGCAATTATCTAGTGATAAAACAAAAGTGATTTCAAGCGTACCTATGAAGGACAGACCCTGCAGTGATGGCCATCACAGCCAATTTGTGTCTGCCCTGCCAACCTCCTCAGCTGCCCAAATCAAAACGCTGCTTGTGAAAGGCAATGCCTTCCTAGGAGCAGTTATTCCACCCATCCACCTGCCAATCCCTAAAGAATGTTTTCTGCCTCTGCTGGTGATTAAGGCTCTAAGAGGCTGTGAAATCTCCATCCTTGGAGATACTCATGCCTCAACAGGGCAAAGCTCTGAGCTGTGTGTCAAGCCCCGGGTTTGCCCAATACCTGCACTTGTAGTTCTTCCTGTCCTGGTCGGTCAGGACAAAGTAATGACCGTTCCAGGCCTGCTCATTCTTCTCCAATGTCACGTGGATGATGGCCGTATTGTACTGAACGTGCAGCTTCAGCAGGGAAGCAAAGTCCTCCAGGTAACGCACCATCGTGTCAGCGTTGGGGAAGAAGTCACGAGAGTAGTGTCGGAAAAGCAGCCGCTGGTCGTGGCTGAGGAGTGAATTCCAGTCATGGCGGAGGTTGAACTCACTGTTGGACTTGCCTGTGTACTGCTTGTTGATGCTGATGAGTTTGCGGTGCCGAGGGTAGAGCGCGAAGAAGCTGCCGGGAGCGTGACTCCGCTCGAAGACGACATAGTCCCGGCCGGCTTGCTGGAGGAAATAGGCCGCCTGCAAGCCCGCGGGGCCGGCCCCGATGACGCAGTAGTCGTGGTAGAGGAACGTGGCACCACTCACCGCGAAAAGGCTATCGGCGTACAGGGCCAGTCCCAGGAGCATCCCGCAGACCGCTGGGGCCATGGCGGGGCTGGCACAGCTGGCCCTGCGGGCAAGAGGACCAGGAGGCATCACCCCAGGGGCTGCAGCCTCCCCTCAGGAGACCCCCGGCCGCACCAGTCCTCGCCTGCCGCCGCCCAGACCCGCCCGCCATGGCGCCCCCACACAGAGTGGGTGTCGGGGCGGGGCCCTGCTCCCCGCCAGCCAATAGCAGCAGGGGTCCCGGGCCTTCCAGCCAATGGGCGCGCAGTGCCCCCCGCCCACAGCACACAGGTGGCAAGGTGGGGCAGCACCTGTGGCCGCGAGTGCCTCTGCGCCCCCCCAGCCAATGGGGACGGGCAGCGCAAGCCCCCCAGCCAATGGGAGCTGGGGTGCCCCGCGCTGCCCTCCCTCCCCCGCCAATACGGTCCCGGCCCCGCTGCCCCCGCCCCCGCCAAACGGCGCACGAGGCGCGGCGCACGTGACGCGCGGGGCCGCCGCCGGCCGCCCGGACCCGGCCCGCTCGGGGCCGCACCTGCACCATGGAGCTCCCGCCGCGCCGCTCCTCCCGCTCCGGGCTCTTCCCGCTCCGCTCCGCTCCCTCCCGCGCCGCCCGGGCAGGGCGGGGCGGGCACGGCGCTGCCTCCCGCCCGCTGCGGGGGCGAGCGAGGGGGGGCGGCGCGCTCCCCGCGTCACGTGATACCGCCACCGCCGCTTCCCGCCGCCGGCACCATGGCGGCGCGCGCACCACGTGTCCGGAGACGGGCGCGCTTAAAGGGGCAGGCGCGGGACGGAGCCGTGACCGCGGGGGGCACCCGAACCAGGCGTACACAGACACATGAACAGCGCCGTCACTCGGCAAAATCAACTTTATTCCGATTTCCCCCCGTTTATGATCTATGTGCAGCACAGCCAGGGCGAAGGTGCAGCCACAGCCCGCCCCCAGCGACCGGGACTGCCCGGGCACTGCAGCCCCTCAGTGCTGGCTGCGGGGTTCAGCTCTCTTCCTCTGAAAAAGAAGAGGAACAGAAATGAAGTGAATGCAGCTGGGGAAAGAAAACCACTCAAACCCCAAAATTAAACCCTTGCTGTCAAGGAAATGCCACAACGAACACAAAAAAAAAAAAAAGAACCGCCACTTCGGGAGATTTATCCCACTCCAACTGTCTCCCTGCCCCTCCACAGCTTCCCAACAAACCTGCCCATCAGCCAAGACCACACACACGTCATTTGGAATTACACAATTTACATTCCTGAGCAAATTACGCAGCAACCTAACTAACATTTCCATAATAAAATCCAGAGCAGCCACGCTAAGCTTATAGCCTAAAAATAAGCTGGGAGATATTTTTCCTATCACGGAAGCAAGAGCTCTAGGATAAATGGCTTCCCACTGTCAACTGAGCACACAAAGATCTCACGTCAGGAGTCACAGATGGTTTTAGGCAGCAAAGGGAAGGCAGCAGTTGTCCACTGGGCACCACTGTTCCTCCACAACTTGCATCCTGACCAGTCAGCGATTGCTCAGCTTCAAGAGTCACTTCAGAAAAGCCTTCACCATGTTCCCTCAATTGCGCTCCGTCACCACGTGTTTGAAATGTATCACCTTATAGTCACTGCCACTTCTATAACTGCAGTCAAAAAATATCCCAGTACAACAGAAATTAGCACCCACCCACTCCTGCAGACCTTGGGGCCACTGAATAAAGGGCTTCTTGGCAGGCTTCGTTTTCCCAGACAGTACTCTGGATCTGGGACCTCCTCCTCCCCCACCCCTGCTAAAATCAGTCTTCATCAAGTATCTGTACAGAGGCACAACATCTGCATTCCCAACTCTCCTCTCTTTTTTCTTCCAGCTGAGTACTCTCAACGTCACCCACACCTTTCCCACTGAGTCCCATCCTTGGGACCACACATTCTCCAGCCTCGTTCCTCTCCTGCCATTGCACTGATCTGACCCTTTAGATGTGGTCTTCATCACACATCACCCCTTTTCATCCAGACCAGTACATCACTTAAAAGCATAAAGCACCAAGTATGCCACAAACCTTCCTCTTCCTCTTCTTCCTCCTCATCCTCCTCATCTTCATCAGAGCTGAAGGTGCCATCAGGCAAACTGTAGATCCGGATCACCTGCTTGTTGGGGTCCTTGAGGATGAGGTACTTCCCCTCATCCAGCTTCATGCAGATGTCAATGACGCATCGCAGGATGCCCCAGGCATTCTCTATGCTCAGATTAATCTGGCTGGCGAATTCATTTGGCTTGAACTGCTGCGTGCCCAGGATCACATGGCGGGCAGAGTCCTTCACGTGGTAACGGGACACATACCTAGGGGGGCAAGAAGTAACCAGAGGGGTATCAGGAGATTAAGCCCAGACAGCAGAAGAACGCCAGCAAGAAAAGCAGCGTGATCATCTTGTTTTCTATGCTGAAAAATCCTAATACTCCAAACACTGAAAGCTAAGAGGATCTCCTGGCTACAAACTGTCGATCTGTAATGCACCTGGAAATCCCCAAATCGGATGGAGAGGTACAAAAGATAAAGAAGAATTAGCCCCATAGATAAAATTAAGCAATAGCATGATTACCTGGGAGTTTGGAACGAAAAAGACGCAAAAGCATCAGTTCCACGTCTGTGGATGGAACTGAGGGTTTGCAGAACCACTAGAACTTAGTTAGCAAAAGCCTTTTGTTCATTACCTACAGTACTCAACTGATTTTAAGCTGACAGTTTAAAAAATGCTGTGGCCATATCTCCCCCCACCACTCAATTTCTCAGTAACAGGGCACCGAGGATCTCAATCAGATTCCTGACAGGCACCACAGTCACTGTGTTTATCTCCATTGTTAGTGACCACAGCAAACAGGCTGAGAGCCCACACAGGCCACCTGCCCCTCACGTGTGTGGGGTCAGTCACAGCTGGATGCAGAGAGGAAGCAGCTTACACCAAGGCTGGTGCACTCACCACAAGCTTTCCTTTCTTGGCCACTCAAACACTGGCTGACTTTAGGATTACTCATTCTATAAATGCTTCACTCAGACATATATGAAGTTTAATCATGGAAAATGCACCTGGAAGATATTCGGTGTGAACCTCCCCCTTACCCGAGTTTAAGATACTCTGATCCAGCCAGCAGCGCGCAGCATGTCCAGCGGGCCAATTTGTAGCTGTTGTTCTTCAGCTCTGTGGCAATGACAGCCCCTCTCTGAGAGTCCAGCTTCTGGCGCCAGTCTACCCCATTGCAATACTGAGGAGAATCAGAACCAGGGTCAGCCTGACAAGCCAGCAGCAGCCATCTCTTCAGCCATTTTGTTACCACATAAGGAAGCTGCTTCTGTCTACCCTACGGTACCACGTGAGGGAACGTGAACTGCAGCCCACAGGGAAAGCTCTTGCACCGGGAAGGGAGAAATGCAAACAGCTGGGATTGCTCAACACTTGTGGCACTGGTTAGAAAGGTAGTTTGTGAGGGAAGAATTCTAAAGAGAACCATAGGAACAGACTGGCTACTGTGCTGAACACCCAGGAACAAGAGGGTTCAAGCCAGCTACCTCACATTTGGGGGAGAATCCCATCAGCACTGCTTGTCCACCAAAGTTATACTCCTTAGTGGAATGTAACACCCGGGGGAACACCACCAGATATTTGTCTCATCCTTCCTGCTGTACCTGGCATGTCAGGCAGCAGTGAAGCAGTTAGAGCTAGTTTGGGGATCCTGTTCTTCCTCACCCTCGAATCCCACTCGTTCAGTGTCTTGATGTTGATGAATGACACTTCTCCATTAGCTCCTGTCATCACTCCATCATGTTCACAGCGGACAATGAGATCTATATCATCTCCCAGCTTCCACCTTCGGTATCTGCCAACAAACAATCCAGCCGGTTATTTCTGACCTTTGTTCTCTTCCAGATCCATGTAAGCACTCAGCAAAATCCTTTACGCCTCCATCTTTTCACTGTGAGGTCATCCATGAATCCTTTTCAAGGTAAAGCTACTATCAGAAACACTCCTAACCTCTTTTGCCTCCGGATCACACTGACATCCTGCCCCTTTGACAAACCCGGGCATCAGAGAGAACAACTTACCTGTATGCAACAGAGGCTACTTCATTTTTATCCATGTCATCCTCCACAAAAGGGTTTGGGTTGGGAAACTTGTATTTCTCCTTTCCCTGCAGATGAAAACAGCAGAGCATGTTAGGAGACAGCTCTCGTCTATTGGAAAAAATATTCTTTTACAGCAACAGTAGCTGATTTCCCTGATGTAGAGAAACACCAAAACATTAAGACAGCTGATGAAAGCCTCATGCCCACATTAGTCACAGCACTATAAGCAGTACTTGTACTGGCACTTAGGCTTCATTAAGTGTACTGAGAAGCCTGTCTGCATCATCAAGGGGAGTAGGATGACTTCTCTGTGAAATCAAGGTGAAAACCTTTCTACAACAGCTCACCAGAAATAATCCCACCTCTTTCAAAACTGAAAGACCACTGGTGTAACACAACTGTCAATTAAAATGCTTCTGTGCTGTATTAAAGCAGCCTTAATGAAGTCTCTTCTTGAGACTCTCTGAAACACAGACCCGACTACTCATCACTGTTCCACCTTACCATCCTCAGACACTGCTGAGAGAAGTTATGATTGATGTAGGTAGCCTCCATGGCCAGGTTGCGAGGAGAATTAAAGGAGTTGCCCTCTTCCTGTGGTGGTTCATTGGCTGTTTCACTCACTGTCAGGAGGTCTGGGAAAAAAAACCAGATGCAAGTGGTTATACTTGGGGGAGTAACTATGTCAGCTTTAGTGAGTTTCTAGCCCCACATCAGAGCAGATCAATACTGAAGTCCCCCCCACAGCTATCACATGTACTGCAGTAATCAGCTTGTTCAGGGGGCTCAGTGTGGACACTGAGACACAGAATAAATTCAAATAAGCATAAAGAAAATTACACCCTTTAGCTACTGCAACAGAAACTCCTTTCAGGACTTTTCCTCACCAAAATCTGAGTTGTCCCTCTTGTCAAAGAAAAGCTTGGATCCAACTCTCTGGACAATGATGTCCCAGGAATAGACAGAACGAGTGCAGCTCATCAGTGTGGCCAGGATGGCATCAGTGGCAAACACATTCCCTTGTGTCTTGGCCAGCTGTGGATACAGGAGGAGAAAACTGTTTCAGCAATAAGAACAGATACCCCTTCCCTAGGCAGGACAAGAAGTGCTAGCAAACCAGATCACTGATTTCTTCTGCTGTTTTGACTGAGAAAGCTGAACTGCTAAGTACCACATACACTGCCAGACAAAGTTTAAGGTACTACCCAGCAATCCTGGCCCACCCTCACCAACACAAAGGTAAAGTAAGAAACTACTACGAAATGTTAATTCTGTTGGAAAATGCACGGCTTCTTACTGCCAATCAGGTCACAAGAGAGAAATCTCCAAGCCTTCCTCACTTCCAAAAGCAAAGCCCCAAGGGTCAGGTCTCTGATGTAAGTTTCCTTCCCAACATAGCTCAAGTACTGCTCTGCTTGCCCTTCCAGAATCACAGCTTTTCCTTGGCCAGTGTTCCTAACTCTGCGTTAATCTAGCTCTGCCTTCGACCTAAGAAAAATATTGCTACCAGCTAATGCTTCTTGCTTTCGCCCTTTGGTCTGACGGTGACAGCTGGTCTCCAACAACAGCACACACTGATGAACACACTCCTGGTTTTACCAACTGGTAGATACCTTTCGGATAACTGGGTCATCCGTGGTGGTGACGGTATGGAAGATGCGCTTAATGCTCCTCAGGAGCTTCTCGTTCCTTGTCGTAATGCGGTCGAAGGCTTTGTCATAGTACTCTAGTGCTCCACAGCACTCTCTGCAAAGGTAAGAGGACCATCTTGATACCCCTCCTACAGGTAACACCACCCATGAACCACATAGGGCCTGCTGGGTGTTCCATTACCTCCCCCTGATTTGGGTACCTCAATGAAAACACTGGGACCAGGCAGGAGATCCTTGAGCTCCTGCTTTCCAAAAATCTGGTTGCTTCAGAAAGCAAGCAAAGGGCTGTTTTAGGAACTCACATGTCCTGTGGCTCTGACACCTCCAGGTAACGCATTTTCATCAGCCGAGGGAAATCCATCTCCTCCTTCACCTCCCAGTCGCTGCGAACTTCAACAGAGGAGTCACGAGGTTTCTGCTGTGCAGCCAGAGGCGGGACAGGTAGAAAGCGAAAAGGAGACACAGAACATCAGGATTTGTGCAACAGGAGCTGCCCCATGAGTGCAGCCAGAGAAACCAAACCATCACAGGGGGCACAATGCTTGTCAGTTTGCCTACCTGTGATTTCTGGTCCCATTTCTGCCTCACTCCAAACTGTTTCTGAAACTTCTTTTGTAGGCGCAAACGATCTCTAAAATGACAAATGTGAGAAAAGCCATGAAGAGAAGTTCTTGATTCCTATATGCCACAGCCATTCCTCCAGTTCCAAACTACCACCAGAGGAGCAGTGCTTCCAGGCACCGAGCTGCTGAAACATTTGCTCAGCCATCTGTTGATCAAGATGCCTGAGGCATTAAAAAGTCTGTTCTTTGCTTTGAGCAGCTCTTTACATAGTTTTACCTGAAGACTGAAATAGTTTTCAGAAAGGATATTTTCTGTTTAGAACACCACTTTTACTTTCTAAACACAATTCAAAAAATCTCCTGAGGTATTAGGTAGCCACTTGAAATCCATGCTTTTAAGTACTACTGACGCCTGCCGAACACTGGACTCCAAACATCCTGAAATCCTTTGCTGACTGTTTGCTCCCGCAGGTTCTGTTACTGTAAGTTTGCAAATTTATCAACAGTATGTTCACACACTCCAAGCTTGGTACGCTCGTCTCTGCAGCCTCACCTCTCCTTCTGCTTGGCACTCTTCGGCAGTGTCTGCATGCTGAACTGCAGCATGTTCCGACGGTCCTTGTCTCTCCGAAGGTTCCTCTGCAGAAACGACGGAAAGGGAAAAAAAAAAAAAAAGACATTTCAGTTGGGAAAGAATCCTGTGCTGCCAAAGCTGCCTTCCGACCCTGTCTCGGAGAACACGTTACCTGTGCAAACCTCATGCGATTCCTCTGGTACGCTGTTTTCTGCGTCCGGGCTGTGTCCACCAGCTGGAAGCTGGTCTCATCCTCCTCATGGAAATAGGCATATTGGCTTCCGCCGCCAAACTGCGACGAGTACTTGTCTGGAAATAAAACAAAGCGTCTCGACACCGAGGTTCCAAGAAAAAAACCCTGATGCTTTGCCCCTTTCTCTCCCCAGCTGCCTTCACCTAAGCCTGATGTCTAAACTGGGATGCCTGCCTTACACTTGCATGTCTTCTCCCCCTCCAAACCTCCCTTATGAGCCCGGTTAGTAAGGCAGTACAAAAATCCAGAGTAAGCCCCAAGGACAGGGAGAGCCCCACAGAGCTCTCCCAAGGGTAAAGCACGCTTCCTAAAGCAAGCTGCCTGTCTTGCTGAGGTGTGCAGGTAATTACTGGGTGGGTGTGAGACATGAAAGCAGGAAGGACGCTTGGAAGAAAACTTTGTAGAAAAGAAACCCCAGGAACTGCCAGACCACACGTACTTGTGTATCTTTTATCCTGATATGTGGCTCCTGTCCAATCAGCCACCTAAAAATGAGCATAAATAGTCAGAATAAGCATTAACACGGCATTTCACCCCCACACCTCTAACTCTGCACATGCAGTTCCCAGCAGCAAAAGCAAACACTGCTGCACGCTTCAGGTCTGATCCTTCTGACTCCCCCCTCTGCTTGGCAGCCCTGCTAGGTGTTCACAGCCTGTTAGGACGCACTGCCAAGGGTGCCAGAGCAGCAGCCCCAGCAACAACAGCGAACACCGGAGGCAGCGCGCAGGGGGGCCAGAAAGCACCCAGAGCTCATGGCCCAGCCCGGCACAGGTACCTTGCCCAGGCGGTCTCCTTTGCTGAAGGGCTGGTAGGGCATGTCCTTGAACTGCTCGGGCACAGCACACGGACCCCAGCCGGAGGGGTTGTCCTGGATCACGGGTGTCACAAACTTCGCCATTTTTTAATCTTCTAAAGGTGGAAAGAAGAAAAAAAATAGCCCTCAAACCCTCAGCTGCCGCACGGTGTGGCACCGAGACCTGAGGCCTCGCCTCGGCACAGGCCACCGCGACGGGAAGGCGCCTCCGCCCACCAGGCCCGGGGAGGAAGGAAGGGACCCGGTGGGCGCTGCGTGTGCCGGGGAGGGGCGGGGACGCGGCCCCACCGGAACCGGCGGGAGCGGCGGGGCGGGGCCGGGGGGGGGTCTCGGTACGCGCGGGAGGTGCCGGCGGGGGAGGCGAGCGGCGCCAGGGCGGCCCCAGCGCCCCCCTCACCTGCGCGGCCCCGGCGCGGCCCCGATGGCGGCGGATCCAGCGGCGGATCCGGGAGCGGCTCCGGCGGCGGCGGCGGCGGACGGGGAAAGGGCCGCACGCAGCCCCGGCGCGCCCTTTTCGCGTCAGCGCCGCGCGACGGCAGCGCCGCTGTCGTAAAGTAGAAAAGTTCCAACCCCCCCCGGAAAAGCGACCAACGAGCGCGGCTGCCGTAAAGCGGCCGAGTTGTCGCAAAGTGTCAACTATTAAAAAGTTTTCTTAAGAAAAGATGTTCTTTGATGTTTGATCTTTGTATACTTTCAAGCCTAATCAACAAGAAATGAGGTTTAAACCGTGAAACGGCAGCCAACAAACAAGCTCCAAGTGATATCCAGGTGTTAGGAAGACAAATTGCTTGACAGTAGAATTGCCTTGTCAAGGTTTAGGGCTTAAAATGTTTCAGTGACCTCAGGGGAAGTTAACAAAACTTGGGAAGAAGGATGTAGCATAGGTTGTGGGCACAAAGAATGCAGAATTTACAAGCCACGGGGACATTTGGCAGAACCCCCAAGATAAGGAAGAAACGAATAAAGATTGCTCAGCAACTGTGCTGAATCAGCTCCAGCTGAGTAAAAGGTAATTCTGGCAGGGGGAGATCGCGGCCACTGACCCAAGAAACCACCGACTCGAAAGGAGAGAAAGACTGAGAGTGCAGACTAATTAGCATGAGCAGTGAGAGGATCATTAACCAATAGAAGGCAGAATACTAATTAAAAAGAGAACTAGGTAACTTGCAGCCAAGCATCATTAATGCCTTTGTTTGCTAAAATATATAAAGAGTGAAAAGTTTTGGTAGTCATCATGCTGGCTTTGTGGATTTGCCATTCAGCACCCCTTTCTATGGAGAACTGTAAATAAATCCAATACCTGGATTATGTGTGTGGATTGGCCTCTTGCAGACCGGGTGAATGAACCTATTTTGGGACAACACTGTCATTTATTGAAATTTCGTTCCTGCTTAATCTCCACTTAATAAGGAAAAATATGCATGAGTGGAAGGAGAGTGATGTTAAGGATAGTGTAAACTTGCCTTGTTGATTAAAATACTTGAGTTTGGCTTTTAAGTGCAAAAGCCGGGGGTGGCGTGTGACAAAACCCATTCAGTTTGTACCCAGATGTCATAAAGAGGAAGAAAACTTGGTTTTCTGTGGGTGCTGAAGGCTCAGCAGAGCACGGCAGCTCAGAAAATGGTGAGGTCAGAAACATGTCCCATGCTAATGATGGCTAAACTTCCTGGAACCGTGGAACTTCTCTCGGCAGAAGTATTCAGCCCTGTGGTAGGCAAATTCCTATTGGGAATGGTTTTGGTGTAAATGACTCTCCTGATAGCAGCAGGATGGGATAGGTGTCTAACAAACTCCCTCTGCCTGTCTACCCTCTGTTCTCATGAAGAAAACCTGAGCTTTGTGGCCACACAAAGGATTGCCTAATCAGAAATTTTGCTTTTCCTTTAGAAAAACCTGAGTTCAACTTATGTTACAAAAATCATGTATTGGAAGAATGTCCATCCTCAGTTGAGCCAAATACAGATTTCAGCCGTTATTGGGCAGTTCCCATCTGGTTGTGCCAGTTTGCTTTACAGACATGTGATGGAGTTACTGTGATGTCCAGTAGGTAAATTCCTGTTTTCCCAGATAAAAATGGAGATAGAAGTTAAGAGATGACTTTGATAGAGAACAGACTTACAGGACTCTGGACAAGAAGTATGTCAATAAAGTCACATGCTATGACAGGAAACATGACTTAATGCTGTACCTTTTCATTTTCTCTCGCACACAGCTTCTTAAAATAAAAATACAAATACAAACTCTGCAATGGTTCTGTAGAAAACCAGGTACTTTTCAGGCTGTAGTTGTATGATCATTCAACTAACTTTGTGCTTTAGAGGGTGTTACAAAAACCACTTGGCTTTGAGAGTTAAAGATGTCTGAAGAATGGGAATTGCAGTTGCCCTTGCTGTGTTCACAGTGTGATATTCAAGCTTTCCCATTGTCCCTGATGGCTTCCCTGGACCTGCTGGAAGGGAGGCCTAGGGCTGGAAGTTGGATTCAGCCCTACAGCCTCTCTGGGAGACCACGAGCCAGTGATTTAATACAGCAGTGCCTCGGGTCCCTGTCTCTGTAATTGGGATAGTATTTCTTCTCCGGGAGTGAGGGCAATAAATCAATAAATCCCAAATGTTCTCATGCCAGAGTGATTGAAATTTTCTCTACCCCTCAAAAGAGCAGGATTGGTTTACAAATCTCTTCAGCTCACAGGCTGGAAAACTCTTCAGAGAATTTTACTGAGTATCTTTTACCTAGGAAGGGTCTAGATCAATACTTTCCAGGCAGAGAAGTGTGCATTTTCTTCTTTATTTTCCACTTGTGATTCCTCCTCGAGAAAGAACCGAAGCTGCAGCGGTCTTTGCTTTGACAAGACACCCTGCCATTAATCAGAAGTGGGATTATTAAAGCACCTCTTCCCGCTAGCAAAAAAAAAAAAATCCACTTATAGAAATACAGTTTATAAAATACAATTTGTAACTGTCTCGCCTAAACAGCCTTTTTGGAGACAAACATCATTAGTGCTGGAACTGCCTCGCCGGTCGCTTGCAGTGGCTCGTGGATCCCAGCTCCATGTGACCCCCACAGCACCTGCCCCTCGCCCCCCCAAGCTAGGCAGTGGGCCCAATGGGCTCAGAGGGACTCACAGCTTAGGAGGTGGTGAGGAAAAGACTAAGAAGTTCTGAAAAGAGAAATAGACTTAGGAATAAATGAAAAGAAATTGATAAAACAAAATCCCTTTCTTTCCAGTTTCCCCTTCACTCCTGAGTCTGTGTGAGGTGCGTGCAAGAGAATGTAGTGCTGCTGCTGTCTACCAGAGATGGCAGATCACATGCAGCTTGGTCTTAGCCCATCAGATTTCCTTTTCTGGTGACTCAGTTGGGTGTGGTGTGGGTTGGAGGAGACAGCATGCATAGGGAGCGGCTGCTGCGGGATAAACGCTCCCCTGGGCATGGATCTAACCTTCCATTTTCTTGCCAAGGAGAAGAAGAGTTCTACGAAAAGAAAATCCAGTCTTAAGCAGGTGAGATTTGCTGCCACATTTAGGATCATAGCATGTTAAGGGTTGGAAGGAACCTTAAAGATCTTCTAGTCCCAACCACCCTTGCCATGGGCAGGGACACCTCCCACTAGACCCAATTGCGCAAAGCCTTATCCAGCCTGGCCTTGAACACAGCCAGGGTTGGGGCACCCACAACTTCCCTGGGCAACCTGTTCCAGTGTCTTGTCACCCTCACAGTAATGAATTTCTTCCTAATATCCAGCCTAAACTTCCCTCTTTCAGTTTGTAGCCATTAGTCCTTGTCCTATCTACAGATCCCGATGAAGAGTCCCTCTTTGGCTTCTTGGTAGTCCCTCTTCAGATACTGGAAGGTTGCTATGAGGTCTCCATGAGACCTTCTCTTCTCCAGGATGAACAGACCCAACGTTCTCAGCCTGTCTCAGGTCAGATTTACTAGGAGAGGGAGCAGGTCTGTCTTGCTTCCCACTTCACACCAGGCTCTGCACCTCCTGTGCCCTGCTGGGGCCCCACAGCTCCGTGTGCCTCTGGTCCTGGCCTGCTGACCCCACGCTCCGCTGCTGCTGCAAACGGTTCCTCTCCCGGCCTCTGGTTTTCATGAAAGGCACGTGAAATACATCGCTTCCTGGAAAAGTACTCCAAATACACTTGCTTTGCAATCATTTGATCCTTGATCCATAATTTCAGTTCATCAGTTAATTAATCATTTAATCAGTTAATAAGACTAATCACTCTTCCCTGGAAGATGCTCATGAGAACTGCCAGGATAAATTGCTCCCATCTGTTTTTCCGTTCTTGTCTCCCACTCCTCTGGCTTTGGGCCCTGTGCTGATGTTAGCAGGGCCATAAAAGAGGAGCTCATTCCAGCATCTTAGATGTTCCAGTCCAAAACCTTCTCTGCCATCCAGCTCCTCTGCGGTTTGGGGCTCGCTGGAGAGCTGTCGCCCCGTGAGCTGGCGCTGCGTTGAGCAGCCTCCTCCTGCTGAGAGGATGATACACAGCTCAGGCAGTGTTACCAGGGTCTTGCCAGGTTTATGTGAAGGAGAGCAAGTCCAAGCACCCAACCTGTTAGGGGCCTTTCCTAGAAAAAAAGACCACCTCTGCCTTGGAAAAGCTTTGGAAAGCCTTAAGATGGGTTGCTTTCCACCTTATATGACGGTACTTCTGATCAAAGAGGCAGCTGAGGATTGGAAGACTAATGTTCACATTAAAACACTATTTTCCAGTAGTTCCTTTTCTCATTCTTCTAAGAAATGCATCAAAAATAGACAGTTGGGTTCCTTTTCCTCACTAAAGACCAAACACACCGTATGCCTGTGCCATATGCTTAGTCTGCACTGCCCTGTGCTTCTTGACAAACCCAGAAACCAAGGGAAGTAGTCTTCAGCCTTAACACATTCCCACTGCAGGGAACCCTGATGTTCACACACACCTCCTCAGGTCAGATTCCTCTCCTGCAGTCATTGTCATCATCTTTAAAGTAGCAAAACTTACTGCTGGCTCCAGGGCTTTTGTCGTAACCAACCTTGGCCATGTATGAACTGGCTCATGCCCCAGACCGATGTTCACAGGCTGGGAAGCCCTCCTTCCTTGCATCCCGTCTTTTCCGTGGCACTTTTATCTGCCTCCTCAGTCTGCTGTTCTCTCAGGCCAGGTGCTTTGCTGCAATGCTTGGCCTCCTTTCCAAGAGCTTCCTTCCTCTCGCTGGTGTCCTGGTTGCTGAACTATAAACCTGTCCTCTTGTGTGGTGGTTGCTCACCAGCTTTTTCAGGGAAATTCTTGATTGGATTTTCAGGAAAATTCTTGATTGGATTTTCAGGAACCCTGGAAAAACGGCCATAAAACAGTGTTACCGTGTACGTGCGGTGAATCTGATTTTTAATTTGCTGTCTGTGCAGTCTAGTGGGGCTGGGAGCAGGTGGCACCTGGCAGATTTGCTGTGTGCATTCAGACCAGCCATGTCAGTCCAGTAAGGTCCACACAAGGAATGTGCTGAGTTTATTATTGTTGGTAGCAGATAGTGCTTTCTCTGTGAGGCTTTCCCCATCTTCTTCCTCCTGCTGTGCTGAGCTCTCCCTGACTGCTGGGCTGGACTGTCTTGTCCTCACAGACAGACAGAAACTGAGCAAGGGCAGACTTACCCCTCTTAAACCATGCTGCTTCTGTAGGCTGGGCCCGGAGTCTGACCTTGCATTGTCTGCTCCTTCCACGCTACCAGGAAAAGCCACAAACTTTGGTGTACCCAAAAAATTGTCTTTCTCTGAATTAGTGCCATCTCTTGCCTGGTTTTGACTGTTTTTACCACCAGTATCAGAACTCTCCCAAGGTTTCTGTAGCTTTCACCGTCAGGGTCTGGACCACACGAATTGCCGAAGAGGCAGTGTGTGTGTCACGCTGCATCCTCACCCTTGGCTGCTGAGCACTGCCCTTGCCAGAGCTGTAGAAGGAGCCCAGGTCCAGCTGCCTCCCCTCAAACTGTCAGCAGGATTGTCTCCTTTGATCTGCACTCAGTGCTGGATTTTATCCCAGCAGCCAACAGGCTAATTCCACAAGTTTATTCTACAAAGCTCAATTAGAGCAGCTGGCGCCAGCAGCGTCCCTCTGGCTCCAAGCCTGCATCAGGAGAGGAAGGCTGGTGCAGTGGCTGGGGCATGGGCTTGGGAGTCCACAGGCTCAGCTGCAAATCCCTGCTCTGTGGCTGTTTTCTAGGCCACACCAGCAAGCTTCTGCAGCGGGAGCTTGTCACCTCCATGCTGTGCAGGGAGGGACAACATTCCCTGCCTGACTGGAGGAGATAGAAGCTATCGTGGTGATGGGGAACTGTGTCAACAGAGGCTGCTGCTTCTGGGAAATGCTGCATGGATCCAGCCGGATCTACAGTGGGGAGGAGGATGGGGCCCTGGGTGGTAGAAGGTACAAGGCACACAATGCCTTCTCACCACTGATTAGCAGTTTGCCTTTCAGCTGCGGGAACCCTGCTCCGTGCCCCTGTGATTATCCAGTGCCTGAGTCATATGCAGCACTGCCCTCAGAAGGATCTCGATGTGAGCAGAGCTATGAGCAACATGGGTTTTCTTTACAAGGGCCCTTGCCCAGCACAGAAACACCCACGGTTACTTCCTTCAACATCATCAGTGTTAGAGTAACTTCTGTGAAAAATCAGAATCTTCTGGGCTAAGCATGCTGTGCAAATGCTCTTGCCTGGCTGGTCTCTTCTCTGGAAAGCCTAATGTTTATGCCAGCCAGGAAAAGAGGTCTAAGCAGAGTATCAGGAAGCAGAAAAGAGTGCAAGCAATTTCTGCTAGGAAACACAGTTGAACCCTATTTGCACAAGACCTAGTTTCAAGGCAGTAAGGAGCCAAAAGCAGATGCCACCTATGTATAACATACTGTTCCCTTCCCAGAGACTGTCAGGAAGGTCCCCACAAAAAGAAAGGCAGCAAGGGATATGCAGCAGCCCAGCAAGTCCGTGGCTGCCATTCCCTTCTCTTCCCCTTGGTAAGTCAGAGACAGCGCTGGCCGACACGCTTGGCCGCGGACAAATGTGCCTCTCGGGGTACAGGGAGTGCGGAGGGTACAGGGAGTACGGAGCCTCGGGGCCATTCCTTCCTCTCCTCTTGAGCAGATTTCAGCACCATCTGCTCTCTTCTGTCTTTGGAGGAGTCAGCCGGGTGCTTTTGTCCCTTCTGGCAAAGCTGTGCTGCGTATGTCCCCCATCGGGCGTCAGGTACCCCGAGGCAGCTGGGACGGATGCGCACTCTCAGCCTTGCTCCAGAAAGCTCCCACTGCAGCAGTCCAAGGTCCTTCTTTCTCTCCTTTTCCCTGTCTGCAGCCTGTTCCTCTGGATCAGGCACTTCCCAAGGTCACAGCTGACTCCAAGGTCAGGCCCAGGCTTCGCTTGTGGCCCCTACTGTAGGGGATGGGAAGGGGTTTGGGCTAGGAAGGAACCTTCCCTTCACCCCTTTGTCCCCAAAGGACCCACAAGCAGCACCAGGTACTCGAGGGAGAGGAGCAAGGGCAGAAGGAGACATGGGACAGCCATGGGTCTCCCTCATCTGGGAACTGCTCTGTGGAATTACTCTTTTCTCTGGCATGCATGAAGTTTTACCCCACTAAACACTCCTAGATGATCCCTGGCCAGGCACCAGTCAGAGCTGCAGTTTTAGAGTAGGAGAAGTGGGGGGACTTGCTGATGATAGGCAGCTTCCTGGGACATGCTGCCTCGAACCTCAGTGGCCACACCAAGCTCACAGTAAGAGCTTTGTTGTCTGCCTTCCCCTCTAAAATAATACCTGCCCCTGTGCTGGCTGGTGCCCATCATGGGGGGGATTAAGCTGAACCCCCAGGTAAATTACGTCCTTGTGCCCCCTCTGAGCTGCTGGAAGGAGAGGGGGAATGAGGGGAAAGCAGGTAGTGAGGAGCCCTGGCAGAGTGGAAATGTCCGCTGGCCACCCCTGTGCACCAAGGGGACACCGGGGCGAGGGTCCCAGCGCTGCATCTTCCCTGGAAGCTGTGGGGCTGCTCCAGCTCCCGCACGGGTGCGGCTGTGAGGCTCTGCTGCTGTGCCGGGCTCGTCCCACGGGATGGCACTGCCTGCTCAGGAACAGGCAGCCCGGCCGGCGCTCCTGGCAGGCATAAATGCAGCAATTAAACGGTGCTGGCAGATTCTGATTGACAGGTCCCTAGAGAGCAAAGTCCCTTGTTTTTTCCATCCCCGAGGGATCAGGAGCAGCAGGAGGAGCAGCAGCAGAGAAAACCCTTTCCCAAGCCCCAGTACTTTGCCCTTGTGGATCTGTTTCTGGGACTCAGCCCATCCCCGCGTATCTTGACCCCTTTGCTGAAGCCGTGGGTATCGGGCCAGCCGGCTCCTCCGCTGCGGACGTTCCGCAAGTCAAGAGCTGACCCTGGCAAGGGATGCCGCGCCGCCGAGGCCCAGCCTGCTGCGCCACAGGAGCTGCGGCACCCTTGTCGCTCCGAGCCCAGGGTGCAAGGCCCGGAGGTTTCAATAAGGGCAAGCGAAATGAGGCCAGCAGGGTTTGGCGTCATTCGCATGTTACTCCTCTCCACGGTGTAAAACTGGCACAAGTGACAACACCGCCAGAATGGTTCGCGTCTGTGTTGCTTCTGCCACAGCCAGGTCAAAGCTGGATTTGCAGCCAGAAGATGGAGGCAGTCACCCATTTTTGCTCTGCTGTGTGTGGGAAGCAGCATGGCCATTGGGTCCTGGATCCTCTGTCAGGGTCCTCAGTGCAGCTCTGTGTCCGGCAGGTCTCAGCACCCCTCTAGAAGCCAGTGGTCGATGGCTTTAGTAAGGAGTAGCCACCATGGACAGTGGGACATCACAGATGTCCTCCCTACCCTTGTGGGCACAGATCCCCAGTTAAAAGTCTTTTATGACCTGTCCATGCGGGTGACAGGGCCTGTCCCCTCTCAGGCTGGAGGGGAGTTTCTCATCTCCATGGGGCATTTGGTGTCACAGCTACTGTGAGCTCTGTGGAGCCAGTAAGTGTGGTACAGGTATGCTCGGTTTGATCAGAGGTCCTGTAAATGCCCTGCCTGGGTGAGGAGCTGCATACTGCACAGCAGCCCACGTGTGTCCAGCCCATGCCTCAGCTTAGCGTGAGGGATGATGTGGTCCCCACTCTTGGAGTAAAACTCAGGCCTGGTGGCATTTAATTCACATCTGTTTAATCTGCATAGGTCCTACTCAAATTTTATCCCCCCCATCATCTGCCTCCCCTTCCCCTACCAAAACTGTTGCCCTTCTTTCTTTGTCTCAGAAGGTGTCAAGAAGAGCCTGGGGAGATGAGGGGAGAAGTCTCCAGCAGCTGGAAGGCACCTGGAAGGAGATGCCCAAGTTGTCTGGAGCCCCTCTACCTTTGGGGATACTTCTCAGGACATTCAGATAGCCTGTCCTTTGCCATCCTTGCTCACTTAGCAGCTTTAGTGATGTTTGCCTGTACCTCTCCACAGACCCTCTTCCTCCATCAGCTCTCCTCAAACCTTTCTCTGTCCTTGGCCTCAGTGCTTGGCTTTTGAAAGGCGAGCTTTGGTGGCCTGTCTTCTTCCCCCGTGGCAGTCCTCACACACAAGCAAGACAGCAGGCTTGCATGTCTGATGCTTGGCCTCTCTCTGTAGTCATCTGGCACTGAAAATTATCCGCAGAGAAAAATACTGGGGCTTCCATACCTGGGTCTTAATATCCCCTCACCAAACCATAATTACTAATTACCACTCCTGGGTGTTTAAACCATTTCAATGATGCAGTTAAATGCCCGACGTTAATTAATAGCCAAGTATCTGGGTTTCCCCACATGAGGAGCCTCTCAGAGCGTCTCCCACTGAAGCAAAATGCAGCCAGCTCTGGCTGTGGTCCATATGAGAGAGGCAGCAGAGGAGTAGCAAGCACCATGTTGACAGCAGACCCACACACGTGAGGGCCTGGGCATGACTCAGTAGTAAGTGCTCCCTTGCCCCACACCATCCCTCAAAGGGAGCCCCCTCTTCAGCCATGCTCTGCCTCCGTGGGATGGAATACCTGGCACCACTGCCAGCGCAGGCCAGCACCCCTTGGGCAGTGCAGGCCCTCTGGAGCTCAGATGCTTTGCCAGAGCCATCCTTGCAGATTGCTCTGTCTGAGTAGGGCAGCACTCTCTCTGGCAGATGCCCTGCCTGCCTTCTAACCATCCTGGCCAGCATTTGAGAGCATGTCCTCAGGTTCAGAGGGGGACTGTCCAAAATCAGCCCCATGCAGGGCCAGACACTGCATTCCTCTGGCACCTGAAAGCAGGGAATAACCACTGGCCCCAAAGAGGTCATGAGGCTGGGGCATGAGAGGGACCTGGCTGAAGGCATCGGACCAGACTTTGCCTGCTCCATCTCCACTCTGGCTGTGCTGCGAGGGCCTGCTGTCTCTCCTTCCCCACTGCTGGGGCTTGAGTCTGGGGCAGGAACTTTTCCAACCTAAATATTTTAACTGACCTCTCTGTCACGAGTCTTTGGCTTCCCTAAGACCTCAGTGGCTCAGCGCTGTGGAGAAGACCCTGGTGCCCTGCTCACCCCTGGGCCTGCCAGAGCACACAGTCAGTGGGAGAGGCAAGCACGTGGCATGGGAGCATTGAGAACTCGGAGGGGCACAGAATAACATATTAGGGTCTCTCACCTACCTAAGTGTTAATGTGCTTGGGAGAGATGGGAAATGAGAGCTTCTGCCCACGCACAAGTCCGTTTGCTTTCGATGCTGCCCCTCTAAGACATCACTTAATATGACATTAATTAGTTAATGTTTGCAAGTGCTTTTGAACATGAAAAGTGCTGTATAAGTGCTGAATATTAGTACTAATTATTACGGCATGGAGGCTGGCGCTGTCTGAGGAGCATTCCCCACACCTAATTTCAGGCCGGTGTTGCTTCCCTGCCTCTCCCCCTCCCTTGCCTCATCCCATAAAAGCCAGACAGAGAAGGGGAGAAGCATCTGCACCCTACGAGGAAGGAGCCCTTCATGGAGCTGTGTGGAGGGGGTGAGCCATGCACCCCCTTCACTCTAGGCAGGACATTGCGTGGGAAGTGTAGCCACATCTCCCAGTGCCCCACTGGCACGGGGGAGGATGAGGGAGCACACTCTTGCCCCAAGCTCTGCAGCAGGCCAGGACTTGGAAACATCGCAGGGTGGATGGAGGAGATGCAGGGAGGTTCCTTCAGCTCATCCCACCCATGCCTGAGCGAGAGCACCCAGCACTGGTGGAGGCTTCAGAGCCAGGCAAGGAGATGAGGAGGAGGTGAGAAGTTTTGGGGTCTGTGCACTAGAAGGGGTGGGAAGGCAGCTGTCTCCTAGATGTGCATGTGGCAGGGCCGGGAGCTCCCTGGTGTCCCCCAGACAGGCTCCTGGCCTGCTTTGCTGCCTCTCCCCTCCCTGTGCCCTCCTTCTTGGTGAGGCCGCTGCTGGGAAGGGTCCCTGGAGGAGGAGCAGAAATGGGTCGGCGGGTGCCCCCAATTACCTTGGCAGCGAAGCGTCCTGCCAGCTGGAATGCTGGGGTGGGTGTTAGGTGCTACAGGGGCCCAAAGAAGAGGGATGAGCTGTAGGAAGTTGTGCTGGAGGGGCTCCAGTAAGGGGCAGAGTGGGGACCCACTGGTGCCGGCCAGGGGATACAGATGCTGAGCACAGGTATCAACCTGTGTGAGGTGCATTGGGCAGCAGGGAGGACTGCAGTGCAGTGATCACACTGCGACCCATCAGTGTCTGCTGGGACTCCTGGAGCCAGCTGTGCCTTCCTTGCTGCTGCCAAATTAACTCCCCTGGTCCCACCTGCTCATTCAGCTCGAGGTCCCACTTGTCTGCTGTGGTCAGACCCCTGGCCACACTTCAGAGAAGCTTTCTCACTCGGTGGCTGTCCTTCCGTGTCACCCCTCTGAGCTAGAGGTGACGGAGTCTGACGGGGATTCTGGTTTGCTTCAGAAAGCCATGGAGGGTCTCATGGCAAGTGAGAGCCCAGTGCAGAGTGAAGGGAAGCTCATTGGTGGCACCCTCGCTGCAGTGGTGAGTGAGAGGTGAGGGGGCATGGCGGTAGCCTAGTCCCCTTTGTGGGGATCTCACCTCCCTGCTCTGCTGCCACCTTACCTGCTGCTGGGTCTGCGTCTCCAGCTCTAAGTTATTCCCCTGCTCCAGGCTCCCACACTGAGCATTTCCACCGCTGCCAACCCAGCTCCTGAGGAAATTGCCAGAAATCCCACGAGTGGCTGAACAAACCTCCAAAACAATGCTAGGGGTCACTTTCTTTTTCCTTTTTGAGCCCTCCAGTATGTATGAATTCTGACCTTGCTGGCAATTCTTGGCTTGCCATGAGAGCCACTGTCTTCCAGCAGGAGCTGGAGCATCAGCCTTTGTGGTGTCTCCACCCCAAGAAGAATGGAACAGGAGGGGAGATGCTGGAGGCTACAGAGAGGCTGCAGCAGATGTTTTGGAGGGCCGCAGAGATAGCCCACATATGTGACTTGAGTTTACCCACACTTACTTCAAAACAGTTGTGACAAAGCCCTCTCCTCTTGCCTCGTCCGTTCCTGTATCTCGAAGACTATCTTGAGCAAGATCCTCTGAATTTACAATGAGGACAAAATTGTCTGCAGCAGTAGATTCTCTTGTTGGGTTTTGAGGTACTCTTCTGGCACTATTAATCCCCCCAATAAATCCACATAAACGAGGACCAAGTTATATAAAAAAAATCTTTATTTCATGTACCAGGATTTTTTTTTGTCATTTTCTCTTTTTAAAATTTTTTTCTTTTTAACAGTCTGAAAAAACCACGAAATAAAGAAAATGGAGGTTGGTTTCTTGTACTGGTTTGAGCTGGACATGAGCAACACCCTGGGGGAAAAGCTTCCCCGCCAGCCCTTGCCTCCTGCTCTCCCGGCGCCCTCCCGCACTCTCCCCTCCCGCCTGGCCCCGGGGCGCGCTCAGCCCTGTGAATGCTCCCCAGCTCCGAGCAGTGTTGGGCGGGGATGGAAACCCCAATGCCGCCTTCCCTCTGCGCTGGGATCTGGGCAACTGGCTTTATCTTTTTCCTTCTGGGGGCCACTGGAGGGGTGGATGTCCCCTGTGAATCTTTTTAAGGGGCTGGGGGGCCACCGGAGGGGATGTCAGCAGTGGGGTGGGGTCTGAACATGCAGCCAAGGCGCTCGCATCCGCCTCTTGCCCTGTGATGCCGTTTTTGGGGGTGACCCCGTCCGTCTGGTGCCCCCCGCCCTACCCCAGAGCGGGGAGGTGGGGGTGAAGTAGCAGTGGGTCGGGGGAGCGGGGAGGATGGGGCTGCTTTAAAGCAGAAACCCCGCTGGGACCTGGAGCGGGGACTGCGCAGCTCCTAAAACTGGAGCAGCAGGAATGGGACGGAAAAAAAGTCGAAAAGTGGGTCTGAGCTGCCGAAGGGCTCAGCGGCCCCATCCTGCAGCCCTCGGCTTTGTGCCTGCCTCGGGCGCCGCTGCTTTCGGGGGGCAGCATCCGAAGGGGTCCTGTCCTCGCCCCGGGCTGGCCGGTGTCTCGTGGGTGTCACAGAGGTCCCATCACCCCTGGTGCCACCTCCCCTCCTGCCTCCATCGGCAGCGGCGCTTGCGGAGGGAGCTGCATTAAAAGCTGGCACCCCGGTGCCCCGTTCCCGGCGTGGCAGGGAGGGAGGGGGCAGCAGCCAGGCCGGGGAGGGAGGTGGGGACTGAGTGGACGATGGGGGGGGGAAGAGGGGCTGGGACCCCCAACAAAGCGGGAGGGGGATGGGACACCCAAATTGAGCTGGGAGGGGGCTGTGGATTGGGGAAACGCTGAGAAAGGGGAGGAGAGGGGAGGGAAGGGTGGGGTTGGGACAGAAGAAGGGCGGTTCCATGGGGGTCCAGCCCTGTCCCCCAGCACCTGAGCCCTGGAGCAATTCCCTGGGGCTCTGGGGAAGGAGGGATCTGCACTGGGGGGTCCCAACCCCCTGTCCATCTCTGGGGCTGATCGGGGCTCCCCCACACAGCAGCCGGTGCTGCGGCAGCCGTGGGGCAGAGGGGGTGGGAAAGGGGGGGCAGGGTGGGAGTGGAGGAGGAGCGGGAGGAAGAGGAGGGAGAGAGGAGGAGGAGCTGGAGAACCACGGGGTTCCACCACCCACCCACTGTGTCCGCAGCATCCCCAGCCCCGGTGGCATCTTCCTCCCCATCCTTCAGGTGAGCGGGGAGGGGGAGCTCACCCAAAATCTATGGGGGGTCACCAGGAGGGGTTTTTTTGGAGGGGTGTTTGGAGCTCGCAGATTCTGGAATCGAGCCCCAGATATCTTTGCATGTCCCTGGGAGGGATTTTTTGGGCCGGAGGGGATATCTGGATCTTGCAGGACTCCAAAGCTGAGCCATAATTGCCCCCTGGGGGATCTTGGGGGGTCCATGTGAGGATCACCCGGTACTGGTGGGGTGGGACATTGGATTGGGGGATCCCCAGGAGAGCCGGGGCGTGGAACACGGGACCCCTGGAGTGGGGAGAGCAGAGAGAGACGATACCAGAGCTGGGGGACCCCCAATAGCCTGGAGGGGTGGGGGAACCTGGAGATGAGGCAGGGCTGGGACCTCTCAGCACTGAAAGGGGCGGTGAGGAGAGGGGGGAGCCCCAAGAGCCTGGAGTGGGGGAGGCTGAAGAGGGGGACTCTGGGACCCCTGGGAGCCAGAGCAGAATCAGGAAAAAGGGACCCCTGGGACCCCAAAATGCCCAGCATCCCTAAGCAGGACCCGGAGAGGGGGATGCCCAGGACCCATGGGACCCCCAGCAGCCCTGACAAGGGGGACCCCAGAACCCCAAAGTGAGGAGACTGGAAAGGGGAGCTCCTGGAGGCTTTTTTTGACTCACTCTCAATTTTTTGTTGGTTTTATGGACACCAGGTGCCCGGTGACTTCTAGAGATGGACTTGAGCAGGAGGAATCCCCAACCCAACACACTCATCCCTTGTTTTCCCCACAAACCAGGATTTCCCATTCCCAACCTTGGCCAGATGGAGGAGGAGGCTGTGAGGAAGAGGAAGATGCCCTGGGACACCCAGGCAGGTGAGGAGGAAGTCACTGCCCCTTTCCCCCTCTCTCCTGCTCCATCTCCCAGCCCAGCATCGCCCCGGCTGCAGGACAACCCCGCTGCCGACGCCGTCCTGCCGGGGACGGACTGGGGGATCTCCTTCCCCTTCCCTCTGGCACGGAGGCAAATCCCATCCTCTCCTTGTCCTTCCTCCCCCAGACAACGAGCTGAGGATGGAGCCCAGGGAGGACAAATCCCCGCGCAGAACCTGGTGGAAGAGGCCGTTTTGAGCAGCTCCACGGTGCAGGAATCCAACGGGAGGAAAAGCCCCCGAGATCCCACAGAGGAGGGCCGAACCCAGCCCAGGGAGCTCTGAGGAGGGAAGACCCACCCTGTGCCGGGAAGGCGGCCGGAGCTTCAGCTGGATCTCCAACCTGGTGATCCAGCAGCAGCTTCGCACCAGGGAGCGGCCCTACAAGTGCCTGGAATGTGGGAAGAGCTTCAGCCACACTTCCAACCTCTTCACCCACCACTGTGTGCACACGGGGGAGAGGCCATACAAGTGCCTGGAATGTGGGAAGAGCTTCAGATGGAGCTCCGGCCTCATCAAGCACCAGCGCCTGCACTCCGGGGAACGGCCCTATGAGTGTGGGCAATGTGGGAAGAGCTTCAGGCAGAGCTCAGTACTGGTCGGCACCAGAGGATCCACACAGGGGAGAGGCCCTACGCGTGTTCGAGTGTGGGGAGAGGTTTCCAAGCAGCTCCAATCTCCTCCTGCACCAGCGGATTCACACAGAGGAGAGGGCCCTTCCACTGCCCGACTGTTGGGAAGAGCTTCAAGCACAACTCCCACCTCGTCAGGACCGGCGCATCCACACCGGGAGAGGCCCTACAAGTGTGAGGAGTGTGGAAGAGCTTCAGCCAGAGATCTAAATTGACCTCCCACCAGAGAATCCACACGGGAGAGAGGCCCTTCAGCTGCCCCGACTGCAGGAAGGGCTTCAAGCAAAACTCCACCTCACAGCCACCGGCGCATCCACACCGGGGAGAGGCCCTACAAGTGGTCCCAGTGTGGGAAGAGCTTCTCCAGCAGCTCTAACTTGACCAAACACCAACAGAGGCACCGGTAAGGGAAGCCCTGCGAGTGGCCCTGAGTGTGGCAAGAGCTTTGTCCTCGGCTCCAACCTCATCCTCCATCAGAGGACCCACGTTGGGAAGAGCCCTGGTGACCCACATTCCCGGTGATCCGTGCTAAGAAGACACCTGGGTTTTGTTTTGGCCCTGATTTCTTTGATTCATCTTCATCCCTTAAGAACACCCAAAATTGGGATAAAAATAAAGAATTTAATCAGACATCTAAAAGCCTCACCATTTTACTGGTATTTGGGGGGGAAATTGGGGTTTGGGGTATTTGGGAAAATTTGGAGGTTCTGGGGATTTGAGGGAGTGTTCTCCTTCTCTTTGCACTCCAAAGCCAAGAGGAAATCGATCTGTCACCTCAAAATGACTCAGTTCCACTGAAAATGAGTCAATTTTGCACCAAAATGGATCAATCCCTCTTCAAAGTGTCTCAATTCCCTTCTAAAATGATCCAATCTCACCCCAAATTTACAGATTCTACAGCCCTTCAAGGATGGGATGTGGTTGGAAGGGAACTGGGAGAAGTGGGATGCGAATTGGGAGGGTGGGATGGGGATATGCATGGGCAGTGTGGGTGGGATGGAGGAAATAGGGATTGGGAAGGGGAGCTTCCTGCCCAGGAGGGCTGGGATGGGCTGGGCTGGGGCTGCTGAGGGTGGGATGGGCTCTGGCTGAGGCAGCTGAAGGCTGGGCAGGATGAGGCTGGGGGGACCCCGTTCCTGAGTGGTTCTTGGATATCCCAAATTCCTGAAGGGATTTCAGGGTCTGTCCCGTTCCTGAGGCAGTTTTGGGGTACCCCCCAATGCTTAGGGGGCATTCTCAGAGCGGGACCAGGTGGCTCCAGTACTTGGAATGGGGCCCCATGGGCAGGGACACAGGGAGCCGGTTTTGGGGAGGATCCTGCTGCTTTTTGCCAATTTGGGGGATTATATTTGGCTTTTGGGAGGTTCCCATTTATTTTGGGAGTCTGATATGACCCTCCCCCTTCTTGGGGGGCTGTGGTGACCTCCCCGCATTTTGGGAGGGTGAGGGAACCTCATTTTGGAGAGGGTCCTGCTGCTTTCCACCAATTTCATGGGTTTATAGGCAGCTTGTGGGGTCTCACACTTGATGGGTGGGGAGGGCCCCGATCCTCCAGCTCCACCCAAAAGCAGCGCTCAGCCGCTCAGAGTTTTTCTCACCGATGACTCCTCAGGTGCGGGGCAGACTGGTGCTCCCAGCGCTGCTTTGGGGACCCCCCCAGGGCACAGCGCGGCTGCTTTGGGGCTGTCGGCACCGCCCGGCGCTGGGCATGGGGCGTGTGGGGGCAGCTGGGGCCGTACTGGTGGCACTGGTGGTGCTGAGAGCCCCCCCAGCTGCGGGCGAGGAGCTCTGGGGTGGGACCGGGACCCTCCCAAACCACCCCAAACCAAAGCACCCTGTTATAGATGAATTATTGACAGTTGGCTTTTGCCGTATGTTGTATGGGTTATGAATTGTATCATGAGTTATAATATTGCATGTTAAGGACTGTTTAATGGTTGCTGGGGTGGTCTGGCTGCGGGTTGGTTTTTACAGGGGCTGTGTGATCCGTGTGCTGTAACATCAGTTCTGTGGGGTTTGCAAAGGGCCGGGCTGTTGCCAGCCAGACTTCGAAGGCACCACCACAAAAGGAAGGGGACTCCAACCAGTGAGGACCCTGAAGGCCACAGCACCAGAAAAGCAGGGGCTCCAAAAGATGGACAAGGGGGCGGGGCTATGCAAAGCCATAAATAAATATGCATCAGGCCGATGCAATCACAGGGGTACAAAAGGCAGGGTTGCCATTTTGTGGGCCTCTGGCACCCAGCCACGCTCCCCTTTTGCTTTGCCGTTTTTATTGAGTTCTCAGTAAATTTTAGTAACTCATTTCCATATCGGATCTGGGTCGTTTATAACAGTTCCATGGGCCCCGCAGTGTCACAGTGCTCCCTGCGCACCCTGAGGCCCCACATCAGCCAGCCCAGGCCATTGCCGTGCTTCCAGTCACTCCCAGCATGATCCCAGTGACTCCCAGTCTCTCTCAGTATATCCCAGTTGCCCCCAGCGTGCTCCCGGTCACTGCCACTTCCTCCCCTTGCTTCCAGCATGATTCCAGTTGCCCACAGCCACTCCCAGTCACCCTCAGTGATGTCCCAGTTGCTCCCAGTATATCCCAGTGCTGCCCCAACATGGTTCCAATTGCCCCAGCATGCTCCTTGTCACTCCCAGTATGATCTCAGTCCTCCTCAGTGTGATCCTGGTTACCTCCAGCATGGTTCCAGTTGCTCCCAGTTGCCC